>CM029772.1:1045693-2245693 GCA_017562165.1 Ectropis grisescens
TTTGCTCGGTTTTAAAAATGATTTAGGCAGGTACGAATTACGTAATGATAACTTATTTAGACCTACTTAGATAATAGATAAGGAATTAAATGCGTTTATAAAAAGCTCTAAGTATAAGATTTTCTCAGAAAAAAAAAAGAACAAAAGAAAAGTCCTGAGTGAAACCATCAGGATTCGAACCGGGGCCTGTTGACTCTGAGGGCGAGCATATTCTGTCTAAGCTATGAAATAAGTTATCGTATTCTAATGACATTGTAGGAGTTTTTCATTGTCTAAAAACGCGCATAGAATGATGTTTTAAAAAAATAAAACCTAGCTAGATCGATTTATCGTCCCCGAAACCTCCTGTATACATAATTTCATGAAAATCGTTCGAGCCGTTTCCGAGATTCAGATTCTATTATATACATACCTACCAAAATTGCTCGTTTAAAGGTATAAGATTATAAAGTGACTTGGTGAGCAGGATTTGTGTCTGATGGTTGGAAATACGCCTTCCAATAACAGCACAGTGTCAAACAGCTACTGGAGCATGAAGAATTAAGTTAGTAGATGTCACATAGGTACATATTTATTCAACGAAGGTTTCCTCACGCTTTTCTTCACGAACATGTTGCCGAAGATAAACTTGTACAGGATAATTTAATTTTCTCCGCAAAAAGCAAACACCAACTTCAATTCAATATCTAGACATTCGATGTAATTTCAAAACTTTTGTAAAAAACCACGAATACAATGTTCCAATGAGACAGCAAGGTTTAGAATTAATCGAAAATAATATCATCTATGTGAGGAAACTTTAAGATTTTGTTGATTCTTATAAAACCGACAACATGACTTCGAGAAAATTTGTATGGGACCATATAAAATAAAATATAATACACTAATTAAAAATAATTGTCAAAATAATTCATAATTGGTGAGGCTATCTCGTAACTTATACTATAAAAAAAAAAGAAAATAAAACGAAAGAACCTCCTCATTTTTAAATGGTTTAAAAATATAAAAAAACTAGCAGCGTCTTGCGGTTTTACCAGCATCTTTCCCATTGCTGTTATTTTTTCGGGATAAAAGGTAGCCTATGTACTCTCCGTACGGCGTAGAGATGTGGTGCTGTAGGAAAATGCTCGAAAATGCCGTACCAATGAGTATATACTTCGAGAACTCGGCATCAAGCAGCGTTTATCATCCTTGGTGCAATCTTGTATCCTCACCTTTTTTGGGCATGTATGCTGCCGAGAGGAGGTAGCTATTGAGCGACTTGTGGTCCAAGGAAGGGTTGGGGGTACCATACCACGAGGGAGATCGCTTATAAGGTGGACTGACCAGATAAAAGCGTTGGTAACTGGTTCATAACAAATTTCAGCCAGATCCGTTCGGACGTGAAGACGTGATTGAGCAAGAAACATCTAAACATAGACATTTATAATATTAGTAGGATACAAGAGTTGAAACTACCAGATTGTGCCTCAGAGTAAACGTTGTTGTTGAACAATCACTAAATAGACCCTCATAAGGATCGATTTTAGCCAATTACTAAATAGCAGAAAGCAATTTCCACACAGCAATAACCAAGACAGTTAGCATAGAATTAACCCCGTAGTTGGCCTGTAATAGTTGATCGCTGTTGTAGTTAGCAGTTAACCCTGTGATATCTACGAGATCTGATATTAGTGTTTATGCTAAGTGGATGGATTTAATTGATATGTTGTAGTGTTTACGATTTGGGACAACGGACACTTTATACTAATTGTTTTCGTAGAATCTGTTAAACTTCGACTGACTTAAGCTTGTATAGTTACTGACAAACACAAGTTCGCACCTTTGCGATGAATCGTCTAAATACCAGTTGGAGCAGCTGGAATGGTTTGAGGGGGTGTGCCGGAAAGCTCATAGGCAACGACACACTTGTTCTAAAAAGACTTCAGAATATTGCAAAATTGCTAGTTAATGCATGGTCTTAGAACGTCTAGGGCGAGGAATGCGCTGCCTGATTGGGGTTTTCCCAAAGGTTATATTGATATCTTCAGATTGAGAGTGTAAAGATTTCTTCTAGGTTATTACGTTGCTTCGTAAACCTCATCGTCAAGGAGAGATGGCGGTCAAGCGTTAACCTTAAAATATACACAAAAACGCAAAAAACGAAAAAGTCTTTAAGACAATTGTACATATTCGTGTGATGAATTCAAATGTTTGCACTGTGTCTGGGTGTTTCTATGTATAATAAGTATGTATTTAAAACTATATAAGTATTATATCAGCTATCTGGCCGCCATATCACAAGCTTTGCTTAGTTTGGGGTCAGATGGTGTTGTGTGTGAATTGTCCACCGATATTTATTTATTTATTTTATTTATTCTGTCCAGTTTCAGGATTCGTCCCGAAGAGATTTTTTTTGTCAAAATAGAGACCCTGTCGTTGTTTTTTAAATGTAGTTCCAATAAGTTCAAAGTGCAAAAAATAAACTGACAAGAAAATTGCAGCCGAAATCTCCGTTCAATCATTTTTTCGGGAACACACACTCCGTGATCAGCCCGAGGGCGTGTCTCGTATATCAGAAGGGCAAGGGCCGTTCAATTTCCGCCCTCCATAACGCAAACGGCTGCACTAGCCCTGCGGTACCCTTAGGCCTCAAACTGGATAGCAGCGGGTGCGTTGGCGACTGTAAGGCGGGCAAACGTGGCAAGCTATGCTTGAACTCGTTCACTTTTATTTTTTATTTCAAATTTAGCAATTCCGCAGACTCGCAGAGTCCATGATATTTGTCATTTGGGAACATTATCAATCCAATTCTAGTGCTTTTTGGTCAAATTTGGTTATGTACTATGTTGCGTCTTCCCGGCTCAGAGCCTCCCCCATCATACATTTCTGTCTTAGATGGTGTTTTGTAAACTAAACTCTCGGATGGTCTTCGGTGATGCAGCTAACACTCGCTGTACCAACTAATGTCGTTGAACTCGTTCACTGTAAATGTAACTGTACTTTAAATGTAAATCTACGCTTAAGATCGCTGACATCCAGTTTGAGGCCTAACTGAGAAGACATTCTTATTGGAAAGTGGGCGATCGGACGCGGGACGATTTGATAAGACTTAAAAAGGTCAACTTGATCGAAGGAGTTAGAAATTGGAACCGATTTCGTGTATTTTTGTATCAAATTTTTTTGTCAGTTAACAGTTGATTGGATGTTATTGTCAGTTAACAATTATTGTTGTTATGAGTTTGTACCTCTAATAATAACCATCTTTAACAATAAAGCGAGCAGCGAGTTTTTGTATAGTGATGGCAAACTCACAATAAAATTGTAAAAAATTGACATTGTTCATTACAACTGTAATAAGTACCTATATTTTAATTTTTGACACTTATTTGTACGATACTTATTATCGTACAATATAATGTTCAATCTAAACTTCATAATGTAACTTCAAAATGTATAGGTACTATTTGTATGTTCTTATTTAGTTTTTTGCTAAAATGTCAATTTAAAATGCTAAAGTGTAAATTGTACATTTTTATCAATAAAGAACTTTGACTTTGAGTTTGACTTTAAAGTACACGTGAAGAAACGGACGAATTTCAGGTAAGACATTATATTTTGAGATTTTCTAAAACTGCGATCTACGATAATATGTGCAATATAGAGCAAACTGATTCACTCTTGACTTGAAGGTACCCAACTCATACAACTCATACGTTATCGCATAAGAATGACATTTATGTAAATTTGACATATTTTGCTTCTGCAAAATTTTTTTTTCTCAAATTTTTGACGTCATTTATACATTATAATTGTGAAAATGTATCCGATTTATATATTTGTCTTCTAAATTTATTTTATTCACGTGCCATTCTGTATCTTTTATTGAAATACTTACGTTATATTTTATTTTTTAACTTAAATTCAGTTTTTTTTTGTAATTGGAATAAGCTTGCTTTTTAGATTGCTTTGTTTTCTTATAAACTTGTATGATTGACGTGCCCAGTGTAACATAAGTGGTTATAAGGTGAATACATATATTATATTATTAAGTATCACAAAAGTGGAATCAAACCTTCTTGTTCGATTCTTTGGAAACGTGAACCATGAAAAGATGTCGCTTTTTTGAGAACATACATAAAACGCAAACCCATACTTGACCTACGTGGTGGATTGTGTAAGCATATTTTTTTTTAACTGTAATAGGGTCGCACTTAACCACCATCTCGCTTGATGTTAAGCGTTGATGCGATCTACGTTGAAGCGTGCTTACCTAGAAGAAATCGACTCACTCTCGATTTGAAGACACCGAGATTGTAACTATAGGGGCAACCCACTTAGGCAACGCTTTCAACAACCTAGACGTTCTTGTCACAAACGTGGAGTCAAATGTCTTCGTTTGTATTTTTGTAACATCAACCATGAAATGATATCGCTTTTTTGAGATACGAGAAGTTCGATAAAATAATATAATACATCTCTTCGTGAGTGTAGTCCTTTCCCTGTAGTAGGCTGCTGCTTAGCTGCAGAATCTCTTAAACCGGTATGAAGTTCTCCTGGCAAACTCTAAATTCTACCACAAATGTTGTTAGTGCAACACTGAATTTTGATTCCGGCCTGCACATCCCATTCATCATGTCTGCGTTAATGCAAAGTAAACGGTTCCAGGGAGAGCCGGGTGTCCCGTTACTAATGCGGCGGTGGACGGTCACCCGCTGTCAAATCAATTCGCAGCGCATCCATCACTGAACTCGGCGGGGCTGGTAATGCTGTTTGATTTTCATTATCTTCTGTACTATATTACACTTTTAAATGGTGACATTTGAGAGTGTCCACAGTATTTCATATATTACTGTAGGTTAATAGTTGAAATAAGAAGTAGCTGAGTTTGAAACATATTATGTTATCAACAATTGCGTTTAAACACTTTCTAAATAACATTACACAATATAAATCAATACAATGCAATGTGAAGCACGGGGTGCAACAAGATGCAACTTAACGCACCGCGATGCACCGCGACGTACCGCTACGCACCCAGATGCACCACTATGCTTCTCGCCGCACTGCTACGCGCCTCGCCGCACTGCTACGCGCCCCGACGTACCGCTACGCACCCCGACGCACGACTACGCACTCCAACGTACCGCTACGTACCTCGACGTGCCTCTACGTACCCGACGCACCGCTACGCACCCTGACGCACCGCTAAGTATCCCGACGCACTACCGCGACGTCACGCTATAAAATGTAATGTGACGCAATACTATAAAATGCAACGTAACTAACTATAGCCGGCATAAAAAGTCCCTAACGCTGCCGACCTTGCGTCATCGAATGGAGAAGACCAGTGTTTGATCTAATTATGAACCAAATATCACATTTGTTTTATACCGCTACCAGCTGCATCTGTTCAGTTCGCGGTTTGACACCCAGCTTAAGTTAGCTTGCTTAAGTTAGCTTAAGCTAGTTAAAGTTAGCAAATGCTTTTGCATTTGCTAACTTTAACTCTAAAGGCATATACTTTTAAACTTCAAAAACTTCATCTTAATTTGTTCAGTCGTTACTGAGAAATCTGAAACAACCCTATGCTTACAATTGCAATTACTTTCTGTTTTGAAATATTAGTGTGAATTTTGGACCGGGCTTACAAGTAGGTATATTTTTTTGTAAATATAATTAAACAATTCGGCGGGCATAAAACTTTCTACAACCTTTGTATCCAATTTTATTTTAATAAGTTCATTAGTTTAGGCGTGAAAGCGAAACAAAGAGACAGACAGCGTTACTTCCGCATTTATAATATTAGTAGGGATGTGACATCTCCGTGACGTAGCGGGGTGTAGATGGGGGTAGTACGCGCTAGGGATGTAGCGACGTTATCTAGTTTCACGGGTGAACGGCTCCGCTTTTTACGAAACATGTATCGATACATCGAGTAGAAGAAACGGCTACATCTCGGCTTATTTGCTGCTACATTCGATAGCACGTATCCCTACGGCGGAAGCGACGAGTTTCAGAAATAGATGAATTGGAAATTATTTGGCTAAAATTAGGAAAACAGGAAAAAAATGTTTGTAAAAATAACCTGTCCTTGAATTGTACTTAAAATCTATACTTCTAAAACTATGGTTTGTATTTCAACTTTTTATTTATAAAGAGACCAATAGCCGCTGTATTTTTCATCTCAGATGTATTATTTTCAAGTATAGTGTGACGAGACGAGGAAGACATGTGCCTGATGGTAAGCAACATGCCTGTCACATAACAGCACTGTGACACGCAGCTATTGGAACATGAAGAGTCCAAATCATCACCTAGCACTGAACAGCACTCGACACCCATAGATTTAATATAATTCACCTCTATTCCCAGTAATTTCTTTGGAAACATTTCCCATCAAACCGGAACACAATGTTTTCACATTACTGCTTGGTGATAGAATAACTGGCAAAGGTGTAGAAATTCTATGGAAACATAGCTCTTCTAACAGAATCAGAGATTTAAACAAATATATAGTTCTGTTTTTCGTGTAAAAGTATTTGTAAAAGTAGATAATATGATCGAAAACACCTTCTACCCCATACGACATAAAACAGAATCAGCCCCTGTCCGTCCCGGGGATAATTCCATTAAGTCCGCGTCGCGATATTTCGTTAGTTCGTATTCGATTTCATTTTATGCAAAAGACGATCCAATCCGGGGCGACCGGCGACCGACAGACCTTCAATCGGGGTAATGCTATAGAAGAATGATCCGAATTGAATTTGCGATTTCCCCTCCCCTCACTAAACCCCCGTTGGCCCTCGTAAAGACGATGACACATTTACAAAGTATTTTTGTATATGTTTAAGCGCCGTATCAAAAAATTTGGCCAATCGCCGCATTGCGAACGTTTCCGCAAATCTTTATTTTGAAGTAAAAAACTTCTTTATGTTGGGTTCGCATCAGCGACATGCTATTGTAGCGGCGTAGCGTCAGAGCGGCGGCAGAGACATACGCATTTTCGACGCATTTTAGTAAAACTTATAACGAATTTTAGTATAAATCTTGGTGGACAATTCACACACAACACCATCTCATCCCAAACTAAGCACAGCTTGTACTATGACAGACGGCCAGACAGCTGATATAATACTCATATATTTGCAAATACATACTTGTTATACATAGAAACACCCATACACAGTGCAAATATTTTAATTCAACACACAAATAAGTATTTGCAATGGGTAGTTATTGAACCCACGACCCTCGGCTTCACAGGCACAGTTAGGTACTACCCACTAAGCCACGAGCCCACCCGAAATAAACATTATTATTTGCAAAGCATTGATTGTAAACAACACATATACTACCACTACGCATGTTGCTGACTCGAACTCATAAAGTTTCACTCATCCAAAAACCGTGTAACACGCACATCTCGCTTCTCTGCTCCGCCGCTAGCGCCTTACGTTAACGCGTCGGTAACGCGAACCCGTCAAATTTTATCAAAAAAATGCTTAAAACCGTTAAAGAAGTTTCTCTTGAAATAATTATTTAGTTTTTTAGTTCGGCGTTTACGTTCAAATCTATTACGTCAATTTCAATATATTTTTGTGTGGTAGGCGTGTATAAAAGCCCTAACGCATTGTCTCGCGCATCGAAGGGCTTCGAATCAGCGTAATGTAATGGTCGGTTAGTTCTCAGGGTTTTATGAAACCTCCCGCGAATGTCAGCGATGTACACCCGGCTCCGACAGACGCGCGTTTGACGCGGGACGCGGGGTTCTGGAATCTTCGGAAATATTGTAACTGTTTCACGCTCTGATTTATTCACGGTACGTCCTACTAACGTTACCAAACACGAAACTATTTTTTAAGTATATACTTATTTCGGCGACAACACACAGATTTTTTATAGGCTGTGAATGAGGATGATCGTCACGTTCGTGAAGATTCGTTCGGGTGAACTCGGAACCGCCGAGTGTGCCAGAGCGAGAAAGATACAGTTGGAGCTGCTGCTACCCTGTCTGCTGTCACAATTTTTTTTTTCTTGACCATGGATGCTAGTCATTTAGCCGCATCTGTCGCTGTTCTGTTGCTATTTTCAATTTAAATGCTATAATTTTTATTTCATTATTAGAATAATTTAAAAGTTTTTTAAATAGATAGTTATTTGTTATTTTAGTTTTCGCTTCTGCCACGCGGTCTTAAGCACACACATTTTTTTTATAAAAGTTTCTTACGGCTGGTTTGGAGGAGATAGGGATTTTGCTGGTTTGAGTGGTAGATTTCAGATATACCCATGACGTATAGCTAGCTTATAAATAAATATTGCTGGACAATTCACACACAATACCATCTGACTCCAAGCTAAGCAAAATTTGTAATAGCGGCCAGATAGCTGATATAATACTTATATAGTTTGTAAATACGTATTTATTATACATAGAAACACCCAGACACAGTGCAAACAATTTGAATTCATCCCACAAATATTCACACTGGGTAGGAATCGAAATTTCGACCTTAGGCTATTAGAAATTAAAGTAAATTTTTAATGCTTTCTTGTCGAAGTTTTTCTGCAATACCATCGAAGGAAGGGGAATTCATTAGCTGACAGGTCCGCTGTTGAAATTATCGAAAGAATTTGAAAAGATGTAACTTTTCTAGTATTATAAGCAGTCCAATAGAAAAAAATAGGATATTACATCTTCCAAAGCAGCTGTGTACTCTCTCTAAAATGTATTCGATGAGTTGACAAATTTGCGGTGATTTTAAACTTTGAACGAGTAACAACCTCACTCAGAGTTTAATAATTATTTAATTCAACAGTATACGGTCATATGTTTGCATAAAATATGCGTATAAATGTCGTGATGAAAAGATTACAGTTTATTAACAGTCTGGGCGCCGCCGCGCCGAGTTATGAGATTAAACGTTTTGTGTCACTCAACGTTACGATTCAAATAATGTGTGGTGAATCAGCTTATGAGGATTTATTAATGTGTTTCGTTGTGATGGCAACTAGCGGCGGCTCGGTTTTGCATTTTAAGTCAAACATTTCATCAAATCAGCTCTAAAACTCGATGCAAGGACATACGTAAATCAACATGATGGGGCAAGAGCAGGAAAACTCCGTGATATGGCTGAGTGGGATATATTTCATAGGAGAGGCTAAGGTCCAGATGTGGACTGAGAAAGGCCGATGATGAAACGTTAAATAAAACGATATTGCAAATGTCGTAAACACTTTTCAAAGATGTTAGTGCATGTAAGCAGCCCACCAAATGTTTTTACTGGACTGGCTGGCTGGCTCGGGACTTTATCTTGCAAGGAGGGAGCCAAAGCGATAATCCACCACGCCGGTCTAAGGTGGGCTGGCAGATGACGCATGACCTAGATTCTTTTGCTATATATCACTTTTCGCACGATGGTTTCATTACCCGTCAAAGACAGGGGTGATGACAAACTTGTACCAGGTATTTTGTTCGAGAGTGATGTATGTATTACGTAGTCATTATTCTTTTATTTGTGCTTGTACTGCTACGTTTGGAAATATATTTGAAAGTACAGTCAGGATCTAAACCTACGATCTCCAGATTGTGAATCGCGCGTTCTATCTACTTCGGCTTATAACATGTTCGTTCTTCACTTCCTCGATTGCATCTCTATCATTACTCTAAACTGGATGAACACAATTCTTAGTCATATTCCTCCATACTTATTTAGGGCCCGTTTATGACAATATCCTTTTAGTTTCATATTTATTAGTTAAATGCGTCCTTCATCCTCCGCAACACTGTTCATTAATACTTAGAAATAACCCTAAAACTTATCTTCAACTTGAATGAAAATGAACCCAACAAAGCGTTCCTTTTTTGAAATATGTTAATCATCGACAAATGAGGAACCAATTTCCACGAAACTCAAGAAAATCTTTTATCTTACAAGTCTCGTGCTGTCAATAATGAGAAAGGGCTAAATGACCCAAGGGCTTACTGGCCCGGGGAAGGGTTAAGCCGTATCGCCTTCCAGCACCTTCCCTGATAAACGGAAGCCGAGTTTTATTCTCCAATAGGCTTATGAGACCCGATGGAGGTTCACGTAAATACTTGAGGGGGATTGCGTCTAAGAAATTGATATGATTAAGGGTCTGGGTTGGGTTCGTAATTTGGTAAATGAATACCAGACGGAGGACAGGCGGCTGGGCGGCGGAGCGGGTGACAGCCCGATATTACCCGCTTACAGACACTCTCCCGGTATTTTTCTCCCGATTTATATTTATATTTCATTTTTTTTATAGTATAGAGTGATGAGACAAGCAGGACATGTGCTGATGGTAAGCAACATGTTTGCCACATAACACACACAGCACAGTAACATAAAGCTATCGAAACATTAACGAGTCCATGTCATTACCTAGAACAGCACTGCGCTCGTCACCCAGAGATGTAAGATGTTTTATCTCTGTCCTAAATTTCACTGAAAATATTGTCCTTCAAACCGAAACACAATAATGTTTACTATACAGTAACAGTAGTAGTAGTAGGGCTTTTTGCAGAGTCCGTGTGGGGAAGTACCACACTTTGCTAGTTATTTATTTATTTATATAGGTTTACACTTGATCGTCATCTCGCCTGAATTTATAATAGTTACAGTTACTCATAAAGCTTTCTTTTCCTTGAAATAACTTCATTCGTAACCCTGGACTCATTAAAATGAAGTCCCAATAAAAGCAACACCAGCGCGCCGCAGCAGACGTCCCGGGTCCCGAGCCCCGGTCCTGGGAGAAGAATAAAAATGTTTATAGCGTTGTCCTTAATTTACGTTCTCTTTAACGACGTCCGCTGAAAGGGCTCCTCTCTAATTTCCGCGGCTTTCGTGGGGGAAACTAGGGATGAGGACATAGAATTCGGGTTAGGTATCGATGGTTTGGCTATTTGTGGTTATTTTCCACGCGTTCTTATTAAATTGACGTGTATGAATGTGTTGTATGTTAATTTTGAACCCCCGACCAAAAAAGGGGTGTTATAAGTTTGACGTCGATGTCTGTCTGTCTGTCTGTCTGTCTGTCTGTGTGTGTGTCTGTCTGTGGCACCGTAGAGCTCAAACGGATAGGCCGATTTCAATGCGTTTTTTTTTATTTGAAGGTTAATATTCGTGCGGATGTTCTTAGCTATGTTTGGTTAATGTCAATTCAAAATGGCCGCCTCCACAAAATGGCGGACAAAATATTTCTTCACAACCTACCTCAATATGGGTATCAAACGAAAGGGCTTGACTAGTAAAATTCTATACTCTATAAAAAAACAAATTCAAGATGGCCGCCACCACAAAATGGCGGATTATAGGATATTTTTCACTACTACCTCAATATGGGTATCAACCGAAAGGGCTTGACTAGTAGAATACTTTGCACAATGACAAATTTCAAATCCAAGATGGCCGCTACCATAAAATGGCGAAATACATTTCTTTTTTCACAACTCCCTTAATATGGGTATCAAATGAAAGGGCTTGACTAGTAGAATATTGTACACATAACAAATCCCAGGAAGTCGGGGGTTAATCAAATTTTTTAATTTTGTTCTTGTTTTTTGTAGTTTTTGTAGTAGTGGTAAGATAATGATAAGTGGTTGTAGGGGAATATGAGTGCCGCTGTTGTGGTGCACTGTTTCACAATTTTTTGATGGAGGTAGGTAACAAGGCCAAACATCTTGGCTGATCTAGGAACATACAGAGTATCCCAGACGTCTACACGGGTAAGTCTATTACCCGCTTTCTGGTTGGTCCCAGATATTATCTCGGCGTGAAATGTGTCTTTTAGTGCGCAAGTGAAAAGGCGTAGACCAGTAAGATTAATGCGAGAGCATTTCCGTGTTCTCGGCATAGGCGGAAAAGATAAGTTGGTAGGGCGCTACAATTGGTGTCGAGTCGAGCCAACCATTCAGCCAATCCCATGCAGGGTATTTACGTATTAAGTATGTAAAAAATCTTTCGCAATATGTCGACTATGTCAAAATCCTAGCAAACTTGAGTGATTATAATCAAGCCGTAAGAGGAAACAGCAACTTAGCGTCAATATTCACACTATGTACCTATGTATTCCCCTTTACACAATAACTTTTAACTACCGTTAATTCTAATCCAAGTAAGCAAATACTAAAATGTTTAAGTACTTTACTTTTTAAATATTCTACTTGCAATATTATTATTTTTAAATGTTTACTCACAATATTCCCGTAGAGAAAGAACGACGTGACATCAATATCTAATCAATCATATCTAAATCATAGCTCCGTTTTGTCGAGAGTTTTGCTACTTTATCATTATTGACTCATCATTACGACGACGTTCGATAACATTTATTGTGATTGATCGCTTGTCACTTGTTACGTTGTAAGAGGAACGTTTTACTATCGACTGTCGACAAGAGAGTAGGAACATCACTATTAGTTCACTTTATTGCGGAGCTTAATTTTATATCTCAGTTATTTGGTAAGTAACGGTATATTTAAATTATATTTATTCATGAATAATAATTTTAATTACAATTGAGCAATTGACCGATACTTTAGCTCAAGTTGTGAGCCAAATTTAAGTAAGTACCTACGCTATTATCAGTAAATGTAATCGAATATTTTCATCGATTAAATCAGCTCCCCGCTGTTATTCTAAATTGGACGTGCACAAGTAATTCTTTGTAATAACATATTTGTTTTGTTTTTACATGATTTTATGAGATGTATTTTTACTTTTTAATGTAGTGTGATGATATTAATGTTGGAAAGGTTAAGGTTGGTTGTAAGTCTGTATACTTGAAATAGATGAATTACTAGCAGCACTCCGTGGACCACCACGTAGGATCTATTTCTGTTATTTTTCCGTGATAAAAGGTAACCTATGTAAAATTCCAGACTATAGCCAAACTGTGTTACAAATTTCAACTCGATCGGTGCAGACGTTTCTACGTGGTTGCGCAACAAACATTCATACATCCAAACTTTTGTATTTATTCAATTAGTAGAATAAGTGTGCAAAATTTCATATTCCTCCGTCCGAAAATTCGTAAAAAATGGTTCCAAGTTTTTACTTTTCGTGTTTACCTACAGACATAAGAATAAATTGCGAGTATTTCTCAAACCTCAAAACAGGTATTTAATTATTATTTTTCAAATATCATAACCCTCTCACACCCACACATCAACGCGCCCCTGCGAATAATCATACAATGTATCCTCTGTAAAACATGACGTCACACTTTCAAGTAAAATATCTGTGGATATTAAATACCATAAATGGATAGTAAAAATAATAGATTTTTAAGACTTGATGTTACATTGTTTGTACTAATGTAGTATCTGTATACTGTGTGTATTGATTATTTGTTATATTGTCTTCGACAAAGCCTTTTTACAGCTGCATGTAATTGACTAGGCCCCTTTACAGCTGCTTTATTCTTTTTGACGTTGTTATTTTATCATATTATGTACACAGATTCTTTGCCTTTTTGTAAATGACGTTACCAAGTGTTCTTATGAATTTATGGTATGAATAAATGAATTGAATTGAATTGAATTGAACCACAATATCCTAAAAAGCGACATTATTCCGATACGCGGGGAGTGCGGGGCGCGCGGGCGCGGGTAATGGCGCGTGAACCGATACAGCGGGTAATGTTGTCACCGCGTCACCGCGTGACTGACGGCGCCACTGTCGGGTTAACGACACGTGCCCGTACGACGTCTTTGTACCACATTATGGGGATAAAACGTTGTGAAAATTTATTTCTTGTAAGAAATTATGTCGAAAATTGAAGATTTTTTTAACTATTATATGGGTTTACACTTGAACGCGCTCTCGCTTGATGTTAAGCGATAATGCGGTGTACGATGAAGCGCACTTGTCTAGGAGAAACCAATTTACTTTTGACTTTAGTACGCGAAAAATGGGAAAATACCACTGAAGCAACGCATTACACACTGTAGACGTGAGACATGTAGACGCAATTCAAAAAATAACCAGGACAAAATTAAAAATTTTGATAACCTCCGACTACCTCAGATTTATTAAACGTACAACATTCTAATAGTCAAGCCCTTTCATTTGATACCCATATTAAGGGAGTTGTGAAAAAAGAAATGTATTTCGCCATTTTGTGGAGGCGGCCATCTTGGATTTGAAATTTGCCATGGTGCAATGTATTCTACTAGTCAAGCCCTTTCGTTTGATACCCATATTGAGGTAGTAGTAAAAAAATATATATAATTCGTCATTTTGTGGTGGCGGCCATCTTGGATTTTATTTTTTATATTGCATAGTATTCTACTAGTCAAGCCCTTTCATTTGATACCCATATTGAGGAAAGTTGTGAAGAAATATTCTGTTCGCCATTTTGTGGCGGCAGCCATCTTGAATCTATATTAACCAAACATAGCTAAAAACATCCGGACGGATATTAACTTTCAAATAAAAACAACCGCATCGAAATCGGCCCATCCGTTTGAGCTCTACGGTGCCACAGACAGACACACACACAGACAGACAGACAGACAGACAGACATCGACGTCAAATTTATAACACTCCTTTTTTTGGTCGGGGGTTAATTACTGTAGCGGTGTGACTCTTTGCAGAGTCCGTTTTTTGCCAATCATAATTACGTTAAGCAGTAATGTGCGAACATTACTATGTTCTTTTTTGATGGGCAATGAAAACCAAAATAATGTACAAAATTAAAGAGGAGTGCTAGTGCTACTACGCGTATTATTTATAAATGTTTAAGTTCGAATGTTTGTTACTCAAAAAAGTTTGAACAGAATGGCCCCAAATGTGGCCCGAAAATCTAGAAAGAACCCAAGGGTATTTGATGTTTTGGGAAATTAGTAGACTATGTGCTATTCTAAATAGTTATTGCGACACACTTGTATATAGTATTTGATACTTATTTTTCAGTAATTTATTTGAATTCTCAGATTTAAATTTTTACTATATTAATATTTGTATAACAACATTATAAAAACCTAAACCTAGTTTGCTGCCAGCAGCGGGGCAGGGCCCAAGCTACCGGTGGCCAGGGCTGCGGACTGAGGAACCTCCTGACGACGCGCGCTGTGTCGAGGATGACCGCCGCGTGCATCTGACCCGCCATCCAACCGTCTGATACTTATTTATTTAATACTTTATTCATTGTTATATTTTTAACGCTTAATTTCATTACAATATAAAGTAACACATTGTGTAAAAATGTTCGCTAGAAAACCTTTAATTTAATAAAGAATCCGCAACACTAACCCTATAGGTAACTAAGTGAAGATAACCACGTTAAACTCTTTTAACGTTAAAATACTGCACTTCACTGCAACTTGCTTCCAAAGAAACGCCGATGAAAAATGAACAAAAAAGCAGAAATTGAACAAAAACGGTCGAAAATTGAACAAAGCTCTAATAAAAAATGAACAAAAGCGAATACGACGCAACCCAGACCTCGCTGAGGAAATGACCTCTAAGTTCCTAACTATCTTCAAGCAAAGTACTTTGGAAAACAGATAATGGAATTTAGTCATTATATCCAGGAGGATAGGGTCGTAGTACAAGGCAGGAAGGAAGTAGGGAAATGCTGGGCTTATCAGCTGTGTAAGGTTGGAGCTCTTTTGCTAATTATTAGAAGAAACGGACAGCAAAGAGTATGATCACCATAGTTGAGTCATTGTCTTTCGAACACTAATAACACATTAATAATAATATAATAATAAATATTGGTGGACAATTCACACACAACACCATCTGACCCCAAACTAAGCAAAGCTTGTGTGATGGCAGCCAGATAGCTGATATAATACTACTTATATAGTTTTAAATACATACTTTTTATACATAGAAACACCCAGACACAGTGCAAACATTTGAATTCATCACACAAATATTTAAATACATGTTTTTTAATTTCTGTTCACGCAAGTTTTTTAGTTATCATGACTGTTGCTAACACGACTGAAACCTTGGCAAGGCATTTTTATTTTTGTTTTTTACGTAAGACAGAAAGTCGTAAGACCTAAGATAAATCGCGCTTAAGTGAAGGCCACTTTAAAATCATTTTCAATACTGATTGATTACATAGTTCTCAAAAAATGTAATGCTCGTTATGATATTTGAGACAGATCCAAAAAATTTTATTGGAAAAATACGAAAAAAAAATGTTTTAAAACATACATGATTTATTTTTGGGCATGTCAAACAATAAATATGAACCTATAATAGAATGTATTTCTCTGTGTTATTGTTTTTGGTTTTGGTGTACAATATAGAGTATTTATCTATTTATATTGCGAATAGTTGAAGTGTCAACTTTTTAATTTTTTTAAGACTATAGGTATTTTTGGATTTCCATATGACCCATCTGCACACTAGCCTTTACCTACTCTCTGTCCACCTGCAATGCAAACAGTATCGTTATCCTAACGAACCCTGCGGGTAGGGGAGTGGGGGTAAGAGAGAGGGGAGGTATAATTAAAGGCGTTTATCTCCACCAGGTGGCGCTAATGACCTGATATGGAACTGAAAAACAATTGTAGTCGTCTCCGCGAACTGCAGATAATACCGTAGGATATTATTTGTTGGATATTATTATCTTTTTATGCAAATAAACGGGAACGGGTATCGTGAAGATTTCAGGACAGCTGCGTTTAACTACATTAGTAAGATGTTACTGCAGGTATGATAATAATTATTTTTAGTACCTTATGCAGTGTTGCATTGTGATAAGGAAACTTCTAGAATTTTCCGTGTTTGTTGTGTGCTTCATTCAGTTCGAACAATTAGAGTTTGCATTGTGATAAGCAGACGTCTAGAATTTCCGTGTGCGTTGTGTGCCTTAGGGGGCGTCCATAAATTACGTGAGGTATTTAAGGGGGGGAGGGGGTCGAGTCAAATCTCATGTAATCTTACGTTGGTGAGACCCCTCTCACCAACGTCTCTGGAAATATCACGCAATTGTATTTCTGGTTAAAACAAAAAAATGTTGTTTCTAATAGTCTCTCTTGAGACCGCGCTTGACTCTCCATGGACTGAATTAGAGTAGACATTATTTTTTTAATCACAGTAGTTACGATTAAAGTTATCTATTGTTACATTTTTATTACACTTATAATTAAACTCTCAGCAATATTGATAAGGTTACTGGTCTTAACTAGTCGTAAATAAAAGCACGAAGCATTTTTTTTTCTCTTTTGGCAATTGCAATCCAACGTGTTTACGTAAGAAACCCACATTTTGAAAAATCGCACGTGAGATTGGGGGATGGGGGAGGGGGTTGAATAAAATCTCACGACATCTCATCAGAGGGAGGGACAGAAAACTTAAAAAAATAGCTCACGTAATTTATGGACGCCCCCTTAGTTCGAACAGGTAGACTGTGGGGTGAGTACTATTTTCACGCATAATATTAAATATAGAAACCGATTTTTGTGTAGTTTGTTTGGCACTAGTATTGGTTTGCAACTTCACTCGGATATAATTAAAAAGAACTACTCTTTCCTGATTACGTTTGCAGTTCAAAGCGTAAAGAGGCGTGTATTATTCCTGAATTTTGATGTATCTAAACATTCAAATGACTTTTGAAAGACATTGGTGCGCATAGGATTTGAACTCGAGACTCCGGATCGGCAGTCGCCGTTCTCTCTGCTAAACCAGCCTTACATAAGTTTAGGTTTGAATACAATACATGTTGTACTTTACATAAAATAACTGAAAATTCAAATTTTCACGCTCACAATATCACTAAAAATATGATTAAACATATTTGTACACGGAACTTTGAAATTACATTTTTTTTAATTAAAGAGTGACGAGACGATCAGGACATGTGCCTGATGGTAAGCAACATGCCTGACACATAACAGCACAGTGACACGCAGCTATTGGAACATGAAGAGTCCGAATCATTACCTAGCACTGCACTGCGCTTGTCGCCCAGAGATCTAAGATCTTATATCTCTAAGCCCTGTAATTTCTCTGGAAACATTGCCCTTCAAACCGGAACACAGTACAGAACACAGTAATGTTTGCACATTACTGCTTGGCGGTAGAATAACTGGCAAAGGTGTGGTACTTCTCCAGACGGACTCTGCCAAGAGTCCTACCACTACAATTACATTCCTTATTCTAACTGCAAATGTATAAAACCCTCTACGATCCACGTCCTTGTTTCTCGATAGGTAGCTACTACTTGATAATCTTCAAATTCAGATTAAACTATTATTATTTATACTCTAAAAAAACATGATGACATAAAATGCAAACAAAGCAACTTAACCTACTAATATTATTTTATGCTATTTCATTTTGTTTTTACTGTTTCAAATGTAACAAGTTTAGAGCCAAATTGGTTCGTAATTTGCACTCTGACAAAAATAACAGACAAACAGAATTCTGAAGATGTTAATAACAAAATATTAAAATAAAAACAAAATCACGAAGCTTTCGTCTCTTGGCCCTAAATTAAAAACTACTAAAATCTTCCAGGAATTTTTCGTCAACCCGTCTCAAGCTTTTTTCTTGAGGTAAAGTAAAGTTTCTTACACCCGTTGCGAGTAGCTCACGCGAGTTACTAAAGTCAAAGTCAAAGTACTTTATTCATAAATGTACAATTTACACGTCAATTATTTAAAAACAAAAACCAAAAGAAAGAGCATACAAATTGTATACATTTTCAAAGTTTGAAATGACTACTTTGCTGTATTATAACTATACTATCTATATATATATATATATATAGGTATGGATTGCCAGAAGCGTAGCCTCTTAGGTGGTGTGCATTGTATTTGCTTGCTCAATCTTGAGAGTGCTTGTGCTTTGTATTGAGTAAACAATCGTATTTTAATTGTCACCAAGCCATGACAAATTTATTTTGATTTTACTGGAAAACATTTAAAAAAAGAGTTTTATCCTAGCAGTCGCGGTTTTCTCCACGTACATAGATCCCGACTCTATTATTTTCCTGGAATATTTTTTTCCAGATTTTAAATCTTATCCAGATAGACCACCAGTAGGTAATGAAAGAGATACAAACATCTAGCTACCACAATGTTTCACGTTTTTTTAAATTAATAGGATATAGGATTATACCCACTACTTGGCTTCGGCGATAAACGCTGTGCACTAAGCACTGGTGAGGTAGAGAGTGCTGTTTTAAAATAGCAACGTTAATTAGAACGATCATTGTGGGTACCTGGGTTGATTCACTTTATTACTATTCAAAACGTGACACTTAGGAAAATGCTCCAACTTGCGCAAGTGACTGTCATTGTGAGCTAACACCATTACTACAGTGGTGTCACGTTTCACGAATTATTTTGCTGGGAGATGAGATAGAGGAATTCTGGAAAAGATGGTCTTCATTTTTGTGGAATTACGTCAAAGTAAATGGATATATTTTCTTCAGTCAGCCTTTTTTATACCTATTTCACTTTTTGAGAAAATTTCGGTAAAATTTTGAAAAACTTGCAAAAAGATTACTGGATAAAAACTTACTAAATTGGGCTGTGAAAATAATTGAATACTGAAAGCTTACATTTAAATAAATACTTAAGAACGATAAGAACATTTTCCTACATAGGGATACATGACATCAAACTGTTCATTTTGAATGTTGAATAAAAATTTTAATCTCTGCCAAATACTATTTTGTGTTTTTGAGTCCATAGTTGAGTTTGACAAAGTTAGCGAGATGGTCATATTACCAGTAGAACTGATAACGGTTGGGGTGGACGGATTATTGAAGGGAGACCCCGTGAAGCTCAGTGTGAGACGCCCTGCGACCTGGTGGAACAGTGGATGACGGACGGGAGCAGAGCTACCGATCCATCTCTGTGGCGTACATTTTGAAAGGTATGTGTTCAGTAGTAGACAATGAAAAGTTGATGATGAAGGTAACGTCCAAATATTATTAAAATAAATAAATATTGGTGGTCAATTCACACACAACACCACCTGACCCCAAACTAAACAAAGCTTGTTGATATAATACTTAGTTTTAAATACATACTTATTATACATAGAAACACCCAGACACAGTACAAATATTTGAATTCGTCACACAAATATTTGCACTGGGTGAGAATCGAACCCACGACCCTCGACTTCGCAGGCAGAGTTACTACCCACTAAGCCACGAGGCCAGTCGATGTGTTAGTTATGTTATCAGTTATGTTACACTTGAGGTGTGCTCTAATTTTTTAAAGTGAAAACTTCGTTTGGCACACCTCACACAGATTTTTTGTGATAGTGAATGGAGCTCAAGCATCACACTAGTGAATGAAAGAAATCTTCGATTGAACTCGGGACTATGGTCATCTATTTTAATTTGATTCAAGCTAGTCAAAATTGCAATCCAGTAAGTACCCAACCACAAAGATAAGCACACAGGTTATTTTATCGCGTTAAAGTTTTATTTGCGTAAATCTCATTTGTATATAATTTACTCAATATCATGAAGCATAGTTAATCCTAGGATTACACCGCAGCTCGTATCAAGTAACAAAATAAGGATTCGGTTTTGTGATGTCGAAAAACCTCAAAGCGATGAGATAGTGTTTTTGAAATACTGAGTTAAGCATTTCGTTTGAAACCCGTTCATTTCTTCTGTCTGTCTCAGCTTCCAATCGTTACCAGCTGTCGTCTATACATCGTGGAACTCAAAAACCTTAATTTCCCTACATTTCACTTTGTACTTGAAACAAAGGTTTTTCCTCACATTTTCTCACCAGCTGCGTTATTCGGAACAGAGCGCCACGCAAGAAAATTTCATAAGCACAGATGATAGCGTAATCCTAACGCTTAATAGAAAGAGAGCCCAGTGTATCTTTTCTTAAGTTTACTGAACATGAGAAGTAAAAAACGATTTAAAGAATGTTTGGTTTTGTCCAACTCCCAAAAATTTTAGCGCAAGTAAATACTTAATTTATTTACAAAGACCACCGAAGTTGTCTTTACAATAAAAAATGAACTTTGCTGCATTAATATTTTCATGATTTTCAATGCTGATTTACGTGGGATCAATTTCAATTAAATAATTATAGTATGTTTACTGACGTAGTGACCAAATAAAGTTCTATGTAGTGCTAGTAAAGATTACTATAAAACAATAATAATATTAATTTCATCAATACTCATAAATAATCAAGGTTAATGATATTGTTAATTTCAGAAAAGTATCAGTAGCTTAAATTTAGAGTAAATTTTGTTTGTACTGTCTAAAAAAGGAAAACGTAAAACGTGGAACTTTTAACGTGAAAACACCAGCCTAGCTTCGTGGATTCATTTATTTCGTGTCTTTGACTTTTGATTCAATTGACAATTATTGTACCGCTAAAAATTACAATCCAGCTTCTTCCAGTAATAAAACGCTTCGTAGGATCCCAGCCTACGAGCAGAGATCACACCAGAATACGTAATGGGAAGTAGGTATTACGTATTCAAATAATGGCATTAGCTTTCCCGGGGCAACGCGCGATATAAGCACATTGCTTTTTGATGACGGTAATTACGATTTTCGTATAAAAATATTAGGAACATTTGCAGAGACAAGTTGGGCGATATGAGAGTTGAGTACAAAGGATTTTCGTCACAAAGTAAGGCAGAGTAATTTTCGTAAGAGTTAATCTAAAAAATCAGTACTACAATCCTACTAAGTTTGGATGTTTGTTGCTCAATCACATTAATTGAATTGAATGTATCCCGGGAAAATAACGGGAACTAAATAGGTAAAACCGCGGGGCGTTTCAAGTAAGTTATAATAGCTTTACAAAGGTAGTCCGGCCTTTCTACCGCCTAACTAAATCAACTATTGCCGTCTCTATCATTCCAAGCGTAAAGAAAAGAATGAACAACATTAAAGCTAAGCCAGTAGTCCTGGTAGTACAGGTACGATATTGTACAGTTCCCAATCGTGAAATCATAAGTTGGACCCCCGTCTACACCAATGGTTCAGGATTCAGGACTAAGATATTTAGGTTGCACACAGGTTCGCGTCTGACTACCAACTCGCTTGATGGCATTTTTTTTTATATAAAGAGTGACGAGACGATCAGGACATGTGCATGATGGTAAGCAACATGCCTGACACATAACAGCACAGTGACACGCAGCTATTGGAACATGAAGAGTCCTAATCATTACCTAGCACTGCACTGCGCTCGTCACCCAGAGATCTAAGATCTTATATCTCTAAGCCCTGTAATTTCTCTGGAAACAATGCCCTTCAAACCGGAACACAGTAATGTTTGCACATTACTGCTTGGCGGTAGAATAACTGGCAAAGGTGTGGTACTTCTCCAGGCGGACTCTGGCAAGAGTCCTACCACTACACAACAGTGCGGTTACACGCAAACGACAATGCGGTTGTAGTAATGCACGCAGCTCAGAAAATCAGAAAATATCTATTCAGTTTGCCAAAGTTCTAACTTTTTCAAGAAATAATGATACAATCAAATAATATTCAATTTTTTACATGTTCTCGTCTAACATGTTTTATTTTTTTAGGTGTCTTGAAGTCGAAAGTGGATCGGTTTCTTCTAAGTAAACACGCACCATCGTCGACCGCTTCTATGTTCAAGAACAAACATATAACAGTTAAAAATGCATTGTTAGATGCATTGCTAATTTTAAATTATAATCAACATCACAACTGCTGTTGGATTAGTAGTATACACAGATATATCGTACGAATTATCTTCCAACCAGGTCTCCATGGAAGCTAAGTAAGTAGTGAATCAAAGTTTGGAATCTCTCAGCACAGCTCTCGAGTTTCCGCCATTATCAGCTCTTTAAATTCTAATTAATAATGAATCTCTGCTAACTCGGGCAATATTTACCATCGTGCGAACAGCGCTAAGCCTTTGCTAAGGATGGACGATGTGAAACATTGTGTTCTTAGATTGTATGGAAAATACGACAGTGCTGCTAAAACGCAGTGTTAAAAAGAGCACGATGGCAGATTCTAAAGAACGTAGGGATTTGGGTTTTCGTTTCTCGTATAACCTTTTTTGTTATGGTAAATGTACCAATGCAAGTGCAATGGCACTCCATAAATACCGTGTTATAAAACGATAAACAAAACTATAATTACGCGTCACTTCCGTTACATGTTTTTCTTACGGTTTAAAACGCTCCACACACGACCCTAAAATCAGAGGAAATGACGTAAAAAAGTGGGGAGGAGCCTACATCGCACCATATGATTGGTGATTTATGGTGGATAGGGTCCTTCCCACTAGTTTTACGTTATTTCCTCTGATTTTAGGGCTCGTGTGTAGAGGGTTTTAGTCTCACATTTTATTCGGTTCGGTCGCGCAGCATCATCCCTATCTCCTCCTTCCTTCATGTTCCAATAACATTCTTGAATCGTTAGTTTCAGTATCCGACAGATTAAGTTATCAACAGTTGGTGAAACATTTCTCCCAATCCCATACTCCCACGTCATCATTAATTCACACGCATTAAACGATCTCGGCTAAGATTTCCCATTTCAATTTGTGGCCATGAATGTTACAACATTATCACTAAATGTGTTTGTTTGACATTAAACAGCTAAATTGATGTTGAATTTATCATGAGAAGCGATTAACGTAAAATAGAGTACCACTATTAGTAATTGGTTCCTGGGTGCGCCACCATCGTTTTAAAATCTTATTAGTAGCGTCCCGCGGTTTTCCACGTTGTTCTCATGACTTAGACAAATTAACTTGAATAAATTTCATAAAATCAACTTAACACACAGTTCCAATGAAACAGCGAGATATTATAAATACAACTTCAAAGTAAGCAATTTTTAGATTTTTGTTGACATTTAAAAAAATTAGACCAACTTAGACAAATTTGTATGGAAAATTGGCTCTGAATTATCTATGAAACAAAGTTATTTATGGATTTATATAAATTTTATTTCTAAAAATAAAAAAATGTAAACCGACTTCAATTTAAAATAAATTCAGAACTCGACCAAATTTCAATCTATCATCTAAACAAATTTCACAAGAAAATATCACGATATCATCTAAACAAATTTCACAAGAATCTATCACGATAGCATCTAAACAAATTTCACGAGAATCTATCACGATATCATCTAAACAAATTTCACAAGAATCTATCACGATATCATCTAAACAAATTTCACAAGAATCTATCACGATATCATCTAAACAAAAATTCACAAGAATCTATCACGATATCATCTAAACAAATTTCACAAGAATCTATCACGATATCATCTTAACAAATTTAACAAGAATCTATCACGATATCATCTAAAAAAAAATCACAAGAATCTATCACGATATCATCTAAACCAATTTCACAAGAATCTATCACGATATTATCTTAACAAATTTAACAAGAATCTATCACGATATCATCTAAAAAAAATCACAAGAATCTATCACGATATCATCTAAACCAATTTCACAAGAATCTATCACGATATCATCTAAACAAATTTCACAAGAATCTATCACGATATCATCTAAACAAATTTCACAAGAATCTATCACGATATCATCTAAACAAATTTCACAAGAATCTATCACGATATCATCTAAACAAATTTCACAAGAATCTATCACGATATCATCTAAACAAATTTACATACACATAAATTTACACGGAAACAAATTTTATTTTTTTGTTAATATTTCCAAAGTCACTTCCCGAAGAAGCCTTTGACACGCACACACACATACACACACACACCTTACCCATTTCAATAAGATTTTTACGTGACCACTGGTGACCACTATTGAACTATGATCTACCAAACAACAAAAAAAAACATCGAAATTGATTTACAAATGGCGGCGCTGTCACCGCTGCCGCGCTGACAAAGTTTCTGGATATCAGATTCCACTTGACTATGAAGAATTAAATCTCAAATCTCCAGGCAGATTGTCTTTCCTTTACTATCTATTCTATGCATTTACCGTCATTGTTAACTGCATTAAGAACACGACTTCAGTCATTTATTTTCACCGAAAACAAAAACTGACTTTAATTCAAAATGAATTTAGACACTTCACCAAATTTCATAAGAATCAATCACTATATCGTATAAATTTACGAAATCAAATTTTGTTTTTTGAAGTAAAAATTTCTTTTGGCGCGAAATAGACAAATGTTTCGTGGGCGGTGAATTGAACTCCAGCGTCACGCTCAGAAACAAAAATAAATCTTCGGATAAAGTCGGGACCATGGCCATTGGCCATCTAAAAATACGTCAGCATTTCTCATTGGTCGTCTAGAAATGCGTCAACATAATATTTGCACATTACTGCTTGGTAGTAGAATCACCGGCAAAGATTACAAATTCTACAAAGAAATCACAATCACCACAATACAAATCACCATAGAATAGATAATATAGATAGAACGGACACTCCCCACCCCCCACCAATTTCAAGCTTCCTCACTCCTCAGGCCGTTTCGGATAGTATGATGTCAAAGCTACTAACTACCTACTTAGCTCACGTTTTCATACCGAGCCGATATCAACGGGTTACCTCGTTACCGTGTTATAATTTTATTGACAAGTGATTAATGAGCGTCAGGCTCGTAATCAAGACGTGGACTGTTGCAACTGTATATTTATCTCCAATAAAGGCTTTATGGCCCAGTGCAGAATATTGCACAGATCAAAGTTAGTACGGAGGTATATTATTATGGTCGATATTGAGACACCTTATTCTTGTTTGTAGTACTTAACAACAGATTAGAATAATAAAACAACACGAATAAACTGCGATTGTCCTAAATGTTATAAATGTGAAAGTTTGGATCTTTGTAGCTCAATCACGTCGGAACGGCGAACAGATCGGGTTGAAATTTGTAATTTGAAAAAATACATTTAAATGATCGTCTGAGGAGATAAATTACAGTTAGCACATTCGCACAAGTAGCAGTTGTCCGCGGTTTTACCCGCGTCGTTTTATCGAAATCGGAGTGGTTTTTGAAATACCAACAAACAAACTAAAATTTGCTTTCATTTATCTGAATGCCTTAGTGATAGATTTATTTTTTTCGGAATCGGAATGCTTGCAGCTCGAAAAAGTGACATCGTTTCATGGTTGATGTTCCAAAGACACGAACGAAGAGATTTGA
Source organism: Ectropis grisescens (assembly GCA_017562165.1). Classification (NCBI taxonomy): domain Eukaryota; kingdom Metazoa; phylum Arthropoda; class Insecta; order Lepidoptera; family Geometridae; genus Ectropis; species Ectropis grisescens. The sequence goes on from CM029772.1 coordinate 1,071,806, forward strand.
CTCTACTTTTGTGATAAGAACGTCTAAGCTGTGGAATGCGTTGCCTGAGAGGGTTTTCCCCGATAGTTACAATCTTTGTTTCTTCAAATCGAGAGTAAATCGGTTTCTTCTAGGTAAACACGCTCCATTGTAGACCGCATTAACGTATAACATCAGGCGAGATGGCGGTCAAGTGTAAACCCATAAAAGTAAAAAGAAAAAATTCGAATGTTTGAATTTAATTTTAAATTGATGTCGATTTTCGGTTTTTCGGAAAAAAATAATTGCGTACCTATTTGATATTATGATGCTTTTGTATTGATGTATATTTCAACACTAATGTATACCTTCTTTGGTAATAACATAATTCTCAGCTGCGGTATAAGTCTGCAACTCGAGATTATCAACGTGTAGTAATTTGCATGAAATACGAGAGCAATGTAAGTCGTGGCTGGACACGAGGACACAACTCCACACGGGCAATGAGGAAATGACATTTGTCTCGCGATATCTGGCGCAATGTGACAGGAACATTCAATATGTCTAGTTGTCGGCTCAGAAGTGGGAGAAATTTAACCAAAATTATCCATTACTTTATTTTTTCAAGTGAAAACTTATAGCGCACTAACACCAACACTTACTATTTGCTTGTGGGATATTTGAGGGCGAGGGATGAACGAGGCTATTAAATAACGGCTACAATATGCATGACGACTCATTTTTGATTTAATGTGCCATCAAAAGGCTACTCAATAACTGAAACATAGGTGAAAAAAATTACTTTGATATCTTAAAAACTTCCCGTGATATCACGATTTTAAAATCACAATTTTGGACTCTCCCAGAAACGCTTCATACAAATCACTACAGAAACGTGACGTCACACTGTCGTATTTTCTATGCATCGTGCGTTGTATGGTAGCTATATAAAATATTGCGTTCAGAAAACTGGTTTCTTAACAAAAGTAGCTTGAAATTGAATGGGTTATCTAATGGTAAATACATTTTTTATGATTTCGTACTTTTAAAAAAAAACTTGCCCATCCAGCTTTGAATGATCATAAAGTAAGTTAAACTAAAAATGTCGACATTAAAATTGGTACATATTTTATTCTACTTAAATTATATCACACTAGCAGCCCGCCCCGGCTTCGCACGGGTGTTATGGAAAATAAGTATAAAACAAAATTATTAGACTTACAAATTTTAACACACTCTTGGCAGAATTGCCATGCTTAGGACATAAGACAAAACAAACAATCCCAATCATCTGTTTATCATTTAAAACGCATGTTTTTTTGCCTATTTTACTTTATAAAAAAATGCGGGAGCCAGAAGCTCAAGGGAGGTCCTGAGAGGAGCGAGCCAAGCGAGGTCGTCGCCGTAGCGAGAGGTAATAGGACCAATTGTTATGTTTAGGTATTGTGATGCTTCTCTCAATATGTGCCTTTAAACATTATGCTAAGTTATGTTTATGCTATATACGGTAGCAAAAATTATGCGAAAACTGTTATGCGTTAGTTGTTATGGTATATTATCATTAGTCCTAAAAACTTTAGGCGTGTCTGGCGTCGTTGTTATTCCCTTTTACTTTTACGCATCAAATCAAAAATTAAATCAGTAAATATTTAATTGTTGTAATTTAGTGTTAAAATCTGCTAATGCCACCTACGACGTAGTTTATGGTTGTGCAATGTTTTATGTAACTACTAAAGTATATTATTTCTAAATACGTACTAAATAGTTACGACTGGTCTAGTCGGGAGAACGGCGGCGGCCGATCTGGAGCCCCGGTTTTAAATCCCACGTGCACCAGGCACCACTGTCTTTTCGGAGTAATATGCGTAATACCGCTAACTTAAAACGGTGAAGAAAAACATCGTGAAGAAATCGCCATGTACTTAGAATCTTTTGAGGTCATGTGTCATCCACCAACCCGCACTGGGCCAGCGTGGTGGATTATGGGCTTGACTCTCTCCTTGCGAGAGAAGGCCCCGAGTCCCAGTAGTAGGAATATTTAGTGGGCTGCTTATTGAATCTATTGACGAAGCTAGATTTCTGATCGTCTCATCATCGTAGTCCTTAATGCTCGTTTTATTCTAATTTAGTAAGTAGGATAAAGGGGACCTTTGGGGATGACCTATATCGTATCCTATCCCCCAGCTCAAATTACACGCGCATCACTATTTTTTCGAAGGCATGTCCGTAATGCCTCCAATTTAAAACGGTAAAAGAAAACATCGTGAGAAACCAAAATGGAATAAATTTAATGTAATACTGTGTAGAAAGTGCGAGAAACTTGAACAATAACAGTAAAGGTACAATAAACTAATACAAAAGTAGTTCTGAAAAGAACATTTTGATAGGAACATAAAAAAGTGTTACGAAAAATTGTTATCATTTGTGTCCACTACCTACGTAGCGAGGCGACCACGCGAATTAGTAGACGCGCGCGGCTACTCGTACTTACCTATTTCATAGCTGCGAACACCTCTCCCCGTGCCTCGGTGTCCCTCTATCGCTGTTGCGCCGCGCGGCGCCGCATTTTGATAGGATTGATATTTTTAATTTCGTTAAATCTTTTGAATGGAATGTCCGACTTCAATAATTCAAAAAGTAATCAATAGGTTGAATAAGAAATAATTTATTTGGATAAGAATTAATACAAATGTGTTGATAACATGGTCTGAATTTGATAGGCATTTTTACTTACTTTTAAAATGTAAAACAGTAGCTGTTGCGAGGTAGTTACTGTAGTTAGACATATGGTCTTGCGAGGTTTTTTGTAGATTTTAATACGCTCTATAATATTGTAGAACATTGTTTTGGTCTATCATTAGTACTTTCCGCAGCGTATGCGATGAAAGCCATTTTATGACTGTTTTTTTATACCTTGCGTTGGTTTTAGTAAAAAAATCCGTAGATATCTCCTTTTTTTTCTTAATAAACATAGCCTATGTTACTCAGTGATAATGTAGCTTTCTATTGGCAAAAGAATTTTTGAAATCGGTCCAGTAGTTTTTGAGTTTATTCGTGCCATACAAAAATACAAAAATACAAATCTTTCCTCTTTATAATATTAGTATAGATAATTTAATATGCAGGACCTGTCGACACGCCTATTACGAAATTGGTAACTTATTTCAGATCTTTATTGACCAAATAACATGCTGGTTATACAAGGCAAGTCATTTTATAGCAGGTAGATAATTTTAAATAATTATAAGTAAGCATATATAAATGGCACAGTGACTTTATATTCTATACAATGTTCAAATCAATTTAGTGTAAGTGGTTAGTACAATATTTTTACAAAAGATCTTTGAGTATATGAATACAATAAAAATAAATGTCTAATATAATAATTAAATGTATGTCTTTGTGGTAAAGACTCATCTCTTGTTTTTTTTATATTTTCTTTGTACAAAATTATTGTTTTTGTTTTTAAACTTTCGCGATTTGAACATATAATGTACACACCACACCGGACTTATTATTAAGTCAACGATCAACATTATTGTTTAATTACTTCGACGTTTTGGCAGCGTTACAACCGCCGTAGTCACGAGACGACTGATTGGTCGAAGCTCGAGGTAATTTAATAACAATGATCGCGATTAAGTCCAGTATAGTGTATACATTGCATAATTATTATTACTGTTTATTCTAATATTAAATAACTAAATGCAAAAATATACATGAGTGTTGCTCAATCACGTTGGAGCGGTAACGTCAGCTTAGTAAATGTTCAGAAAACGGCGGTCAATTTCAAAATACGAACCACGCAGCTCTGAATGAGCTCTGTGCCGGGTCGGTAAGTTTTTCAATTCCACGCATTACCGGTAACTGAGGGCTGGCTATCCGTGAAAATGTGGAAAAACCCGGGGACGATGTAAAGGTGGGTTCACATAATCAACGATCAACAAAGAGAATACTAAAATATAGGAAAGAAATTTAAAATAATCTTGACTTAGATATTACCAATTATTACCTAATAAGCTTGATGACTAAAAGAAAACAAATGAGATTGTGATTTAGGATATAAATAAAAAAATGCACACGTATTTTATCTCATGTTGCAGAAACAAAAAAACTCGAATGTAATATATTACAGCTTAGAAGACTCGAGTGTCGTCAAATCTAAATACGATTTTTATATAGACGTGACGTCACAACTCCCCACTCCAGCAGTTTTTATGATCTATATCCTAGTCGATTTTTAGTAATTTGATAGAAAAAAAAATACATGTCTAATTTTACCGGATTTTTTGACGGACTAATTAAAATGGAGTAGTACTGACCCAGCAGCCATCATCCCCATTTGCGCAAATCTTGGGAATAATTTAATTAATTTGCAATTACTAAAGAAGGTTTTGTAACAGAATATTATAATAACTTTTCGATCTAAGAATTAAAAAATCATAGAAAAATTAGCGATGAAATAGTGTTGTCGTAGTGGTGAAAATGGTGAGAAAATAAATAGACTGGAATCCTGCCTGCGCTTTTAAGTATTTCTTCTAATCCAGATTTAATAGTTAAGGAAATTATCGCAGGAAAACCGCAATATCGCCGCAAGCCTGCCAATACATCGATAACATCGTAGATTATGGACACAACTCTTTCCCCATAAGAGAAAGCTGAGTCCCAGCAGTGGAAATATTAAGAGGGCTGCTTATGTTTTCATATAAGACTAACCGCGTCAAACTCGGACACATTGCATAGGGACTACAGTACTTCAGTACAAGACGCAGATGTACGCATAGACGAACATACCATAACTGCAATCTAAGTGTCTTCAAAACGAGAGTAAATTGGTTTCGTCTATGCAAGTGTGATATTTCTGCTATCTCGCCTGATGTATAACGATGCGGTAGACCGCATAGGATAGTAGTCAAGCGCAATCATAGTTACGATAATATAAAAAAAACACGGAACCCAGGATCCACGCTGGCTAAACTTTTATACCCCATCCCCGTGAACCTGAAAGAAAATCTAATGCCGCCCTAAAGTACATGGTCAAACACGATACCTATAGTAAATACAGAACATATTTAAAAAGGTTTGTAGTCCTATGTGGACTTGGGTAATTTTCAAAAAACGGCTGATGTAAATCAAGGCTTGAACGTTTTGTTTCACCTTTCAATTTGATGCACCCCTTATCAGTTCCCGGGGCGTTCGTGAGGAATCGCAGCGGCCATCACAGCCAATCCGACAAAGTGGTTCCGTCCCTGGCGACCTACTTGCGTGGTACCTGTAAATGAGCCCGGCGTCTGTCTGATAGTATATTGTTTGGCTCATACACTGAGATTTTTAACATTTTTGTTACTTGGAGGTATGATAGTGTTATGTTTTTTTTATGTTTAAGATATATTGATATAAAGTGGCAACACGGAGGTTATGCTTTATGGTTATGAGGAAGATTGTGATTAGAAGGTTATACTATGATTATGAAGATAATGATTAGAAGGTTATGCTATGATTATAAAGTGGCAACATGAAGGTATGTTTTGCCACAAATATATGTCATTGGTCACATCCTTTACAATAATCAAAATCCTATTTACGTGTTATTTTATAGATGTAATGTAGATCTAATATTATTATACAAAATTCTCGTGTCACAGTTTTCTTTGCCATACTCCTCCGAAACGGCTTGACCGATTTTGATGATATTTTTTGTGCTTATTTGGTATCTATGAGAATCGGCCAACATCTATTTTTCATCCCCCTAAATGTTAGGGGTAGTCCACCCCAAAATTTTATTATTTAGACAAAATTTTTAATTTCTATTTTTTTATGATACAACATACAAAAATACATACAATCCTCAATTTTCACCCTTCGACGATTAACCCTTATTTTATTAGGAAATTATTTATATGGCAAAACAACGTTTGCCGGGTCAGCTAGTTTTAGTATAATTTCAACAACATATTCCCATTCTGCGTTCCTTCGTTGGTTTGAATATGTCGGTGATTACAACAAACTGAACAAAAATCTCAGTTTTTATTTTTTGTCTGTGGAAGTTTTTTTTAAATAAAGAGTGACGAGACGACCAGGGCATGTGCCTGATGGTAAGCAACATGCCAGCCATATAACAGCACAGTGACACGCAGCTATTGGAACATGAAAAGTCCAAATCATTACCTAGCACTGCACTGCGCTCGTCACCCAGAGATCTGAGATGTTATGTCTCTAAGACCTGTAATTTCTCTAGAAGCATTGCCTTTCAAATTGGAACACAGTAATGTTTGCACATTACTGCTCGGCGGTAGAATGACTGGCAAAGGTGTGGTACTTCCCCAGACGGACTCAGCCAAGAGTCCTGCCACTACAAATTAAATTTTTCGCACATTTTATAGCCTCAAACTACGCAAAACTTGTGTTATCTAAATCAAATAAGTTGCCCATATTTACTCATTAAATCTAATGATTGAAACGAAAATAAGCCCTGTTACATAAAAATATTTAACATTTCTTAACACACCAGTGTTTATCCTCAGTAGGAATCGAATTTACTACCTATAGTTTAGCGCCAGTATCGTTTTCAAGAGAGCTGAGGCTAGTCAAAGTTAGTTAGTCATATTATAATATTCTACAACGCGCAACTCTGAGAAACTGTCGAAACTTTGAACAGCTTCAACTTACAAGCTCATAGTTAGTTAAGGTACAATAGAGATATAACATAACTATAAAATATAACTAATCCATGTTATATCTTGCCATTACTAGCCTCTTGAACCAAACGAAGCTCCAACATACGAGTACCCAGAGTACGTCGTACATCCCTTGAGAAGGCCTCAGTTAATTTGATGTAACAAATTGGGGCTCCCCTTGCATCACACGATTTATGGCTGGGCGACATATTACCCGGAGGTAACGGAGCGGTGGATTTTGTTCAGAAGTGGCAGTTTACTGACCATATTCAAAACAATATAACCTTTACTTATTCAAACATTTTTTAGTGGTAGGACTCCTAGCAGAGTCCACCTGTGGAAGTACCACACCTTTGCCAGTTATTCTACCGCCAAACAGTAATGTGAAAAATTACTGTGTTCCGGTTTGAAGGTCAATGTTTCCAGAGAAATTACAGGGCTTAGAGATATAACATCTTAGATCTCTGGGTGGTGAGCGCAGTGCAGTGCTAGGTTATGATTTGGATTGATTTGATTTTGTGCTGTTATGTGGCAGGGATGTTGCTTACCATCAGTCACATGTCCTGCTCGTCTCGTCACTTCTTATTTCCAAAAAAACAAGAACAAAATTAAAAAGAGACAAACATCGAAACTTTCGTATTTATGATAATAATAAGATTACATACGACTCTAAATTATTTCATGATTTGAATTGCCTCCCGACGCAACATTTCGGTCGCATTACAGCGGATGTGGTCACGAGACAATAATTTACATCACGATTATATCCTATGTAATGTTTTCAAAATCAGTTTGAATCGTAAAAAAAATCTTAGCATTGCTTATTTGCATATTTTTGCAAATAGTTTTATTGGTGTAGCAATTTCAATTTCACGTCTTTTTTCAAATTGTGCCAAACAATACTTTCAATTTTAAGATTCTAAACATTTTTTGTCCTATAAAAATTAGTTTGACTTTGACATAGGTACTCGTATAAATAAGTATGTCGGAGCACGTATGTGTACGTGACAGATATAGTATATAAGCTGTTGGCAGCGGGGAGCGAGTGACTCTTGCCCCGCGTCACTTGTACAGTTAACATAATATAATCAGCAGTTTATACAGTGACGTGGTTTCATTTCCATCTCCAGTACCAGTAACACCTACAGTGGTGACCCCGACGTGATCCTTTTTCCTTTCCTTTTTTGCAGTTTCTTTCTCTCTATTTACTAGCGCTTCTAGAGACCTGGCTACATTCTACCTGTAGCGTTATTGGGGAGGTTTTCTGGTCAATGACCGAGGGTTTACTTCGCTCGAGGATATTGTTAGATGGGATAATTTAGTTTTCCAATTTGACCTTTTTATATTGAACCGAGTATAAGAGAAATGATTACGTGAGCTTAAATATTGAAAGCGTTTTTAATTGACGAAACAGAAATAACTATATAGCGTTAAAGTTACGTCATTTAACATTTTGCGTTAATACCTCGTTTATATTGGCACATAATTGGGACAGGGATGGTTTTTATCGATAACGGGTTGGTAATGGACCGCCATCGCGCCTGATGTGTAGCGACGATGCGGTCCGTGATAGACGCCGCTAATCTAGATGACACCAATTCTATCTAGACTTCAATACACCCTGATGTTGATATGTATGTTTCATTACCATTGCACAATGAATGTAATCTACTTTGTTTTATAATTTCTTTGGAAATTGAATGGATTGAAGTAGAATGAAAACGATATAGTTTTTTTTTAATGAATGGCTCTTTGTGGATAAGCCTCACAAATCCGCCAAAGACACGTTAAATGATAGGCCGTCAAACAACGATATAGTTACTTATCGTCCAATTTTAACTATAACAGATAATTTTGCTAGCTCATTCTGTGTATCTACTATGACGTTATTGTAGCAACCACGTCAAAAATTTTTAAGTTTAAAATTATTTAATTTTAAAGAATTACTTAACAAAGCAGTATCTAAATTCTAAACACTGTTTGAAGTAAAACGCAGCAGTCCTAGTAGTTGTATAATAGACACAACATAGTATGTTATTCAAACTAGAGTGTCAGACTCCAGAAAGTTCCAGTACGCTCAGTTCCCGACTGGCAACACTCCTTATCTCCCAGTTCCCCAGACAGGGAATGTTGCCCGTTATGACAATCCGAGCAATTCTCCGACTCTCCCGCGGGACCACTTTACCCGTACAATGTTGCCCGTTTTAAATTCACCCCTGTATTGTGGTTACGCTGCGTTTCAGACGGGATCTGATTATGTTCACCGAGTATGTAATAGGAGTTTCTTATTTTTGGGACAATAAGGTGCAGTTTTATATTTGGTTGGGAAAAGGGGAAAATGTACTTGTTGGTTACTGAACGTCATGTTCAAAAAATATATTTGATTGTTTTATTTTTCTATTCGTCACCAACATTGTAAGCCACAAACAAAAAAGTAAAAACATTACAGTAAAACACATTAAAGTATGTATATAGGGCTCAGTTCCACAATAATTACAGGTGAAAATGTCATGTATATTAACTATAATACACATATATAAGTAATTCCAAAGAGAGTCCAAAATTGTGATATTGAAATCGTGATATCACGGGAAGTTTTTAAGATAACAAAGCAAGTCTTTTGATGACACATTAAATAAACAAGAAAAAAAAAAATAATAACCCCCGACTACCTCGGATCTCGGATTATGTGTCTAACGTTCTACTAGTCAATTCCCTTTCATTTGATACCCATATTAAGGGAGTTGTGAAAAACGAAATTTATTTTGCCATTTTGCGGTAGCGGCCATCTTGGATTGAAATTTGTCATAATGCAAAATATTCTACTAGTCAAGCCCTATCATTTGATACCCATATTGAAGTGGTAGTGAAAAAAATAATACAATTCGGCATTTTGTTGATGGCGGCCATCTTGGATTTGATATTTGTTAAAGTGTATAAGTATTTTACTAGTCAAGCCCTTTCATTTGATACCCATATTGAGGTAGGTTGGGTAAAAATATTTTGTCCGCCATTTCGTGGAGGCGGCCATCTTGCATCGATATTAAACAAACGTAGCTATAAACATCCGCACGGATATTAACCTTCAAATAAAAAAAAACCGCATTGAAATCGGCCCATCCGTTTGAGCTCTACGGTGCTACAGACAGACACACACACAGACAGACAGACAGACATCGACGTCAAACTTATAACACCCCTTTTTTTGGTCGGGGGCTAAAAATGAGTCGTCATGCCTATTATTATACTCTGTAAGAACACTTAGGTTATTTTTATCCCGGTAAAATGACACGAACGGCAACCACGCGGGTAAAACCACGGAAAGCTGCTAGTGTAATTTTAAATTGTGATTTAGTCCCATAACTCACATGATCCGTCCAACATTTCCCCATCACCAGCAACCGAGCAACCCGACCGGCAGATCGCTGTGATATTCCATAATTCCGCGTGTAATTTTTAACGAATGCGGCAGCAATAATAATGAACGCGACAAATAATAATGAATCCGGCGTTAAACACAATATTTGTCGCAATAAATAACGCGGCACGTGCGCGGGGGAGCTCGGTGCTGGTGATTTATAAAACGGGCAATGAACGGTGACCCTGAACGCGCCGGTGGATGCTGTGTTACTGAACATATTTATGTAGTCTATTTTATTGAAGTGAAAACTGTTAGTCACGTTGTGCACTTTTTGTTGTAGGGAAATCTTATAAGGACGCGTCATCGACTTGCTAGTGAAGCACCGTAGCGTCTGAGCGGCAGTGTAGCAGCGGAGCGGGCTGGTGATGTACACACTGGAGAATGACACGTGATTTCGAGAAATAACTTTCTTGGGTGTTTCTATGTATAATAAGTATGTATTTAAAACTATATAAATATTATATAAGCTATCTGGCCGCCATAGCACAAGCTTTGCTTAGTTTGGGGTCAGATGGTGTTGTGTGTGAGTTCTCCACCGATATTTATCTATTTTATTAATTGCTTGGAACACATAAGTGGTAGTTGGTGGTTAGTGGTATTTAGGTTAGTGGTGTTTAGTGGTAGAGCTCTTTGCAGCGTCCGCCTGGGGAAGTAACACACATTTACCAGTTCTTCTGCCGCCAAGCAGTAGTGTACAAACAATACTATGTTCCGGTTAAAGGGAAATGTTTCCTGATAAATTACTGGGCTAAGAGATAAAACGCCTTGTACCTCCGGGTGACGAGCGCAGTGCGGTGCTAGGTAATGATTTAGGTTCTTCATGTTCCAATAGCTGCATGCCACTATGTTGTAATAGGCAGGCATGTTGCTGCACTATAAAAATATAAAAAATAAAGTATCTTACTACGATATTTTCCTTCACCGGTTAATCTAGTGAGGATAAACTCGTACATTTGCGCTTTCAAATTCAGAGAAGCGGGATTCGAATTAACGACCTCACGATTCGCCAATAATCCGCCACAGCGGTTTATTGAAGAAATGTACCCATAAATACCAACAATTCTGCACAAACAAAACAATAACTAAATAATTAATTAGTATTGGCGGACATATCACACACTAGATGGTGCTCTAGCCCCAAACTAATCAAAGTTTGTACAGTGGGAGCCAAACAGTTGATATAACACTTATATAAATCATGTTAATACTTATTATAATATAGCAACACTCAAGCACACCACAAATATTTGTATTTATCACACAAATATTTTCACAGGTTGGGAAACAAACCTACCACCCATAGCTTCGCTTGATTCTGAATGCAGTAACTAAATTTAGCCAATTGCAATACACATTTTACTATCAACTACTACACTAGCCCGGAAACTAAACCTGATGTCGCTACAAGCTACAATTGATTAAAAAAATATACCTTAAACGTGTTCTAAGCACTCATTATAAAACACTTTACTAGACATTTATCCGCAAAACATTCACTCTTCAACATAAATTAGAATAACTGCTCGACAAACTAGAAACATTTTGCTGAAGGCTTATCCATTTAATCAGAAGTACTAATAGCTCTTATAATACAAGCTATAAAGATTACAATATTATTAATAAACTTATAAGGAACTGGAATAATTTAATACTGATATTAAATTTAATAGATATGACTGGATGCTCTTCGAGGTGGTAGGTAGGTGTTCATTAATAGCAGTATGAATTGATGTACATACTCGTTTATACCTTAGTTGTTTGAATTAACTTAAGTTGGTTAAGTTAAGTTCTTTTTTTTAACCCCTGACCAAAAAGATGGGTGTTAGAAGTTTGACGTCGATGTCTGTCTGTCTTTCTGTAGCATCGTAGCTCCGTCAATCCGCTCTTGACTAGTGTGATGGATTATGACCTTGACTGTATCCTTGTGAACCAAGGCCTTGAGCCTCAGCAGTGGGGACATAATACAGGTTGTTTATGCGAATTTGAGCACAATTTTTATCTACTACTCTATCGTATCCTATTATTTATGTAAAAAAACATTTCGATTTCTGATACTGATACTGATAAAAGTGGAACTACTGAATTACGAGTATTTTGAAGTTGTCTAATTTTGTCTAATTGCCACTTTTCGATCGTGGCGCCATCACTACAATATACATTTTTAAGTTGGTCGTACTATAAGTAATGTTTTGAATAAAGAACGTTATATTTGATGGAATAGAAACGTAGATCGGCGCAGGGCCGCTCAAGTGGCGACGAGCCGAGGGCCGCACGGCGCGGGCCGTTGGGGCTGGAGCAAATTTGTTGCGGCCCGCCTTTTCTCGGTCCGTTAAATGACTGAGATCATTGGCGCGGAGAGTGCGGGGCGTTCGGGGTGCGGGGAATGGACATTCGGTTAGTTTTACTTGTCGACTTGGGACGTATATACAAACTTGTATCTTCTACAGTGGAACACATACTAGTACAAATGTTCAATCTCAGGAAAAGAGTGTTTGGTTGGTGCTCTATCATGTAAGAACGGCTGAACTAATTGAGTAAAAATTCGGAACACGGTTAGATTATGTATAGGAATAGCACGTAGACTATTTTGTCACGAGAATATTACGAGAACGAGAATTAAACAGGTATAATAGCGGGACACTGCTACTTAACAGAGTAAGTATTGTTAAGTAAACAGGATTAGACATCCAATTTTTTTTAACTATAATAGGTTCGCACTTGTCCACCATCTCGACTGATGCTAAGCAACGATGTAGTCTACGATGGAGCGTGCTTACCTAGAAGAAACCGATTTACTCTCGATTTGAAGACACCAAGAACGTAAATACCGGGGGAAACCCACTCAGGCAATGCATTCCACAACCTACACGTTCTTATCACAAACGTTTAGTCAAATCTCCTTATTCGTGTTTTTTGAACATCAACCATGAAACGATGTCGCTTTTTCAAGATATGAGAAGTCCGATAGAAGAAAGGGCAAGGTTATTAGGTCATGCTAGGAACATATCAAAACCTGTTTACTAAACCTTTGGCTCCTCACTAGGCTCGGTAATCTACGTTGTAAAAGTCAGAGAAGAAAGTAGCATACAGAGAAATCGTATCCAAGTTATATCCCAATTCATGCCCAAGGGACACGAGGCTAGTTTTTCAAGCTAGTGTCACCAAGCTTGCAAGCTAGCATTTCTACCTTCGTGTAGACAACGCTACGCAACGTCAGTTTTGACTACACGAAGTTATAAGAAAGCTTAATAACACTAGCTTGCTATCCCAGCTTGAAAAACTAGCCACGTGTTGCTCGGGCAACGTGTGAAATGAATTGTGTGTATGTCACTATGAGTGTGAGGGAGTCTGTGTTTGTGTGAATGAGAGATTCTATTAATGAGTAAAAGTAACACGTTATGATAATAAGACGCGCTCTTCTCTATTTCACCCGAAGTGTAACTCGGTATAACAGACACATACAAAGTACATCAAGTCTCGTATTCTCTTATCTATTCACCGCAGGGCGATTGGAATAAATTAACTATTCACATCAACTGAATAATACTCTAAGCCCAGTTTAACTCCTGAAATTTAATGTAGATTATTAAGGTGATTTTAAGGAGATGATTTATTTTTATACTTAGGTTAAATAGATTTTGACGTTTGATCTGGTTTTACTATCTAAGAAACGCAGGGTAGATATAATAATATAGAAATATATCTATCAACAGATGTATACTTATTCTGTCTTCGTTTTCGTTACGGCTGGTCTAGTCGGGAGAACGGCGACTGATGGTCCAGAGCCCCCGGTTCAAATCCCACGCGCACCACTGCGTGCTTTTCTAAGTAATGTGCGTAATGCCCATAACTTATAAAAGGTGAATGAAAATGTCGCAAGGAAATTGACATGGACCTACTCTGAACCTTTGGAGGGGATGCGTCGCTCACCAACCCGTATTGGGCGAGCGTGGTGGATCATGGGCTTGACTCTTACTTTCTGAGAAAAGGCCACGAGTCTGAGAGAACGTTTTGTGTGGTGATTATGCTTTTGCTACTATTCGTTTAAAAGTTCCCAGATTATTCATAGAAGTGTGGGAACAAAGTTGCTGGCAGAATATACCACATTTTCTACGTTTAGATACGCAAAGCGCCGGCACTAAAACGAGAAGCACTAATGTGGTAGAACGCTTTGCAAAATCTGTCTAGGAGGGACATACCATACGTTTGTCGATTATTCTACAGCCAAGCAGTTGTTACTGCTTAAATCACACAAATAAATAAATAAATATTGGTGGACAATAGGGATGTTAACAATTTTTCGGAACTGCTTTTATTTTGAAGATTGAGCCTTGTTTACCGTAAAAATAACATTTTATTCAAAATATTAGTATTTTCGATGAGTAAATATACAATATTAGACTAATTTTGAATATTGCCGCTAAAACACTAACGACTGACATGACGTCACTAGTCGCAAAACATTGGTCGCGAATCATGCCTGTATCCAGTTTATGTGTTTTCTTATCATTACTTGAATACACACATTCAAAATCGTCGTCACTAAGATTGCAAACTATAATAAAAATGCAGAAAAGTAAACAGTTTAATCAGTTTCGACAGTTTGTTTTTCGACTAGTGACGTAATAATTCATATTGGTGTTTCCAGTCACGTGACAACAGATTAAAAATAAAGCATTTAAAATCATTTATAATAAATTTACTACGTAATATTATATTATAATAATGTGATTTTCGATATTCTATTGACGCAAACTATCATAAAATTAACATTAAACATTAATGTGTGATTAGTGTTAACATCCCTATTCACACACAACGCCATCTGACTCCAAAATAAGCAAAACTTGTACTATGACGGCCAGATAGCCGATATAATACCCATAGTATAGTTTTAAATTAATACTTATTATACATAGAAACACCCAGACACAGTATAAACATTTAAATTCATATGTTTAAAATGTTTTTGTCTATTTAATAATGGCATTGGCTGCGAATCGTACTGATAGGCTACAGATTTTGTACCATCTGCTTTAACAAAACTATGCCAAAGGCCACCCAACGAACTTATTGATCAGATTTTCTCAATTTTTTTTTTTACTTTAAAATTTACAGCAAACATACAATCTTCCATGACAAGGTAACAGGCGTAATTGCCGCAAACAACGTTCTATTTTCAGACTTCAAAGCCTTTATATTGGAGTCGAGAGACCTGTTCACCGTACAACTATATTGCGCTTCGTGAAAGAATTTCACTACAAAATCAAAAACCATAGAAGTTATAAGGGATAGACAAATACAATAAATCAAATAAATAATACCATTACTTCATTTCACTGATATTACTGTCATTCCTTGTATTATAACAAAGATGATTTGAAATAACTACGATCGTGTGCTATAGACGTAATCGGAAAACTGGAAATAACCAGTCGGGTCCGGCCGTATCCGGATTTATCCAGAGCCGGTTTAGCGCGGGATAATGTGGAGTGGTGTGATATTTTCTTTGAGATATTGACATGAGTGGGTCAGCGGGGGCTTTGTCGATCGCGGACGGAGCTGACCTTTTATTTTTATAGCATTGAGAACAGAAAATTTGATTCTTTTTTATTAGGAGTACTTGCAGGGTTAAGTTAAGATCATGTTTGTTATTGACTTACGAAGGATAGGTGTAATTACATAACTAAATTCTACATTGCCATTCTTTCTATTCCGAGGAAAACATGTCAAAGAAAGACAGCTTGCGAAGACACGTGTCTTCCTCCTACCTGCGCCTGTAACGCGTGGTGGATTATGACCTTGACTCTCTCCTTGTTAAAGAAGGCCCCGAATCCCAGCAGAGGGAACATACATTAAACTGCTTATCCTTATGCGTCCAGTAATCTTAATGGCGCAAAACAGTGTTAGCAGGATTAAGAAAAGAAAAATATCACTCACAAATATAATCAGTACAAAAGTTGCAAATATCCTTAATTTATGAAGACAGTTATTAAAGGTACGAACAACTATTTTAATAGCTCATAAATTGCGTGGAATGGCGGCCATGTTTCGAGGAATGTAAGGAAATCCTGGGTGAATTAATTAGGTATTATGACTGCCATTAACCTTTGAACATTGGGATTTACTGGAGATCTAGGTTTTAACGTATGATGTAAGCTGTAAGCACAGGTATGTGTACCTCGAATTCAATACATACTTTTTTTTTTCACCGCAATACTATGTCGTAAATGATATTTATTTATTACCAGCAGGGTGGTTCAAACGTTTCAGCAACAAACATCCAAACCTTTACATTTATATTAGTAGGATATGTAATTAATTTCAGTTAACAATCAATGAAAAGTTCAATTTTCAAATTTATTCAACTTAAGTAAAATTGTGCCGCCTCCATCCACCGACTTCCCGCGACCGAGACAATATCATCGGTCCATCGTGTGAGGGGGCCGTCCTACACTGCGTCTGCCGGTTCGTGGTCCCCCAATGTGGAAATCATTGGGGGAGGCCTATGTCCAGCAGTGGACGTCTGCAGGCTGCAGATGATGATGATGAAGTAAAGTTGAATAAATTTGGAAAAAATTGGTTGCCTGTAAAGTCGGTATACGGGCGAAAGTTTTACGTGACAACGACTTTGAGTGGTAAAATAATTTTACGGAAGGGACGCGTGCCTTTCACTTTTTATGTCTGTCTCTCTCGCTCTCAGGCGGGCTAACCATGCCCGAGTGGAAGGGACCCGTGCCTCTCACTCGCTCTCGTTGTGAGCGCATAACGTGAGCGGAGCGTAACGCAGTTTCTTGAAGTGTCACCCGGCAAACCAATTTATAAGACGTTGTCACGTCAAAAAAATCATGGTGCAGGCAGAATTGCAAACTGCAGTAATTTTGTGAAATCACACATTCTAGCCACTAAACCACCACAGTTTCAGTTATAAAATATAATATGTCAAATGTTTACTTTAAATAAATGTTAAAAACCTAAAAGCTACATACACAAGTTTGTTTGGAGTCATCAATTTAGTCTCCATCAAATCGCCGACTAAAAGTGTCCGATTGGCGGCAAAGTTTTTCAGTCTAAATCTCTTTTTGACACCGTTTTTTTCGACATATACGTAAACAAATTTTGAAGAGTAATTACCTAAATACGATTACAGCCTAAGTCCTCCATTCCCTGAAGCTAATTTCGACTTTATCAAAACTTCCCCTAAGATTTAATTAAGCAAACTGCTACTCCGGAATCTGAGAGCACTCAGCGCCAAGACGCGCCTTCATTATGCAGGCGAGACGGTCACACATGCTTACCGATTCATTTAGACGGGGGGCTGGGTGGTGGGGGCTGAGATAGGTTATATAATAACAATAATAGTTATTATAATTTATTTCAAGCCATACACACTCATAATAATAGTTATATACAATTTTCCCAAGCTAAACACACTTGTAATAATTTACAGAAAATGTAATTCTTTAAACTTTAAATAGACTTATTTGTACGATACCTATTATCGTACAATATAAAGTTCAATTTAAACTTTAAAAATGTATACTCTCTGTATGCTCTTATTTTTGGTTTTTATAAAATTGACGTATATTGTACATTTAGCAATAAAGAACTTTGACTTTGACTTAAAACAGTGTCCAGCGGTTTTACCCGCATGGTTCCCGTTCCTGTTGTTTTCTTGAGATTAAAAGTAGTCTATGGATTCTTCCAAATTATAACCTAACTAGCGACCCCCCCCGGCTTGGCACGGGTGCAATGTTGATACTAAAAATACGAATAAAAATGGTTATTGTGGGTTATCTCTAAGAGATAGACATATACCAATGTTGACTTTTTGTAGACCTTTTTAAGGGGTACAATACTGCGTTACATTATTTTGATCCATCTCGTAGGATCCAGCCAGCGTTTGCAAAGTAAGCGCAAAAAAGTGTTTATTAATGACATCACATTAGAAACCTTTAAGATTATTAGTGTTTCCTTACTGTTGTATGCATATACTATACATTATAAACCTTCCTCTTGAATCACGCTATCTATTTAAAAAAAACCCGCATCAAAATCTGTTTGATAGTTTTAAAGATCTAAGCATACATAGAGATATAGGGACGGAGAAATCGACTTTGTTTTATACAGTGTAGTAGTGGGTGTTCGAAATTTCAGTCCAAGTTGTTCATACAAAGAGTTTACATATACTACGTATAGAGTCAGATTTCCCGCACGGTTCCTTTGTGTCAATCGTAAGCAAATGACGTGCATACTTTCTATGGCAACAGAGTGATGTGCCGCGATAAAAGTAGACACTTCCACAAGAGTAACAAGGGGAGAAAGATGCTACCCGTGCTTTCGGTGTAAAGCTTTTGTGCCAACTCTATACGTAGTATGTGTAAACTCTTACCTCAAAACCGTCTATAAAGTACTTACTGCAACTATTCTAACGACGCCGACGGCAGATTAGGCTAAAACATAGGTAAATACTTGAAGAATAAGGTTTTACCATCGAAGTCTCATTCCAGTTGCTTTTGTGATGGAATAGCCTACGTGGTATTTCAGACTGTAATCGTGTGATCAGTATTTTCGACGTATTTGGGCAACTATTGTAGCAGTAACCGCCAATCTCTTCAAGTATTTTATAATATAAATACTTTATAAGCCTAAGCCTAATATTGTTTACTTATTGTTACAAGCCTAATATTGTTTACTACGGACAATTGAAATATGAGCCCTGAGCACCTTGAAATAGTTAACAAGCTGCGTCTCAGTGGTTTACAACTACCAATCTACTTGACGCTTAGAATCGTTAGCGGCGAGGTATGCTGTGGTTCTACTTATTTTGGCCGTTGACAACGAATAGTGATAGGTACAAACGTCTGGCGTTCAACGTTTTTTACAACCGACTAGAACGAAACGAGTAAGCTCCTTCTTCCCAACGATAACATAATTCCGAGCGCCTGAAGTTTGGGGGGCACATCCATTGATTTATATCGATGCTAAGGGCCATTTTTAACCCCGACCAAAAAAAGGGGTGGTTTAAGTTTGACCTCGATGTTTATCTGTCTGTCTGTCTATCTGTCTGTCTGTCTGTATGTGTGTCTGTCTGTGACACCATAGAGATCAAACGGATAAGGAGATTTCAATGCGTTTTTTTGTTTGAAGGTTAATATCCGTGCGAATGTTCTTAGCTATGTTTGGTTAATATCGATTCAAGATGGCCGCCACCACAAAATGGCGATTTATATTTTTTTTCACTACTACCTCAATATGGGTACCAAACGAAAGGGCTTCATTAGTAGAATACTTTGCACTGTGACAAATTTTAAATCCAAGATGGCCGATACCACAAAATGGCGAATTACATTTCTTTTTTCACAAATCCCTTAATATGGGTATCAAATGAAAGGGCTTGACTAGTAGTATAATGTACAGATAACAAATCTGAGGTAGTCGGGGGTAAATCAAAATTTTAAATTCTGTTCTTGTCTCAGTTATATTTGTCACGGCACGATCTTGGCATTACATGTCCGACCACCCGCGTGTGAGTAACTCCTGTCCGCAGTTTAATCCTCAGTCCGCAATTAAATATTTAAATGACTCCGACAGTATGAGTTTTAATTAGACGCTGCACTGCGGCCGGGGAGGGTGGCGCCACACTCGGAACTTTAAGGATAATATTATGTAATTAAATTTGGCCGAAAACACAAAAACTGTCTTCAATTTAAATCTAAATTCGACTATTTGTGGGTTCTAGAAACACGTTGTCAAGATAAGTGCAAGCAATTTTTAGGATTTTGTTGATATTTCAAAACCTGCTCCACCGATTTCGACAAAATATATAGGGCTACCTCTGAAATATTATATTATACAAAACAATCTTTATTATATATCAATCAATAGATTCTCAACTGGCGGAGCTATCGCCTATACATCGCCTATATCGCCTAGTACATAAAAAAACCATACAATCGCAATGAGAACCTCCTCCTTTTTGAAAGTGGGTAAAAAAACACCTATTTTTTGCATTGTGTATAACAAATGATGGATTTAAAAGTACAATAATCTCATCGATTTTTCAAATTTAGTTAAGATTTTAGGTGTCATGTTTGCAAGAAAAGCAAACACCCATGATGCGTCTAAGATTACTACCATAGCCAACAACGCTGATGAAATGGAATTGAAATGGCTGAACTGACATTAATGAAATGTAGTTAGGAACACTCCCAAGTATTTCACCTTTCAAACAAAATCAAAATCAGTCCCCATCTGTTTGGGAGCTACACACACACACACTCACACACACACACACATACACACACACAAATACACAGAGAGAGAGCGAGAAAGAGAAAAACAAAGAGGGAGAGAGACGTTATACTTGTAATATAAATAAGCACTGCTGGGACTCGGGGCATTCTCTCGTAGGGAGTCTAAGGTCCATTATCCATCGCGCTGGCTTATAGCGGGCTGGGGGATGACAGACGATCTCCTAAGATTCTAGGTATGTATCGGTTGTGTCACGATGTTTTACTTCACTGTTTTTTTAGGTTAACGACATTACGTTATGACTTCGAAAAAACAGTGTTGCGCATGGGATTTGAACCCGGGGGTTCCACATCGAAAGTTGCTATTCTCCCGTGTAGACCAGCCGAAGCTATACTTATAAACAAGAACAAAATTAAACATTTTGACTAACCCCCGACTACCTCAGCTTTGTTATTTGTACAACATTCTACTAGTCAAGCCCTTTCATTTGATACCCATATTAAGGGAGTTGTGATAAAATAAATATATTTCCCCATTTGTGGAAGCAGCCATCTTAGATTTGAAATTTGTCATAGTGCAATGTATTCTACTAGTCAAGCCCTTTCGTTTGATACCCATATTGAGGTAGTAGTGAAAAAAACAATATAATTCGCAATTTTGTGGTGGCGGCCATCTTGTATTAGATTTTTTTATGGTGTATAGTCTTTTACTAGTCAAGCCCTTTCATTTGATAGCCATATTGAGGTAGGTTGTGAAGAAATATTTTGTCCGCCATTTTGTGGCGGCGGCCATCTTGAATGTATATTAACCAAACATAGCTAAAAACATCAGCACGGGTATTAACTTTCAAATAAAAAAAAACGCATTGAAATCGGCCCATCCGTTTGAGCTCTACTGTGCCACAGACAGACACACACACAGACAGACAGACAGGCAGTCGTCATCAACGTCAAACTTATAAAACCCCTGTTTTGGTCGGGGGTTAAAAGTAATGTTAGATATGATTGTTGGCAGCTCCTAGTGTACCGCTAGCCTGCCCCATCAGTTCGTTAGGCTGAGTGCAGCGGTCACTCGATTAATTACAAACTTCGCGCTGTTTTTGCTCACCCGAGGAGAAGGCCACCAGATTTATTTGGCTCCAAGTGGCCACTATTTACTGCATCTATTTTAGGGATTTTATTCTCCTTTAACGCTTTGTTAAATTGCATTTAAATTAATTCACGGGTAGCGCGTTTGCGACAAAGTTAATCTAGTCCGACTCAAGTTATGGTCGGTTAAACTTAAGTTTAGCACGAGAATGTAAGTGCGCGGCTGAAACTTAAGTCAGACTGGACTGACTTTATCACACGTGTATCAACCGTGAATTAAAAAAACATGTTAAATCACGTCAGTTTTTAACCCCCGAAAAAACAGTGTTATAAGTTTGACGTCGATGTCTGTCTGTCTGTCTCTCTGTCTGTCTGTCTGTCTGTGTGTGTGTCTGTCTGTGGCACCGTTGAGCTCAAACGGATGGGCCGAGTTCGATGCGGTTTTTTTTTATTTGAAGGTTAATGTCCGTGCGGATATTCTTAGCTATGTTTGGTTAATATCGATTCAAGATGCCCGCCTCCACAAAATGGCGGACAAAATATTTATTCACAACCTACCTCAATATGGGTATCAAATGAAAGGACTTGACTAGTAGAATATTATACAGTATTAAAAAAACTCAAACCCAAGATGGCCGCTAACACAAAATTGCGAAATACATTTCTTTTTTTGAAATTATATGGGTATCAAATAAAAGGGCTTGACTAGTAGAATGTTGTACAGATAACAAATCCGAGGTAGTCGGGGGTTAATCAAAATTTTAAATTTTGTTCTTGTTAACTACAAATTTCGTTTACTTTTTATAAGTACCTTAATTTTACATCTTCATGTTACATACCAGGTGATAATTACACGGCTTCGTCTGCATCAAATTTCGAAAACATTTCTACTTATTCCAATTCTGTGCTTATTTTGATTATGCTAATAATAATAAATTATTGTCGTTCATAAGAGCTTACGGGGCACGTAATATGCAAAGTGAGCAAGGTAATACGAAGCGAACGCACAATCCACTCTCCTCAAGTGACTACTTAAAGATTGGAAAAACACTCAATTTCAAAGTGAAACTACTAACAGGATTGGTTATTTCTTCAGATAGTGCAAGCCAAGCGACGCGTCCAGAGACAAATACTGCTGCGTCTTACAGAATGCAGCAAAATTGAACTTCCAAATAGTACTGTTTTCTCAGAGCTTCGTAAAACTTTTTTAATGAAATAGATTTTATCCGTTTGGTTTGCTATTCATATGTATTTCGAATCTCTTGCAAGAATAGATGAAAAATGAGATAGAAGAATTGGTTACTCATCGTGTAAAGACAAAAGAAGAAATACTCAAATTATAAATGGAGAACCAAATAGGTAAAATAGACAGTAGAGAAACTTAAAAAAATATGTAAACACTCTAAATTATCACAAAAATAGGAGCTACAAAATATAATATCGGACATGATAAGTATGAACAAAACTTTACTACCATGAACTTTATCATCTTTAAGTTCAAAAAGTTAACTCTCAGCAGCAAGGTTGAACTTTTCTGCGACGGGATTGGCGTTGGGTTGGGAAATGTTTTCAATCATGTACATACTAATAACCAACTGACCAACACGTGTATACCAAATATAAATTTTCAGCAGCTAATAGACAAAGTTGTGGACAGTAAGTTTAAACAAAAGTCAGATGTTGTAATAATGATGGGTAACTCATTGAGTACCACAAAAAGAGATCTTATAAATTGTATAGAATCATTAGTGGATTTTCACAGTTCCGGTAAAGTTGGCAAAATTGTATTATGTACATTTCCTTATTCAACATCTTTGAGTGATAGACAAAACCAAAAAATATATTCTTTGAATGTTATTTTACACAACCTTATTTCAAACAAAGGCGGTGACTTTATATTATTTGATATTAATAATTTTATACACAATTTTGTATTGTCTAATGGAAAACAGTTCTTAGCCCGACACTTAAAAGTTAAAATTGCTAAACTGATTGTTTTTACATTGTCAAACGAGCGAACAAGGAAATTTCAAAACTTGACAAATATTGTGACAACCAACAGTGTCTGTTTAAACTGAAATCCTTGACAACAGAGAGGCCTCATTATGTTACAACAAAGCGTCGTAACAAACTAGGCCCCCCTTGCAATAAACGAACAAATAATGTTATTCAGATGGTTCAAAAGAACACCGTTTATATTTTATACCAGAATATAAACAGGCTGTTAGGTAAACTAGAAGAAATAGAGCTATTCTTGGAAAGCTCACACAAATACGATAGACAGACAGACAGACAGAAACACTTTATTATGTACACCAGTAAAATTAAAAAGTACAAAACAGAAAATATTTATTACTAGTGCCATAAATGGCGGCCTTATCGCTAATAGCGATTTCTTCCAGACAACCATTAGAGGCAGGAAAAACACAAAAGTAAATATAATAAAGATAGGGTGTGAGATAAAAACAAAATGACAAATTAAAAGTCGTCCCTTAGGTTACTAGAATATACATAAACTACGTACTAATACTATACACACATATTTGCAAAAATACATAAGCATTCAATACAATAAATACACAAATACTATTATAACCATACAAAATAATAACAAAAATAATGTACAATGCACATGATCAATAACAATGAACAACACAGAAACTAGTAAAAACAAGACAAAGGAAAAAGCAACAACATCAAGGAAGGGAAGAAAAGAGAAAACAAAAGAAATTAAGATACCAATTTAGAAAGATAGTGTTTCTTAATCTGAGCCTTGAAAGATTCTAAGCTCTGCGCACGTCTGATGCCCACCGGAAGGGCGTTCCAAAGAGCAACAGCCACTACGCAGAACGAAGACCCACAGAAGGAAGTAGAGTGAGAAGGAGTAGACAGAAGGAGATTACTAGATGACCTAAGGTTACTATGGTGAGTGTCGCAAAGAAATGTGAAACGGGAGCTAAGATAAGTAGGGTATGTAGGATTGAATAGTAAATTATAAAGCAGAGAAAGTATGTGTGTCCCGGCGAAGCCTAATGGGAGCCAGTTGAGCTTTTACGAAACACTGAGACATGGTCGTATTTCCTAAGACCGAAAATAAACCGTATGATAAAATTTTGAAAACGTTCAAGCTTTTCAAATTGCTCCTGGGTTAAATCTAGATAGCTGGCATCAGCATAGTCCAAAATTGGAAGAAGGAGAGAATTTGCTAGCGCAACTTTAGTAGCCGTTGGTAAAAATTCTGATTCTCCTTAGAGAAGCTGCAGAACCAAATAAATTACGCTTAACAGCCTGCAGTTGAGGTTCCCATGACAAGCACCTGTCCAATATAACCCCGAGATTTTTAACCTGCGCACTGTAAGGTATGATAACACCACCAAACATTAGCGGGGTTAGTGTAGTCCAATCAACCTTTGAAATCAACCCAGTACTACCAATAATAATGGCTTGCGTCTTCGAAGGGTTGATAGCAAGCCCAAACGACTGACTCCAGGCCTCGATGCGACGCAAATTATCATTTATAGTTCTCACCGCTTCGTTAAGATGATCTAATGAAGCCTGTGAGTAAATTTGGAAATCGTCGGCATAGAGGTGATAGGAAGAAGTTATATGAGATGTTATGGAGTTTATAAATATTGCAAAAGGAGGGAGAAAGAACGCCACCCTGAGGAACACCGGAAGCAGTGTCACACCAAGAAGAGAACGTCTCTCCTACGCGTACCCGCTGCCGGCGCCCCAGCAGATAACTGCGAAACCAGTCAATTGCCGTTGGAGATATGTTAATAGAGCGGAGAATAGCAAGTAGAACATCAAAATCAACCGTATTGAATGCATTACTGAAATCAAGTAAGGTAAGAACAGTAAGTTTCCTGTTATCCATCCCTATCCTAATGTCATCCGTAATTTTAACAAGAGCAGTGACTGTGCCATGACCAGTACGGAAGCCGGACTGAAAAGGACTCAGGAGATTATTACGATTGATGAAGGAGTTTAGCTGGGAGTGGATAAGTCGCTCAAGCACTTTGGAAAGAAATGGGAGAATGGAAATTGGACGATACTCAGTAAAGGACTTTGGGTTGGGTTTTTAGAATAGGGACAATATTAGCATCCCTCCAACACGATGGCACAGTGCACTGGGATATGGAACTGTTCAAGATATGACATAGAATAGGTAGAATTTCATCCAGTATTGGTTCAATCATGCTACATCCGATGTTATCACTACCAACTGCATTGGAAGATATGGATAGTACGCTCTTCTTAACATCACAATCGGCAAATTGACTTATGACAAAAGAAGAGTGATTGGGTGAAGGAAGAGATGATAAATAATTTAAAGTAGCAAGCTTGTCATTCGGATTAATACCACATGACGAAGAAAAGTGAGAATTAAGTGTGTTGACATCAACACCACTAAAACTAGAGTCTTGCCGAGACTTTCCAACACCCAAAGAACGGAGAAATTTCCAAACCTTCGCTGGATTTCCGTTTTCAACTGAGTTATGAATATGGTGACGTTGTGCGTCCCTACACACTCTATTGCAACGATTTCGCAGAAGATGATACTTTTCCCTATTCTTTTCAGATGGATCAGAAGCAAATTTACCCTTGGCAGATGCTTTACGATGAAGTAGTTGTTTAATCTCATCGGTCAACCAAGGAGCAGGCAAGTGTTTAATTCTCACTGGGTGTAGCGGAGCATGGACGTCAAAAAGTTGCGTTAATTTTTCATTAAATATAGAGACCTTGACATCCATGGATTCCGCTTCTAGTACTGATGACCAGTCAATATTATAGGCATCCTCACGCAGTTTATCAGAATTAATGGCCCCAAAGCTGCGCTGCATAACTATTTTGGTTTTACTTCTAGGTGGTCTGATTTTGTAGGAGAGGTAAATGACATCGTGATATGACATATCATGTGATGTGTAAGAGCATTGCCCGTGCTTAGCAACATGCTGCAGCGACGTCACCATCATGAGGTCTAGTAGAGATGGTGTGCAATTCGGGAAATGATGAGTAGCTGACAGAGGCAACACATGCAAGCCGCTCGAGCGAACAATCGCTTGTAATTTAGAAGAACGGAAGTCCGCCTTCAGCAAGCAAGTATTAAAGTCGCCCATGATAATAGAATGCGAATAAGATGGAAGTATATCTTCTAGAAGTTTTTTCAAAACAAGAAAAATAGTTAACATTTTTGTCATGGCTATAATAGACTCCGAGAAGAAATTTATAGTGTGAAAGAGAAAGTTCTAAAAAATAAATGTTCCCCGGCGTCGACTGGAGGTGGCTGAGCAGAAATACTTACAAACGAGTAGGAAATATTAGAGCGCAAGTAGATAGCAACACCACCGCCAGGCCTGCCGGTCCGATCGTTACGAACAAGAGTGAAACCAGGGAGAAGGTAGGAACAAGTTGGAAGACATGGTTTTAACCAGCTTTCGGAGACTAATATAGCATGAACATTTTTGTCAACGAAAGATGCCAATATCTCTGGGTAGTGGGCTGGGATACTTTGAGCGTTAATATGAAGTAGATTTAAATTCTTAGGTACATCAGAGAAATGGTTAGATATAGTGTCACTCAAAGATGGTAGACTCACAAAGGTATCATCAGATTCAGAAACACTAATAATAGATGATGTAAGAAAATTATCACTGTCACTGTGTTCACCATTCGTCATTGTTATAAATTATTTATGTATGTATATATATATATATATAAATATTAAAATAAACTAAAAATAAACTTTAACAATCTGATCAATCTAAAATACCTCCTACCACCTGCCAGTAGTGCTTAATTTAAACAGAAAAAATTATGTTGGTACACTAAATTCAATAACAACACAAAGAAAATCTTTGCAGAATAACATTATGCAAAAAAAAAAAAAAAATACATTGTCAAATAACACGATACAACACCAAGTATAGTGAACCCTATTATGCGTAAAATGCGTAAGATGCGTAAAAATATTGTAACAAAATAAGAAAAAAATAACATAAAAAGAAAAATAAGTGCCACATTAAATTCGTAACTAATCGGCATTGGCAGAATACAATGCTATAAGCTATAAGAAAGAAAAAAAAAACAATAATTCATATTCTAAGCTGTCAATGCCATCCGTCACACATCTGCAAACATAGTCTGAGACTCCGAGTACACTACGTAGTATTTACATTCTCTTTGGTACATTCCAATAATTAATAAAACAAACGAAATAAATGAAAGTGGGTACCTAGCAACAATTCACAAGAAAAAGTGGGTGACACAGAGATAAAGTACAACAAAAGACACAAAAAGTAAACAAATAATTAGAAAGGAACGCGTATAAACCAGGTAAATACAAACTTATTTAGATATTGGGAGTTTGTTTTTCACACGCGTATTTCTGTGCTTTTTCGGGACGACGGGCGTAGATACTCGACTCGTCGAAGCCTGCTGTGTAGAAATTAACACGCTCTCAACTTTGATTTCAGTCAACTCGTCCATAGTAGTGACCCGATGACGAACATCGCCCGGTCCAAGAACAAAGATGATGCCCTCCCTCGTCCAGCATTTTTTTAACACCAAAACGCTGTCGAGCCGCACGGAAGACGTCATGTCTGGACTTCGTCAGAAATTCGGACAAAGTAATACCCGAATCCTTGAAGCCCGTTTTAGCCGCCCAGATTCCGTCACGAACGGCCACATCCTTGAGTCTCAGAACAACAGGGCGAGGCCTATCTGTCGTCGCCCGCCCCATCCGATGGCACCTACTTAAGTCCGACGCTGTGAAGTTCACGATCTTCAATCGCTCCACCACTGTCTTAGCAACAAGTTGTGAGGTGTTCTCAGTGCTATCCTCAGGGAGTCCATGCAGTAGTAGCATTTTACGTCGCGACCGCATCTCACACTGGTCAACTTGTTGTGCCAGAATACTAATTTGGCTTTGAACTGCCCGGAAAGTTGCTACCACAAAGGCCTTGAAGGATTTGATCTCCAAAGCTAAGCCCTCAACACCAGGAGGTGGAGTACTCGGCAGCTGTCCTTCAATTGAGTCCAGCCGTTTGTGGAAGGCCTCCATCATACCGTTCAGTGACTGTTGGATAGATTCCATTACTTAGTGCTTCTGTGAACTTTGGTGAAATGATGTGTCATACAGTGTAAAGTGAAAGTATTGAAGGAAAACACTTAGTGACAGGTAGGGAGAACTAATACATAGGTATTTATACAAAACTTACTTCAGGAAATACACTTTTACTATTTTAATAAATAAAAAAAGTTAAGAGCTATTTAAAACACTGTTGCTTTTCTCACACCTACCCCCAAAGACCTCGATGTAATTTGTTTCACTGAGACGTGGCTATCGAAATGTGAATTGAACTTTAGCCTAAATAATTATTCAATAGGTAGTATATACTGTAGGAAATTGGCAATAGGAGGTGGTTGCATAATTTTTGTTAGCAATAATATGAAATATAAGTCTCGAAAAGATGTAGAAAATATAACTGTTGAACGACATTGTGAACTAGCTTGCGTAGAATTGGATCGATATGTTGTTTTATGTGTTTATAAACCACCTAGTGCCGAAATTGAGATCTTCTTAACTACTTTAGAAGAAGCATTGAGTAGAATATCTGAGAAAAGTAAACAGATTGTGATGTGTGGAGACTTCAACACAGATATACTTTCGGAATCTCGTAACAAGAACAACATATTAATGTTATGTCAATCTTTTAATTTGACAAAAGTGTTCACTGAACCCACTAGGGTCGCAGTAACTAAGAAAGGTTGTTCTGCAACCTGCATTGATAATGTTTTTGTAAACTGTGAATACTTTCATTCTGAGGTCCTGGATTGTTTGCGTTCGGACCATAGGGGCTTGAGCATTTCTCTTCCTGCCTGTATGAAAAGGGCGGAAGAGAAAGTTCTTGTTAGACCCATTACATTGTCCCGCATGTCAGCTTTAAATACCGCGATAACTAATCATTTTCCAACAAATTTTGCATTATGACAATTGATGATCCTAATCATAATTATTCTGAGTTTTTTAAAATGCTGAGTACACAATTTAATAATATTTTCCATACCAAATTTGTTAATATTAACGCAAAACCGAAGTTTGCCGAATGGGCAACACCAGGTCTTATTAAAAGTCGAAGCAATCTTTACAATTTATACAAACTAAAGACATACTGCAACGATGATGCCACAAAACTATATGTTAAGAGATATTCAAGTATTTTTAGAAATGTATGTATTCGAGCAAAAGCAATATTTATACGGGATCAAATTAAAAACTCCAATAATATGATAAAAAGCACGTGGAAGATAATAAACAATGAGTCTGGAAAAATTAAAAGTCGTGAAATGATGAGCGCACTTCGGATTGGCGAAAAAGTCACTACGAAAAAAATCGGACATAGTAGATGCCTTCAAGGTTTATTTTGCTGATATTCCATTAGAGACAACTAAACATCTAACTTCGTCTCCTCTCTTGCAGAAAAATTGTTGACAGAAAATGTTGATTGTCCTTCATCTACATTTGAATTTCATCATGTTACTGCCACTGCAATACTAAAACGTTCAAAGATATTAAAGTTAAGAATACAGAGGACTTATGGGGATTATCTGTTAAGGTACTTGAGGGGATTATTAATAACATTGCCCCATATTTAGCAGAATTATTTAACGAATGTATAAAAATGGTACATTTCCTGACATGATGAAATATAGTAAAGTGATACCTCTGTTTAAATCTGGAGACAAAACGAACTTGGAAACTACAGACCCATCTCGGTTTTGCCTTGCATCAGCAAAATATTCGAGAAACTTGTTCTCCAGCAACTTTTATCTTACTTTAATATTAATAATCTATTACATAGTAACCAATTTGGATTCACAAAAGGACGTTCCACTACCGATGCAGGTATTGAACTAACTAATTATATATTGAAAGCCTGGGAAGATCATCATGACGTTCTGGGAGTATTTTGTGACTTATCAAAAGCTTTCGACTGTGTTCATCATGACACTCTTTTAAAGAAACTGCAGTTTTATGGGGTTTCGAAACCAGCTCTAAATTTCATTTCTTCATATCTTAAAGACCGTGTACAAATAGTCGATGTTGACGGTGTGCAATCAAATGAGTCGCCTATAAGAATGGGTGTACCACAAGGTTCCATACTTGGACCTTTCTTGTTTCTTATATACGTTAATGATCTACCTTTTATGATAAAGAAACATAAAATATAGAAATAGTTATGTTCGCCGATGATACATCACTTCTATTCAAAATTAAGAGAGGAATAAACGATTTCACTGAAATAAACGTACTTTTGGACATTGCGTACAAATGGTTTGATGCAAATAATCTAGTACTTAATCCAACTAAAACGAAATGTATAAAGTTCACACTCTGCAATGTAATGTGCGGTAAACTTGATATAAGACTGAAGGATGAACTTATCGAACCTGTACAATCTACTTGTTTTCTGGGTATTTCAGTAGATTCAAAGCTTCAATGGGGTCCTCACATAGAGACTAGCTGATCGACTCAGTTCAGCTGCCCACGCAGTTCGTCAAATTAAAAAATATCAGACGTTGCAACAGCTAGGCTTGTTTATTTTGGCTACTTTCACAGTATTATGTCCTACGGGATCTTATTATGGGGTTCGGCTGCGGACAGAAACTCTGTTTTCGTATTGCAAAAAGAGCAATCCGTGGTTTATATAATTTATCACCTAGAGAATCAGTACGGAGATGTTCAAAACTATTAACATATTAACAGTCCCTTCATTGTATATTTATGAATGTATAATGTATGTAAGAAAAATCGAAGTCGTCTGCAGAAATTAACTGATCTGAATCCAAAAGCGCACCATAAACACAAAATTGTATTTCCTAAGTGCAGACTTCAGAAAACAAATAACTCTTTCAAATGTAATGGTATTCGCTTCTATAATGCAATCCCTGTACAAGTGGAAGGCCTCAATGAAACCAAGTTTAAAATGAAATAAAAGCTACCTATTGAGCAAGGCATATTATAATATAGACGACTTTGTTAAAGATAGTAACGTATGGAAGAGAAATGTGTCGAAATTAGAATCTTGTAATAAGGTAAAATAATAGATTTTTAAGACTTTTGATGTTACATTGTTTGTACTAATGTAGTATCTGTATACTGTGTGTATTGATTATTTGTTATATTGTCTTCGACAAAGCCTTTTTACAGCTGCATGTAATTGACTAGGCCCCTTTACAGCTGCTTTATTCTTTTTGACGTTGTTATTTTATCATATTATGTACACAGATTCTTTGCCTTTTTGTAAATGACGTTACCAAGTGTTCTTATGAATTTATGGTATGAATAAATGAATTGAATTGAATTGAGTTCTTTCACCTTGTCTTAAATAACCTAAAAATAAAATTATAATACGCGCTATGTATAGTAACAACAAGTAGTGGTAGGACTCTTTGCAGAGTCCATTTAGGAAAGTATCAGACCACTGCCAGTTATTCTACAGCAAAGCATAAATTTGCAAACATCACTGTATTCTGATTGAGAAATTACTGGCTATAGATGTAAACCAACTGATATTTATGGGCAAAAAGCTCAGTGCAGTGCTTGGTAATTATACATACTCTTCGTGTTCCAATAATTGCGTGACTCTGTTTGGATATGGGAAGGCGTATTGCCTACCATCAGGCATATGTCCTGCTCGTCCGGTCACTAGATACTACAAAATAAATATAATAATAAACCGTCCTTGATGTGCATAACCTGGTCATTTTTATATCGAGAATTTTTGAAGTGAAAGCCCTTTTTGGCGCGCTATAGACAATTTTTTCGTGGGTGGTGAATTGAATTCTAGCGTCACGTTCGGGATTGATAACAAATCTTCGGGTAAACTCGGGACCATGGCCATCTAGAAATTCGTCAGCATTTCCCATTGGCCATTTAGAAATGCGTCAGCATATTTAGATGGTCATGCTCATGGTTATATCCGCGTAGTTTCCAAGGTAAACCTCTCTACACACGAGCCATAATATCATAGGAAGTTACGCAAAACTTACATCGCACCATGAAGCACCTACCATAATATATGGTGCTGTGTAGGCTCCTCCCCACTACTTTTACGTTATTTCCTCTGATTTTAGGACTCGTGTGTGGAACGTTTCAGCTATCAAATTCTGAGTTATAAGAGGGTTTAAGTTTTCACATTTATCGGCAATTCCTCTGACTGCCACATTTTTTGTTTCTTATAAGCAAGCTCGCTTCATAACACCTCTTCGTCGCTTGCCTTCCAGCGAGAAGTCGGTCAAGTGCAAACCTTGTATCGATAAAATAACAACACCGGTAAACAAATTCCAACAAGTATTCGATATTACGATTCTCGAGTTTTGGTTTTATTGTTAACTCGAGACCTGAAGATTTATATTTTTAATTAAACCAGCTAGAACACGGTGCGTGGGTGCGGCGCGCTCAGGTGGGTGGCTTGTTGCTACCGGGCTATGTTGGAACCAGGCTTTTGTTAGATAGAATTTCAGTTTATTTATATTCTTTTGTACGGCAAAAAGTATAAAGTACTTGTATTATCCTTGCTGCTTTTTTTCTGGATGAATTTAGTAAATGAATAGGTACAAAAAACTATTGTTCTTTAAGAATTTCGCCTTTTTCTTGTAAATACTAGCCTAATTTAACGTACTTGCCGTTTTAGACTAAGCTCTATTATGTATTATTATTAGAGTCCATTTCGTTTAGTCGTCCTGATTTGATTTGTGACAAATCTTCACACTTTCACATTAGTTACGTTAGTAGGACGCCTGTCCTAATTTTGTATAATTACTCGTAATTTCAAATTTCTATGTAGAAGTCGTCAGATACATTAATAATTTAGACGTATTTTTACACAAATCTAGCTTTAAACCAATATTCCAAGATCCCAGGGCCGCCAGACGTCATGTATTTTCAGATGAACGAAATATAGACGATTGAGTAGAGACGCTTTTCAAAGCATCTGTTAAGCTAAACGACCGACGGAAAGTATCTGAGAGTATTGGGGCCTTATTGACGTGATAACATCTTATAAATTGGTTTGCCGGGTGACACTTCAAGAAACTGCGTTACGCTCCGCTCACATTATGCGCTCACAATGAGAGGCACGCGTCCCTTCCGTAAAATTATTTTACCACTCAAAGTCGTTGTCACGTAAAACTTTCGCCCGTATACCGACTTTACAGGCAACCAATTTTTTTTAAAGATATTGCCTATAGCATACGTGAAAGTCAGTTATTGGTAAATACGTGAAGTAAGTAATGTATCTTCTGGACCCCATATCTCAAAATTGTCCGTCTAAGCAAATTAGCGGGTAAGCACGTGTTTTTAGTACGTACTAACTCTGCTTAATCGTCCACATTTTGTTCACCAGAAAATATGTGACGTCTGCCAGCCCTGAGATCTGACTCTATAAGCAATTTTCATCCTATAGGAATAATTTACCTTATACGATACCTATTTGATTGTAAACACATACTCATTTCAAAAACACACTCAGACATAGAACAAACGTTACATACAACATATGTAAGTACATCACCGCAAATATTCGTTCCTTCCACTCGACACCACCAAAACGACACCATCCGTGGTGTCGTATGGAATCTCTAGTCCATACGACACCACCCCAGTGATGTGCTGTTTCGCCATTAGTTTATATCATCGATATAATTAAGGAAACGAAGATGAGGTATGCCAAAATCTAAAGACAACATAACGTGGCGAGAATTTGTTTAAAAAATTTGAAAGTTGAATTGTCAGCGAAAGTACACAATTGTCAGCGAACGTACACAACTCCTTGTTGCGACTGAGACTAAATCAGGAGACGTCACCTGATTTTGCATCGCCATAGTAGAAGCGCGTTTGCCGCTTCTGCGTTTTTAAGAGTTCGATGGTTTATATGTATTTTATGTCGTCAGTATAAGTATCCATGTCCATTGTGAAAAATTAAAATATTCGGACGGAAAGACAATAATATGCAAATTGCAATGAACAATGTCAAGATGACCATTTGAGTGACAGATAAATATAAACTTTATCAAATGACGTACCATCATTTTTTATATTAACATCATTTAGTTTCATCATTAATGAAACTGCTTGAACTTAATTGGCGTTTTCATATCAACAACTTTGTATGTAGGTAACTTCACTATGGTGTATGATGGTGTCGTTTTGGTGGTGTCGAGTGGAAGGAACGCAAATATTTGTCCAAGATAGAAATCGAACCCAAAAAAACAGTAATGTTTTTTAAATAGTTAAGAGTGCCAAGTAAGCAACATCCCGTCCATAACAGTAGAGTGACATGCAGCTATTGGAACACGAAGAGTCCAATCCATAAATATTATTCAATGTTTAGAGCAATCTAGCCTTCTTCCTAGATGACGTCACCCTTCGCAATTACTGACGGACAAACAGATTGACCGCATGTTTACAGTAGATAATTGATCCGCAACTTTTATAGCGGACAGCGAGGGGGAGTCCCCACGGTCTTGGGTTTCGAGACAAATATTAGTTTTAAATTGTTGTACATTGATATCTATTATTGTTTTCTTTTTTAACCCCCGACCAAAAAAAGGGGTGTTATAAGTTTGACGTCGATGTCTGTTTGTCTGTCTGTCTGTCTGTCTGTCTGTATGTGTGTGTGTCTGTGGCACCGTAGAGCTCAAACGGATAAAGCGATTTCAATGCGTTTTTTTTGTTTGAAGGTTAATATCCGTGCGGATGTTCTTTTTTATCTGGGCAGAGCCTTTATTAACAAAACTAAAATACAATGAGAACTACATACACTACAAACCTAACTAACTACTTACACTAAGCACACCTGAATTATCTATAGACCACTGTAGGTCTATAGATAATCAGGATGTTCTTAGCTATGTTTGGTTAATATCGATTCAAGATGGCCGCCTCCACAAAATGGCGGACAAAATATTTCTGCACAACCTACCTCAATATGGGTATCAAATAAAAGGGCTTGACTAGTAGAATACTATACACTATAAAAAATCAAATCCAAGATGGCCGCCACCACAAAATGACGAATTATATTATTTTTTTCACTACCATCTCAATATGGGTCTCAAACGAACGAAAGGGCTTGACTAGTAGAATACATTGCACTATGACAAATTTCAAATTCAAAATGGCCGTTTCCACAAAATGGTGAAATACATTTCTTTTTCAACCCCCTTAATATGGGTATCAAATGAAAGGGCTTGACTAGTAGAATTTTGTACGGATAACAAATCTGAGGTAGTCGGGGGGTTAGTCAAAATTTTTAATTTTGTGCTTGGTGTATAGACTGACTAGATGAACAATACATGTGCCTGATGGTAAGCAATACGCCTGCTCATAACAGCACAGTGCCAAGCAGCTAAATGAACATGGAGAGTTCAAATCGCTTCCTAACATAATTTTGTCCTCGTCACCCAGAGAAATAAGAAGATTTGTTCATCTTTTAGCTATGTAATTTCCCTGGAAACGTTGCCCTTCTAACCGGAACATATTAATATTAGAATAACTGGCAAAGGTGTTGTACTTCCCCAGGCGGACTATAAACTATCGCAACGATAAAATAGCTTTATAGTAGTAGAACTCTTTGCCTTGGAGCTAAATCTGCCTGGGGAAGTACCACACCTTTGCCAGTTTATTCTAAACTCAGTAACAGTAACCATTGCTGTATTTTCTGCATTCCTATTCTAATTTACATACAAATCTAGGTGTCCTCTTAAAGGTACAAAGGCACCTCAAGTCTGCGCAATTGCTCACATTACGTTATGTCAAGTGCAGATTTGCTCTTGTATGGAGTACTGTTTGCACCTTTCGGATTGATTGGCTAGATATCAGCTAGAGGCTCTTTATTTGATTTAGAGACGAGTCAAAAGGTCAAAGGCAACGATAACGTAGCTAAAAAGTACATCATCACATCATGTTACATCAATTTTTTTTATATTTGGCTAATAATTTATTTGTTTATTAAAAAAAAATACCAAATACCAACTTTGTAATATTTGATTTATAGTGTATTAATGTTGGTATGTTACGAACATGAGTTTTCTAAGAGAAATAAAGTAAAAAGACTGAGTAACCCAGTTTCTGGCGTTAGCTCACCGAGTCGGGTGTTGCGGCTCAAATTTGATGCCCGTCGTAAACCACCCATTATTACAAGCGGTGAAATGTGACGCCCGAAACAACAGACACGCGGCGGAGGCTGTAGCATTCATACCGCTAACACAATTTATGATACTGAAAGGGTCAACCAGTATATGGTTGATTATAAGGTTGGTAGTAAGTCTCTTATGTTTATCGAGGACGTGATTCTTGGATATTATTTCTAAAAACAAACTAGTAGTAACTAGTAGGTACTACGTAAACTTTATCGACATTTATATATTTAATTGATACGTGAAGAAAAAACGTAAAAATGGGTACAGTTTTTACGAAAATTGCGCGAACAGAAGAATATGAAATGTCGCAGATAATAGTTTGCATAGAGCAGGAAAAATGCAATATTTTAAAAATTTTCATAAAATTAATTTTAAAATTAAAAAAACAATACCATGTATTTAATACCGCTCAGACAGCTTTTTATGTTTTAAATGCTCTAAGATCACCATAAATATATATAATTGTAAAATTCCAGCTCGATCGGTGCAGAACTTTTTGAGTTTTTGAAACGTACACAAACCAACATGACGTTTTATATATAGAGACTAGCGGTTTGCCCGTGGTATGTAATATAGCCCATAGTACTCTAAGGTCACGTTTATATCCAACAATTAAATAAATTTTGAAATCAGTCCAGTAGCTCCTGAGATTGGATCGTCCAAGCAAATACATTCTTCAGCTTTATAATATCAGTACAGATTAATTACAATGTTTGTGCAAATTTTCATTTTATGTTCAAGCTATCTATTAAACTAATAGTACTTTAAGAAAATAATTCTTCCAACATGTGCAAGGTTTGACAACGCCTACTTTTAGCTGTCATTATAATTTAGAAGAAAAAGTCGGGAACCCCATCAAAGAGTAATCAGGGAAGTTGTCGCACGTGTACCGGAGAAGGATTTATTCTCGAAAATATAAAATATGCGAGGGAAAGAGGGATCCGTGTTGAGGACACGTTGGTTTCGTAGCTTAAACTTACTTTAATTTAAACTTCTTTATCATATATGGCTTACCATAGGAAACAAAAACAGATTTGCGGCTGGCTTGGTGGCTTAGTTGGTAGTAAGACTGTCTTAGATCTCCACTCAGTGCAAACATTTGTGTATAAGTGATAAATAATAATATTTGATATATCTGGGTGTTTATGTATAATCTAGTATATGTTCTATGTATAATCCTACTAATAATATATTCTGTAAATGTCAATGTTTGGATTTTTTTATATACTTAGTATAGAGTGACAAGAGGAGAAGGATATGTGCCTGATGGTAAGCAATGTTCCTGCCACATAACAGCACAGCAACATGCTGCTTGGAACATGAAGAGTCCAAATCATTACCTAACACTGCACTACGCTCGTACCCAGAGATATAATAATTATGTTATATCTCTATGCCCTGTAATTTCCCTGGAAACATTGCCCTTTAAACCGGAACACAGTAATGTTTGCACATAACTGCTTGGCGGTAGAATAACTGGCAAAGGTGTTGTACTTCCCCAGGCGAACTTTGTAAAGAGTCCTACCACTACAAGCAAATGTTTGTTCCTCAATCACGTCGCAAAGTACTTATATGAAGCGATTGGGCTGAAATTTGGAACACTGTTCGATTATAATGTGAAACAATACATACGCTGTTTGCATCCTGAAAAAACAACGAGAACGGAAGCTGCGCGAAAAAACCACAGTGCTGCTATAAAGTATGTAATTAAAAACATTTAGAGTATTATATTATCTATTTGGCTCCAATAGTGCAAAATTTGCGTAGTTTCGGGCTAGATGGTTTTGTGTGTAAAATGTCCACAAATATTTAGACTTGTGGCCTCTAGCCCTGAACTAAACTTAGATGACAATCATCACGCGCGTGACGTCAGCCTCAGAACCTTCATCACTCATGTACGTTGTTCATGTTCATTACTGCCGTGTTGCTATTTGACGTAACGTAACGTGACAACGTCTTGTAAATAGATGAACGCCGGCTGCATGCACGAAAAAGTATCCCGTTATGTACCGTTACGATCATTGTCCCGTTACACGCATTGTCCCGTTATGTTCATTGTACGGTTGCGCCACATCTATCAATCCTTTGTTAATGTAAACTATGGTCCGTAAACCAACAGACTTTACAGGCAACCAATTTTTTTTTTTACTTTTACAGGTTTACTCTTGACCACCATCTCGCCTGATGCTAAACGACGATGCGGTCTACGATGGAGCTTACTGAAAAAAACAATTCACTCTGATTTGAAGACACCAAGAATGTAACCATCAGGAAAAACTCATTCATGCAACGCATTCCACAGGCTGAACGTCCTTAACACAAATGTAGACGTCAAATAAAAACGAAGTGGACGTTCTTGTCTTTGGAATATCCACCATGAAACGATGTCACCTTTTCATGCTACGATAAGTCTAACAGAAAAAAGATGAGGTAGTATTAGGTCACGCAGATCAGTGGTATGTAATCTCTGCGAAAAGTATCAGATAAAAACCCGATGGGCTAACAATTTTTCACCAGTGTTTTGAACTCGTTTTTGGATGAGGTGTCATTGTCTACATTGCTAGCAGGGTCTTTATTATTGGGATCAATGTAACTTTTATGTAAACTTAAAAATGTATACAACATATCATTTATTTCCCCCTCATTTTCTATTTTCAACAAAAATGACAACGAAACATGGCTTGAACATTCAAACGGATCTCTAAAAAAGTTGAACAAGCGGCGAGGAAGTTTACATGGAGTTTGTATGAAGTTTGCATGAAGTTTGTATGAAGTTGTATGGAAGTCGGGGATTGTTCGCGTCGGAAATAGAATGCCAATAAATCGATTAAAGGAAGGGCGGCTTCGCATATTGGTGATGTCAAGGAACACTTTTGAAGAGAATTGTTTTTAATACTTTTATTGTTTGATGGCCTTATTTAAAAATTTGTGGGTCATTATTTATGATTACTAATTATAGTAGTAGATAGTAAATATGTATACTATCAGCACCCCACGGTTTCACTCACGTAGATCATAATTATTTACTTGGTTTTACTGGAACGAATAGTCCGTGTACCAGTCTATAAAATGATTCCACGTTTGTTCCAAATTTCAACCGGATTCGTTTATTGGTTTATTATTTAATATATTGCGATGGGGTTGAGCAACAAACATGCAAAGTTTCACATTTATAATAGGTATTAGTAGGATTAAGTTTTATTTTACAACAGTATGATCGTTATCAGTGCGTAATAGATCGGATAATCATTTAGCGACTTGTATAATTTATCTCTTTCCGCCGAAGCTTACTCGTATTCGAAAATATAGTCCTTCAAACTGAAACACGGTGATGTTTGCGCGCTACTATTTGGAAGGAGAACTGGCTAAGGTTATAGTATTTTTCCAGGCGGACTCTGTAAAGAGATTTGTTTTTTTATGAAGTCAGGTTAATCCTCTTTTTACTACCCTCAGTAGACAAAAACTTCAAGTACTACTGAAATATAAAAGAGTCATGCAGTTATCCAAGTGCTAACTGCAGTTTCCGGCGCTTGCTCGGTATCACGTAAACCTGAACTCATTTTGGAGTTAAGAAATTTTATCATGAAATTTTTATCAAAACGCAGAACTGAGAACAAGTTTCA
Source organism: Ectropis grisescens (assembly GCA_017562165.1). NCBI lineage: Eukaryota > Metazoa > Arthropoda > Insecta > Lepidoptera > Geometridae > Ectropis > Ectropis grisescens. Next base: position 1,112,034 of record CM029772.1, read on the forward strand.
GCTACGCTGCGCTGCACACATATTCATGAGGGAAGAGGTAGGCGGGGGGCGGAGGCATGTTTAGTCACTTGTGTGTTAATCGGACTAAATTAATAATGTTAATGCTACAGTTTAGATTATCAATCTTTGGACTATTGAATGTTTAAACGGTAGTAAGTTTTGGCGTTAGGAGGTTGGGACGTGTGGACGGTTAGAGGCTTGGACGTTTGGGTGCTTGGAACGTTAGGACGTTGGGATGTTAGGATATTGGGATATTTCGATATTTGGACGTATGGGTATTTGAAACGCAGCAATGCCCGCAGGTTACTGTTAGTTCTGTTACAAACGACATAACTCCATTAAATTTGGGCTCGTTTGATTCTTATTGACCACTACTTTTTCTGACTGAGATGGCTATAAACTTTCAAGTAATTCGTTTATTAACTAGTTCTAAAAGCTTGTATTTTAAACAACGCTTGTTTAGTTATTACTACGATAGAGACGCCCTCGTCTCTATCGTAGTAATAACTCGAGTAAGTAACGAGCATCAGTTGAGTCACGAGGCCAGTCATTTGTTTGAGTAATTTTAATGTTCCCTAGCTCGCGGACTAAACGAGGAAGAAAAAATGTGAGTCTCGTCGCGGCCATAAACTGCACCTGCCGCCGCATCGCGAGTTCGCGCCAACTTTTATATCACACAAGTTTTTTTAGCAGATCCTTGCTCTCGGCGGCGCTCGCGGTGAGGACGGCGCAGTCAACACTCTACTGAAAATATGTAAAACTTGTATTAAGCACGACTCAAATTTGATCAAAACTAATTCTAAAACATCCCAATAGAAGTGAAAACTTATAATTAAGGATAATGACTCATTGCTGCTACGCATGTCGGTGAAACGACCTCACTGGCGCAAAGCAAAGGCGTGCGCGCACACCGTTAAAAAATTATTCACATTCAGTTTTCAAATAACTGTACCTTAAAATTGTTTTCTTTTTATTGAACACGTTTTTTAAGTATGATTTATTTATTTATGCGCTGACCACACCTACCCACGTAAGGTGTGGTTAATAAGCTTTGGTTAGTTAGAACTTGCGCTTTCAGCGCTAGCTCATAGTTTTACTAACTACTCTTCTATACCTAAATAATCCAACCTAACCTAGCAAACGTTGGCCATTGCCATTCAACGTGGAAACGCGGCGAACGTCATGGGCACTTTTGCGCCGGAAAGAGTAGGGGTGGATTATTTGGAAATTAGTTTTTTAATTCTAAACAATTACTTTTTTCACTTTGTTATATTTAAGATGAAATATTTCTTCAAATGTAAACTAAATTTTTTGACATCGACCCTATTCTCGCCGTATTAAAAATGTGTTAAATGAGGAATCCGCAACAAGAATACTTGCTGACAATATTATAAGCGTAGGGCGCTTCCCGACACATGTTGGCGAATTTGTCTCTCCGACAATAACTTGCGCTGAATTACGGGGCTCTGCTTACGTCACTGCACCCCGACGAGGGTGCTTTACGTGGTGCTTGCAGTAAAACGGGTTTTACTATCATGACTGATATATCAACAGTTATATCAAAAAACGCTTTTTACGCCTTAGTTGTTACATTTCGTTGTTTTTTATGCCTTAGTTGTTAGAAGTCGTGACGTTGTTCATAGAATTTAGTATTTTTACCGATTGCAAAAAAGAGGAGGTTCTCAATCTGGTTGTATTTTTATATTTTAAACCTCCGACCAAAAAAAGGGGGTATTGTAAGTGTTAGAATATGGCAATGTAGTATATTAAATTATATTGTAATGTTGGTGAACTAGCGCCTTTTATTCCTACAGTAAGTTTGATCGTCGATGTCTGTCTGTCTGTGTGTGTGTCTGGCTATGGCACCGTAGAGCTCAAACGGACCGATTTCAATGCGGTTTTTTTATTAGAAGATTAATTTCCATGCGGATGTTCTTAGCTATATTTGCGTAATATCGATTCAAAATGGCCGCCTCCATGAAATGGCGGACAAAATTTTTCTTCACAACCTACCTCAATATGGGTATTAAATTATAGGGCTTGACTAGTAAAACACCATGCACTATGACACAAATCCAAGATGTCCGCTACCACGAAATCGCGAAATACATTTCTTTTTTCACAACTCCCTCAACATGGGTATCAAATGAAAGGACTTGACTAGTAGAATGTTGTACAGAATAAAAATCAGTCAATAGTCAATATTAGTCGGGGGTAACTCAAAATTTTTAATTTTGTTTTAGTTGGAGGTATGTTCCACGGTAGCTCCGATAATTAATTATTATGAATCAATGTTGATGGTTCTTTTTTGTGTAGTAGACCGTAGTTCAAAAGTGGTTTTGCAATTCAAAAATAACATTAAACCAATTTTAAGTGACAAAAATATTTCTAATACTTGTGTTCATAATGTTCGGACTATATGACTCTCATTTTAGTAGTGGTAGGACTTCTTGCAGAGTCTGCCAGGGGAAATCCCGCATTCTTGCCAATTATTCTACTTCTATGCAGTAATATAAAGCAGTGTGTTCCGGGTTGAAGGGCAATATATCCAGTGAGATTACAGAGCTTAGAGATAAAATATCTTAAATCTCTAGGTTACGAGCGCAGTGCAGTGCTAGATAATGATTTGGACTCATCATGTTTCAATAGTTGCGTGTCACTGTGCTGTTATGGGCAGGCATGTTGCTTACCATCAGGCATATGTCCTGATCGTCTCATTACTCTATACCATAAAAAGACGTAATCATATAAGTTAACATAAGTCGTAATCTATATCAGTTTTTAGTGATAAGTATAAATAAAACAATTTAATTTTGTGACTGCAATTGGAAATTGAGCACAGACAAACGACGTTTTTTTTCTATTTTGTGATATCTAATATATCAGCCAGTTAAGCATATTTATTATAGTATTTCGTTGATACTTTAAAAACCGCTTCACCGCTTTCCTCTAAAGTACTAGGCGTCTACTAAACAAAAAATAATTGGTTGTCTGTAAAGTCGGTCGCTTTACGGACGAGAGTTTAACGAGACAACGTCATAACAAAACATTGATAGTTGCGGCGCAAGGGGACAATGAGCGTAACGGGCCATAACGGGACACTTTTTCGTGTATGCAGCGGCGTTATTAGACGTTTTCACGTCAATAATCACAAAAATTGATTCAGAATGGACGGAGGTATTGCGCGAAATACATACAAAAAAAATCTTTTAAAAATATAAATCCTGTGGTCTTCTTGTTCTTCTTACTTTTCATTATCCATAATCCATATTCCGTACCATATTGTTTTTTGTATCGGCACTCCCGTATCGGTCAAGTCAGTCCTGAAAATCTTTCATTTGTTTTAAAAAGCCAACTGTTTAAGCGCCGTCCGGACGCATTTGGACCCACGCCACGCCACGCCATACCATGCCACGCCATACCATGCCACGCCATACCATGCCACGCCACGCCACGCCACGCCACGTCTCTTTAGAATGGAAATAGAACACGTTTTAGCTTTTTTGCAGACTAACAGGGATTGCAACGAGAATAAACGAATTTTCATAAAACCGGTATGAAATGGGTAACAGATAGATAGATTAAACACATAAATATTGTAGACAATAAAGAGATTTTTAAAACTATATAGATATATAGATGCATTCTTAAAATAAAATCTTATATGATTATAAAATACAGAAAAAAATATTCGCGACTTTATTTTTGTAGCGGTATTTTCCACGCAAAACGTGTATGATATGTATACATTTTTATTTGTACGGGTAATTTTAAAGCTTATCTTTTAAAAAAGATGATAATAGCGATGCCATTAGCATTACCTACCAGTAGTGATGAGCGAAATATTGTAATGATGAAAACATAAACTGGGCCATAAACAAATGTTTCTTTTTAGATCCCAATCAACATTTTAATCGAAAAGTATTTTGATATATTATCAACTTTATTGATTGCCATTTTGACGTGAATGAGCAACAAATGTTCAAACTTTCACAATTACAATATCAGTAGGATAACAAAAAAAAATAAACTATTTAAAAGAACAAGAATTAAAAACTTTTCCGATATTATCTGTCTGAGAACAAGTAAACTAGTTTTAGTAAACTAATTAAAAACTTTCATAAAAATGAATTTTAAATTTCTGTTTTCAAGTTACTCGGTCCCTGTGTCTGGTTGGACCGTTTTGCGGAGTGGTAAGATTGGATTGCCGTCTGATTTTATGCGGGTTGGAGACAAAGCTCTTTGTCGCGTCGGTGCACTGGCGGGTTTACTTGCTATGGCGATAGCATTTGGAATTGCTATTCTCTCTCTTTTATTTTCATAAAGATTATAGAGGAAGAGATAACAATCAACAATTTAGCCGGGAGTACAAACAGAGGGTACTGGTGACCTGTCGCGTGAAGCAGCTGACACAATGTAGCTATATCTGATAACTGTAATAAGAGCATCTGTATTCAATGTGGTTCGTTCGTTCAAATACAATCACTAGATTTAACAACTAGTAACACCCGGTTTTACCCGTTTAGTTCCCTTTCATGTAGTTATTCACCATTTATAATCTAACTTTTATCCAAATCGCAACAAAATCCGATCAGGAATTCTTGCGTGAATGAACTACACACATCCTATCATTCAAAAATCAAAATCTTTACACTTAACGTATTTTTTTAAATGGCTGTTCTATAAGGAACTCTATCTAAGTAAGTTACTAATTTCCGTTTGATTGAGCAACAAAAATTTCAATCGTGAAAAACATTAAGAGTTTTTCATAATACGAGTATTAGTAGAAATAATAAAATCACTAATAAGTAGGACTATTACGAGTAGGTAATAGAGTAAGATCCCAGAGCCGCCAGACGTCACGTATTTTCTGATGAACGAAATGTATACCATTGAGTAGAGTTAGTACGTACTAAGAACACATGCTTGCTTAGACGGCTAACTTGCTTAAACGGCTAATTTTGAGATATGGGGCCATGAAGGTACATAAAAACATTAGTGACTTGAAAAACGTTTTTTCTAATAACTAATTTTCACGTATGTGACAGGCAACATCCTTAAAAATAAGGCCCTAACACAGACCCAGACACTTTCCGTTATATTCAGATTTCATAAATCAAATTGGACAACAATTTTCCAAATATTATAAATGTCAATGTTTGGATGTTTTTTATTTAATCACGTTGAAACGTCAAAACGTTTAGAGCTAAAATTTGGAACAAGGAGTGATAAATACATAGGCTACTTTTCATTGCGGGAAAACAAAAGGAACGGAGAATATGCGGAAAAACCGGGTGGTGCTAGTGTATCATCAAATTTTAAAAGTAAAAGATATAAAATAATTAAGTGACTTTTGTCTTTTGTCTAAACTGTTGATGAACTCAAGTTTCAACAACAATACATACTAAGTATTTAAGAGCAAATAAAATCTGTAGGTGTGTCGGGTCGTCAGCCGACAGCCGACAGCCGACAGCGCGTCTAATGAGCGACGTATCGCGTCGGCAGATCTGATGAGCGTTCCGCCTAAACCTTGTATCTTGCGAGAGGTAGCACGTGGAGCGCAGTGAACCAACTTCTTAGATACGCTTCCCAGATAACTCTGAGCGATTATGATTTATGACGTTAATCGAAACTTTATTTTGTATACCTATTAGTGTAAGTTTTGTTTGTTCTGTTGTGTTGAGCTTTTTAGTAAATAAAAATATTTATCATATCTTCTTCTTCGAGTTTAGTTGCAAGAAAGGCCCATACACACCACTACATTTTCAAAGTCATGTGCGTAATTTATATTAACCGAAAAGTGGTGACGGAAAACATTGTAAGGAAACCAGCATGTTCCTAGAATTTTTCGAGGTTTCCACAATCTTATGCTAGTTCAGCCTTGTCGATTTTGGTCTTGAATCTTTCCTTACAAGAGAAAGTCCAGAGTCTTAGCAGTGGAAACGTTTTAGTGGGCTGATATCACGTTAAAAAAAAAACTAAAAATATCTTACTCTTGGTATAAGTACATAATAAAAAATAAAAGACCGGCTTTCATCAATGAAAAAGAAAAGAAAATCTAGAACATTCCATGAAACAAACAGTAAAATAGTTAATTAAAAAGCGTTTTAAAAAAACGTTTATTTGGCGCGTTAAATAATGTTGAGGCTAGGAATAAGGAGGTGAGAGTGTAGGTAATAACCACGCTGGCCATGAGCGAGATGGTGGATGACGCATAACTTCAAATGATTCTAGAAACATGTCAGTTTTCTCACGATGTTTTCATTCACGGTTTTTAAGCTGCTAGCTTGAATTCATAGCATTCTACGCGCATTATTCATATAATTTCAAAAAAGCAGTGTTGAGCGTGCTATTCGAACTAGGGGCTCCGGATCAGGAGGTCTACTCTCTTTCTACGAAAAACACAATTTCAAAATAAACTCGCGATTTTCCTACTCCAGTTCTAATTCGTTTCGTCCGATCGAACATTTGAACGGACGAAACGACGAATCAAAGTAGGAAAGTCGATAGTTTCTGTCGAAATTATGATTTTCGAAGACAGAGAGTAGGCGTCCAGCAGTTGCCGATCTCCCGACTAGACCAGCCATAACAGTGAAGTTAGAGTACTGTTTTGCAGGGCACATGCACGGCCGGGTGGTCCGCCGGTCCCCCGCGGGGGGCTAAGTGAATTAAATTACGAAAAACGGATGAATCGATGTCCTGTTTTATTGGACGAGGCAGAGCCGACAGCCGGCCGGCCTTCCTCGCTGGGAGCTGCGACGTTCTTTATCCCCGACAAATTGATGGTTTAGGGCTTAGCTTGATGGAGTTGAAAAATTAAACGCTTACGAAACGATGAAGATCTACTAAGGAAATGGACAGTCAACAGTCATAGGGACTACGGATAGAAGGGAAAACTTAGAATTTTAGTATTAACCAGCACAAATTTTGCGGAATACGTCACTTATACATCAACACTTTGACACTTCACACACAACACCATCTGACCCCAAACTAAGCAAAGCTTATACTATGGCGGCCAGATAGCTAATATAATACTTATACAGTTTTAAATACATACTTATTATACATAGAAAGACCCAGACACAGTACAAATATTTGTCTTCATCACATAAATATTTGCACTGGGTGGGAATCGAACCCACGACCCTCGGGATCGCAGGCAGAGCTACTACCCACTAAGCCACGAGGCCAGTCATTATTACGCATTTCAGTAATGTCAACTCCCAAGACTTTAGGCTCTTGTAAAGCTTCGCTGCCGCTCCGACGAGCTCCGAAGAGCTCCGACGAGCTATATTAGCATGTCGGAGACGCAAGACCACGAATTTTCCCCGATCAGCTTCTACGAGCAGTCCCTATCTATGCCTATTCTACTCCACTTTTTTAAAGTATAACCTCAATTGTCGCAGAATACTCCAACAATACGCATGATAACTTCAATAATTAATTTGTTCGTCAGTTAGATTTTATTAATTATATATTCCGCGTATGTTTTTTTTGTCTCACAAACAAAAATTACGAAGATACAGTGCTGAAAAGTTTAGAGTGACGTCATTTATTTTCATTGTACGATTTCTACGTTACGGCTGGTCTCGGGAGAACGGCGCCTGCCGATTTTTAGCCCCCGACCAAAAAAAGGGGTGTTGTAAGTTTGAAGTCGATGTCTGTCTGTCTATCTGTTTGTCTGTCTGTCTGTCTGTCTGTCTGTCTGTCTTTGTGTGTGTGTGTCTGTCTGTTGCACCGTAGAGCTCAAACGGATGGGCCGATTTCGAGGCGGTTTTTTTTATTTGAAAATATCCGTGCGGATGTTCTTAGCTATGTTTGGTTAATATCGATTCAAGATGGCCGCCTCCACAAAATGACGGACAAAATATTTCTACACAACCTACCTCAATAAGGGTTTCAAATGAAAGGGCTTGACTAGTAAAATACTATACACTATAACAAAATTCAAATCCAAGATGGCCGCCACCACAAAATGGCGAATTACATCATTTTTTCACTACTGTCTTAATATGGGTATCAAACGAAAGGGCTTAACTAGCAGAATACTTTGCACGTGACAAATTTCAAATCCAAGATGGCCGCTACCACAAAATGGCGAAATACATTACTTTTTTCACGACTCCCTTAATATGGGTATCAAATGAAAGGGCTTGACTAGTAGAATGTTGTGCAGATAACAAATCTGAGGTAGTCGGGGGTTAATCAAATTTTTTAATTTTGTTTTTGTTATTAATATAATTAGAGCAAGCACATCGGCGGTGACGGCACAAGCTACGGCTGGTCTAGTCGGGAGAACGGCGCCTGCCGATCCCGAGAACCCGGGTTCAAACCCCACACGCACCACTCACTGTCTTTTCAAAGTCATGTGTGTGATACCTCTAACTTAAAATGGTGAAGAAAACATCGTGAGGAAACCGACATGTACCTAGAATATTTCGAAGTCATGTGTCATCCACCAACCCGCACTGGGCCAGCATGGTGGATTATGGTCTTAACTCTTTGCGAGAGAAGGCTCCGAATCCCAGTTGTGGGAACATTTAGTGGGCTGTTGTTGATGATGTTGATGTTTTCTACGTAGATGTGAACGTCACAACCCCTCACTCCAGAACTTAGATATCGATTATTTTTTTACTTTCGCCATCTTTGCTCTAGAAGTTTCATTTTCGACATCATTGTCAATTTTCAATAATTTATAAAACCAAAAAACACATGACTCGTATTTTTCCATACCGGAAAGATTAATTAGAATGATATATTTTTGGGTCATCACACTTCCCTCTACATTGTGTATTATGTTTCACTTTTATCCACGAATTTCTAACACATTTTTAATATTTTAGCGAAACTCCATCTGCAGAAAGCACATCGTTTGGCCCATCCTTTAAGCATTTTCCGATCATTTGTTTGAAATATTGCTCTACTTCCCCTCTTTTATACAACGTTTCCGTTATAACGGATAACGTATATAACGGCGTAACGTGCGTTGTAAAGTTATTTAGGAAACGGCGAAAAAATAGCTGATAAAGGTCCCCGTTGCTGATGTTATAACGTTCCCCTGCAGATGATAGATGTAGTACAGAAGCTGTGGTTTGAGAAAATTACTTACGTCATGTTGAAAGAAACTAGTCGGTTAAGTCTTCACTTGTTGACTCAAGAGTTAGTGAGTTACTCTAGCGCACGTTATATTTTGTATTTAATTGATGACATTTCAATTATACTTGATTGTACATGTAACAAATACCATTCACAACAATTGTATAACACAATTTTATCTACATTTTAATTCCTACACTCTTATCATGTTTAAAAAAAGACAATGAAAAAACGAACAAGGAAAACTTTTGAATTTATTCGCGAGCCAAATCCTAAAGGATTCTCTTTAATCTCCAAGATGGTGCAATTTTAAGATTAAACTTAGCTCTGAAATCTTAATCCTAAAATTTTCAAGTTGGCTCTGAGCCTAAAACCATGCACAAAAGCATACCTCTCCACAACAACGCACAGATTAGAAAACACGAGAGAATCACTTTAATAAAATTGGTGCAATATTCTGAATACTTACCTAATAAAATAAAATAGCATTTATTTTCTCTCGCACCAACTTACAGATAGGTAGATGTCATAACAAACACGAAAAAACACAAAACTGCATTCGATAGGATAAATTGTTTATTTTTTATTTAAAAACTTCGGAACCATTTTTCCTCCATTTTTTTTATTTTACCACTTTTATGCATATAAATGTATGCCAAAATAAAGATCGGTTCAAGTAGGCGCCAATACACATAAGGTTTACCTTCCGAAATAAAAAAATGGAAAAGTAAATTCCCGCCAAAAACCCGACAGCAAGGTTAAGTTTATTGGTTTTTGTCATTTAATGAAGTATAGTACCTATTACCTCGATGTATTCATGAATTTAACTGCAATTCTATCCTACTAATACTTTAAATAGAAAGTTTCGATGTTTGTTTCTTAATCACGTCAGAACGCCTGAACAAATCAAGTTGAAATTTACGAGACAGATATAATCTAGAATAACATAAATATGAATGAGCTATTACTGAAATGAAGAGCTACCTAATGGGCAAAGCATATTATACTGTAGATGATTTTGTAAAGCACAGTAATAATTGGAAAAGGAATATGTCGAAATTAGAACTATTGAACAAGGTTAAATAATACTGGGCATTAATGTAACTTTTTATAAGTACTGTATGTATTAATTATTTAGATAATTGTGTTTTGTCATACAAAGCCTTTTTACAGCTGCATCTGATTGACAAGGCCCCTTTACAGCTGATTAGTTTTATTTGACATTATTTTTTGGTAGTATTTTATTAGAAAGGTGTTTTATTTATATAGATTATGTAAACTGAATAATGATCTATAATTTAATTGTAAGTGACGTTACCAAATGTTCTTTTGAAATAATGGTTCGAATAAATAAATTGAAAAATTGAATGGAATTGAACTTTTTACAGGAAATTTACGGGAACAGCGTATGTTGCTAGTAAAACCGCGGGGTTTTGATAGTCAAATATACATACATAATGTCAACTAACACGTCTCTCTTTTCTTTTATCTTCCGTAGTACCTACAAGCTTTGCTTGGTTAGGGTCTGATGGTGTTGTGTGAGGAATATCCAACTATCATTATATTTAAAGAGACGATCTGCTTAGCATTCCATGGATTCACCGTGCGGGCGCCGGGTCCATCGTGTGGCAGAGAGAGAAAACTCGAGTAGAGCCTGAGACTTGTGACTCGGGCGTAGTTAGGCAATTTACTACATAATTTCTGTACATTCAAATCGACATATATTTTTAACGTTTATGACGTCAAAAATATTCAAAGAAATAAATAAGTCAACCCTAGTTGAATAATACAGCGGTTGATGTATCGGCATTTGCTAGCTACAAGGTAAAACCACTGCTACGTACCGAAAGACTTCGTCATCTGATTTTCTCCATAATCTGTAACAAGGGGTAGAATATATCGTCCGCCCCATTCTGCGCTCGCCCCATTTATTTTGTTAAGATACAATAATTTCTTTGTCTTCTTTCCCGGTGCATTGTGTGCCAGAGCAATAAAGAGAGGTATTCCTGTTCAGTCGAGAGTGAGGAGAAATGACCGAACATGGTTACCCTATGGTGATATGTTTGAGGATACCGCTATCTTCAACGCAAATATATCCTTAGTTTTGTGAACTTCGTACTTTTTACGAGATATTTTAGTATTTTTTTTTGGATTCCTATTAGAAGCGTAACATTAGCAACTCACTTGATATTCCCACAAATGGGCCTCGAGACTCGAGGTCTGAAATAACAAAGTAAGTCAAAGTTATACCGAATCTACCCCGCTGGTCAATTGCTGGTTGAATGACAGATGTCTTTAAAAGGAAAACAGATTCTTGGCAGGCGCCAGATTCTTCACGATGTTTCTATTATCTTCATGGTAACTCGTCTTAACTGCATAAAAAAATATCGAAAATTCAAACCTCCATCTTTACGATTGTGAAACCGGTATTTCCACATCAACAATTTTTATTACAAACTAGCGGCGCCGCGCGATTTTGCCTGCATAGTTCACGATCTCGTTAATTTCCCGGGATAAAAGGTAGCCTACGTGATTTTCCAGACTATTATCTACTTGTTTTCCAAATTTCAACCCGATCCGTTCATACGTTATGACGTGGTTGAGCCACAAACTTCCAAACCTCTAAACACCCAAATATTTACATTTGTAACATTAGTAGGATAATAAGATAAGTAAGATACTTGCTATGATACTTATAAATGTGAAGTACAAATGTACATCATTGTGATTTTACCAAAGACTACTTTACATATACTACGTATAGAGTAAGATTTTCCGCACGGTTCCTTTGTGTCAATCGTAAGCAGATGACGTGCATACTTTCTATGGCAACAGAGTGATGTGCCGCGACAAAAGTATGACACTTCCACAAGAGCGACAAGGCAAAAAGATGCTACCCGTGCTTTCGGTGTCAAGCGTTTGTGCCAACTCTATACATAGTATATGTAAACTATTATTTACCTATATTTACAAACCTAATATGCATCATATTTTAGCTTGTTATAGTAGGACTCTTTGTTAAGTCAGTCTGGGGAATTACTACACCTTTGCTAGTTATTAGAATAATCGTCAAGCAGTAATGTGCAAACATGTTCCGGTTTTATGGGGAAATAATTCCATGAGAAATTACAAAGATCTTACCTTACCTATATCTCTGGGTGACGAACGCAGTGCCAGGTAATGATTTGGACTCTTCATGTTCCAATAGCTGCGTGACATTATACTGTAATGGTTAAGCGTGTACCATCAGGCACAAGACCTGCTCGTCCCTTTACTCTGTACTATGAAAAAACGTATGATACATATACCCACGTTGAATACATCGATTGGTGATTTCACACAAATGGTTCTCATATTTTAGAATTGATCACGTAACCAAAATTATATTTCATTGGGTACGGAAATGTCGCAAAATAAAACATCCCATAATGCTATTTCAGTTGCAAAAACAATACTTGAATTCGCCATAAAAATGGTTAAACAAAACCATCCCATAAACACATTCATATCCACCGTATACATCCCATTATACCGGCCAAGGAACTGGGAATACATGGAAGAGCCATTAAATACTAAAATATTAATAAAAATACGTATGTTAAGAGGAAAGAAACTTTATATAGTAATAACGTTACTATGGAATGCGTTATCTAAGTGAGTATTCCTGATGTAGTCGTTTTCAAATCAAGAATAGATCGGTTTCTTCTAGGTAAGTGCAGTCTATTGTAAATCACATGGTCGCTAATAGTCTACAGGCCCGAGTACAAAGTTCTTTCAGTATCCATGGGTCATATGAACCACCAGGAGACCTATTAAAAATAAAAGAGTATAAAATAATAAGATTCAGCACCATGGCGTCATTTATATCCAATTGAGTGCAAATCAAAAGAAGGTTTTGCAACCCTCGATCTCTTCTCCTTGTCGCGTTATTTTTGTACGGCGTTGCGGAATAATGGATATGAATAGGTATTGAAACTGTATGGAACCAATGCAGTACATACAATTTACATAAATATAAATGAATAAAAAATTACAATCTTTATAGTTGCGTACCTGTAATGTTCTTCTCGTGACCACGGCGGTTGTAACGCTGCCGAAACGTCGAGGTATTTAAACAATGAATTAAATCGTGATTAAGTCCTGTACATTATAAACATTATGTGTTCAAATTGCGAAAGCTTAAAAAACAATAGTTGCGCACCTGATTTTAAGCGTATAGTATTAATCCTGTCCAATTATCTCTACGCGGCATCCAAAACGTTAGGCTCAGCCACTAGGTGCTCACTACGGTTGCCTGGAGGAAATTGCTCTTAACGATAAGGTCGCCTAATAGTTTAAAGATTTTTCTTTAGTTAAGTTTTTAAGTGCAGTGAAGAGTTTGGAGTTTATCGTAGTAGAGTTGTAATCGAGTGGAGGCCGAGGCAAGGTAAGCGAAGTGTAGGACGTCCAGCTGTAAGATGGGGCACCATAAAAAGAGAAGCAACCTAGCGGAATAAAGAATGCTGTGGATAATGATGATCATGAAGAGTTTATCTATCTATCTGACTGGCCTCGTGGCTTAGTGGGTAGTAACTCTGCCTGCGATCCCGAGGGTCGTGGGTTCGATTCCCACCCATTGAAAATATTTGTGTGATGAATTCAAATGTTTGCACCGTGTCTGAATGTTTCTATTTATAATAAGTATTTATTAAAAACTATATATGTATTATTTCAGCGATCTGGCCGCAATAGTACAAGCTTTGTTTAGTTTGGAGTCAGATGGTGTTGTCTGTGAATTGTCCACCAATATTTATTTTTATTTATTTATCTATGTGCATAGTCATACCATTAAAAAAATAAATTGTTTAGCTAATCCAGTATCTAAACATTTTTAGATCAGAACGTAACCCCGGAAAAAATCAGTATCGGCCCGTGTGCCCCCCGCTCGAGGCAATACGGCGTCAATGTAAGCGGACGACTTTTATGGCCCAGTTTATTGGACGATATATCCCGCGACCCTCGCGCGCGGGGGGCGAGGGGGGCGGGTGATAAGATGCTGATATTGCTGATACAGAGGTTGGGAAACTGAAGATGAGGTTTAGTTTTTTAGTTTTGAAACAGGACGACCCCAACATCGCATTAAGTACAAATATCAATGGATGTTTGTTGCTCAATCACGTGTGAACGGATCGGGCTGAAATTTGGAGCATAGTCCGATTATATTCTGAAAAAACACATAGACAATTTTTATCCCGAAAAAATAACGTGAACGGTAATTCTGCGAGTGAAATTGCGGGGCGCAGCTAGTCTTCAATGTAAACTAGAATCGCCTCACGGTTTACTCGTGTAGTCCCTGTTTCCATTACTTTCTTTAAAGTAGCAAATATGTTATTCCAGACTGTATCCTTTGTGTGTTTCAAGTTTCAACCCAATTCGTTCCGTCGTGATTGAGCCACAAACATTTAGCATTAAAAGTTTTGCATTCTTAATATTACTAGCGTTGAAACAAAAATGAGTTTCAGCTTGATCAGTCCAAGTGTAACAATATATTTGTAGAATCAATCAAGGAAGTAAACTAATATTATAAAGCTGAAGTGGTTTTATGTTAGAACGCGCTATCTCAGAAATTACTGGACCAATTTTTAAAATTATGTATTTTTATTATATACATATTATTGAGATATACGAAGATCTGTGAGCAATGTGTCAATGTCAACGTCAGAGAGCACTGACAATATGTCCTTTAAGTAACGATGCATGTATGATGGGCATATCTATGGTCATGTTGTTTTTGCCGCGTCATGTGTAGTGTGTACAATTAATTATCCAATAAACTAAAGTTATAGTGATCAGAACTGGCGTATTTATCCATGCCCTAACACATATGTTTGTATATGATGTATCATATATATCTTGACCTCTTTTTTTCTTTTTTTCTCTTTTTTCTGTTTCAGTGCAGAGGATGCTAGTTATGTTTGGATTTCAACTTGTCTGATGACAAGCGACTTGTTGGTCAAAGATGGAGGACATAATTATATTTAGATGATACTTATGTCTCGTACCACATATTATTTCCATCAGTTTCTGGGAGGCCCCGCCACCATCTTTTTGAAATATTGTACTAGTACTATGTATAATTGTATGTATATATATATATATATATCTATATATCGCACGAATAACAATTAAAAAGTCATTGGAAATGGTGGACGCCATAGGGTTCGATTTTGAAAAGACGCAACAAGTCTTCGGCGATTTAAATATATATATATTTACATCCTACAATATTTTTGGCTTGCCTTTTGCTTATTTTAACATCTCTTAATGAATATTGCTTAGTTTTTCGATTGCCAGCTCCGTGGGATACATCGTTTTCTGATAATTTAATTTTTCGCGATATTCCTCTTACGTTCGTGCCGCAACATTTTTGAACCCCGAACCATGGTCATTAATTATAAACGTCCTGGATATATTGATCTTGATTTACCAATGGCATCGACTATTTAGCGTCTGCATAGGATGAACGGCATTTGTGAGTGCGACGTTGCCAGCTAGTTTAGATTTACTTTCTCTTTCTTTTACTTCATTTCGTAAGATCTATAGTTATACGGATGCCCGATATTTTTATATTCTTTATTATTATCTATCTACAAATTTATTCTCACAATATTAAGGTATTGAAATTGTTATATGGCGTCTTGTTGTGAATGATCATAGATGAATGAATTGTGTGATAAATGTATGTCACACTTCCACGACACTAACTAGTAACAATGGATTTCGACAAAGTTTAGTAAAAAAATACTTAATAAGATAAAAAAATTAAGCTCCTATTTATGAGATTTTTACACCAATAATTGCAGGTAATATCTAGAATAACAAGCATAAATGTAGATGTACATGTTTGTTTAGTCATATTTTTTATTAATTTAAGACAAGTAGGTACGTAATAACCTCATTTGTAAGTCAACACAAATATAGATAAGATAAAATCGGGATTGTGTCCTGCCATGGACTGAACCAATATTATATATAGACGTCCAATGTAATATACGGACGTCCAATATAATATATGGACGTCCAATATCTATATACGGACGCCTAATAGTTATATACGGATGTTCAATAGCCTGGCCACTTTAATTATAAAAATACGGCACTTTGTGAAGCAGTTATGTTTGGCAACGAGCTACTGTATAGTAGAAATACTGCTGCCAATCGTTTTGCGCCATACTGGAGTATTTCCATTTGTCTCCACACATTTATCCCCAGTAGAAACAAACGGGTGCTGAGTTTCTGAGAGCGGGTGGAAAACGGTTACTTAAAGTCCTTCAGAAGCTGTTCTACTCCGTCATACTTGACGGTGATACGCCAGAAGCGTGGAGCTGAAGTGTGGTGGTGCTCTTCTACAAAAAAGGTGACATCACTTTGTTGAAGAACCCATCTCACTTCTGAGCCACGTTTATAAGTAATCACGAATCGTCTCGCACGCAGGTTTGACGACTTCCAGCCACCCAAACAAGCCGGTTTTCGAAAATATTGGTAGACACCACCCACAACACCATCTGACCCCAAACTAAGCAAAGCTTGTACTATGGCGGCCAGATAGCTGATATAATACTTATAAAATTTACTTACTTATAAAATACTATAAGTACGAGTACCACAGACCACATCCATACACTTCGGCAGATTATACAGAAAACCGACGAGTATAATCGGCTACTATTATGTATGGCGTAGGTATATCGAAGTGTTGAAGTGTTTATACAACAAAACCACCATGTCTATCCGTCTTCAGGACCAATGCACAAATCCGATCCAAATGCAAAAAGGGGAGACAGGGAGACGTTATCTCTCCGAAACTGTTCACCTCTGCATTGGAAGATATTTTTAAGCTTTTAAACTAGAATGGATATGGTATCAACATTAATGGAAAATCACCCACCTTCGATTTGCCGACGATATAGTCATTATGGCTCAATCGCTAGATGACTTTGGCTCAATGCTCAGAGACCTCAATACTGTCTCTCAACACCCATACCGGTCCATGTTTGAAACGGCAGTATCGAAAGTGGCTACCATTATGCACCATCTAGGTCAGATGATCCAGTTAGGCAGATCAAACT
Organism: Ectropis grisescens; assembly: GCA_017562165.1. Taxonomy (NCBI): domain Eukaryota; kingdom Metazoa; phylum Arthropoda; class Insecta; order Lepidoptera; family Geometridae; genus Ectropis; species Ectropis grisescens. The sequence goes on from CM029772.1 coordinate 1,129,241, forward strand.
TTGACAACGAGATCAGCCGACGAATCAACTCGGATGGGCAGTGTTTGGCATCACATCTTCTCGTCAGAAATATCACAAACCCTCAAGGCGAAAGTTTACAATCAGTGTGTGTTACCAGTGATGATATATGGTATTGAGACGTGGTCGCCAACTATTGCATATTGGCATGATATGCAAACTCAAAGTTGCGCAACGGGCAATGGAGAGAACTATGCTTGGAATTTCACTGCGTGACAAAACCCACAACGAGGAAATCCGCAGAAGAACGAAGGTCATCATCGTAGCTTTTAAAATTAGCAAGTTGAAGTGACAATGGGCAGGCTGCAGATGATGATGTATAGCGTATATGGCCTTCAATTTCATCGAAACCTGGGCAGTGCTTCAGTTTTTCCAGCGTTGAAGTGTATAACAGCAAAGCCATAATGCCTGTCAGATTACAGGATCAGTGCACAAAACATATCCAGCTACAGAAAGGCGTGAGGCAGGGAGATGTTGTATCTCCGAAACTGTTCACACCTGTACCGGTTATTGTTGGCAATACAACACTCGAATTTATTGGCGAATACGTTTACCTAGGTCAAAAGATCTAAATAGGTAGATCCAACTTCGACAAAGAGGTCCAGCAAAGGATCCAACTCGGATGGGCAGCGTTCGGGAAACTTCGGCCCATCTTTGAGTCCAAAATACCCCAATTCCTAAAGACAAAAGTATTTAAGTAGTGCTTGTTGCCCGTGATAGCTTATGGAACTGAGACGTGGTCCTTAAGTGTGGGCCTCAACACGAAGCTCAAAGTTACACAGCGAGCTTTGGAGAGAGCTATGTTTAGAGTCTACGCGACAGAATCCGTAATGAGGATGTTCGTAAAAGAACGAAAGTGGCCGACATAGCTCAGTATAAGAAAGCTTTAGTGGCAATGGGCTGGCTACATCGCTCGCAAAACTGATAACCGATGGGGAAGAAAGTTTCTCGAGTGGCGACCACGAACCGGAAGACGCAGTGTTGGACGGACTCCCACTATATGGACAGATGACCTCACAAAGGTCGCTGGAAACCGCTGGTTGCAGGTTGCGCAGGACCGTTTGTTGTGGAAATCTAGGGGGGGGGGAGGCCTATGTTCAGTAGTGGACGTCTTGCGACTGATGATGATTAGAGATGACGATGATTAGGGACAAATGGGAATTACTGGCAGTATGAAGAAATATTTTTAAACAACTTCTCTTGACGTCCCCGGTGGGAAAATATCTCACTGGATTTTAATTGGACATCCATATATAGCAATTGGACGTCCGTATACAGCTATTGAGCGTCCGTTTATAGCAATTGGACGTCCGTATATAGCTATTGAGCGTCCGTGTATAGTAATTCGACGTCCGTATATAGCTATTGAGCGTCCGTATATAGCAATTGGACGTCCGTATATAGCTATTGAGCGTCCGTATATTTCTTCTCTTTATCGTCGACACTCAATTTTAGCACGTATATTGAGTCTAAGGCTAAATTAGCCACCAAAAAACTAGGTATTCTCTCAAAGGTGCGAAGATACCATTCAGATAGACATGCAGATTCAATTCTGAATAGTTGTTCACGTTAAATAAAGCACAGATACGCTCCTGTATGGAGTACTGTTCGCACTTTTGGGATGGATCGGCTAAGCATCAGCTGGAGACTTTAGGATCGATTGAGAGACGTGCCGAAAGACTCATAGGCAATGACACTCTTGTGCGTAAAAGACTCCAAAGTCTTGAGCATCGCCGCAAAATTGCTAGCTTATCGGTTTTATACCGGTCATACTTCGGAGAGTGTGCAATTGATCTACATGATCTAATACCATCTTGTTCTTTTTTCTATCAGACTTCTCGTATCTCAAAAAAGTGACATCGTTCCATGGTTGATATTCCGAAAACACCAACGAAGAGATTTGACTCCAAGTTTGTGACAAGAACGTCTAGATTGGGGAATGCGCTGCCTCAGTGGGTTTTCCCTTATAGTTACAATATTGGTGTCTTCAAATCGAGAGTGAATCGTTTTATTCTAGGTAAGCACGTTCCATTGTAGATTGCATCGTCACTTAACATCAGGCGAGATGGTGGTCAAGTGCAAACCTATTAAATAATTAAAAAAATGGCTATTGGACGTCCGTATATAGCTATTGAGCGTCCGTATATGATATTATTTTTCTTCTCCGAAGTCCTCGATAATTCATCTTCTATCTACATCTAATACATTCCAATAATACATCATTTATTTTTTGCAACTTTTTGAAAGTTTAAATAAAGTCGGACTTCTAATAATACGCAACGCGTACAACGCCACCTACGGCGAATATTATTTTTTTGATTTCAGTCCGTGATAAATATTATGTGATCAATTGTTGCGAGCTGGCAACGTCGCAGTTGCGGACGCCAAATACGCGGATCCATAGTCAGGAAATCTCCGAGTTATACGGCTGTGAATATACGCGCGACAGCAGCGCCTCACCTGCGCTGAGATTTCGTCGCGAACTTTTTAATATATAATTGAATCCATTTTAGAGTTTTTTTGGCTTCTATCGATATTTGTCCTACGGCTAGTCAGGACCGATAGGGCGTAAATGGCAATGGTTAGAAAAGTGGCGTCCAGTATGCGGACGCCAAAAGCTGGTGGACGCCAATTTAAATGCACTTTTTCCTTCAGAGGACGGCTAATTGTTTGGAGGATGTATATATATATATATGTATATTTATCTTATTATAAAAATATCTAAAAAGTTGAATAATTGAATAGCATACAAAGTATTTATTTAGTTTTTATTTGTAGTGGTCATATTATTATGATTTTCTTGAGACATATTTACTCTAGATTTAAGCTTTTTTTTTAGATTTTAGATTTGGTTGTTCTTTAGTTCTAATCTTACTTGAAATTTTATCTGTAACTTCCTCAAAGTTACTCTGTTTAGAGGAGAGCCTGAAACCCACGACACAGGATAACCTAGTGTGGGTTTCAGTGAACACCTTGAAGCTGAAATTGTATTTTTCTTCTGTCTTTACTTATGACGTCCTGGTGTAATTAGATAGGAATGTAAGTTTACTATTAATAAACCATCAACCATGTTGTGAAACCACTAAGTACGCGCACTTTAGTTTGATGTTCTCCCATTCTCTCTGAGGAACCAAGCTAGCGAACCCTGTACAATTTAATTTCGCACGAAATATTAAGCTTCTCCACTATACCAAATAATTCAAAGTTATTTATTGCCATCGCATATCATAAATTTTCCACAAAGATTCTGTAACCCACTGATGAATCGAAATAATCGCCCAATAATACATTTTGTTACGAAAATGTACGAAAAAAGTTCGCGTGATTTAGCTCTCGAGATATCGTGCGAGAAAATTGTCTGCTTTCATAAATCTGCCCAAAAAATAAATTACGGAGAACCTTAGAGGGTCGGGAGAACTTTCTGGACGTTATTCAAATATTCAGATTACAATCCCATAGATTATGATAAGCTAGTAACTACTCGCGACTTCGGCCGAGTAGGATATAGATAGTCATTTTGTTTTATTCGAACAAAACAAAAGGAAAAAAAGACCCTTGTATAGTTACGGATAGTATACAGTCATTACACATGTAGGTGTCATAAGATTGTGTTGAATCCATAATATTCTGCCTAACATACAGTGGTCAACACTGTTACACAAACTTCATCTTCTACAATTATTTTAAATAAAAAAGTGAGGACACGAGGTGGACATGTACCTGATGATAAGCAACATGTCTGTCACATAACAGCACAGTGACACGCAGCTATTGAAACATGAAGAGTCCAAATCATTACCTAGCACTGCACTGCGCTCACAGAGCTCTAAGAGATCTAAGATGTTATATCTTTAAGCCCTGTAATTTCTCTGGAAACATTGCCCTTGAAACCGGAACACAGTAATGTTTGCACATTACTGCTTGGCGGTAGAATGACTGGCAAAGGTGTGGTACCTTCGTACTCTGCCAAGAGTCCTACCACTACATATAAGTAACTTTTCTCAAAAACCAAAAAACAAACACCAACGTTGTGGTGTTTTTTTAAATATGGACAAAAACCTAAATTGTAAATATATTATAACAGGCGGTGTCTGAGTTCAATATTATATTTTACTTTTATTACATATTTTGTAAAAGCTACAATTTAAAGTGTTTTTCATAAGTATATAAAAACCACCACACCTATTTCGATACAATAGATATGGGACCATCTCTGAACTATGTTTTACGAAACAAAAAAGAACTATCTAAATGAATTCTCGATTTGCGGACCTATCGCATAACATCACAAAAAAACTTACAACCCAATTGAGATCCTCTCTTTTTTTTGAAATCGATGAAAAAGTATTGGCTGTTAACAGTTACTTGCTTATATTGTAGTTTTATTACGAGTACTGAATACGACTAGCTAACACGATCGCTTTCCAACGCAATCCTCCATTCCACGCAGGCCCCGGCCGCTTGTTCCGCGACTCATAAACTCCAATATCGCTCACACGCGACGCGTCACAATTGGGAACTAACGCGCCACGCGTGGGGTGACGGCGGGATTTCGGGCACGACAGCTTTTCTGATATTGCTGATATAGTTACAAATAACTGCTGTGTTCGAAGAAACATTCTTTAGTCGGGTTGAGGACTTTTAGAGACGTGCCGAAAGGCTCATAGGCAATGACATTCTCGTGCGAAAAAGACTGCAAAGTCTCGAACATCGCCGGAAAATTGCTAGCTTATCGGTTTTTTATCGGATACACTTCGGAGAGTGTGCGACTGATTTGTAAGATCTAATACCACCTTGCCCTTTTTTTCTATCGGAATGCTCGTAGCTCGAAAAAGCAACATCGTTTCATGGTTGATGTTCCAAAGACACGAACGAAGAGATTTGACTCTACTTTCGTGATAAGAACGTCTAGGCTGTGGAATACGTTGCCTGAGAGAGTTTTTCCCGATAGTTACAATCTTTGTGTTTTCAAATCGAGAGTGAATCGGTTTCTTCTAGGTAAACACGCTCCATCGTAGACCGCATCATCGTTTAACATCAGGCGAGATGGCGGTCAAGTGTAAACCTATAAAAGTTAAAAAAAAAGGAGGGAAAAATGTTTTAGGTTCCGGTTACCAAAATGTAGAGGCAGCGGAACAGCAGTGGAGTGTAAGTTCACGTTACTGACATGAGTAATAGCAGTACGTCTGTAGCCATACAGCTGACATATTGTGCAACAATAGTGCTGTTTAACACTATAGTTCAAGTGGAAGTTCTTTTTGGTAAATATAAATTTAAAGTCCGACATATTTAATTTTTAAATTGTATTTAAATTTTGCTTAAATTAATAATAGTCATGACGTCTCACTTTTGATTTAAAGTGCCATCAAAAGACTACTCAATAACTGAAACATTGGTGAAATAATTACTTTGTTATCTTAAAAACTTCCCGTGATATCACGATTTTAAAATCACAATTCTCGACTTTCCTATAACGCTTCATACAAAAACACTACTAAAACGTGACGTCATTGTCTGGTATTTTCTATGTGTCGCGCGTAAAATTTGTATGTAAGCTATATTAAATATTGCGTTTAGAAAACTGTTTTCATAACAAAATTCAATTTAAATTGAATGGGTTATCCAATGGTAATTACATCCATATCCATACTTACTAATATTATAAATGCGATAGTAACTCTGTCTGTCTGTCTGTCTGTCTGTCTGTCTGTCTGTCTGTCTGTCTGTCTGTCTGTCTGTCTGTCCGTCTTTACCGCCTAAACCAACCAACAGATTTTGATGAAATTTGATACATAGATAGAATAGATCCCGAGAAAGGACATAGGCTACTTTTGTTCCGAAAAAAGGTTGAAAGGGTTAAAATAAGGGATGAAAGTTTATATGGAAAACTTCATCATTGTTGAAGAACTATGAAACTTTACGTCTAGATATTTAACACGAAACCATAAAATGTATGTTTTAGCAGTTTTGTAGTTTCGAACTGTAGTACCTACGGGGGTGGAATTGGGGTGAAAGTCTGGAAGTTCAATATTATTGAAGATAAAACCATGAAACTTTGTATCTAGACACTTGAAATGGAGTCGATAAACGTTTGTTCCAGCAATTTTATAATTTCTAACTATACGGGATACTTATATAACCGCTTGAGACACTGGCCGCTTTTCGCGTTTTACAAATTTGGCGGGAAAACGGGTGTCAGGTTACATAAGTGCGGTGTTTATGTTTCGGCATATAAAGTGCCGCCTTACTTTTACCCGTTTGAGCCATTTACTCTCAAGAGCGTTTCAAGACGCTTCTAGCGGTATCATTTATTTATAATTAATGTACTTAAATAAATTCAAGATGGCCGCCGCTACAAAATGGCGGATAATTTATGTTTTATTAATCCCATCAATATGGGTATCAAATGAAAGGGCTCAACAAGCAGAATACAATATACTATAAAAATTGAAATCCAAGATGGCGGCCGCTACAAAATGGCGGATAACGTAGGTTTTATCAATCCCATCAACATGGGTATCAAATGAAAGGGCTCAACAAGCAGAATACAATATACTATAAAAATTGAAATCCAAGATGGCGGCTGCTACAAAATGGCGGATAACGTAGGTTTTATCAATCCCATCAATATAGGTATCAAATGAAAGTGCTCAACCAGTAGAATACAACATACTATATAAAATTAAAATCCAAGATGGCGGCCTCTACACAATGGCGGATAACTTAGGTTTTATCAATCCCATCAACATGGGTATCAAATAAAAGGGCTTGACAAGAGACAAGAAGAATACAGTGCACTATACAACCTCAATATTTAAGATGGGCGCAGCCACTAAATGGCGTATCAGACAGAATTTTTGATAGTCGACGAGATTTCCATGGTGTCTTATCAAATGTTATGCATGATGGACGCTCGATTAAGGCAAATTAAGAACTGCGAAAATGAGTTTTTGGAGGAGTAAACGTATTACTTTTCGGTAATCTTTTACAACTGCCTCCTATAAAATGATCAGGAACACCTGTTTTCAATTCTAATACGAAATTATATACATGAAAGTGGCTCTCACTGTCCGTTGCCGTCTAACGCCTAAGCCACTTAAAGAGTTTGTTACAATTTGGTGCACAGATAGACTAGACTTAGGAAAGGACAACGGCGACTTTTATCACAGAAAAGAGTTGAAAAGAGTGAAATGAGGAGTAAAAGTGTGCATGGAAGGATCTTTGCACTCTTTGTATGCTATTTTTAACCGACTTCAAAAAGGAGGAGGTTATCAATCCAGTTGTATTTCAATTGTGAATCAATTTAGATGGTTATTTTTTGGTTGGTAGATTATAGTTCAGAGGTGGTCATATAAATTTTATCGAAATCAGTGGGGCGGTTTTGAAATATAAACAACAAACTAAAATTTGCGTTCATGTAATCAGACGATATATCTACTAATATCTACTAATAGACTCTAATAAAATTTGGTGAACCGTCCCAATATGATTTTAAATTAAAGTCTGTTTTGATTAATTTTTGAGAACATAGTTTTTTTTTGTAATTTGTCGTGTAAATTGTACATTTATTAATAAATATAAAACTTTGACTTAGACCGATTTTGATTAGGAAACGTGAATTTGTATGGTAGTAGACATACGAGTAGGTACTGCTTCAATTACTTTAATAAATATGTGGCGCGGACGAAGTCGCGGGTAAAAGCTAGTTATAGTATAATTTTCTAATAATTTCGTACTTTTAAAATGGACCTGCCCAGGCGGGCAGGTTCATAACCTGAATAACATAAACATAAACCTAGATAGGTTTGAATGATCATAAAGTAAGTTAACAAAAAGATATCTAAATTAAATTTGATACCTATTTCATTTTATTAAAATACTGTCATTATTTCAAATAATTTTAAATTCCAAGATCAGACGTCATGCCTATTGCGTAGCAATAAGGAGTGCCGAGACTAGATGTACAAAATATCGATGACAACAAATATACTACTAAGACGCGAACTCGAAAGATTTTACTCAGCCAAAAAGCGTGTAACGCACACGTCCCAATCCGCTGCTCTGCCGGTGATTCGACGCTACACCGCTTCATTATACTGTCCGTGAAGAAAAATTAAAAGATTATCCTCTAAAAAATGTGATTGCGCTAATCAAAGTCTTCAGTTCAAAAAACTTCAAAGATATTAAAGTCAAAGTCAAAGTACTTTATTCATAAATGTACAATTTACACGTCAATTAATAAAAACCAAAAACAAAAGAAAGAGCATACACATTGTATACATTTTCAAAGTTTGAAATTACTACTTTGCTGTATTATAATAATTATTGTACAGAAAACTGTCAAGCATTATACGAGTATAATATGGTTTTAATACAATTGTACTGACCCATGTCAAATGTATTTCTTTACATCATTATCATAGACTACGGTACTGATGGTTTGGGAAACGTGCTTTCTTACATTTCACAAACCATCAGTACCGCGTCTGATCCGTGGTTTTATCAAATCTCAAGTAAAGAGGATATAAAAATGCGGGCGGAGTCGGGGGCTGTTACAGACGGTATCGAGCGACACATGCACGCGCCGTGACGGAAATTTTAACTGTTACCACTCTGTGCCACAGAGCAGGCAGTAGGGGAACTTGAAATTAGAACTACAGTGCTACAGATAACGTCGGAACTGTTAAAACCTACCACAGATCCTGCAGAAATCAATTTTCTCGATTTCGATATAGGCGGTTCTGTTTTATTTTTCTCTGATTTTACTATAAGTTTAGAGTGATGAAACGAGCAGGGCATGTGTCGGATGGTAAGCAACATGGCTGTCATACAATAATAGCACAGTGACACGCAGCTATTGGAACACGAAGAATTTAAATCATTACCTAGCACTGTATAGTGAACGTCACCCAAAGATTAAAGATAGTTTATCCCTATGCCACAAAAGTTTACTAGAAACAATGCATTTCAAACAGAAACGCAGTAATGTTTTTATATGTTATTGACATTACTGCTTGTCGGTAGAATAACTGGCAAAGTTGTGGTTCTACCTCGCGCGGACTCTGCAAAGACCCACTGCAATATTGGCGATTCTGAAGTATTTTGCTTTTTAATTGTACTCAGTTCTTGAAAGTTTAAGACCCCTCTGCCTCTCAATCTACAAACTTGGTTTATACCCACCCGCAAGACCAGAGACTCTAGAGTTCATAAAAAAAGTGCTGCTTAGGAGGAAGTGATAAGTTAACGGAACAAGTTACCTATAGCTGGTCTGGGGGTAGCAGAAAGGACGACAACTATAAACTGTCGATCTGGAAACCTTGATTCAAATCCAATACGCTCCACTGTTTTATTGGTGTCGTATGCGTGATGCCGCTGACTTAAAAATGGTCAGTAGAAAAGATCGTAAGAAAATTTGCTTATAAAATATTTTTGGAAAGACGGAGTCATTGTCTATGAGCCTTGACCTCCTCGTTTGAGTCTTTAGAAAGTCAACCATAAAACGACGTCCCGTTTTTGAGCTTCAAGCAATCCAATAAAAATGACAAGGTGGTATTTATTAGTTTATATGCATTGGAAGGTATCCTACTGTGTGTATAAACTGTGTCAAAACCCAAACCATAATCGTTAGGGTTGGCGCGTCCCGCACATTTGCGATTCGGTCGTACAAGTGCCGAAAGAACCGCTTAATTGCAGCTCCCGCGTGAAGAGCTGCTCTAATGGCGCTTACAGCTGCAGCCCTGGCTTTGAGCGCCTGGACGCTACCGGGTGCAGACCAATGACGTCATTTGGTGGCAGAACGAGCTTGCGGTGAGAATACGATACAATTTTGTTTGTATTTACGATAATATGAGTAGGTACTACTCCCGCGACTTCGCTCGCGTTCTGTGTGCTTTTTTTGTTGTTGTAGATATCTTTTACTTTTAAGTACATTTTACTGTGGTAAGAGGCATGCCCATTAAATAATAACTTAAATAACTCTAAGGGTATTTTTGTCTAATCACGAATGTGGGGTCAAATATCTTCGCTTTAGTGTTTGAAACTCCAATCATGAAACGATGTCACTTTTTAAAGGTTCATACAGTCCAATATAAAAGGTAAATTCATGATACTAAACTAAGCAGATCAGTTGCACACACTTTGATATGTATTAACCCTAAAATCTAACCTCTTCGAGTAAATGTTAAGCTGGAGATTACACCGCAAGACAAAACTAGTACAATTAAACAACAATGAATCTTTCAACAACAGAAGTCATTCCAAAGTATTTTGATTCGTGTAGCAATTTACAATTCAATCAGCGGTTGTTATTTCGACAAACTCTCGAGGCGGGAATTTGGTAAGCAAAGTTATTGGATACAACCGCGTGAGGGACCTCTCTATGTTGGTTATAGTATCCCTCCATTTTACCTACTTGTACCAGATATGGTTCTATTGTACCAACTCTCTTTAATGTGGACTTTTAAAGAGACTTAAAAAAAATTGGTTGCCTGTAAAGTCGGTATACGGGCGAAAGTTTTACGTGACAACGACTTTGAGTGGTAAAATAATTTTACGGAAGGGACGCGTGCCTTTCACTTTTTATGTCTGTCTCTCTCGCTCTTAGGCGGGCTAACCATGCCCGAGTGGAAGGGACGCGTGCCTCTCACTCGCTCTCGTTGTGAGCGCATAACGTGAGCGGAGCGTAACGCAGTTTCTTGAAGTGTCACCCGGCAAACCAATTTATAAGACGTTGTCACGTCAAAATAGGAGGTTCCAAACTCTGTTATATGATTTTTGTACGTATGTATGTTATTATGTATGTGCGTATGTTACGCAATAGATTCGCTAATTGTAAGTAGGATTTCAAAAGAATCATCAATCCTTTTAAGGGTTCCGTATCCAAATGGCAAAATACGGGACCCTTACAGATTCGTCATGTCTGTCTGTCTGTCTGTCTGTCTGTCCGTCCGTATGTCACAACCACTTTTCTCCGAAACTATAAAAGCTATACTATACTATTGAAACTTGGTAGTTAGATGTAATATGAACCGCATTAAGATTTTGATAAAAAAAATTGAAAAAACAACAATTTTTAGGGGTGTCCCATACATATTACTGAATTATTAAACATGGTATTTTTTTTATCAATATCATACGTGTGGGGTATCTATGGATAGATCATCAAAAATGATATTGAGGTTTCTAAATTTTTTTTCTAAACTGAATAGTTTGCGCGAGGGACTCTTCCAAAGTGGTAAAAAGTAAAACACTGATTAAAGTAACAACGAAGTACAAGAATTTTTGTATTATGTTACTTGCTGCTACGAAAGCCTTCATGGGCGAGCCCGACTCGCACTTGACCACTTTTATTTTGATCAGATATTTTATCGTAATCGGCGACGGTTTTTTATAACTACAAAACACTAAAATTTGTATTTATCTGGACGACACGTCGTCCAAACATGTATATGCGTCGTGACTGCGCCGGCGCCGCTACGTCATAGGTTCTAATGAAATTTGTCGAACGTCTGAATTTAATTTTAAATTGAAGTCTGTTTTTGTTTTTTCGGAAAACATTAAATTATTTACTATGGAAGGACGAGAAAGGCAAAAAATGTGTATGATGGTAAGCACCTTGCATAACTTCATTCATTTATATTCTTATCCCCAACATAAAATCGACGTAGTGTTGCTTGGTAGAATATCTGACAAAAGTGTTCCCCAGGCGAACTCTAAAATGACCTTCCTACAAAACAGTAGTAAAGTACCGAAAGCCCAATACTTCCATCACTTCAAAATAAACTTCCAGACAACGTTTGAGTGCGTTTTTACGGCCCCGGTCTAGAGCCTATATGGTGTAACTTCAGCTCAGTTGGTCGGGTGTGGCGTCGGCCGTTTCTTATTATCTCGGCCCATACAAACCTTATAGCGACATAAAGTTTACAGCCACAGCTCCATACTTCTTCTACGGTAGGTTTACTGGGTTCGTTGTCACACTTTATTTCGACGTATGTAGTACCAATTAATCTACACTTTTCGGGAGGCGGCACTATCGAATTTTCTAGTTACAGTTTTTTTTTACTAAGATTACTCAACCCTAATTTCCCAATGAAATAACCAGTATTTTCCCACTTTTCTCCTGAAAGTAATAACAATTTAGTTTGCATTTTTTTTAGTTAATAAAATAAATAGCATTTGTACTTTAAGAACGATAAGTACTTCAGAACTTAGAGGCTGATAGTAAAATTACGAAAAACGTTTAGAGACGTAAATCACAACTAATGAATATCTATCTAATAATTACTAATACTACAAACGCGAAAGTCTGGATTTTCGTCGCTGGAACGAATTTCGTCACTTGAATAACGTCGGAACGGCTGAACGAATCGAGCTGAAATTTGAAACACAGTTAGATTATATTCGGGAATAGCAGCTCTGTTTCTCTCTTTTTATTCCGTAAAAACATATAGTTATAGCGTACAGACTGATGGTAAAGTTGGGACAAAATTTCGACTGGCCTCGTGGCTTAGTGGGTAGTAACACTGCCTGCGAAGCCGAGGGTCCTGGGTTCGATTCCCACCCAGTGCAAATGTTTGTGTGATAAATTCAAATATTTGTACTGTTTCTGGTTGTTTCAATGCATCATAAGTATGTATTTAAAACTATACATGTATTATATCAGCTATCTGGCCGCCATAGTAAAAACTTTGCTCAGTTTGGGGTCAGATAGTGTTGTGTGTGAATTGTCCACCAATATTTATAATTGTAAAAAAATTACGTTGATCATAACGATTATAACATAAATTTAATACTTGACACTTATTTGTAATTACTTAATTGTAATAACATTTTATACAGTATTTATTTTTTACTAATTGATGTGACTCGCTCCTTGCGAGACAAGAACATTTAGCGGGCTGTTGATGATTGATTGATTGAATTGACGTCTAAACCGTTCATCTATATATATAAAAGAAAGTCGTGTTAGTTACACCATTTGTAACTCAAGAACGGCTGAACCGATTTGGCTGAAAATTTGTGAGGAGGTAGCTCAGGACCAGGAAAAGGACATAGGTTAATTTTTATCATGTTCCCGTGGGACGTCAAAAAACGACAAATGACGAATATCCCGTTCGATCGCGTTCCCGTGTGACGTAACTTAATACGTAAACGACAGCTAAACATCATTTCATCGTCGTCATGTCAACGGTGACATCACCGAATGGAAGCCAAAAGAAAAAGTTGAAGTTGAAGAACTTTTGCTAATCTTGGTTTCTAAATCTGAATTGGTACGACCAATTTCAGACAGGTGGCGTAGCAGGTACCTGAAGAGCAAGGAAGTTGAAAATGAACTGAAGAGGGTTTTTGTTTGAAAACGATATTCTCAGGAATGTCTGAACCGATTTTAGTCATTCTTTCACCGGTGGATATGAACGGGATCCTGATGAGTGCTATATAATGTACCACGGGCGAAGCCGGGGCGGGCATCTAGTTTATGAATAAATAAACTTAAGAATAATAATAAAGAACTTGACTTTTAATTATACTACTACTAATTATATACGATCGTAAAATAGAACCGAGTTAGTTATAATAACGCGCCCGGCTCCGCTCCCGCCCGCGAGCTCGAAACAAAGCGGCTGTATAATGGAGACAGCATTAGAAGCTTTATTGTGACAGTACGGCTAAGCCCCGAACAATGGGAGCTTCAAGTTAAGGTGTGCATTCAACTTGGGTAATAAACTTAATCGCCCCTAAAATTGCGATATAATTTACAGAGAGCTACCGGACGAGTATGAAATAAAATTTAGACATATTTAGCAAAAATAAACCCTTGTTTCGTTGTATAATGAGTGGACTAGTGGCTTAGTAGGTAATACCTAAGTATGGTTAGTGGTCACAGAGCCAAAGTACGTGGGTTCGATACCCATGCAAGACAAATATTTTGTTTAATAAATACAGTTGTATTTTGCATTTTGTGTTTCTGTGAATTTTTATGTGTTTACGATTATGCAAGTATTATTTCAGTTATCTAGCTCCAATCGTACACGCTTTGCTTGCAGTTAGTGTTGTGTTACAAAAAGAAGAAAGAAGGTGGAACTGGGTGTCCTCTCAAAGGTGCGAAGATACTTCAACTCTGAACAGTTGCTCACGTTATACAAAGCACAGATTCGCTCCTGTATGGAGTACTGTTCGCACCTTTGGGATGGATCGGCTAAGTATCAGCTGGGGACTCTGGAATCGATTGAGAGACGTGCCAAAAGACTCATAGGCAATGACGCTCTTGTGCGTAAAAGACCAAAGTCTTGATCATCGCCGCAAAATCGCTAGCTTATCAGTTTTTTATCGGATACGCTTCGGAGAGTGTGCAACTGATCTGCATGATCTAATACCACCTTGCCCTTTCTTCTATCGGACTTCTCGTTCCACAACATCATCGCTTAACATCAGGCGAGATGGTGGTCAAGTGCGAACCTAAGATAGTTAAAAAAAAGGTGTCATAAATGATTACCAACCTTGATCCAACAGTACAACCGTGGCTTAGTTTGGGACTAGATGGTGACACGTGAAAATTTTCCAGCAGCATTTATTATTATGAAATGAAAATAAATAATTTATTTTAATAAATTAAAATTAATTTCTTCTTATTTCCCAATCCTGTTATTTTCTTGTGAAAACAGTAGTCTCTGTCAGACCAGACTACTACCCATCTATGTTCACACAACACTTCATTAGATCCCTTCAGTAGTTTGAAAGAGTAGCACAAATCCTTACATAAACATAAACTATTGTTTGCAACTATTCAAATGTTTGCACTGTGTCTGGGTGTTTCTATTTATAAAAAGTATGTATTTAAAACTATATATGTTTTATATCAGCTATTTGGTCGCCATAGTATAAGCATTGCTTAGTTCGGGGTCAGATGGTGTTGTGTGTGAATTGTCCACCAATTTTTATTTATCATTTATATTTATTGTATTTATGTTTCCTATCCATGCACGGTTGCCTGGTAGAGATCGCTCTAAGCGATAAGGCCAATTAAATGCTAAGTTAATGGTATGTTTTTTATATTATGTTTTCTGTTTTTGTGGCTTTTAATAAAGAGTTGTTGTATTGTTGTATTGTATTGTATTTACTAAATTAATTGGAACTAGAACAGTACTTGGGTACTTTACAAATAATATAAAGTCAGCACAGTCACATATTTTAAAGATAAAGGGCAGCGATCAGATAGTCTTTGAAAATAGGTTTATACCTGACTGCCAGCTCGCTTGTTAACCGGCGACGCAGTTTACGTTGAAGCGTTTTTACCTAGAAGAAACCGATTTACATTGAACTTAAAAACGTTTCATTAGCGTTCACCCGAAAGTAGCTATTTTATTTGCTTTAATTAACTTACTAACTAGCTAATGATTACATTATCTATTGCCATTTGCCATAATATTCTCGTGTTGCTTTAACAAAGTAGTCAAGTGCTATAACTCTCGGGAATCACGGTTTATTGTGCCGTTCTGTACAATACAGCTTCATTTCCAGTTTCCAAGTTTAATGTAGTCGGATTGTTGTCTAACTTTAAGCTGGCGTCGTATTTTGAAGCTATTGCTAGAATAGTAAGCTCATGTCACTTATAGGTGTCATGTACCTTGTACCTACCTCCTAGATTACTGTGAATTACCACAACATACCTTACTGCTTACTGGTAGGGGATTTAGTGGTCAAATATAGATATATATATACTGATAGATAATACGTACCATGATAATACGTACCATGTCCGAGGATTTATATAGTCATATATATTGATCGTGGATTGCTGTCCACCAGAGCAAAGATCAGAAATAGTACATTTTTAAAATGATGTAGTTCTGTATTAGGATTTTAAATAATGATATTTAGATTTAATAATGTAAGAGTATTTATTGTAATGTACAGCATAATTGACATAACTTATTGTTCTTCTTTAAAATTTGATGTATTTTTTATGGGTTATTTGCCTGAAATAAACGTATTTATTATTATAGAGCTAAACTCAACCTATTATAAATGCGGAAATGTTTCGATGTTTGGATATTTGTTGATTAATCATGTCGGAACGAATGGGTCAAAACGAAATTTACATACAAATTTATAGTCTGTGCATAGGCTACTTTTTTGGCGAGAAAGTTAAGTAGACGGAAACGGGTAAAACCAAGAAGTGTTGCTAGCTAGTTATTTTATATCTTCGGATAACGACTGTAGTGCAGAACTAGAAAGTATTTGGATGTTTTGAACCGCGGCCATCGTAACGTTGCCGAAACGAAACACATAATCAAAAAATATTTTAAAACGTGTTTCACTCTCTTTAAAAACTCAAACTCAAATATCAACTCAAGAGATGTACGTCTCGTAATATGAAATCACATTACTTACCGATTTCACTTCTAGTAAACGTTTCACGTAATTTTATCGTAAGCCTCAAGTAAATTGTCAGAGTACTGCAGTAAATAACTAGACAATAAACGTTATTCCACTTTAAAATATGTACCCTTGCTCGTGATTCAGGATCTTTTGTCCGAATTTAATTTAAAACTGCGGTGTGGTGGTCTCCCGCCGGATTTGGCGTCAAATTGGACTGCTTTTCTACAACTTACGTATTTGCATACGGACAAAAGATGTTAGCACCGCAGACTTTGGTCTCTGACGCAGTATATCAAACAACAGTAAGGTAATTTCCTTGCTGCACATACCTATATTTTTATGGAGCATTTAATATTTCACTTAAAAAAAAACTATCTGATTAGGACAACTGTAGTTTGATTTTTAATTAAAAGCTTACTTACATGCTAAATAAATAGTCATTGCACACGAACTCGCTCATCAAAAAAACACCGCCAAATGCGGCCGAAACTTTACACTTTTGTAGGGATGATTTATTTATATTTGTTAAATTGCCTATGTCAATTTAAATATTTTTATAGGCGGACACTACGTTTCATTAAGTTAATAATTATTTAAATACATAACAGAAAAAACTTTTACAGGTCTAGCTGATATTAATATTAAAGTACTATGGAAGTTGCTAACTGTAGATACTGATACAAGTTTTAGAGTGAATTATACGGTTAGTCGTGGAGATACGAGTAGCAGGACAATAGCTATGAAAACAGTTTCCTCGGGTAATGTTAAAAGTCTGGGTTTTTAGCGTCCAATATTTCAAGAAAAGGTACAACTCGCGTCGCTTTTCAAGTTTTATCTATATTGCTCGATGTTTCAGTTCGTAAATGTTTGCTGTTATTTTAGCTTGGCTTCTTCTGTTGAGTGCAGTTATTTTAAGCTTAGTCATTTTGTTTCTTTTTAGAACCTGTAGTACTCTTTGTGGCATCTGCCTGGAAATGTACCACGCTTTCGGCATTACTTTAAACGCCAAACAAGAATGCGCATACATTACTCTATTTAAGTTCGATGAAAAATGTTTATATAAAGATAAATTAAAGCAGGAGAGCTGCCGGACTGTGCCCTGTAATTTATCTATAAATAAATGTTTTTCATCCAACTTAAATAGAGTAATAATGTAAGTATTTAAATCAATGTGGTTGTTACACAGTCATATTTAATTGGAATAACGAGACACTCACGTATAATACTACTTAACTAGTAGTGGCAAATGGGCAGCCATCGCGCGCGTGCACTGTCCTTGAAAAAGGCCGCTGGACGCGGCCGAAACTCGAGTAGTCGCGGTAGACCTGCCGGTGATCAGCGTTTCAACGTTGAAGTTTCAACTTTCAACCTCATTTCGCATTTTCAAGCAGAGTATGCGTTCAAGACCACGTCCTATTTGGCGCTCCCATGAGTATTCCATTAATCCTACTAATATGGTAAATGTTTAAGTTTGGATGTTTTGTTGCTCATTCAAGTCGATACGGCTTAATAACATAAAAGCCAAAACAAAATGCAGCATCGATGTAGTCGCATGATTCGATCGATGATCATGCTACTTTATGATTAAGGGCCACCTAATCTTATAAATGTCTGTGCTTGGATATTTTGATGTGTGTTGCTCAACCTGAGCTCAATCAGGCTGAAATTTTTATCACAGTTAGATTGTAGTCTGGAATAGCACACAGGTTACTCTTTATCCTGGGAAAGTAAATAAATATCGGTGGACACTTCACACAGAACACCATTTGACCCCAAACTAAACGAAGCTTGTTATATGGAAGCCAGATAGCTGATATAATACTAATATATTCTTAAATACATACTTATTATACATAGAAAACACCCAGGCACAGTACAAATATTTGAATTCATCACACAAACATATGTGCTGGGTGGGAATCGAACCCACGACCCATGGCTTCGCAGCCAGACTTACTACCAACTAAGCCATTAGGCCAGCCAACCAAGTAACGGTAACAGGAACTGCGAACAAACAACGTGCTCTGGTAGTAAATTATAAATATGTAGCAACCACGTTAGTTTTCATGGCACAATCGATGACTGTATCTTTCTATTTTCATAATTGTGAATATTTCCTACCATTTGGCATTAGTAAAATCTCCCAGTACAGTCGTGTCTCGGTAATGTGGCGTTAGGACGCGCTGGCGGTGACACTTGTCATCGTGTTCCGCCTCGGTGAGAGCGGGGTGTACCATTCAATGCGGTGGAATCATTTATGAAGCATCTGATTTCATTAACTCGCGTCAGAATAACTGCTTATAATAAGAAATAATAAGAAGGTCGTCGTCGTCAGCCCATTAAGTGTTCCCTCTGCTGGGACTCGGGCCTTCTCTCGCAAGGAGAGAGTTAAGGCCATAATCCACCACGCCGGCTCAGTGCGGGTTGGTGGATGACACTTGACTTCGAAAGGTTCTAGGTACATGTCGGTTTCCTCACGATGTTTTCCTTCACCGTTTTTAAGTTAGCGGCATTACGCACATGACTTCGAAAATACAGTGGTGCGTGTGGAGTTTGAACTCAGGGTCTCCGGATCGGCAGGCGCCGTTCTCCCAACTAGACCAGCCGTAACTTAGAATAAGAAATAAATTGAATAAGAAGGTGCTTGTTAGACATTCTCGTCGAACCCTTGTAGATTTGGATGTTCTCGTCACTAAGCTGCCACAGTTTCAGATTTAAAACCGAATGGTTTCAATGAAGGAGGCTTTCGTCCATCACTGGATGTCATTTGGCTGATATGATGATTGCGATGAGATACAATGATTATTATTGTAGCTACCACAGGGTACACTATGCTTTGGCAAGGGAAGTTAATGTAACTTATCACCTAGGTGCAATGTTAAACGATTTCTGACTTTGAGGAACGGCTTTTGAATGGGTACTTTAAAAGTTGGTAGTAAGTTTTTTCTAGGCGAACGGTTCATTGTAGACCACATGGTCGCTTAAAACCAACCAAGAAAGCAAACGAAGCCCGTATCGATAAAAAGGGACAATTTCAAAGACAAACAAAATTAAATGAGAACGCCAAACGTGAATGTACATCGCTATACTCTACATCATCTTATCATAACATGTTTTCAAGTATTCTGTGTATGTACTTTTTAGGTGTGTTTTGCGTATATATGAGTGAGTAAAGATAGTAAGTGTAGAAAAGCAGGGTTTAGCGGTTTCTATGCTAGCCCAAAGTCTGTAGATTGCCTATAAGGAATAGAGGCCATAAGAAGCCTATTGCCATTGCTCTCTTTAAAAAATGGCTGAATCGATTTGGCAGTATTCGTCCATCTGACGGATTTTTTGCGAATCTCTGTAATGTTATTTTGCATATAGAAAAATATGGTCCAAGTGTGTAAATTTTGATGAACGATTAAACATTATATTTGAATAAACACGTCAACATAGCATATCATCGTGTATGGTAAATATTTTATTTGGCAAACCACGCATTGCAACTTGGATCTTACCTAGCAAGCTATTGGACTGGTTTCACTTTGACAATTTGTATCTGTATTGTTAGTTCAGCGGAGGAAACAAGATGTAAGTGGTGGGATGTTGAATTTCCTTTTGATTTATGAATTTTTGTATCATGAGATATGGAAGTTGGTCAATATTTTGATTTATTTATGAATAGCTTTTGGCAGTTCGAATTCATCTTAGTGTTTGCTTCTTCAGCCACCGCCTAATGTATATTGTCACTCCTTCTAGTACCATAGTAGTAGTTTGCTGATTTGCGGTATCCAGTCGAGACCCCGTGTATCACAATGGGTATCGGTTCTGCGACAGATGTGACCGCCCCACTGTTACTTCAGTTAGCCAAAAACTTTTTTCCAAACAATAATTGGTTCACATTTAACTGTCATCTCGCCTGCTGTTTAGCAACGATGCGGTTATAAATAAGTCACTTTACCTGTAATAAAACCCACACGATTCATTCCCGACTTGAAGACACTAAGATAATGACCATAGAGAAAACCCCACTCAGGCAACGCAGTCTACTACAGGTTGGACATACTACGAAAGTGGAGTCAAGCCTCTTCGTTGAAATGTTTGGAAAATCAACCAGGAATCGATCGAAACAAATACCAAAATCCGCAAAACTACTATATTTGCAAGAAATAGTCGAGATCTACCATAAATCTATCAATTCCACCGAAGTTTGAAGTGGGAACCCTCGGGCTGATTTTCAAAGGAATCTGGAGTCAATTTATTTATGTAAATAAAGTTACCTACGCCATATCTCCACACGAGAAGCTAACTCGATTGTGGAGAACCGTTTATGAATACGCACTATGTGGGCAGCTAGCAGAAAAACGCTGAAAATAAAAGCTGAATGCAAAAATCGTTTGGGTAACCGTGCGTTACTGGTTATGATGAGGTATTGGCGAGAGCTGGCATCAAATTTTGGGGAGGTATGAAGCAAACTGAAAACTTGTCACATGACTCTCCTATAAAGCTACAGACCTGGCGAGTGAGTACCGCAAAGCTAGCTAGTAGCTTGGTGCTAGCTCTCGGAATAACAGGAGCAGGTTCACATTCAGGTTTTTCCTTTTTCTAGTTTTTTTCCAATCCAGCTTGAATGTTGTAGGAAACATTGAAGAAACACATCTGCTTATAGAATTAAGCAACCTTTCGAAAAGCAACATTCCAATAACAATAAAAAGCATCTGTTTAAAACCCGAATAACAAAGAATATTTGCAAGAGGCTGATTAAGATCTACATCTAGAGTATTGCATTGTATGACAGCGAAACGTGGACCATGACTCAAAGGAATAGGGAAAGATTAGAGGCATTCGAAATGTGGTGTTGGAGGAGAATGGAGAGAATCAGCTGGAAGGAAATGAAGAGCAATGAAGAAGTTTTGAAGTTGGTAGAGGAGAAAAACATTAATGGAAACAATAGAAAACAGAAGAGGGAAGATGTTGGGACATCTGATACGACACGACAACTTCATTAGAACAATAATGGAAGGTAAATTAGAAGGGAGGAGGAAGAGAGGTAAACCTAGGAGAAGTTACATGAACCAAGTGAAGGAGAAGATAAATGTAGTGTCGTATCAGGAAGTGAAGGAGAAGGCGGAGTGTAGAATTACATGGAAGGAACTCCACCGACAAGAGCGTCGCTCTTAAATTATGAATGAAATGAACCTTTCAAAAACAACTTAGGAGATAAGGACTGGAGTCCCAGGAGTGGGAACATCAAGTGGGCTGATTATGCTAATATTTTGCATCATATATAATTTTATCACAGTATTGCATTTCTCGCAATACATTGTTGACTAGTAGCATCCTGCTGTTTCAGAGAGTTGTTCCGATTACCGCTGCAATCTTTGGACCCAGTGGGTAGTGCACCATTTTAGACCACAAACAGTCTGTATGAGAGTGCAGTCTCCTCACCACTCAGGGTATTGTAGTCTGCATGGGTTTAGTACTCTGGAAGGGACGCAACCGTTTAACAGATAAATTTATGGTTCTTCAAAACCTTTAAAAAATATCAGTTTTCCATAGTATTTCTAATCGTACTAATATTATAAATGTGTTTGGATGTTTGTTCCTCAATCACGTCAGAACGTCTGAATGGATTGGATTTAAATTTGGGGCACAATTATTCTGAAATAATACATAGGCTACTTTTTATACTGACAAAATAGCGAGAACAGGAACCGTGGGGCACTGCTAGCTCAGCATAAAGCTGCTAAAATGTATAGTTGTAAATTATAGTTGATATAGTCTGAAATATATCAATTCCACCCACTCCAGTAGGATGCACCATGCCAGGGATGTACACGCCTTTCTACTGTAGCTGTGATAAATGAGATTCTGTGAATAAATAGTGAAGTTTTTGCGTTTGAAGCACGGCGGACTGACAGCGAGCGGCCGGCGGCGGCGGCCGGCGCGTTCTGTGGCTGGATAAATTGTTTACTTCCTGTGGCGTGGCCTAGGAATAGAACACAATATTATAGCACACTCATAGCGCTCCAGGTTGAAAAAAATCATAGATCTGGTGATATCGTCTTCGAATGAATACATGTATTACGTAATCTACTCTCAGATGATTATCGCGAGATACATGCAAATTTAAGATTTGTGCCATTTCCATTTCATGTTTTATTGCTTAAAATTGAAGTAGGGACGCAAGTAAGTCGTGGGTTATGGTAGTGACAAAAAGTTCCTTCATATTTTACAATAATGTCCAGTTTTTTTATCGATGTATTTTATTTTCATAAAACATAAATAGATTTTACCTGCGTAGTTCCTTTTCTCAACGTACCCGTTTTTCCGGAATAAAAAGTAGCCTATATGCTCTTCCAGACTATAATCTATCTATTATTCAAATTTCACCCCGATCCGTTCAGAAGTGTTTACGTGAAAGAGAAACAAACTTTCGCGCTTATTATGTTAGTAGGATATTAAATTAAATTCGATTAAAACGGCATTAAATTTGAATTTTTAAAATCACGATTTTCAAACTGATCCTTTTGCCACTAAGCCACCAAATCTTACATGCGTCCTGACCTAAGCTAAAATTGGATTTCGAAGCAAAGACATGAAACATTGTAAAAGTTTTGATGTTTTATTTAGTGGCACAATTCTGAAGATTTATGTTGTCTCTTCAAACGCATATTTCCGCACCTCGGCGCGCGCGATGCAATAACAAGTTCGATATTTTTCAGCGCAAACGATGCGTTCATCTTTTTCAAGTCGAGATATTTCAGTTCGTGTCTTTCTGCGTCATCGACCAACATCACAAGACACGGCAAACATCGCAATATCTCCGAAAATTCTTATTGACGTATAAGTGTACTCGTTTGATTTTTTTAAGTTAAATTTCTTTCTTATTAATAATCATAGTAAAAGTAATTTCTAAAACGATAAATACTTATGTTTAAAAAATTACAAAAATAATAATCAATAGCTTCTAAGTAATAAATAATATAAATGAATATGAAAAAACCAAAAGTAGAGAAAACAATGCATTTAACTATTTATTTAAGCTATAAAAGCAAAAGTATTTAATCATGGAACTGGTTTTGTCAAATCACTAATAAAATTAAGATTGTGTCATACACAAAACATTTAATAGTTTAATGTAATAATTGGCTAAATTAAAAATCTTTTTAATTCATTTTTCCCAGTTGTTTAAATATTTAAAACTAAATTACAAAATTAAGAAGCCCTATGGTACCCGGCACAAAGGTACCCATTACACTGGCAGCTGAATATAACCCCGCTGAATAGCGATGGACAATCTTTGTGCCAAGTACGAGCCGGAGCGGGTGTCACCGCCATTTTCTCTTATGCGATGAACTCTCTTACCAGTTTTTTAATCCTTATTTTGCAAAATATCTATTTCCTAAAAATCTCAATAAGTTATTCAATTAAGCAACGCGAACAATGTACGCGTCAAATTTGAAATTTAAATATCGTTCGTCCATTCCACTGTCCACTGAGTAGTTGGTCGCCGTCCGCTGCACATCAAAGCGCGATAAATCAGGCGCGAGGCGCGACATCGCGCCAAATCCGGACGCGTTGTAAAAACCGCCATCTGGATCATCATTCAGTGGCCGACTCATTACTTCAGCTGACAGACGAGCTCACTGAATTATGGACACGATTGACCATTTGCTCGTTTGTTTCTTGTCTGATTTAATCATGTTATTTCATTTAGTAAGATCGCAAGAATTATAGCCTTGTACTTGTGAGTAGTGGTTGGTATTTGCAGTCTGCCTTGTGAAATATCACACCTTTTCTTTGCACTACTATCAAGACGTGGTAACATTCAAACATTATTTTGTTGCAGTTTGCAGAATAATGCCTTTAGATAAATTACAGGACACACAGATAAATCATCGTAATATTTCTGAGTGCAGTGCTAGGCACCTAGTTGTTTTTTCAGTGTGTAATGAGTTGAACTCTTCTTGTTCCTGTAGATCGTGGCACTTAGCTATTATGGGTAGTCGTGTTGCTTACCATTACGCACAAATATGTTCTGCTCGTCTCTTTACTGTATACCATAACAGAAGAGATGTTTCCGAGATCATACTAGTCTCAAACTGCTTTGCATTAAATTTGCGCTCCGTATATCCATTTTCACGCAAGCAAAGTAAGAAAAATATCCAATTTTACCCATTTTTGCGCATTTCTCGTAATACCTAAACGCAGCGGTTGTAATAAGTGGTTATTACAACCCTTCTTCGCGCCGCATGTCACGCATTTGTCATCTCGAGACCGCAGTATTTCACCCTAACGCGTAAATCTGCCTGTACACCATACGCACACGAGCGCTGTGCATTCATATTTTAGTAGCGATGTACGATGTACCATGGTGTTGTGTTTGGGAGACAATTGACTCTCAATACTGCGTGTAGGTATTGCGACTGTGAATCATATGGTCAAAGTTTAAAGTTATTTATTAGTAAGTGTAAACATAAAAGTTTACACATGGACATAACTTTTCAGGTAATCATTAACAAAAATTTTTGACTATACTATATTACCCGGTTAAGTCTACGATTATATATTTTTTTGCTAGAAAAAAAACTCTTCAAGAAAATAAATGTGGGTTTCGAACGAGCCAGTGTTTTAATTTTATTACGTAATCACGACACGTTGTTAATATCTGCTGGTGAATTCGATTCAAGCTTTGATACTCGTATCTACAAAGGCTCTATTTCTAGACCGCTCAATTTGTCAATTTCTTGCTTGCTTCTCCATTTGAAAGCTCGCTGCCGTTCGCTGGCGAGCCTTCAGAGTTCCTCTACGTATTGAAGAACCGAATGTACTGTTGCAAAATAGCACATGTGCACTGCATCAACAGAAATCATTGTGTAACCTGTGTTCCTATTCTGATTCTGACTGATTCTTAACGCAATTCGAATGACTCAAATTCAGAATAATAATCCTTGTCTCTGTCATTGTAAATGAGTAAAACAAAGACTGAGAGGTTTAATTCCGTGTCGAGATCAATCAGATTTGGTTCAAAATCCCTACACAATTCAGATTTTCAGATTAATTAATACACTTGGTAGCGTCATTTACAAAATTCAAATAAAAGTTTAAAATAATGTCAATAAATTACATATGCAAGTTTTACAAAATACAAATACAAAAATAAATTTAAAAATTAAATAGCGTCTATAGGTATTGTGGCCTTGTCAGTTCAATGCAGCTGAAAAGAGGCGTTGTCAGCATGTATAAATAAAGTAGCATAAAATCGATGAATTAAAAAATTAAGAAATACACATTACAAAATTTATGTTAGTGTAAATTTTTTTTCCAATTATTCATGTCTTTCGTGAATTCTTTATTATCATAGTAAGCCCTACACATCAAATACTTTTTGACTTCTCTTTTGAATTTGGATATTATATACAATACAATGCCAAGATACCTATGAACACGGTGATGAGTCGCAGTACATCTATTAAATTGAACAATGATCGCAGGTTTCGTGGTACGGGCAGCAGGCCGGGCGATCTGCCAGCCGCTAATATATCGTTTGCGAAACAAAGCAACATCCAGTCGCCGAGATTAGAATGTATTATTTGTACGTGTTTCTTTTTTTATTTATTTTTTGGTTGCATCGAAATGTTTCCTGACCTAGCGATGGTACAACTGTCTGGTCTGCTCATCTATACAAATTAATAAAATTGGAGTGTCTGTATGTAATATCAAATTAACAGCTTTTTCAACAACAGACAGACAACAACAGAATTCTCGCAAGGAGAGAGTCAAGGTCATAATCCACCACGCTGGCCCGGTATGGGTTCGTAGATGAAACATGACTTCGAAATATTCTAGGTACATGTCTGTTTCTCATGATGTTTTCCTTCCCCGTTTCAAGTTAGCGGCATTACGCACATAACTTCAAAAAGACGATGATGCGCGTGGGATTTTAACACGGGGGTTCTGGATCGGCAGCCGTAACTTACTAGAACAGCCGTAACTTCTAGACCAGCTGTAACTTCTATACCAGTCGTAACTTACTAGACCAGCCATAACTTCTAGACCAGCCGTAATTTTAATTTTAAGCTTGTTAAACAGCTTTTTAACCAGTTTAAATCAAGTATATAGGTACAGATATCTACAAAGCTTACTCTCATGATTATGAAACCGGCCGATCTCACCACTAGGCCACCGCGTAATCTCTAGGAGGGCTTCTAATTTCTGAGTTTATTTATTCTAATTTTCCTCATCTCTTCTCAAAACAGTAATAAATTAAATTGTTTATTAAAATTATTCAGAGCGAAGCAGCGCAATTAATTATTCTTACAAATGTTTTACGGCCGTTAGCTCCATAACTCCCCATTTTGTGCAAAGAATGGGCCAAGTCCGGTCGGACCCGGCTGCGTCCGGTTATAGCTGGTTAGGTTTAAATTTAGTTTTATCCTGCAGCTTCGCTTGTATGTAGCTATAAGTAAAAAAAACTGCGAAAAACATTTATTTTAATATACTCTTGGATAGACATCAGATATTAATCGGCTTTTTGGAAACACATTGTCATCAAATACGGTTTACAACAATTTTTTTACAACAATTCGCCGCCAAATAATATTGTGTTAATTTTTTTTACAACATATTTATTTCTGCCAAAGATTGTTTTAGGTGACATTTTTTATAGGACATAGATATTATAGGTGACATTTTTTTTCAACGTAATGCTGCCAAATAATGTAGTGGTAATTTTTTTGATGGTTTATAACTTCATGCGTTTTTTTTGTGAATTTAATGGTGATTGCTACAAGTTTAAGACCCGGTATTTCTGTCAAAAAAATTCTCACGACCGTTCTCATGCGCCGTTCTGTGCGGAATCGGTGCCACAGTGCAGAAATAACACTAAAATATTGACTTAATTGAACAATGTAATTTAAACTCATTTTTTTTCACGATTTGTTTAAAATAGAGATAGGTCTCAAAATTGTTTTAAAAATTCAAAATTACGGCCCACCCGCCCTGAAAGTGATGTAAATGTACACACACGTACACGTAGTATACCCTACAAGTGAAACCCGGGATGTAAGCCGTATCGTATAAAAGTCACATAGTAAATTACAACTCGTGTATGTTTAACCGGAGTTATGTCACCAGGTACAAACAAACAGACCGTCCCACGGCACGAGGCACCCGGCGCCGGTCGCCGGTCGCCGGTCACCGGTCGCCGGTCACCCGGTCCTCTCTTTATTTGCATAAAATTATTAGCCGCATAATTTCTAGGTACGTTTCTTCAGCGTAATTACCCGGGTTTGATGGGAGCCGGGAATGTTTTACCCTTATTGTTTTCGGGCGAGTGCTGGCTACGATAATATTATTTGTGGGATTAAGTACCCTTGTTGAAATAATATTTAGAACTTGATTTTGGGAATAAAATATTTCAGTTATTATTCCTTTTTTAGATAGACACCATCTGCCCTCCATAAATATAATAATGTTAGAATTCTGTTAGTTTTTAGAAAATATGATGAATTTTTTGAAAACATTGCGAACTAACCTCTAAAGAGACATGATATTGGATTTTAAAGTAGACATGACATTAAATAAAGTGCTGTCTCACACTCGACCACTATAAGAGTACATAATAAGCTACCAAATAATGAAAAGAATTAGAAAAAAAAAACGATAATTTTGAAAACCTAAAAACTTTAGAAACTCAATAGAAACTATTACAAATTTTATTACAATTTTGTCGACCAAACATCGAATTGTTGCCATTTTTGGGATGACTTAGGATAAAGGGCATTTGAAATGACCATATAATGTACTGTACCTTTCATTAAACATGAGCAATAAATAATCTCAAAAGAGTGCACTGTTACGAATAAAGATAGTAAGCTCTATGTCGTGGTATAAAACCTTGTTTTCTCAATTTATTTATGTTCTCTTGTTTAAATAATATTTCAAACTTGATTTAGAGACTGCAAATTCACTTTATTAGTAATTATACACCGAAGCAGTACTAAGTAAATACTCACTTATTTCATTGCTAACATAATAGTACATTTGTTGGTCTTATTTATACATTATGCTATAGTTTTATATCGTGACACTGTTTGGGTATGGCAAACATTACCGCTTGCCGTGTTTATTTTGTTGAGTTAAAAAAGTAAATTGCTATGAAAATAAATACACAAACCAGGTAAAAAAAACTACGAAAATCAAAAGAAAAGATATGATTCCTCAGCATAATCAGCTAGTTTCATCACTTTTAATTTACCGAAAATAGTGTTCATCTGACAAATAAAAATAAAGCAAAATCAATAGTATCTCTCGTAAATATCTAAACAACAGAAGGGGCCAACAAATCACAGCGCCGTGAGCGAAACTTGGTGAATTAGAACCGCGAAGAAGTTGCGGGGAACAAAAGTAATTCGGAACTAAAGCAATAACACGAGGCATAACGGTCAATGAAACAATTACGGGGAACAGATGACTCCCCGCTGGCTGCGGCGCGGGCGAGTGCGGGGAGACGGCGGACGAAACGAAGAAGGTACATTGTTACAAGTTACAAGCAGTGGTCCATGGTCGACGTAGTTTTCCCTCGAATAAAAGTAGCTTTGAAGGTGAAGGAAAATGTTGTGAAGACGGCATTTTACAAGATAATGTTACAGCTTGTCTAGCAAGTTACGACTGCTATAGTCGGGAGAACAGAAACTGCCGGTCCGGAGTCCCCTGGTACGAATGTCGTGCATGTCACCGTCTTTTCGAAGTCATGTGCGTAATGCGGCTAATTTAAAAGCGATGAAGGAAAACATCGTGACATATTCCAAGAATCTTCCGAGGTCATGCGTCATTATCCAACCTGCAACGGGCCAACGTGAATATGGATTATGGCGTTGACTTTATCCTTATGAGAGAAGGTTTCGAGCCTCAGTAGTAGGACAATTTTGAGAGCTGCTTATGCTTACTTCATAGGTTACCTAACATGTGTTTAACCGAATTTGCGAATATTTTGATGATAGAGAGTCGGTCACAGACACAAAGAGCGTAGTTTCGTCATGGTGAAGATGTTCAAATGTGGCGGTTACAACATTACACTCAAACATGAGAAACACGACTCGAGAAGGATGAATTTTTCGTAACGACAGCTCCGCGACTAGAATCAAACGACGGATGGAGTATTTCTGTGTTCGGTGGAACAAAGCGCTATATTGGACAAGTGGCTCGAAGTGGGCCAACAGCTCCTCCGAGATACATCCACTAGATAGCTGCGAGCGGGAGTTTCCTTCTTACCGATATTATTGTTAATGGGAAACTATTGATGTTTGTAGCTTTCGTCTATTTCCTAAGCAAATCTGCAGGCTGATGATACAACCTTTTTGAAGTAATACTTCTGGCGCTGCCGAAACGTCGAGATAACTTAATAATAAGTAATTTAGATTGTTCTGATAAAGCCTTGTGTAGTGTTTACATTAGTATAATACTACTTCTTTTGGAGAAAAATGATGGGAGTAGGTAATTTTTTAGGATCGCGCGCACTTCGTCACAAAAAACCGGCACCCTGAAGTTAACTGGTTAACATTTTGGTAAGCATTGCTAATTGCAGGTTTACACTTTTTGCTTTGAAGATACTGTCAATTCTAGAGTAGAAATTACTTGACTTCTTAGCACTGGAAATGTAGAAAAGAAGTATTAACTTCCTGCGTAGATAAGTACACACACAGTTTTATGTATCGATAATAAGTTTACACTTGACCGTAATCACGCCAGATGTTAAACCACGACGCGGTCCATGACAGGTCACTCTAACCTAGAAGAAAGCAGTTTAGTCTAAACTTGAAACACATCGATTACGTTAATTAAAAATGCTCATTGAGGCAGCACATTCCAAAGTTTAGATGTGTTTATTATGAAAGTGAAGTCAAATCGCTTTGTTAAAGTGTTTAATTCATAATTAAATTTATAATTTTTTTAACCCCCCACCAAAAAAAGGGGTGTTATAAGTTTGAAGTCGATCAGATGTCTGTCTGTCTGTCTGTCTGTGGCACCGTAGAGCTCAAACGGATAGGCCGATTTCGATGCGGGTTTTTTATTTGAAAGTTAATATCCATGCAGATGTTTTTAGTTATGTTAGGTTAATATCGATTCAAGATGGCCGCCGCCACAAAATGGCGGACAAAATATTTCTTCACAACTTACTTCAATATGGGTATCAAATGAAAGGGCTTGACTAGTGGAATACATTTCACTATAACAAATTTCAAATCCAAGATTGCCGCTTCCACAAAATGGCGAAATACATTTCTTTTTTCACAACTCCCTTAATATGGGTCTCAAAAGAAAGGCCTTGACTAGTCGAATGTTGTACAGATAAAACAAATCTGAGGTAGTAGGGGGTTAATCAAAATTTTTAATTTTTTACTTAATTGTTGCATGATATTGCTAAAGTTCTAAAGGTTCTCCATGTTTTCGCCTAGTGGCATGCAAATGCGTATGAGTACCACGGTTAGGTACCCAAATAGTCGTCCTGTCAATGAAAACAAACAATTTCTAATTTAACTTCCACGATTAAATAAAGCCGCATTTTCCAAACAACACCTTTAAACTTTGTCATTCAGTAAATTTCAACTGAGATAAGGCCAGATCAAAGTTCGTCCATCAGCACTGCAAACAATCGCGGCATTACTTCGACAATCAGAAGTAATTAGTGACCTCCAACCCCTCCCTGGGTGACGCCAACAGATTTTTACAAACTCTCCCCTTTGTCTAATTGAATTTTAAAAACTTTTTCGAATTCAACTTGGAAGAAAAGCGATTTTCTGACTCAGAGCTTTTCATTAATATCTGTCTTGTTTGAGACAATTGCAGCTAATGAGCTTAATTTCATAAATAAGAAAAAGAATTATAATTGTAATACGGCAAATTCAAATTTCTGGTACATTTTTTTGCTAGCTAAACTAAAGACTGTTTTTGAAACATTTCGAGGTTTAGTCGAGCTTAAACCAGACACAATTTTAAGTAAAATCAAAGACATCAGAAAATCTATTTTTATGACGTTAAAGACACTGAAAAAAAAATGATTAAAAAAATATTTAAAAAATAGAAAAAACTAAATCCAGCGACAATCTGTTAATCAATTTTCCCCTCAAAAACGAATCCCCGTATAACCCACCCCGAACTGCTCTCGGCGCAAAGGTGCCCATGACGCTCGTTCCGTTCCCATGTTGATTTAATTGACCTAAAATTGTGTTTTGCAACAAGGCAGCATAATTTTGTGAGGATTTATTATGTTCCTCAGTAACAACAAGCATTCATTACAAACAAACACGCAAGCCCTCACATGCATACATACACAAGTACACACGTTTATGTTTTTGTTGTTTTCGTTCATTAAATAACTCTAATCAAATCAAAAACATCATTACAATTACCGTAATAATATTAATTCAAACAATTTTGGCAGCTAAGCAATATTTGATGATTCATATGCGATACTTGTTGTATGTGAGCTAGTATAAAACTATATGACCTACTGATACCAAAGCCCTCATTGTTTTCTATTCGCTTTGTTATCTTTGTATATTTTATTTATTCCTGACTAGTGACGCCTCTTGGTTTCATCTACGTAGTATTCCGAAGAAATAAGAGGATTGAGAGATACTTCAACAAAACTACGGGATGTTAGGTAGTTTCTGTATAAATGCTATGCTGTATATGATAAACATCTCACATAGTCCACGCAAAGTACATTTTAGTGTATAAAGTTAGTTATATATTAAAATTGGTAGAATAAAGATTACAAAAAAATAAGGAATCAGTTTGAAAATGTACGAGTTAAAAGGTGCATACTCGTAGCACCACATCACCCCAAAAATCTATACAAAAGCTGTTCTGCTAGTCAACTAGCACTGGACTATCTTCCAAAGAAAAGGATAATTAATCGCTTTGCTCTGTAATTTCTCTGTAAACATTGCCCTTCAAACCGAAACACAGCAATTTTTGAACAATACTTCTTGTCAATAGAACAACTGGGAAAGGCGTGATACTTTTCCCTTCCCCTGTAGACTTTGCAACAAGTAGTGCTAGCACTATAATAGAGAGTGTTTGAAGGAATCTTTCAGATTTGTGGTATAAGCGATCTAAGTACTTATATTACAAGTCAGCTTTACATGTGCGATAAAATAAAGCCGTAAATCTTTTTACAATATCGAGCACAGTATCACTCTCACAAATATTCCCCAATATAACTCCAATCAAATACACAGAAGAACAAAACACCAAATTTAAATACAAAATAAACCAAGCACCAGATCCGCTCCCAACGACCGCAGCTACAGTAGCTCTTCATTCACACATTAGGAGAGGAAACACCCAATAAACCCAATCGGGCTGATATAACAAATCCTTTCAAGCAATTTAAAGGGACATTTCCCATATCCGCCCGAGGTCAATGTCCCTTGGAAACACAGCCTAATTCGACACTGAAAGACCATTCAATACATTTGAGCAGTTTTACCTAATAGCCAGGATTTTATAAATTTGTCTTTTGAATTGCCTTAAATGTAACAGCTTCGTGTGAGATCTATTTTGAATCTTTCTGTTTTGTGATAGGGTTCAAAATCAGTAAATGTTTTCAATGGAATATGACAGGATATTGTGAAATATAGCTTGTAGTGTAGTACGATAAGTTCGTAGACATCAATCATACGAGTGTGTACTTCTTACTGCTGCACTAAATGTACTGATTGTACCGACGCTATAAATAGAACATTTTATTGTACAGATAACGTAATTGTAAAATGATTTATGGTATTTACGTATTTTATCGTAAATTTGGTATTTTTGCTATCAAAGAACCAAATCCAGCAACTCCCACTCAGAAAGTGTAACTGTTAAGCCATATTGAACGAATGGATTTAAACCATTTAATAGTTTAAGATTTCAAAGACTGATTGAATTTCCCAGAAGACTTCAACTCTATAGACGCTATCGGGTTAGAGAAATCTAGCTCGCAACGTTTATATTTAGTTCTAAGCAGAACTCGCATTAAAGATCCGATGGTATCGCGGAATTGACGAGAGGCGTAGGGTTCCAATGTGCTCGAATTTCAATTACGAAAAACGCTCTCCGAAACGTTTCGCAAATTTCTTCGAGGAAAATGTTTATTGATACCAAATCGCCAAAGAAAGATTACGACTTTGAGACACTTTATTTTGGTGAAAGCGTTTGCGGAAATAAATCACGGACGTAATACAAATTGCTTTCTCTAACGAGATGCGAATTCAATATGATCGTAAAATAGAATCCTCTGGAAAGTTTCAGAAGTAATGACATCATGCGGCTTACCTGCAGGACAGACGCACTCATTGGCATCTCTTATCTCGTTTCAGAACCATCTCCTTCCTCCCGTCGGCGCATCACTTTGCACCACCGCCACTGTCCTTTTGAACTCCATAAACTCTTTCTCAAGCACTAACACTCTCTGCTCCAGCACATGCTGCCTGTACAGCCCGTAACCGCAGATGATGAAGAAGAATCCACAGCAGCAGTACAACACCACATTGTTCAGAACGTTCTTATCACTTTCCTTTGGCTTCGCCATTTTCATTCCTCGATAGGACTACTACAGAACTTGAATCGCCATTTAGAAACAAACGACGACCAATTGAATTCTTTCGCAATTTTGAATCTCGAGACTATTATTGACAGAAACAAGAGACGATCGCGAACAATTTTGGTCGTTTGTCGATTTGATAAAAATATTAGAAGAACACTTTAGAAGTAGCACGTTCTCGATCGAAACTGAGTTTGGAGCTCCAATGTGAAGTTCAAAGGTCAGACGCGAGTGTGTGTCCTCGGTAGCGGTCCTGGCTCCACTGGGCCCCTGTCAGTGCGGTCCCGCGGGAAAGGAAGTGGCTTATCCACACTAAATGCCCTTAGTTGTGTCGATTACGTTCGAGTACCCTTCCAAACTTTGATGGACGTGTAACATTGCGACGGATGCTGCGCCGGCTCTTCTTATTTGGATCAATTGGTGAGTGAAAGGAGGAGAGTCGGCGTTGGCTATTGTTGGTGCGTTAGACTCTTGCGACACGCGGATGTCTCACAAAATCGTATTAAGTTACTCTCACAATCACACTACGTAAAATACTATACAAATACTACAACAAGTGTTTTGATTCTAACTTGTAATAGGAAGGTTTCAGTTGTGGATTGTGTTGACTGAGTGGGGTTTTCTCGATGGTTACAATCTCAGTGTCTTCAAATCGAGATTGAATCGTTTTTTTTTTTTAGTTAAGAACCATCTATTGTATACTGCATCGTCGCTTAAAATTAGTCGAGATGACAGTCAATTGTAAACCTATAGCAGTTTGTAAAAACTGGAAGCAAATAAATAAACATGGAATAAAATAAATTTAGTGAAAAGAAATGAAGAAAAGCCGGTGAAGGTCTTGCAGTGATATTATGAACGTTACAGAAGAGCAATGATACAAAACTGTTTATACTACACCTTACAAAATACAAACAAAATTGTTGTTTAAGCTTTCGTGGTTGTTCACTACAATACTAGTTTTATTATACGGATTCATGCAACATATTCATACTTATTAAAAAGCAAAGCTATTATTTCTACTTAAAACAATGCTAAAAAAAAATGCCGTTGTTTTTCCGGGATGAAAAGTAGCTTATGTGTTTAGAGTTTTGACAATAGGCATCACGACAATAATATATTATGCTGCAATTATATTTAATTATCTGATATTATGACAGTATTTAAATAAAATAAAATATGTTCCAATTTTAATTTTGATACCTTTTTGTTTAACTTACTTTAATTTTCTAACGCAACGCGCAACGCATAGATAATACCCGACAGTGACGTCACGCTTTAGTGGTGTTTTTGTATGACGCGTTTTTCAGAAAGTCCAAAATTGTGATTTTAAAATCGTGAAATCACGGGAAGTTTTTAAGAAAACAAAGTAATTATTTGTAAAAGCAACCTATGTTTCAGTTATCGACTAGCCCTCATGCCTATAATGTGTATGTGTTCCTAATTTCAACCCGATCCGTCCGTCATTGACTAACAAACATCTGGATAAATAGGTAGCATAAATACGTTTGAATAACGTAAAAAAATACAGATACTGAGAGACACATAACATAAAATGAAAATATGTTTAACTGTGCGCTCTCCATCCGAATAATGGTCGTCCCCAATTCGATTAAAATTCTACAGCGAAAAATTCACCATTGAAATGACAATACACCCTACAATTCATTAGCATTTATATTGCATATAAATCGCTCTCTGATCTTTGCTCCAACAATTAGGACACAGACAAAACAATAGTCGCTGTGGAACACAGTTAATGTAATAGTTGCTATTTGAGGGGGCCTTAGCACATCCAGATACTAATATCCAAGGGAGGGGCAGTTAAAAATGTTAATGTGAGTGGACTGGGTTGCTAGATGCTGGGCTGAATTTACCGTGTTTTTTTGTGGATTAATTCTCGAAATGATAACTTTTATAAGTTTGTCGAACATTTGTTGAAAGGTGAAAATCACATGTATAGCAGTGAAGCAATAGACATGCGCGCTGGATGATTCGTAGGTAGGTGAAATCTTATAAGGTTTCGTCATTCAGTCGTCGGTCAGTCATCGAGATGCGTAAAGTTAGCATATCCGCTGCTATACAGGTGACGTATTGTGCAACATTTATGCTGATTAATACTACAAGAACAAAATTAAAAATTTTGACTAACCCCCGACTACCTCGGTTTTGTAATCTGTACAACATTCTACTAGTAAAGCCCTTTCATTTGATACCCATATTAAGGGAGTTGTGAAAAAATAAATGTATTTCGCCATTTTTTGGTAGCGGCCATCTTGGATTTGATTTTTTTATAGTGTACAGTGTTCTACTAGTCAAGACCTTTCATTTGATATCCACATTGAGGTAAGTTGTGAAAAAATATTTTGTCCGCCATTTTGTGGAGGCGGCCATCTTGAATCGATATTAACCAAACATAGCTAAGAACACCCGCACGGATATTAACTTTTTAAAAAAAAAAAAACGCATCGAAATCGGCCCATCCGTTTGAGCTCTACGGTGCCACAGACAGACACACACACATACAGACAGACAGACAGACAGACAGACAGACAGACATCGACGTCAAACTTATAACACCCCTTTTTTGGTCGGGGGTTAAAAATCAAAAGTTATGACGTAAGTTATCGCTTCTGGCGGCAGTCACTAGGCCTGACACATTTTTCGTGTGATTAACTCGTTCAACTGTTGGCTGAAGGACTGAAAGCCAATTTGCCTCTGTATTGTCTAAATATCAAAAATCTGTGACAGTATTCTGTTTACCTTAAATAGTTTTGTTAATATTGAAATTATACTCTTTATAGTATGAGATTTAAATTTAAGATTCGTTAAAAATTCCATGTGCTGTTCCAAATGATTTAATTTATAGGGCATAGAGATTAAACATCTTACCGATTTATGTTTCTGAGTAGCAAGCGCAGTGCAGTGCTGGTACTTATTAATTTGATCTCTTCACGGTCCCGTATGGTTGTGTGACACTGTGTTGTTATGGACAGGCGTGTTGCTTACCATCAGACATGTGTCGTCGTCGTATCACTCTATAATTATAAAAAAAACTATGTTCCATATTAACCTATGCTTTTTTTTTTATAAAGAGTGACGAGACGATCAGGACTTGTGCCTGATGGTAAGCAACATGCCTGACACATAACAGCACAGTGACACGCAGCTATAGGAACATGAAGAGTCCAAATCATTACCTAGCACTGCACTGCGCTCGTCACCCAGAGATCTAAGATCTTATATCTCTAAGCCCTGTGATTTTTTTGGAAACATTGGATTATTATGCTTGGATATATTTGTTGCTCAATCATGTCGGAACGGCTGACCAGATTGGGTTGAAATTAGAAGAGCAGTTACAATATAGTCAGGAGTAGTACATAGGTAGTTTTTTGTAGAGAAATTACGGAAACAAGAATAACGTGGGTAAAATTGCTGGGTGCTATGTTTAATTTTTGAGGACTTACAATATTTAATATACATTTTTACGATGTACATAAACATATAGTTACTCCCACAGAGCCGGCAGCTCCCCGCACCCTGGCAGCCCCGCGCTAACCTTCCAGGCGCATTAGTCGCGAGATGTCAAGGGAATTTTTCATCTCCCCTTCCTGGGGATAAATCTCGTAGATCTAGAACGTGAATGTATAAACAGCGGGACGTGTCACACGCTCAGTTGATATTAAATTTTAATGCGCTCGGATGTTTGCTAAAGTATTATCTCTCTGTATATTTTACGCAGGATTTTTTTGTAGATCAGAAAAAGTTTAGGTACACTTACCTCGGGCTACTTTTCCTGTAATTGTTCACTTTGTTTTAGTTTTCTTTTACTGGATTTTTTTAAGACAATTGAATAATGTTTTTGCTGGCCTTAATTGCGATCTATAATATTTTAATAATCTATGAATATTTTGAATATGAGTTTAAATAGCAAAAGTTTAAAGCTCATACTAACTACCTTTCGTATATAACCTATAGCACTTAGGAACCACATACACGTCCAACGGTGAAGCAATGTTTGAAATTGGTCAAGTAACTCTTGAGATTAGCGCGTTCAGATAATAATAAACAATTATTGAAAAATTAAAAAAAAAACAGGGAGACTACACGTGATACCGTCTCCAGCTTGTTTCTGGAGCAAAGGTTTGCCATGAGTTTAGGCTGCGTTATTTGGGAAATAACGCAGCATAAACGCATGATATTTTTATGTATTTTGACATATTTATTTAATTTAATAATTATTTTAAAACATACATATGTACTTAAAACCACTTTTACTTTGTATTAACTTAATTAATAATTGTTATAAAATTTAATAATGGTTTACACCAATTATATTGTCGATGTACCTAAATAAATATTTATTACCTTTTTTATACAATTTATTCACCTCATATAATAATAGTATAGATTCTGTACCACGCAAAGTCATGACTCAAAATTTTGTAAGCAACTATTTCCACGTTTATTGGTCCACGTGAAAGAGTGGGATCACCGTGTCCCACGTGTGGGCGTGATAAATGATCGCGACAGTAGTCGTACGCAAATCTCGCTTACGACGGAGCTGCTGAGAGATTACTTTTTTAGAGATTTAGTAGAAGCATTGTGCCGTCTGCGGTGTGAAAGGTTGGAGGTCATTTTTAAATGTTATGAAGAGACGTTGCCTTGAGTGGGTTGCTTGAGAACAATTCCAAGCAAAATTGCTAAAAATGGATTAGTTAATGACTTCAAAAAATGAGGAGGTTGTCTATGAGGCCGTATTTTTGTTTTGTATGTATACCTATTGCGATTTGAGGATAGTCTTAGAGATATTACGAGATTGCCGCCCATGGCGAATCGTTTTAAATGATTATTTTGTTGTTTGATAAATCATATTTCAGAGATAGCGAAAAATGTACATTTATCGATGATTTCTTATTTAATCACTTTTATTAAAGTTACTGAACTATGTGAGTTCAATAAAAAAAAATGAAGCCAGACATATCCTAAAAACGAGACTTTTAGATAATTTCATATCAATATTTTATCTCTACAACAGTGTCCCACTGTTTTACCTGTGTATTTTCCGATCTTGTAAATTTCCCAGAATCAGAATTAGCCTAAGTGGTATTTAAAAAAATTATTAGTAACGAGTACCAACTTTTATCCTGACATTGTTGATATGTAAATTGTATATTTATGAATTAAGGACTTTGACTTTCCTTGCAAAAAACTACATAAGGGTTTAAACCCCTTTAGTAGTTTTTGCGTAAAAAAGTAACAAATAGACAAAACTTGCAATTTTTTGTGTTTTTAGGGATCAGTACTCAAAGTGTAAAAACGGGACTCTATTACTCAGACTTCGCTGTCCGTCCGTCCGCCTGTCACCAGGCTGTATCTCAAGAACGGTCATAGCTAGACAGTTGAAATTTTCACATATGATGCATTTTATTGCCACTTTAACAACAAATACCTACTAAATTGTTAAAAAAAATATTTAAGGGGGTTCCCATATAACAAGCTTGATTTTTTACCGTTTTTTGCTCGCTAATAATGGTGATAGGTAGACTTTAATTATTTAGAATTTTATTGAATTTAAACAAAGAATATTTAGTAATATGTAATTAAAATAAATGATTAAGGGGGCTGCTCTACAATAAAAGATGTTTTCACCGTTTATTTGCTAATGGCACGGAATTCTTCGTGCGCGAGCCCCAGTCATACTTGGCCGGTTTTTAATGCAGTGATTGATACATCATACTAATATTATAAATGTCAATGTTTGGATGTTTGTTGCTCAATCATGTCGTAACGTACTCGTATGAACGGATCGGGTTAAAATTTGTGTCGCTGTTAGATTATAGCCTGTACAACACATAGGATAATTTTATTCCGGGGAAAAATAACGGCAACAGGAATCACGGAGGTGAAACCGCGGGGTGCTACTACTTTTCTGTATAAAAGACAATTTTACTTTTTCATGAACTTTTTACATAAAGAGTGACGAGACGAGCAGGACGTGCATGTGTGCCTGATGGTAACCAGCATGCCAACCACATAATACAGTGACACAGTGACACGCAGCTATTGGAACATGAAGAGTTCAAATCATAACCTAGCACTGAACTGCGCTCGTCACCCAGAGATCTAAGATGTTTTATCTCTATGTCCTGTAATTTCACTGGAAACATTGCCCTTAAAACCGGAACACATTAATGTTTTTACATTACTGCATGGGGGTAGAATAACTTTCTAGGGTGTGGGTACTTCCGCAGACGGACTCTACGAAGAGTCCAACCATTACAAATACTTTAGTAAGATAAAAATGTGAATAATCTTTAAAATAAGAGTGTGCAGCTGGTCTGCATGATCTAATTCCACCTTGCCGTTTTTGTTTCGGACTTCTCGTTCCACAAAGGGTGACATCGTTTCATGGTTGATGTTCCAAAACGCGAACGAAGACATTTGACTCCACATTTGTGATAAGAACGTCTAGGTTGTGGAATGCGTTGCCTGAGTGGGTTTTCCCCGATGGTTACAATCTTTGTGCCTTCAAATCGAGAGTGAATCGGTTTCTTCTAGTTAAGCACGCTCCATCGTAGATTGTATCATCGCTTAACATCAAGCGAGATGGTGGTCAAGTGCGAACCTATTATAGTTAAAAAAATGAACTGTTCTGGCCGTCCATAAAACTAAGAACTTGTAAAAAATATTCTACTAAAATAACAAAGTATATTATGCCACAAAGCCTGCCCACATTCACGGCAAATAGTACATTTTCAAAGCTGAACACTTTAACAAAACATAGAATAAAATGGTAAGTAAATAAAACGCGACATGCCTTTGAATGTATAAAAACACATTAGTAAATTTAATTAAATTCTGAAACATTTGTAAATTTAATTTTATATTGTCTACCTTAATCCACGCGAATAAGATTTATGAATATCAAGATGTAAACATATAGATATACACAGGATAGTATGCGCATTGAAGTACTAAAATGGACTAAAACAGACCAGTGACACCAAAATAGACGGTAAGCCTAGTTTGAGCGCATATTTATTTATAGGTACATTATGTAGTTGACTAGCATCTCGTCTGGTAGTGGTCTACAAAAAAGCAAACCTGTGCAGAAGAAATCAATCGCTCTCGATTTGAAGTCAGACAGTCACTATTATACACGACAGGGAATACCCACTTAGACAACGCATTCTACAAATTACACATACTTAATACGAATACTATTTTATTGGTGACAAACCTATTTGTTCGAGTTTTTAGCACGTCAATGAAACTATATTATTTTGAAAGCAATGGCAAGCTGCAAAAGCCCGTTAACCCCAGACCTTTGTTATTTTAACAAAACTGAAAATTAGTCTGCTCATACTCCCAACATAAGTTAGAACGACACCCTATTATGAAATTTGGGCCATCCTGGTATTAGAAAATATACCTACGGTAAGTGCTAAATGTATGTGCAATGCTTATCAAATGTTCTCAAACTATATGCTTGTAGCATTATTTGGTATTATGGCTTAATATTGGTACACTCCGCGAGGTATAAGCTGAGCTTTGCATTAGTGTGAGTGATCACCAATCAGGCAGGAGCTTGAAATTTTGTCCGCGAGGTATAGGCTGAGCTTTGCATTAGTGTGAGTGATCACCAATCAGGCAGGAGCGCGGCGAGACAGAATGGCACCGCGCCTAATGCCGGTTGTCACACCTACACTATCCATGTACACTCACACAAATGCAAAGCTCAGCTTATGGCTCGCGGAGTGTAATCATATGTTGTGTCAGCTAGATTTCAGTTTCACACCCATTTGGCGGCGTTTTTTAAAAATAACTAGTGCCTGACCGTGACTTTGTCCACGTCAAATTTATGGAATAGCTATTGTCTAAGAGACTCTATATTTTTTCGGTGTAAAAAGTAGTTCATACGTTATTCCTGAAGTAATTTATTTTAATTTCACATCTCGACTTTATCCTCTCATAGTTTTTGAAACGTAGTTTAACAATATACACCCAAGTATCTAATTCATAAATTCATATTTATATCAAAGAAATATGCACCAACCATGTCAGTTTTCATCGCTAAAAGCGATGCAAGCGATTTAACATTATTTCAGGTTACTTAAAAGAATCCGTGTCGCATTGTATACGTGCCTTTCACGAATTCCACGCGTTCCTCCGAGTTGCCAGTTGACACGGCGCCGGTGGAAAGCAACGAGAGGTAACCGGGGCTCGCGGCGTTTGACTCTAACGAGGGTAAATTAAAATTCTTGCCCGTTTTATACGGTCACCCTCGTCTCAGGGAGTATTATCACTGTGGGGAATGTTAGGGAGAAGTAACTGCGTGCTGACAGAACAATGTGCTTAATAGGAATTACAAAGTTTTATTTTTAACAAGCAGCGCCCCGCTGTTTTACCTGTGTAAATCTCGATCCCGTTATTTTCTCGGGATATAAATAGCCTATGTGTTCTTCCAGACTATAATCTACCCAGATCGTACCAGATCAGCGTAGACGTTACGACGTAACTGAGCAGCAAACATACAAATATCTAAACATTGACGTTTATTAGTAGGATTTTACGGTTGAAGTTAGACTTCTTGCTTGCGTACATAAGTGTTTACATAAATAGTGCGTACACACACTTTTTTTTTACACTAAGTACCTTTTAGTACAAGTACTCATTTTTTTCTATCGATAATAGATTTTCACTAGAACGCAGATCGTATTCATGGATATCAACACAAAGTTGCAACAAGTTTATCGGATATATTTCGGAGTGTGTGCTCTATCTACCATCACCACTACTATTCATACTTGATTCTTTTTTCTATCGGACTATAAGTGGGACTAAATAGCGACATCCTTTCATAATATGAAAACGTTGCTGTGTTCCGGTTTGAAGGGCAATCTTAATAGTGAAATTACAGGGAATAGAGATAAGACATCTTATATCTCTGGTGACAAGCGCGGTGCAGTGCTAGGTAATGATTTTGGCCCTTCATGACACAATAGCTGCGTGTCACTGTGTTGCTATGGGGTAGGCGTGATGCGTACCATCAGACGCAAGTCCTGCTCGTCTCGTTACCTATACCATAACGTGCAACCCGCTGGCCGCATGGCCCGCGACGATTTCATAAAATAAAACTTAAGTCATTCATACCCGACCGACACAAAAATGTTGTATAGGTATAAAAATCATTTATTAATTCGTACCTATATTGTTTTTCTCCAAAAGATTGCCGACCCGTGTTCTACTATCCTATTTAAAAAAATATTTGGCTTTAAAGGCACAAATTAACTTTTCCAATTTCGTAATAGAAGTGTTTGAACTTAGGAATACGGTGCCTGATTGAGTATTCCGTTATTATTTTACATAGATAAACCATTAGAAGCCGATAAAAAGTTTAAACAATTGAAATTTAGAACACAGAATATAGGCTGAAATAGAACTACAAAAAGCCTTTTTTTATTTCAAAAATAACAGAAAAGGTAACTAGCAGAAAGGCCGCTACTAGTACCGTAATATGATAGAAAATTTCGTTACTTTATTCAAATAAAGTAATTCCAACTTTATTTAATTTTAGCACAACACTTCTAAAACGAAAATAATAAGCCCTGTAGGCGTATTCGAAGAATTGTAGGTTTAACTTCCAGTGGATTAATTCTTTTCAGTGATACGTTTCAATCATATTACTTACTAGCTCCGCCCCCCGGTATCACTCGCGGCTTCAGAACTACTAACTTTAACGCGAAAAATAATAGTAGCCTATACGCTAATCCAAAAATTAATATGTATGTAATAATGTAATGTAGGTAATGTACACATTACCTACATTACTCATTAGTGATAGGACTCTTGGCAGAGTCCGCCTGGGGAAGTACCACACCTTTACTAGTTATTCTACCGCCAAGCAGTAATGTGCAAACATTAAGTACTGCGTTTTGGTTTGAAGTACAAATTACAGGGCTTAGAGATATAACATCTTAGAGCTCTGGGTGACGAGCGCAGTGAAGTGCTAGGTAACGATTTTGACTCTTCATGTTCCAATAGCTGTGTGTCACTGTGGCAGGCACGTTGCTTACCATCAGGCACATATCTTGCTCGTCTCGTCACTCTTTATTAAAAAAAAAATTACAAAGATACGTGGAACACGCTCACTTACAAAATAAACAAATAAGATCGGATTTATCTTCTTATGAAAGCATAACACAATGTGATTAATCTAAAATAGAGATTTATTTATGAAATACAGGTTAATGTTACATAACACACATCGACTAATAAAATAAGTACAAATCTAAAACAGAGAATCGACAATTAAATGCTTTCCATCTATCTTCTCTCTCTTTCCGTCCATGCTTTACTTTCTGTAACAAAATTGAATTTTTTCTTCACTTTTGAATTAAGACAAATGCACAAATGTAATTGAGTTTCAAAGTATAAAGAATAACTGTAATATCACTTTTTGAAAGAAAACGTTATTTTTACATAATTTCGCACTCATGGATCTCTCTTGTCTTTTTTTATATATACTGAAATGTCAATGTCAGTGTCAACGTCAACACAAAGCTTACAAACATTTGCCTGTTAAATATTGAATATTAATATGCCTGTGGGATAACGTTGATGAAGAGTAGCTTATGAGTTATTCCGGAGTATTTATTTTTTTGTTTTCCATATTTTAAGATCCGCCCATCTACCGCCTAACTAAATCGGCTATGGGTTTGCTACTGTGGGTGTCTCTATCTTTTCAAGCGAAAAGAAAAGAGAGAGCAGTATCAAAACCAAGACAGTTTTACTTTGGCGGTAGACCTTCTGTTCAGGCATTACGACATAATTTAGCAAAAACATCCAGCATTCAAACTAAGGCATTTTTTAAATATTAGTAGAACTAGCATCTTGTTTACTAGTGACTTTGTCAGCGTAGATTTATAAAATATTTATGAAATAGTAGCCTATGTGCTGTTTATTCTCTAAGGAACTCTA
The DNA here is from genome assembly GCA_017562165.1 of Ectropis grisescens. NCBI lineage: Eukaryota > Metazoa > Arthropoda > Insecta > Lepidoptera > Geometridae > Ectropis > Ectropis grisescens. The sequence goes on from CM029772.1 coordinate 1,174,197, forward strand.
CATTTTTCGGGATAAAAGCCGTCTATGTATTGTGCTGTTCCAGAGTATAATCAATTGAAATCCCAGATTTTAAACTGTACAGTCCAGTTTTTACAACGTTGGTAATTGAGCAATAAACATATTTATAATCATCCGAACTTTCACATTTATGTATAATAATAGTCAAATTAAACGAGACATGAATAATTCAAAACCATATAAAAGTACTAAGTTGATATTATAAAACAAAAACTCAACGTACGAATCCGTGTCGTAACACTTTCATTCCCAACAGAAATTGAAAATAAAATACGGCTAAAATCAAATATCATCCAATTAAAACACAAGCGCTCTAAACGGGCTCTCCCCGACACCTCCGACCCTTGGAATCAAATAAAGAACCCTTCAAAAAAACCAATTACGATGCGAGAACCGGGACAACTCGGGACATCTCGGAACAAACCGGGACAAACGGGACTTGTACCTGGGACATATACATGTCTAGATTACAGAAGCGTTGTTAGGAATGTTTGATTTTTTTTGCAAAGTAAAATTGATTTAAGCCTCGAGCAGTTTTTGCTAAGGAAAAATCTTTTCAATTTCCTTCAGTGACATGTGTCAGGCGATGGTGGCTACGGGTGCGTAGCGACGTAGCAGCAGAGCGAGAAGCTTTTTGGATTCGCGGAATCTAGTCAGTTCACAGCACCTACAATCGTAATGGGAGCAGCATATCTGTCGCCATACAAGCTACGTATTGTCATATTTTTACAAATTTGTACATTGTGCTGATTGTTACTAAAATTGTAAGTTATTTGTATTTACTAAAGTGGAAGTAGAAACAAGATTAAATCAATTTTATAAATTGCCCCGGTTCTTAACATCGTGCTCATGTGACATTAGTGACGATAGAATATCAGTCCCATAGTTAATTCTAGTGAGTTCGCGTCACGTGAATTCACTTGTTTTCTAAACGGGCAGGGTATTTTGACGTGACAACGTCTTATAAATTGGTTTGCCGGGTGACACTTCAAGAAACTGCGTTACGCTCCGCTCACGTTATGCGCTCACAACGAGAGCGAGTGAGAGGCACGCGTCCCTTCCACTCGGGCATGGTTAGCCCGCCTAAGAGCGAGAGAGACAGACATAAAAAGTGAAAGGCACGCGTCCCTTCCGTAAAATTATTTTACCACTCAAAGTCGTTGTCACGTAAAACTTTCGCCCGTATACCGACTTTACAGGCAACCAATTTTTTTTTTTTTCAACTTTAATACAATGATAACATTCACATTCACATCGGTCAATGCTGGGTGTGATATGAAGTCGGGACACAGCTTCGTCCCGGTAGAAAGTCGGGACACGAGTAAATGAGTCTCGGCACACACAGCTCAAACGGTAATCCGATTTTAGACAAGGTTTGAGTGGAAAACTGTCGAGGTGGGAAAAGGGAAACGGGTTCTGTAAAATTTTGAGAAATATAACTTGGTTTTTCTGATAATGGAACGTTGATCTGAGTTTGGCTATGTAAAATATTTATTTACGTACAAATATATTTTTTAAATTTAATTCTGTGATCCTGCTGCTGGGTTAGCGTCTCTCCCAATTCCTCCACTTAGTCTGGTTCTGAGTTTCATTGTCCACTCTTTTTAAATACTCTACTAAGCTTTCCATCGCGTTGAATGACGATTCTTAAGTCGACCAGCCTACGGTGTCTATTCTGTAGAAACCCTGGCGCACCGATCTGTGTGAATCCTGCGCACATGATCCACTCTCTCCCGTATAAGTTTGGCAGACTTAAAGCCTACACTTTTACACCTGTAATGGAACGCAGTACGTTGTCTTCCCTTTTAATGCCTAAAATATAACGTTCCATACTACGCTCGCTTCTTTTTCGTAGTTTCTGGTTCCAATGGTGACAACTTGTAGCTACAAATAAAATTTTGTAGCTGGTAATGGCTAGACCTATCATTTCAAAAATATGTTGCTGGGGGAACGTTCGTGCAACAGAATCCGTTTTTCTTAAATAATTATGATGCCTTTGAAGCCACAAATACAAAATTTCGGGCACATGGACCTACACTAGATAAAACACTAATTATGAGCAATTCTTGAATGCCGGTAGTTTTTGCTGGGCAAACGTTAACTTTTATAGTGATATGATTATTTGCAAAGTCCGCTTGGGATGGGGACACAAAATCCTAAATACTTACTTTGGCAGTCTTGTTAAACATGTTTTGGCTGTCGTAATTAACTTAAAAAACGTTAAAAATTGGTTCCAGTTTGATTTCACGGGACCCGAAAAAAAGATCGGAGCTTAATCGGCATTACTCGGTCTGGTGAGCCCGTCGGGCGGGAGACACCCACTCGGAGCGACACGGCACGCGTGCTCAACCGCGGCCCGCAAAGATAATTTAAAATAACTAAACTTATGTTAAATTTTGTCTCTTTCAGCTTGTATAACGTCACGACGTTTTTTAAGCTCGTATCAATTTACTTTTTGTTTGTTTATATCCCACTAGCTGTGCCCCACGGTACTACCCGCGTAGTTCCCGTTCCCGTCGTACCTGTTATTTTTCCGAGACGAAAAGTATTCTATGTGTTCTACCAGACTATAATTTATATATGTCCCAAATTTCAGCCCGATCCATTCAAACTTTACGACGCGATTGAGCTACAAACATTCAAACACATTTATAATAATAGTAAGAATTAGTAAAAAGTAAAATAGTATTATTCTTTTTTCCATTTTACAATTTTGTACCAATTGTAGACTGTGATTGTAATCTACCATCACCAAAACCAGTATCATACACTTGTCCATTATTTGCTATAGGCCTCTAAGTGGCGTATTTAAAGGATATATAAAGGATATACGCCACTCAATCTGATAATCGGCTTTACGTTTCCAGCCGCCATAGGCCACCATCCGCATGTCGTCTTTTGTCCTTCCATCTAGTCTCAGGACCTGCCCCTCTCCCCATTGGCGACCTCTGCTCTCAAACATGTCTACCCCAATGTTTATCAGTTCTGCGACAGATATGACCAGCCAATTACCAGTCCAGCTTACTAATTTGTGGAACTATGTCGGTGGCCTTAGTTCTCTAACATTGTACATACAATCATTTACAAAAACCTTAACTATAGCTCGTATATATGCATATTTCATGAATTTATGTAAAACCAATCATTAATGTTATGATATTCTTATACATGTTTTCAATTTCTAACATGTAAATTAGTAATATGAGTTTTATTTTTTTATATCACGCAAATAAGTAGTTCCAAGCATCAGCCTGGAACTTTTAATTTTGCGACAAGTTGGCCAATAACTACTTTATTTTATGCTGTTCTGTGTTTCTATATAATTGCAATAAAGTGCAATAAAAAGTGAATCTATATGTGTATTTGTCTAATAATTAACAGAGGTAAATAAATAAAAAAAAATGGTGGACAATTCACACACAACACCATCGGACCCCAAACTAAGCAAAGCTTGTGTGATGGCAGCCAGATAGCTGATATAATACTTATATAGTTTTAAATACATACTTATAATACATAGAAACACCCAGACACAGTGCAAACATTTGAATTCATCACACAAATATTTGCACTGGGTGGGGATCGAACCCACGACCCTCGGCTTCGCAGGCAGAGCTACTACCAACTCAGCCACTAGGGCAGTCAAGGCACTAGGGCAGAGGTGTTTTTGTGTAACATTATAGAAATTATACATTGCGGCCCACTTTCAAAATGAGTGGAGCGTCGTTCGCAAAGTTTTTGCGATATAGAGTAACATCAGCCACCAGGAATCGAACAGAGTTAAATTAAATTAATGGAATTTTATGTGGTTAAAGATTCAATGACCCTGTCTGGTGTTCAGGGTTTTACGAGATAACGGTCTCTTTACAAAGATTATTATTTGTATGTATTAGGGTGCTGTATTGTTTTGAATTAAAAACTCTTGAATGTTTAAGAGATTATTGTAGTATGTTTAGTTTTTTTCACGCTAGCCCATCATACCATGTCCGTTAACACGCAATTATTGGAATATGAAGAGTTCATATCATTTCCTGGCGCTGTACTGCTCACGTCACCAATATATATTAGATGATATATTTTATCTCTATGCCCTGTCATCTTTTCATCATTGCCCTTCAAACCGGGACATAGAGTTATTTGCACATAACTAATTGCCAGTGGAATTACTAAGTAAATGACGGCTGGTCTAGTCGCGAGAATGGTGACTGCTGATCCGGAGTCCGTATCTGGTGCACGTAGACTGACTTTCCGAAGTCATGTGCGCACTCGACTTCCATATTGCGCAATGCCGTTAACTTAAAAGGAAAACATCATGAAGGAACTGGTATGACCCAGAATCTTTCGAGGTCGTTTGTCATCCACTAGCCTATACTGGGCTGGCTTAGTAGGTTATGTATGGCCTTAACTCTTTCCTTGTGAAGGAACGCCCTAGTCCTAGCGATGGGAACATTTTGTGGACTGTTTATGCTTATATGGTGAAATAACTAGCAAGTATTCACATGTACCAACTACCAATACTTCCTCAGGTAAACCTTGCAAAGAATGCAACCGCTACAAAACTATAAACACAATACTACTGTATTCAGATAGCACACGAGAAGTTAAACTATAGGTTCCCAAAGTGGTCCAGGTGGACCCCAAGGGGTCCATAAGAGACCACAAAGGGGTCCACATAGACATGAAAAGAAAACAGGGGTTCATAAGTTGTCTGAGGTCAGATTGAACATTACAGAACGGGGAGTCTTGAGATTACTCTTTACAAAACTGAAACTAAACATTGATAATTTGCTGTCAATTTATCAAGTACATCCGTCTCATTAAAAGTATGACTATTTTTTATTATTGATTTCATTTCTTCAATTGTTGATTGTTTGCAATAGTAAATATATAACTTTTTGTATAACGTTGTATAACCTCAAGTATTATTTTAATAAATAGGACCTAAGAAAATGGGCTACTTCTTTTTCTTCTTATCAACCCCAATGAAGTGAGAGTTTAGAAGTTTGGGAATATAGTAAAAATGTATGCAGGGGGTCTACCGAAAATACTACAACTTTGAAAGTGGTCCACGAGAAAATTAAGTTTGGGAACCTCCGAGTTAAACCATGGAGAGCATGTTAACACGAGCACTGGAACGGCTAAGCTCCCTCCCTTCCCCTCACAAGCACCCCGCTGCACAATAACTCCCAATAGCAACAGATTACTACGAGCACTCGCTGCGGAATTACACACATTAGCATCCCATAAATTCATATTAGAAGCCAGAGCACCCGTGTTCGGTGCAGGCTAGAACACAGGGCGAGTCGGGAGAGAGGATGGCTTCTGTCTGTTAATGAAATTGGCAGTCATTGGGACTGACGATAGAAGTAAAGACTTGTAACTAGGACTGATGTAGAAAAATACGTCACTTGTTTACAGATAAATGATGTTGGTGGACTCTTCACACACAACACCATCTGACGGCAAACTAGCTAAGCTGGTGCTATGGCAGTGAAATAGCTGAAATAATATGTAAGAATATATGTAGTTCCTGTAAATACATACTTAGTAATTTATAACACAGAAACACCCACACAAAGCACAAATAGTTACTTGTGTTCACCACATACACATTTACACTGGGTGGCGATCGAACTTACGACCTTCGGCTTCGCAGGCAGAGTTACTACCAACTAAGCCACGAGCCTAGCCGAAGAAGAAGATGGGCTCGTATATCTTCTTCTACTATTATCGTATTCAGGTGATGATGTAAATAGATGTAAGTGACGCACAAGCTGAAGAGTTTGTGTGTTTGTTTGTTCGGACGCTATAATCTCAGGAGCTGCTAGTTCGAATTGAAAAAAATATTTATCTGTTGGATAGTCTATTTATCTAAGAAAGCTATATAACATCACGCATCACATTGGATAGCTTTCGTTGCGTGCGTCGACGTGCGCTGAAGTCCGTCTATGTGTAACTATGTGTGTATTATAACCTTGAGTCGTTATAACCTTTTTCATGCACAATCAAACCGCTGATAAGCAGAAAGTACTTTGTGTACAGGTATTAAGACACCCGGAACAGGCTTCTAGTGTCTAAATAATGTACAGACTATTACGCGTGTAAGTGTTCTGAACTCGCATGATTTCACCCATCCAAAAAACATCTCACAAGCACGTTCCGTTCCAATCCTACGCTGTTACGCTGTCATGTTACCGTGAACACGTACTTTTCCCTACCAAAAATACTCAACCATTTGGTGTTTTTAAGTCCAGAGTGAATCGGTTTCTTCTAAGTAAGCACGCTCCATCGTAGACCGCATCATCGTTTAACATCAGGCGAGATGGTGGTCAAGGGTAAGCTTATATTATCGTACTTTCTAAATTGTGTAATAATGTTTGAATATTTTGATGCTACAAAGGCTCTGGATACTTTAATTCAGGAAAAAATAACTGGAACGAGAACTACGCGGGTAAAACCGTGGAGCGCTGATAGTTTATAAAAATAATTTTGTAGCCAAAGATACTTTCCTGTCTTTCCAGAGCTACATACAGGATATTAAAACGTTCAAAATGAAGTTGGGATAATGCGATCCCCACCATTAGTCCCGGAGATCCTCGATCGCGCAATTAACTGTTAATAGCTTGATGAAAGAGAGGGAATGTGTTAATTGCTTCACGGTGAAAGAGAGGGGAATATCCTGTGGTGGAACCTATTAGTACACCAAGTTGTAGGAGGCTCTTAAGGGAAATGAGCGACGGTGAAAGTGATGTGTGGTTTGGCCAAATCCTTTTAGATTATGTATGATACACACATACACTTACTTTCCATCGACTCGCGAGCGCGAGTGTGAATTCGAAGTGCGTGTGAGGGTGTGCCCCAGACAGATAAACTAATTTTTGTGAAAGGAGAATTAGTTGAGAGCGTGTGAGGGTGAGTGCGTGATGATCTATAAGAGTGTGTTAGGGTGTGTGTGTTTATGATTGCGTGTTTTTCGTGTGTGTGTGTGTGTGTGTGTGTGTGTGTGTGTGTGTGTGTGTGTGTGTGTGTGTGTTGGTCCCGATAAACTGATTTTGATTTTGTTTGCAAGAAGAATTTGTTCGTCGATAGTGGTCTTAGCTATTTATTTTGAAATATAGTTAAGACCACTATCGACGATAAATTCTTCGTGAAAACTTGTTTTGGCGCGCCACTGATAGATTTTTCGTGGGCTGTGAATTGAACTCTAGCTTCGCGTTCGGGGGGAATGACAAGAAATCTTCGGGTAAACTCGGGACCATGGCCGTTGGCCACCTAGAAATGCGTGTGCATTTCTAGATATGGATAGATTTCTAGATATATCCATATCTAGAAATCATAGATGGCCGGTTTCACCCGCGTAGTTTCCAAAGTAAACTATCTAATTTTGAGTTATACGCTTTCATTTCCATCGGCAGTTCCTATAACTGCTTTTTTTTCTAGTGAGGACTAAGCACACTGCATAGAAGCTGCATAGTTTAATTCTGCCTTCTACTATCATATATTCAGATCGACAGGAACCGAGAAAATTAGAAGAAAGGCTTTTCAATCCTCATTGAATAATTATTGAAACTGCGTATCTGTGGAACATTGCCTAAGTCTATGTATTCTATGTGTCTTTAAATCTGTATTATCCCCTCTTAATATTACGAGTATAATTACGAAAGTAACTATATCTGTCTGATATGCTACCACGCCTACATTACTGAACAAATTAAAATAAAATATAGTATAGACTTAGGTAGAGCTACCTTTTGGGAAAAAAATAATAATTTGGGAAATAGGTGGATGTTGCGTCAATTTGGAAACAAACGTATGATTTTTTTTTTAAATATAGAGTGATGAGACGAGCTTTTCATGTGACTGGTAAGCAACATGCCTGCCACATAACAGTGCAGTGACACGCAGCTATTGGAACATGAAGAGTCCAAATCATTACCTAGCACTGCACTGCGCTCGTCACCAAGAGACCAAAGATGTTATCTCTCTAAGCCCTGTAAATTCTCTGGAAACATTGCCTTCAAACTGGAGCACAGTAATGTTTGCACATTGCTGCTTGGCGGTAGAATAACTGACAAAAGTGTGGTACTTCCCCAGGCGGTCTCTGCCAAGGACCCTACCACTAAAACATTGCTACGAACTTTTTCTTATCTTTAATCATTTTAACAAAAAAGAACCGACTTTCAACAGAAAACTTTTAAAGTAAAAAAGTTTTCCTCGATTTTTCTAGGATGTATCATCAGATCCTTATCATGGTACCACCCTTGAAATATCTTCTTTACAACAAAAAAAGAATCATCAAAATCGGTTCATAAACGACGAAGTTATCCGCGAACACACATAAAAAAAACATACATACGGTCGAATGGAGAAACCTCCTTTTTTGATGTCGGTTAAAAAATACTCACGACTTAAATTTCGTTTACTTATTTATAAATCCCATCATCATCATCATCATCATCAGCCACAAAACGTCCACTGCTGAACATAGGTCTCCCCCCTAGATTTCCACAACGATCGGTCCTGCGCAACCTGCAACCAGCGGTTTCCAGCGACCTTTGTAAGGTCATCTGTCCATCTAGTGGGAGGCCGTCCAACACTGCGTCTTCCGGTTCGTGGTCGCCACTCGAGAACCTTTCTTCCCCCGTCGGTTGTCAGTTCTGCGAGCGATAAAAATCCCAGTAGAATATAAATAAAAAAAAGAAGAAAATACAAAGTTTATTTCTCAATTCGTAAATATCAATCCAATCTACTTAGCCGTCCATCTCTTCCCGAGAGAAAACCTAAGAACATCCTTCTTGAATATTTAAAACATTTCCATCAAAATCTTGCATTTTTGTATCATTACCCGGCGTTATTATTTAAGGGCGGAAGCGGCCTTCGAGATTTACATCCGGAGGGAGGTTCGCTCATAAAATTCTAATTTTACGCTAATTTTGTTTTTATTTTCTCTTAAACTTTGCTCTCAGCTTAAGTTATCAGAATTTTCCTCGTGTAATAGTTGCCTTTCTTGATATATATTTGTTTTTCAGCCATATATTATAATGAGGGTTCTGTTTGACGAAACCTTCGACTAGTGTATCGTGGCATTGCAGTCGCGTTTGCCTATTTTTCGTTGAAGTTTAATTTTCCTTGCGTATTTATAGTTCGTGAAGACACCAATTCATTTAGTCAGAAATGCATTATTACGTCAATAGGCAAGACGACCGATCCTGCAATTATATTAAATTATTTGATGTAATTTTTAGAAATAGAAATAGAAATATTTATTTACCAAAAACATTGTACATATACAAAAAAAGTAATCAAATTAAGTACTTAGGTATAAAACGATGCTTATAATAAGTTATAATAGGTACAATTTAAATTACTCTGTACAGAACAGCTATTACTCTGTGAACCCCAAACTAGGCAAAGCCTGTATCTTGGGGCTCAAGTGCGAGTTTGCTAAGGTATTACATTCCAATTCACATTCACTTAAATAAATTTATAACACGTACAATTATACACAATAAATATAATAAAAAATTATACACAAATTAACATAAAATAATAGTGTTACCTGTTACAAATAACACTTCTCTAAACTAACAATTTTTGTTACGCTTTATACACACTGTGGATAAGGTCTTCAGTCTCATCATACGACAATCGCAAAAGGTAGTCCCTGAGTTTAAACTTGAATGTGTGTTTAGGAAGGTCCTCGCAGTCCCTGAGTCGCCTGTGGTACACGTTATTGTATGTACAAGGTAGAGTGTGCGGGGGCGCGCTTGGCCAGTAGCGACCAGGCGCGAGGGAGCGGAAGTAGGTTGGGTCTTGCTGCGCACTTGGATGATAGGTAGTGGTAGTCAATACGCGATTTTTTGGAAAAATGGATTTTTAGGACTGCGTTATAGATATACAATTGTCTAACTCTTAAAACTCCAAAATCGGCGTATAATGTGTCCGTAGAAAAAACGAAAAGGTTTTCTCAACATAACCTTGAGGAGAGCTCGTTGTGCTCTTTCTACGTTCACAAAGATGCTTTTACCGGCGCTGCCCCATATAGAGATGCAGTACTGAATTATAGACTGACAAAGTGCTAGGTAGATTTGCTTTAAGAGGGGTAAGGGAACGCAATCTCTGAGGTTTTTCATAACGTAGATTAATTTACGGGTGCGAGAAGATAAATCATCTATATGTACTTGGTCTTTTTCGTGTTTAATGTTAGTAGACTTTCGTCAAGAGCACGAGCAAGAACAGCTAGACCGTTTTCTGCTAACTTGAATACGTGCGACCAACTTTTTCCATGGAAAATAATGGCAGTATCGTCGGCATAGGTGATAATTTCTGCATTTGGGAGTTTCATGTTTACAATTTCGTGGATGTACAGAACAAACAGAGTTATGTAATGACAGTATTTAAATAGAATGAAATATGCACCAACTTTAATTTTGATATTATCTTTTTATTTAACTTACTTTATGATCATTCAAAGTTGGACGGGCAAGTCCATTTTAAACCGACTTCAAAAAAGGAGGTTTCTCAATTCGACCGTCTGTATGTTTTTTTTTTTATGTGTGTTCGCGGATAACTTCGTCGTTTATGCACCGATTTTGATGAATCTTTTTTTGTTGTAAAGGAGATATTTCCAGGGTGGTACCATGATAAGGAAACCAGGATCTGATGATGGTGTCCTAGAGAAATCGAGGATAACTTTCGAAAATTGTAAAGATGACTAGTGCGTTAGTTAAGTTTTTGCTTGAGCATTTTAAAGCAGTATAATTTAAAGATGGTCTGGAGTCGATCTGATGAGAGAACGGGAAGACGGTCGAGGGAACTCCTCGACGGTACATAGTAGTTACCTTGTGTTTGGGCTCGATGAATTTGTATTGATGAGAACTTTTTACATAGATGGGTTGTGACTGTCATTAGTGGTCTGATGATGAAGATAAGGACAGTCAAGGGAATGTCTTAACGGCTTACATGAACTACCCAGTGTTTGGGTTTAATTCATGTATTGAGATCTCAACACGAAATCGTGTAAATGCATTAGTGAAAACTTGTTTAGCACTAAAAGGGTAAAAAACTATTTTTACAAAAATTAAACCGACTTCAACACCACAAATAGGCACTCAAAAGCGAAAAATAATTTAATATAGATAATTAATATAACCGCTACTCACTCATCTATATGAAGTCGGTGCCAGCCAAATCTAACAGGTAGTAGATAGATACTACTTACCTATGCCTACTTACTTACTACCTCGTACATAGTATATCTACTTACTTTTTAACTAGCCTGGCACCGACTTCATATGGATGAGTGAGTAGCGGTTATAATAATTATCTATATTAAATTATTTTTCGCTTTTGAGTGCCTATTTGTGGTGTTGAAGTCGGTTTAATTTTTTGTAAAAATAGTTTATAAAAGTTCGAAATGTGTAAAAAATTATAAGAAAATGTATATACTATTGGATAACTAATTCAATTTAGAGTGACTTTTATTCTGTAACCAGTTTCCTAAACGCCATATTTAACATACAAACTTTACGCGCGTCGCATAGAAAATACCCGACAGTGACGTCACGCTTTAGTAGTGTTTTTGCATGAAGCGTTTTTCAGAAAGTCCAAAATTGTGATTTTAAAATCGTGATATCACGACAAGTTTTTAAGATCACAAAGTAATTATTTCACCTATGTTACAGTTATTTAGTAGCCTTTTGAAGGCACATTAAAACAAAACTGAGTCGTGACACCTATGTATTATACAAACGATAAATAGATCCAGTGATTGTATGGTATAACAAGTACAAAACTTTAAATACTTATATAAATGAAATAGAAGCAATTGATGTCATGATAATTAATTGCCGACTTGATGGCTTAGTCGGCTGACCTGGTGGCTTAGCTTAGTCTGCCTGCGAAGCCATGGGTCGTGGATTCGATCCCCACCCAGTGCAAATAACTGTGTGATGAAAACATATATTTGTATTGTGCCTGAGTGTTTTCTATGTATAATGAGTATGTATTTTAAAATATATAAGCATTATATCAGCCACCTGGTTTCCATAGTACAACCTTTGCTAAGTTTGGGATGAGATGGTGTTGTCTGTGAAATGTCCACCAATACTTATGTATATCTAAAAACGCTCAACGTTTTAGAATAATAGTAAAGAGATCAAAATGCATTTAAGTAAATCAGACAAAATTCTACACATGCAATAAAATGTCCGAAATTAAAAGATTATACATAAGAAATAATAGCGATACATGAATAGAGATACAAGAAATTTGGTTTGTTTATTAGAGAGAAGAGAGTGTATCCGTTTCGACAGTCTAGCCTATTAGGGGGCATGTTTCATGTTTTTTTTTTACTGAGATATATGCTATGATTGGCATCATATGGCATTTACAGCTTTCTAAACATTTATAGATCCCCTTCACACAAACAAAAGTCAAAGGTACCACCACTCTTTCTACTGAAACGTTAAAAAAAACAATGCTAGCAGTTTCCATATTTTATTGCCATATTTAAAACAAAAAAGTGATTGTTTCATTTTCAATGCTAATCTGTAATCTCGAATAAAGTAAGCACAAAAAAGATAATACTGGATAATACTATACTGATCTCTAAAGTAATGGCTGATCAAGTCGGAAGAACGGCAACTACCTATCCGGAGCCCCTAGTTTAAAAGTCACGCACACCACTGTTTTTTCGAAGTTATATAAGTAACTTAAAAACGGTCAAGGACAGCATAGTTAGGAAAAAGACATGTTCTAATCTTTCTAGATCATCCATCGCAGGGCCAGCGTAGTGGATTATGGCCTTGACTCTGTCCTTGCAAGAGAGGGCCCAGAATTCCAGCAGTAGGACATTTATCGGGCTGTGTATGCATAGCTGCTTATTGAAGTGTAAATAAAATAAAGAACTAAACTTTTACTTTGAGTTTAGGTGCAACGAGATATTTGAATGCAATACAAACTTCATCAAAATGTAACTTTTCATGAACTGAACGTTGTAGGTAGCTTCAAAGTACATTGAGCGTGTACGAAGCTCTCTACATGGTGTCGAACAAAAGAGCTAAATTTATAACAGAGCGAAAAAATAGCAAAAGTTAGACGCAGTGCGATGCATCCACCATGTTATAACTTGCATTTAGTCAAAGATGAATGAGGACAGGACATGAAAGAGCTCTATTTATTTCTTCTTCAAATAAATAAAAAAGTCACGTGATGAAATATTTATGAATCAGTCATATTTTTCAGAGATGATTTATCGCCTTGTTACCGTCTTTAGTAGTGGTAGAGCTCTTTATAGAGTCCACCTGGGAAATATCACATTTTTATCAGTTGTTGTGCCAGTAGTAATGTGCAAACAGTACTATGTTTTGGAATTAATGATTCTAGAGAAATTACCGGGCAAATATGACTTGGACTCTTTATGTTCCAACAACTGCGTGATATTGTTCTTATGGTCAAGCGTGTTGATTATCGTCTCGTTATTAAATGTCTCGTTCTCATCAATATTTTCCATAATAAAATACCTTTAAAATAAATGTTCATCAAACCGAAAGGCATGCACTACGTAAAATAACTTAGAGAAGTCTGGGACTCTGCGAAAAGTCATACCACTAAAAAAATTATGGATTATAATTATTATTATTATTATTAAATAAAAGCAGTTGTATTATATTCTCAATAATATTTTAAATATTGGCTCGTTTCTTTATTTTAGTTTCCATTATGTTTGAAGCTATATTTGACCAAGTTTAATGAATCATATTTTTTATTTGTTTCAGATCCCACGATACATTTGTCTCGGTGCCCCACACCCCGTAATGTTGGCACTCGATGTAGCACAGCCTGCTCTCTGTTCCATGTTGCAGGAAGTCTATTCACTGGTCGTGCACAAAACTATTGACCAGGCCGAGTTCATACATCGTTCTGTTCAATTTATGTCTGTCATTATTATCATACTCTTCAGCCTTTTCCACCCAGTAGTATAATCATCGTCACTTAACGTTTCCCAACTTGGGTGAACAAAAATTCTGGAACCCGTGTCATCGTAATCTTGCTGTGTTCTAAATTTCAACCAGCACAAACATCCAAACTTTGACATTCATAATAATATTATCAGTAAGATTTATATAATTTTAAATACAATATTTCCTGAAAAGACTTGTCATTTTAGCTAAACCTCTGGTATTAAAATTGTAAATCTATTGGAGAGAGGCTTCCATTCAGTTTTGAGGTAGCTGAAAGAACACTGTGGAAAAAGAGGAAAAAGGATAATGCTGAGGTAACATGCCAAGCAACCTTTCCACAAAAAGGTCCCATAACACATAACACAAACGTGCGGAAGGAAGCGGTAGGCTCCTCCGTGACTGAAGTTAAGTAATGATGGTATAAACGATTCATCAGACTCATTAAAGTCGGTAAACCAAGTTCCCGCAAATAAAAGAGGAAATCTCAACTTTTCACATCGGGAGAGGCAATAAGTTTCCGGCTGCGGCGCAAGCCACGAGCGACGGAACCTCGACTCAAGAAACAATCGATTGATTTGTTTAACAAGTATCTTCTTCTTTTTGATCGTGTACCCATTACTGAGGGTCGTGACTACCATCGACGTCGTTGACCACCTTCCTCCAGGCACTCCTCATAATAATGTTTATCGCCTGATGTTAAGCGACGATGCGGTCTACGATGGAGCGTGCTTACCGAAACCGATTCATTCTCGATTTGAAGACACAAAGATTGTAACTATCGGGGAAAACCCACTCAGGCAACGTATTCCACAGCCTAGACGATCTTATCACAAGAGTAGAGTCGTTCGCTCGTGTCTTTGGAACATCAACCACGAAACGATGTCGCTTTTTCGAGCTACGAGCATTCCGATAGAAAAAAGTACAGTAAGTGATTTACAAGTATTGTACGAGTACTATATTTAGGTACTATATTTATTTCATCTGTATTCGTTTGTACGTATGATTAAAGATGAGAGGGATAATAATGGAAATTAAAGAGATGATGACGCATAGCGTCTTGTGGAGAATAGTTTCTAAATTTTTACGGTAATTTGTGAAATGTAAATAATTTCATTTTTATGTATGTTTGAGGTATGAAATCTGACTGTTTTTTTATGAAAAATTATGAATAATGGTGTACGTTAAAGTCGATAGAAGATGAAATCTCAGGCCGACTGGCCGACCGATAAGTATAAAACGACCCTACGTATAAAAAAGCAGTCGTATGTATTGTAATTTTTTAGATAAGTATATTTAGTACTAAATGTTGCAGAATACGTCGCATACTCATATATAACAACGTATATATACGAAAACTACCTACTCTTACGAACGCTACCTCACACACAATTTCACACATCCAAAAAGCATCTAATGAGCCCGTTCAGCTCCCGTGCTTCGCCTCCGTTCCCACTTTATGTAACTACTAATTAACTAATACCGCATACGGTGACGTAAGCGCTTAGGTTTTTCTCAAATTATCCAAAGGAGCTAAAGAAGTGTTCGCTTTTAAAAATGACTGTTATTTGTGTCGCTGTACGCTCGTGCCTCGCGCCGCCGCCGCTCGGCGCGAGTGTGGTACAGTTTTATCGCTGCTCATTGAGCTGCGGAAGCGCTCTCTAATGAATAAACCCGCGCTAACTTCCCGACACAATGAGGAACGGTTCCTTTGGAGGCTCTTCACCTAATTTGGGAATGTAGTTTTGTTGCAGGGCCGTCATTGGGCTTGGAAGTGTCACTCTTGCTTTCTCGTTGTACTAATCATACTTGCCTAGTTTTCGCATACGAGTCAGTCTTCGTACATTCTAAAGCTGTTATTTTATTCTTCGTTAATTTGGCTTGCATATAGATAGTAGGTACCCATCGAAAATATGGTTCTTAAATTACTATTTAACTTGTCCTCAAGAAAATTTATTTTATGTATGAACTCGCCAAGTAAGGTCTGAAGCTTTAATACGTTATGTTAAACTATAAGAAAACAATAAAGTACGTTTAAAATGTTCTATGTTCTTTTAATCAATTGCACGACTGATTATTGTACTTGGCACCCATTTACATCTCGCTTCCTTTGTTGTTAAAGTCAAGCCATGTATCATATCGTATTGAACTTGGCTCTCATTTCACATTTATGTTTTTGATGGGATACCTACGAGTATTATAAGAATCCTCTTAAAACTCAACTACCTATATACATATTCATGTATTTTATAGGTAGTGGAGGCTAGTAGACGAAGGAAGCTATAAATAAAAATAAAGGGGAGGTCAAAAAATAGCCTGAACTGTTTGGAGAAAAGGATGGCAGTGAATTTTGCTCGACTTCGCGGGGGTATGCGGTGTGCCAGACCCGATCAGGGTCATTATGAGAAACTACTCCACGTATAAGACCAATGTCAAATGTTATTGCTACCATTTCATGCTAGCAATAACATTGTTTAAGTATTGATATTTCCGTGCCCCCGATAGAATGTGTTAGCCGAGTTTTGTTCACTGTAAGTACGCAACTTCGACTTTTAATCGATTGTGAATCGGTATCTTCTAGGTAAGCGCGCTTCACCGCAGACCGCATTGTCACATACGTTTAAAAACAAACTTATTATCTACAGGCGCGGGATCGCCTTCTAAATTCGAGGCTGGGAGCTCGAATTTTGGAGGGGGTCCCCAGTACGACAGTCTATTAAATCATACAAGTCGTTCGACGAAGCCATCTAGACGGGGAAATCGTGCGGGGCGCATGGGAAGCGGTGAGACGCGCTCCCGAAGTTATAATTTAAATATCGGGAGCGCGGCACAGGGCTGGCGTCTCTCGTATGTATTAATTTTCTTTGGACCACGTATTTAAAATGGTGCATACGACTTGTAATGCAAGAGGTTGTAAGTCTTCAACTTACTTTTAATATTTTTTTTAGGTTTTACACTTGATCGTCATCTCGCCTGATGTTAAGCGACGATGCGGTTTACGATGCAGCGTGTTTACCTAGAAGAAACCGATTCACGCTCGATTTGAAGACACCAAGATAAATACCTATATCTATCTGCGATTTCATAGAACGCCGCGTGCTGAAGGTAGGTAAGTTTATTTGATACTATTTGACTTTTTGTCTGATATTTTGATATTCTTGTTATCAGTATATTCTCGTAACAAGATTTTTAGAGTAAGATCCCAGGGCAGCCAGACGTCACGTATTTTCTAATGAACGAAATGTGGACGATTAAGCAGAGTTAGTACGTACTAAGAACACATGCTTACCCGCTAACTTGCTTAGACGGCCCATTTTGAGATATGGGGTCCAGAAGGTACAAAAAACATTAATTACTTCACGTATGTTCTAATTACTGATTTTCACGTATGCTATAGGCAATATCTTTAAAAATGAGGCCCCAATACTCCCAGACACTTTCCGTCGGCCGTTTTACTTAACAGACGCTTTAAAACTCCCAAAATAATGACTTAACTTCACTTAAATTCTGATACCTACCTACTTACTCCGTTTGTATATATTTTATGTTTATCAGACAACTATTATTTTAAAGCCTATTCCAAAAAGACAGACCGATCTAAGGGGTCAGTCATCCCCTAAACTCAATTTAATAACTCTTAACTGTTTATAGTATAGATTAAATTATAGTAGGAAGTAGGTTAAAGCGGATGTAGGTACATAAATACTGCACGCATATAAATTTGGTTGCAAGTCACTAATGCGCGCTGCTATTAATATTTGTCCAGGAGTCTCTGACAGTATCTGCTAACAATTTTAGTATCACAAAGTCAAATTTTAACTTTGTTTATTTATATTCTATACAGAGTGGGTTAATACTATTATTATTATTTACGATACAATTTCCGAAATTAGAGAGTAGACGTTCGATTTCATAATTGTCAACAATTGTCCCGTATAATATAAAAATTATTCACTATACTAGTTGTCCCCTGGCCCCTGCCGCTTCGCTGTGGCACATTATGATGAAATAATTTAATAAAAACAATCCTTGATGCGGCTTATATAGGTATATCATTCTAAAATTTCAGCTCGATCGGTGCAGAACTTTTTGTGTTCACACTTAACATTTTTATATATAGAGTGTTGCGTTGTGTTCAAAAATTGTAAATGTTTTTACATAGTGAATAAGAAATTTGAGTGATCACAGTACTTCAGTCACATTACTGGAATGGGCGGGCTACACGTTCCGTTCCACGCAACCAAACGTCAAATTCCCTCACAATTTTCCTCGCAAAGGAAATGAGTTTCATTTCCTAGTTTTATCCGCGGTCGTGGCGGCGGGAAAACGGAAAAACTAAGGATTTTCCGGTCACTCGGCGGGCGGCCGGGCGGCGGCGGCCGGAAATGTTGGCGTGAAGTGTGACTGGTGATTGGACGGGGGCAGGCGGCTGCATTGACGTACAAGAATGCGGAAACGCATAAATCTATTTATTTTTGAAGTGAAGACTTCCTTTGGCGCACCATAAACAGATTTTTGTGGGCTGTGAATTGCGCTCAAGCACCACGTTCGTAAATGAAATAAATTTTCAAGTAAACTCGGAGCCATGGCCATGGACATTAGAGTATGGTCATGGCCCTCCGGTTTCACCCGCTTTGTATCCAGAGAGAGTTATCAAATTCAGAGTGAAAACATTTTCACTTCTATCGGCAATTTAACATTTTTTTTTATTTAGTGATGACGATGTCGAGCAAGACATGCGCCTGATGGTAAAAATATAACACACATGCCTGCCCATAACAGCACAGCGACACGCAGCTATTGGAGCACGAAGAGCCCAAATCATTGCCTAGCACTGCAGTGCGGTCGTCACCCATATATAACTTTAAACGAGCAATTCTTGTAGGTATATATATATAGAATCTGAATCTCGGAAACGACTCGAACGATTTTCATAAAATTATGTATACAGGGGGTTTCGGGGACGATAAGTCGATCTAGTTAGGTATAATTTTTTAAAAACATCATTTTATGCGCGTTTTTAGGCAATTAAAAACTCCCACAATGTCATTAGAATACGATAACTTATTTCGCAACTGTTTATTAAGTCTAAATGGCTCAGACGGGATATGCTCGCCCTCGGAGTCAACAGGCCTCGGTTCGAATCCTGATGGTTACACTC
This sequence comes from Ectropis grisescens, assembly GCA_017562165.1. NCBI lineage: Eukaryota > Metazoa > Arthropoda > Insecta > Lepidoptera > Geometridae > Ectropis > Ectropis grisescens. The sequence goes on from CM029772.1 coordinate 1,193,337, forward strand.
GGGAATTTTCTTTTTGTTCTTTTTTTTATGATTAAATCTTATACTTAGAGCCTTTTATAAACGCATTTAATTCGTATCTAAGTAGGTCTAAGTAAGTCATCACTACGTAATTCGTAGCTGCCTAAATATCATTTTAAAAAACCGGTCAACCAGGTACTATATGTCTATGCCCTATAATTTCTCTGGAAACTTTGCGCTTCGAACCGGAATACAGTGATGGGATAAAAAAAGGCTGTGTGGATGATGATGATGATGAAGGGACTAACGACTCTTTCCAACCTTTTACTGTAACACTCAGACTGCCTAAATAAAAATTGATATCGTTGAACTGAGACCGTAATGCACACCAGCCGTTTTATCCGACAGAATTGGAGCCATTTACATAAAAAACATAAAATTTAACGACCGAACTGCCTTTGTTCCGAAATATTCGTAAATACGGTAACGAGCGTAGTGTATATCATTGCCAAAAATTGCATATAGAGTTAGCACAGTTGTACGTGGACACAGAACTATGACAGTATGGGGATACTAAACTATAAGTATATTTTTGAAACCACTTTTTTCATGAAAGATGTACTTATAGGTAAGTTTAAAGTAGAATAGGCACATACATAAGTTGCAGGCCTTCTTGTTCTCTAAGAGATCATTATAATCTAGAGCTTTTCAAAGTCAGAGTGAATAGGTACTTTCTAGGTCAGCGTGCACTATCCTCGACCACACCGTCGCTTACCATCAGGCGAGTTGGTGGTTTAACGCGAACTATAGGCGATTTTTTTTTAAATGTATTTATAACATAATTACACTGTAATTAACAAATATTTGTTCCTTCCTGTTGGCGACTTCGTCTATGTGGAATTTTAGTGCAATACTAAGTAATAATGTGGATGTTCCAATAGCTGCGTGTCACTGTGCTGTTAAAGGCAGGCATGTCGCTTACCATCAGGCGCATGTCTCGCTCGTCTCGTGGCTCTACAATATAAAAAAAAGAAGTGTGGCACTCGAGGACTGCTGCGGTAAAGCTGTTGCATGTTGCATGCATTTTTATCAACATAAGCAATAGGGATGTTAACAATTTTTCGGAATTGCTTTTATTTTGAAAAGTGCCATTTGTTTACCTTAAAAAATATCACGGGATATCCGTTAAGTTGGCAACACTGCTAAGAGCATTTAGTCTGTAAAGCTAATACAAATAAGATTCAAAGTCGAATGACCGAGTGGGGAGGACGGCGTTACGGTCTTCCATCCCTCTTTCTTGTGAACATAAGAAAGAGATGCACGGTCACTAAAATTCTGTCCCCAGGCCCGCGATAAAAGCTATGCAATAGAAAGTAAAAAATATTTCGTAAGAAACTTTTGGATGTGTTAAATCTTGTGAAAAACATGCCCTCCGCTGTTTCCCTGCCGCTATGCCGCTACTGTAGCATGTCGGTGACGCCAGCCCGTAACATTTTCTATGACCAAAGTGTTCATCAAAACAAAAGATTTTAATTTAAAATCTAGTGGAGTTGCGTAACTCACATCTATGTGGCAGTCCTGGCCCAGTGTGACTGGAATACATCCAAGACAATAAAGCGATGACCGTCGCGTCGCGCTTTGAGCGCTTGGCACCCGCCGGGGTGCCGCCCCGCACCCCGCACCCCCACGCCCGCCCTGCTACTAACTGACCCGTGTTGTTTAGATTTACAAATAGGCACTCAAAAGCGAAAAAATAAACTAAAATCACTATTATAAGCGCTATTCACTCATCCACATGAAGTCGGTGCCAGCCAAATCTAACAGGTAGTGGATAGATAGGTACTACTTACCTGTGCCTATCTACTTACCATGTGCCTACATAGCATCAATCTACTAACTCTTTGACCTGACTGGCACCGACTTCAAATAGAAGAGGGAATAGCGCTTATAACAATGATTTTAGTTTATTTTTCGCTTTTGAGTGCCTATTTGTGGTTTTGAAGTCGGTTTAATTTTTTGTACGTAAATAGTTTATTTTACCCTTTTTAGTGCAAAACCAGTTTTTATTAATCCATTTACACAATTTCATATTGATAGGATCGAGTGCATAACTTTTGTGAAATCTACAACTACGTCATTCAAAAAATTGTACGCAAATTTTAGTTTATGGTTCATATTTTAAAAACCCATCCGACCGATTTCGATAAGATTTATATGGGACCATTCGGGATGCATTCCCATCCGAACACAAAAATAAATTTTAAAATCGGTTAGGGGGTTCTCGAGAAATCAGGTAACATACATAAAAAAACATAGGGTTCGAATTGATAACCTCCTCCTTTTTGGAAGTCGGTTAATAAACTGCTTTCATCTGATTTGTATAAAATTATAAAAAGTAAATATTCGTGGACATTACATCACACACAACACCATCATCGGACCCCAAACTAAGCAAAGCTAGTAATGTGGAAGCCAGATGGCTGAGTTAATACTAATATGTACGATGTACTTAGTTGTAAATACGTACTTAATATAGATAGAAACACTCAGACACAGAACAAATATTTGTATTCATCACACTAAGCGGGAATCGAACCGACGACCCTCGGCTTATAGTGTATATAGGTACAACGTGTCGCAGAAAGGTCGAATAATATTTGAACAGGTCATTCCTACTCTGATGGGGACTTCATCTCCGAAGGCCTTTTCCCCTCAGCTCTTTAGATCGCGAGATAATACGAGTCTAAGTTTGATGTCAAATTGACCAGCTTCAACCTGTGTACTTTAGTAGTTATCTTAGTATTTATATACAAATTCCGTATCACGTTGTCTGTCCGCGATGAAATCCTAAGCTACTGAACTGATTATAAACGAATTTTGCTCACTGTGTTCAGTTCGATCCAACTTCAGAGATAGGATTAGTTTACAGCTCAATTTTAGTGGCAATATTTTTTTATTGTTTATTATTTGTTTATAACATGACATTACCTGAGTCGAAACGGGCTGATAGTTAAATATTATAAGTATGTGAAATTTGTTGAAACCGCCTGCAATCTCTCACGTAGTCAAACAAAAATAAACCGGTTAAAATTCTGACAGTCCGGTACTTTTCAGGACCCATGAAACTGTCACGCTGCGGTCCTCTTGGACGCCGGCCAATGTCTAACTACCATTTTATTTATCACCTCCAACACAATTTAAACCTTAAACTTTGCCACGGAAAGCACTCTATACCGTGATATAGTCAGACAATTTTCAGCTATGGTTTTAAAAAATAGCAAAGTCTTTTGAATTTTTACGAACCCCACATAAACACCGAAGTCTTTGAAAAATTTGCGGCTGTTACAAAGAACAGGAAAATAATGGTACAAGGTTTCTGTTATAAATACAGCTTTGATATTCATTTTTATTTATTAAATCATTGTTTTGACTCAATTTAGAATTAGAGTGTGCCTATAAAATATTAAATTTTACTAATGTTAGATGACATATAAATACGAAACTTTGTTTGTATAAATATGAATGTTGGTGGACATTTCACACACAACACCATCTAATCCCAAACTAATGTGTATATTATGTATGTTTAGTACCTACCTACTCTTTCGAACAAAAACTATTAAAGAACTCTGGATGAAATTTGGTACATATATCTGGAATAGAAAACAATCTGGAATGACAAACATCTACATTATATCCCAAGAAAACAAAGAGATCGGAAACCAGTAGAATGAAACCACGAGATATTACTTGTTAATAATAAGCGTAGTAGGTAGAACGCACGGTTTACAATAGCAAGGTCGTAGATTCGAATTCTGGCTGCAACTCTGTGTATTTTTCCAAAGGCAGAAGTTTGTCGTAACAGCTGGCTTTGGAAAACATCGTGAGGAAACCGACATGTTCCTTGAATCTTCCGACGACGTAATACAAGCACTTGGCCAAAGTGGTGGATTATGGATTTAACGATCTTTTTATCTGAGATAAGGCCCAGAGTCCCAGCTGTGGAAACTTAAGGGTGATTGGCTTATGCTATGGGTGGAAGTAAATAAATACGGTGTAAATATTTTTAGTTATTTTATATGAAAAATTAGAATGAATTTTCATTGGTAAAAAATAATAATTCACTTTTTAAGAGCAATTTTTTCTCTCTTGAAAGAAATTTCTCTTATTTCAGGGCGGCGTCCAAAGTCCAGACGCGAAATCACAGTAATATCAATTTGATGAATCGGTATCGGAATATATTTTGTAAAATTCAAATGGTTTATTATTATGAATGTTATTCGAAGCTAAATATCCATACAAGTTGTTATACCCGTTTCGAGATCCATACATCCCTCGCAAATAAAGCCCATAATTTGACAAAATCACAGCCAACACTCGATCTACCGGCAAGTGGTTCAAATTATTGTAACTCTGAAAGTGTAGATTCCTCTGATTTGCTCCCGTTATTTCTTTCGACGAAATATGTGATTTGTGTCTACGAGATAGAGCATAGTTTGGTAAATCGTCGTCTTTGTTGATTTTGTACTTTGATAGAATCTCGAAAAGTCCAACAGTTTTATTATCCTTCTTCGGTGGTTCATAGTTGTATCCATTGTTTGTGATGCTCTCTTCTAAATCTAAAGTATCTTCAGTGACTTCATAAGTATTACTTTTTTTCGAGTTTTCGGGGGAAAATAGGGTTAGTGGGTAGTTGTCTGCAATTTTTTTGGCTCTTCTGACTGATTCTTCTGTGTCGTTCTGGTTGGTTGTGAGATGTACGACGCTCGGAACAAAGTCGTAAATGGGAGCTGGTCCTGTTTTGACCTCATGTTTAATTTCATTGCAGTTGGTACCTGAAAAATACAATTATCATTTTCTTACTATGAAAAGTGACGGGAAAAACAACATACGTGGTTTTAAATGCACAATATACCACGCAGTTATTTCAACTAAAAAGATAAATCTCACTCTGCGCCCTCTTTGTATATATACCCTTATATTTCATACTATAAGCATTTAAAATATTATCATTTTATATAAATATTTGCCCTTACATTTCATACTAAAAGTATTTAAAATTATTATTATCAGTGAGAAGCTCCCTCAGTTTATTTATTATTCATATTACAAAATTTTGAAATGTTTGTCTGATTTTAAGATAATATAAATAAGTGGTTCTTCACGGACTAGCGTTTAATGTTAAACTGTCATTTTATTTGGTTTTTAAAAACGGCTTTTTATGGAACGTGCTTACCTAAAAGAAACCGATTCACTCTCGATTTGAAGATACCGAGATTGTATCTATGGAGGAAAATCCACTCAGGCAACACGTTCTCATCATAAACGTAGAGTCAAATCTGTTCGTTCGTGTTTTTGGAACATCAACCATGAAACGATGTCGCTTTTTGAATAACGATAAGACCGATAGAAGAAAGGGCAGGTGGTATTAGATCATGCAGATCACTTGCACACTCTCCGAAGTGTATCCGATAAAAATCCCATAAGCTATAAATTTTGCGGCGATGTTCAAGACTTTGAAGTCTTTTACTCACAAGAGTGTCATTGCTCATGAGCGTTTTGGCACGTCTCTCAATCGATTCCAAAGTCTACAGCTGATACTTACTATAATAAGGTACAATAATAACACAATACTGTTTGCACATTACTGCTTGGCGATAGAATAACTGGCAAAAGTGTGGTACTACCCTAGGCGGACTCTGCGAAAATTCTGCCAATTTAACATGATTTGTTTAGTATTAGTAGGACTACCAATACTTAAAATAAATCATGTTAATTTTTTTTCAAAATAATCGTGAAATATTTACCGTCAAAAGTGCAACTAATTCCTACATCAACAACATTAATTTCTTCTGACTTCTGTTCTTTGTCGAGTAGAATGTTGTTTATATCTGTATATAGTAGTTGTATATTCCCTGTTGCGTATGGAGGTGGTGGGTTCCGTTCTCGTTCCATTTGGTTGTAGACGAGTTCAATGCTGACTGGAGTCCAGCCATTGCTATGCTCGTATGTTGGGTTACTTCCCGCTGCTACCAGCAGAAGACAGGTCTGAAAAAGTGAAGATTTTCGAACAATTACTACGTTAATAGCTGTCTCGTAATTACTAATAGAAATATGAGATCAATCGGTTGTACACGACAACTCCGTGTTTTAGTAAGGGCCATTATGATTTCAGGCTACAAATACACCTACAATATTTGCCAAAAACGTCCTAAAGTTCTTAAAAACAACTTTTTGATCTTCTGTCTAATGATGGTCATGACTTTTAAGATGAAATATTATACTCTTAAATTGCGATATGATTAAAATTATAGTTGATTTGAAATTGTTGAATATATATTACAAGATGCCCGCCCCGGTTTCGCCCGTCGCACTCATCAGGATCCCGTACATATACAACGGTGAAAAAATGACTGAAATCGGTTCAGTCATTCCTGAGTACATCGCTTTCAAACAAAACACCTCTTCAACTACCTGATACGCCACCTGTCTGGAAATTGATCGTACCAACTCAGATTTAGAAACAAAAATTAGCAAAAGTTTATATTCAAGAGGTGTTTAATCTGTGATATTCAATGACGCAATCTTAGACACATGCTGTCATGTGTCATGTCAAAACACTAAACTTACGAAAACTCTCAAAAAGGAATATTTTTTCCCGATATTGTAACATTCTTGATTCATGCTCCGCTTCTATTAATAGTAGCGTTATGTTCTATAGTCTATATAATATATATCCTTCCTCGATAAATGGACTATTCAATAGAAAAATAATCTTTCAATTCGGACTAGTACTTCCCGAGATCCTGGCGTTCAAGCAAACAAACTCTTCAGCTTTATAACATAAATATAGATTTTTACTTGAATAATATTATCTAATTTGATTAATTTTATTGGACGTTAATTAATTTATTTGTGTGTACGAGTATGTTTGGTCTCACGTACCTTCTGTAACGGCTGAACATATTTAAATGAAATTGAATACGTAAAAATTAGAATAAACTCTAATTACACTGCAGGGAACCGCTTGTAATTGAATACATGTAGTAGTTACTATTAATTACTGGCAGTGTCCAGCGGTTTCACTCGCGTAGTTTCACTCCCATTATTTTACGGGGAAGAAGTAATCTATGTGTTATTCCAGACTGGACTCTAGCTGTATTCCAATCAATCCGATCCGTGCAGTCGGCGCGACGTTGTTGAGTAACAAACATCCAAATATCCATACATTGACAGTAGGAAGTAGGATATTAGTACGATAGGATGGATTAGTAAGTATTAATTATAAATAGTCAGATACATACAGCGATGGCCGAGGCGGTAGTCCACATGTCGCGTCCGCTGTCGAGCGCGGGCGTGGAGCCACTCGGCGCTCTGTGGGTTATTGGGCGCTGCTCGTTAGTCCTAAAGGTAAATCCGCACTACACCTGACTACCTACACTATTACAAGCAACAGAGCAATGAAATAAGCATGGTCGGCGTCTGATAGCAAATATTACATATGTCACGATAGCCTACGTCATTACTACAAACACAGCAGCTGTTTGTATTTTATAGAAAAAAATACATATTGTATTATTTTCTGCATGTTTTAATAAAACAGCTGATTTACTTAATATCTGAAAATTGCTAAATTGCAGTAAAGTGAAGCGAGGTGAAGTGAAGAGTAACAAAGTAAAGTTAATTGAAACGAAGTGTCTTCAAATAAGTTGAAGAGACACAATTTAGTTTAATTTTAGTTGTTTTAGTATTAAAATTAACGTGGTTGTTACACATATTTAATTGGATAACGGGACACTCGCGTATATACGGTCGGTCAATCCGACTCGAGTTTCGGCCGCGTCCGGCGGCCTTTTTCAAGGCGAGTGCACACGCGCGGTGGCTGCCCGTTTGGCACTACGGGCTGCCGCACGTCGCGCACGCAAGCTCAACGGCTGTTGCGGGGGTGCAGGTGAGGGGTGCGAGAGGTTGCGCAGGTATACACTCGAACTCTTCATCACTGGTAAGCTGCGAGTCGGGAACATTGCAGCACACTGAGCTCACTGTGTCTTCACTCATATCGCGAACACTATACAGAGCACTATGGAGGCACGGCTTCCAAGCGGGCGGCACATGCCATCCTCCATCTCTATTAAAGGTCGGACGCTTACCGATTTCAATGGCCTCCCTGACCTTACGGGGTACAAAGAACTTCTCCCGTGCCAGGACCTCCGCCTTATCGAATCGAATAAAATGTTGGGCGTCCGACCTAAGAGCATGTTCCGCCACCGCAGAGCCGTTAACATCTACATTTTTCATGGCGCGTATGTGCTCCGTGAGTCTTGTGGACATTTTTCTCCGTGTTTCCCCTACGTAACTTATGCCACAATCGCAAGGAATCATGTACACTCCCGGAACACCCAAAGGGTCTTTGTCTTTTGAAGAGCGTACCATTTGCCTTAGCTGTCTTTGATGTTTGTATGATTGTTGCTCAATCGCGCAGAAACGTATAATCAGCTCATGTTGAAATTTGGAACACAGATAATATTCTGGAATAGTAGGTGAATACCTTCAATTAAATTCAATTTATTTAATTTGCAACTTATGTAACTTTATACTAGTAGGCTACTTTTTATCACGAGAAAGTAATGGGAACGGGAACCACACGGTATTTATTTATTTATTTAATCAAATAGAACGGCATAACGCCAATTATTCTAATGATAGATACATTCATTTTCTAACAAAATATTGTGAAAAAAAGTAAAATGTAATCAATTTATGTCGTGATATAATAATTATGGCAACTATGGTATACGGGTAAAAGCCTTGCTAGTTAGTAAATAATTATATTTTTACCAACATCGTAAACTACTCGTAGCAAAGTAGCGTTTTGTCCGCGCAGTTATCGTTCTAATTAAATTACAAAAAAGTACATTCCGACGTGATCCAAACAAACAACATACAAACTTTACAATACAGTATCAGTAGCATTTGTAGTGGGTTTGAGTCCTACCCCCAGCATGTCCGTGGAGAGCTCGCGGTTAGTTGCGTGAGACGTTAATGGAAAGTGTTTTGTTTAGAGTTTAGGGCGCGCTGGCACTCAAACGCGACATGTGTTTTACTAAAGAATGCTCTTCTGATACGTCATGAGGATTTCTTTTTAATGCCTACAAAAAACGTGAAGGTTCCGTATTGACCTGTTTTATGGAAGCTACTACCTAGTATAAAGCCATGGTAGCCTAGTAACCCATTTTAATTACCTCCAAGAACTCAAACCATGCCTTTATTAGTCAGCATTGTTAAAACCATGGGACACACTTAGTATTTAATAATAATGTTTATAAAAACTGTATCTACAATAAACAAAAATCAAAGTGATAAAAGTGGGGTTGTAAAGACGAATCCGCCTTCACCTCCGAGTAATCTTCTTAATTGCTGATGTATAATTTTGTCGTCACCACTTTTAACGGTAGAAAAACATGGTGGGAGAACCGGCATGTTCTCCGGCATACTCTTGTAGCTTTAAAAAGCGTCAACATTTTATGGTTGATAATCCAAACACACATAGGTACATTTTCATCGAATCAGATCAAAAGACAGACAGAAAGGCGAAATAAGAAAGGAGTAATTCAAAATGTATTTTTTTTATTTTGTTTATATTTTAGTTATTCATTTTATAGATTTTTTTTCTAATCATAACACAGAGTGACGAAACAAGCAGGAGATGTGTCTGATGGTAAGTTACATACTGTTCGCATGTAGCGCAGTACCAAACACCTGTCTGTCGTAAAATGTAAATGTATGTTATTTGTCAAATATATACCATTGCACTCATCAACCATAGGCATATACGATTCATCTCTACTTAATTTCTCTGGATACATTGTCTTTCATACCGAAACACAAAAATATTTGCATACCGTTGCTTGGCGGTAGAATTGATAAAGTAACATCATTTCGCGATTAACGTTCCAAAGACTCGAAAAAGAGGTTTGACTCTACGTTTCTAATAATAACGTCTAGGCTGTGGAATGCATTGCCCGAGTGAGTTTTTCCCGATAGTAACAATATTGGTGTCTTCAAATCGAGAGTGAATCTGTGCTTCAAGATAAGCACACTCCATCGTAGACGGCATCGTTGCCGTCGCCGAGATGGCGGTCAAGCGTAAACCTGTGTTAATTACGAAGGTGTGGCATTTCTTCAGACGTAGTACTAAAAAAATTGGGTCTGCCGTATTGGCATTTGTATATATTAGGCTCTAGCGTGGGAGGTGCGAGGTGCGAATGTCTTTCGTTGTAAATACACTTTTCAAATACCTATTAAACAATAAATTAGCAGAGTTGTACTAAATTACAATGTAAGTTTGCGGTTGATGTTTGGCACTACCAAGAAAGTTTACTCAAGGTCTAATGTATACTAATACAGCCAATACTCTAATTAACTGTTAGAAAAATTATTGGACTAAGAACAGGCTTACGTATTTATACAACTGGACAATTTTCACACAATTACATCTACGCAATTGTACTGTTTTACCTGTGGTTTAACTTAAATTAGGGTCGAATTACGACCAAAATCATTACTTATTATTTAACGTGCCAAAAACAAATTACTTGATTTTTTGACGTGACAACGTCTTATAAATTGGTTTGCCGGGTGACATTTCAAGAAACTGCGTTACGCTCCGCTCACGGTATGCGCTCACAACGAGAGCGAGTGAGAGGCACGCGTCCCTTCCACTCGGGCATGGTTAGCCCGCCTAAGAGCGAGAGAGACAGACATAAAAAGTGAAAGGCACGCGTCCCTTCCGTAAAATTATTTTACCACTCAAAGTCGTTGTCACGTAAAACTTTCGCCCGTATACCGACTTTACAGGCAACCAATTTTTTTTTTACTTTTATACGTTTACACTTGACCCGCCATCTCGCCTGATGTTAAACGATGCGGTCTACGATAGAGCGTGTTTACCTAGAAGAAACCGATTCACAATTTGAAGACACAAAGATTGTAACTATCGGGAAACACCCTCTCAGGCAACGTATTCCACAGCCTTGACGTTCTTATCACAAAAGTAAATAAATAAATAAATATTGGTGGACAATTCACACACAACACCATCTGACCCCAAACTAAGCAAAGCTTGTGTGATGGCAGCCAGATAGCTGATATAATCCTTATATAGTTTTAAATACATACTTATTATACATAAAAACACCCAAACACAGTACAAACATTTGAATTCATCACACAAATATTTGCACTGGGTGTGGATCGAACCCACGACTCTCGGCTTCGCAGGCTACTACCAACTAAGCCACTAGGGCAGTCAAAGTGGAGTCAAATCTCTTCGTTCGTGTCTTTGGAACATCAACCATGAAACGATGTCACTTTTTTGACAAGGTGGTATTAGATCGTACAAATCAGTCGCACACTCTCCGAAGTGTATCCGATAAAAAACCGATAAGCTAGCAATTTTCCGGCGTTGTTGTGCTTTGTTTAATAATCACAGATTTCTAAACAGATGAAACCTTCGTGAACAACACTGTGAGGCCAGTCATTAGTTATGTATGCGTGACAGCTCTCACAGACGTTGTCAAATTACTCACGTTGGTGTGCGTGTAATGTTCCCAGTCTTAAGAAAAAAGTCCCACTATTGTTGAGACGATTTTCTTAGCATTCCATGGATTCACCGTGCGGGTGCCGGGTCCATCGTGTGGCACAAAGAGAAAACCCGAGTAGACCCCGAGACTTGTGACTCGGGCGTAGGTTTAAGGGGCCCCTTTGTGACGTACATCAACACTCACCTTCACTACTCGTTTTTCTCTCCCTGCCCAGCCAAATCTGATATGAGCCTACTAGTGCAGCTTTAGATACTCGTTCCAGTATAGAACTTACTGCACTTCTGGATAAGCCAAGGTCTTTCAGTAGGTTATAGAGAGATTTTGCTGGTATACCTCTCGCTCCCACTTCTATAGCGTATAAACTAACTACATAGCCGTTTTTTGTTAATTCGTTTAGGAGGTCGTAATACTTATTTTGTTTCATCGCGTGGTCTTTAGGTATATTAGTTTGCCACGGTACGGTAAGTTCTACAAGGACTATGCGTTATGTAGCTCTAGAAAAAAGGAAAATGTCCGGTCTGGATGACGAAACACCCACATCCTCTGGGATTTTGTAGTGCTTTTCATACGTGTCCGTTAAAATAGTCCAATCAGGTGCTGTACCCAGGATTGAGTAAGGCTTGTTCCTGGAGTTTGAAGTTGAGCCTTCTTTTACAAGGTTAATTTGTCTGTTGTTTGTCATCAATCCCTTTTGGGCTCTAGCTACTGAAAGGCTCATGGCTTCACGTATGATTTCAAGTACTCTGTCATGGCGCCGTGAGTAATGACCCCCATTAAGGAGCACCTTGCATCCCACCAATATGTGCCTTAATATGTGTTGTTAAGCTTTGGAAATTTTCACGTATAATTAACGCATAAAACATTATTTTTAAATAATTTATTATAACACCGATAATGAATGTATAATGCAAGGATTTCTTGTTAATAACTTGCTCCACAAAAAAGAGACAGAAACGTAATTGAAAATTATAGACCTATTAGCCTCATGTCAAACATTTACAAATTTTTTTCAAAGCTGAACCTAAATAGAATATCAAGGACTATAGATTAAGAACAGCCTATTGAACAAGCTGGTTTTAAAGCAGAGTTTTCAACTATTTATCATATGCATGTATTAAAACAGTTAATAGAAAAATCTCAAGAGTATGGGAAAGACCTATACATTGCATTTGTCGACTACAATAAAGCTTTCGACTCAATCAAACACAATCTGCTCTGGGAGGTTCTAATTCAACAAGGAGTAAGAAAGAAATATGTTCGTATTATTAAATATATATATGCTAACAGCACTGCACATACAGGTCATAGACGAGACGTTTTATAACGGCGAGGATTTGTTCTTATCTATTCGTTTCATAACTATATAGTTTTCATCAACACTATTAGTATTTTTATTAACCCTAGTAACGGCGAGGATTTGTTCTTGGCATCGATTCACATTAAATTAAAAAAAATAACGATTATAAAAATAGGGCTTAAAATTGAATTATACAATGTTCATCAATAATTTGGTCTATGAGTATCTTCAAAACAAAATTAGAATCTATATTTTACCTTAACTTCAGGGAAAATAATTTCAATTTAGTAAAGCAACACTGACCTATTTTCGTTGAGGTGTTGTGTTTCTATTCATGAATCGAAATAAAATCGTCTAAATTTAATAAATACCAGTAAAAATATTCAAACTTTCCTATGAAATTTCCTTTTTTTATTTTTGGGAACAATGTTCGCAATGTTTGATGACACAAGACGGCATAATCTTAAACAAAACGTAAAATCACACGGGACTCCCGTACGAGACGGAAGTCAGTTTCGTACTGACTGGAGTTTGTATTTGCTTTGGCGTTTAATATTTGCTTTCCGGACCTAAGGATCTGTGTTCTGCACGTTCCATCTGCCTTTTGTTTTAGAAATCTGTGTTAATAATAATCTAAGTTACATTGCAGTTCGTATATTATAAGTGTTATTTTAAGTTGTGAACAATAAAGAATTTTCATTCGTTCATTTTTCTTAGACGAGTTATATTTTTTGACTATACTTCATTACATTGTTTTAGAGGCCACAAAGAAAAAAAGTAAGCGGTAACCGCGAGTAAGTCCGCTCATGATTGCGTCTTCGCTCGCTCGTACAAGGTTTTGCTTTCAACACAACACCACAATACTATTTACTAACTGCATTTATTTAATGGGTTTCATGTCACTTTTCCTTTTAGTTTTTCTTAACTGTAGCAGGGGAATAGGCTTTGAGAATGTAAATGTAAATTGTATGCCGTGTTGTTGTCAGCGATCTGCTTTGTTTTGTGTAAATTGTATACTATACTAGCTTCGTCTCGCAGTTTTACCCGTGTAATTCTCATTCACGTTATTTTTTGGGATAAAAAGTAGTCTGTGTGATAATCTAGACCATTATATATCTTTGCATCCAATTTCATCCCAGTTTTATATTTGCAATGTTGCGTGAAAGAATCAAAAACACACAGCTAAAGAGTTTACATATACTACGTATAGAGTTAGATTTTCCGCACGGTTCCTTTGTGTCAATCGTAAGCAGATGACGTGCATACTTTCTATGGCAACAGAGTGATGTGCCGCGACAAAAGTATGACACTTCCACAAGAGCGACAAGGCAAGTAAGATGTTAGACCGTGCTTTCGGTGTAAAGCGTTTGTCCCAACTCTATACGTAGTACATGCAAACTTTATACATAGTATTTGTAAACTCTATACGTAGTGTATGTAAACTCTACACATAGTATATGTAAACTCTATACGTAGTATATGTAAACTCTTTGCATACAGCCTAGAATTCATGCATTTTTACAAACTTTCGCGTTGATAATAACTATTATTTTAGAAGGATTTTAAGTTGCTAGTTGTACCGTTTTCTATTGGCTGTCTAGTGGTCGTTAGTAAATCTGCCTGCGAAGCTGTTAGTCGTGGGTTCGGTTATCACCCAGTGCATATGTAATAAATTAATATTTATAAAAAAAAATATTATTTATTTATTACTGTTACTTCTAAAAATATCGTTATTGGGACTGTAACGCATTGTCATAATTATGAAATGAAATAGTTTTTTTTTATAATTAATAGAAAATAGATTCATAAAATAGACTTCGTCATCTTTCCTTCATTTTTTCTCTCGATTTGTCTAGTGGACGAAAAAGCGACATCGTTTCTTGGCAGATGATCCAGACTAGAACTATGAGCTTTCGCTTCATTAACCCCCGACTAAAAAAAGGAACGATAGAAACGAAAATTTAAAACTCAGAATTTGATAGCTTGCTTTGGAAACTATGCGGGTGAAACTAGCGGGCGTGGCCATGAGCATGGCCATCTAGATTTTCTAACGACTTTATAGATAGCCAATAGGATATGCTGACGCATTTCTTGATGGCCATGGTGCCGAGTTTGCCCGAAGATTTCTAATCATTTCCGAGCGTCACGCTGGAATTAATTTCACGTCCATGATCGTCGACTAGCCATCTGTCTACCTCATCTCTTCTACCACTCCGTAAACACCGCACTGAATACTATGAAATATTCGTTAATCACTACGTGGACTCGCCCAGGCCGGAGGGCATCATTAAGCGACGTACTTCTCTCCACCGCTCCCACTTCGCACCTCCGAGTACCGCCGAACACTTCCTTCGCCTAATTCCGCTCTCATCTCATTAGCCCACTTATTGCGATAATTATTTCACTTCAAAGGCGCGCGTGAATCATGAGAGATTTCGCTCATTTCGCTCGTTCCGCTCGTTCCGCTCAAATCGCTTCAGTAGTAATTGAAGTCAGGCGGAGTTATAATGGGGGTAATTGGACAAATTGTCTCGTGGCACGGGGCCAGGGATGGCGCTAGCGACTTTTTACACGTAAGCATGACTTTGTTCTAGTGTGAAGTGGCAAGTGCCTCACTCACCTTTTTGTAAAGTTTATAAACGGATGTAGATGTGTATCTTTATTGTGTAGAGTGATGAGATAAGCAGGACACGTACCTGATGGTAAGTAACACGTCTGCCCATAGCAGTACAGCGTACCGCAGCTATCGTATCTACCATGAAAAGAGAATATTTACCTAGAACATCAACATAATCAACCCACTTTACGTTCTCTGTGTTGGGCCGTCTTTGAAAAGGAGAGCGTTCTAAGTCACACAGTATTGTTGCTATGTAAGTTTTGTTACGGCGTATTTTTTTTAATATATGTTGAGCCTTCTTTTACAAATTAACTTTGTAAAAGAAGGCTCAACTTCAAACTCCAGGAACAAGCCTTACTCAATCCTGGGTACAGCACCTGATTGGACTATTTTAATGGACACGTATGAAAAGCATTACAAAATCCCAGAGGATGTGGGGGTTTCGTCATCCAGACCGGACATTTTCCTTTTTTCTAGAGCTACGAAACGCATAGTCCTTGTAGAACTTACCGTACCATGGGAAACTAATATACCTAAAGACCACGCGATGAAACAAAATAAGTATTACGACCTCCTAAACGAATTAACTAAAAACGGCTATGTAGTTAGTTTATACGCTGTAGAAGTGGGAGCGAGAGGTATACCAGCAAAATCTCTCTATAACCTACTGAAAGACCTTGGCTTATCCAGAAGTGCAGTAAGTTCTATACTAGAACGTGTATCTAAAGCTGCACTAGTAGGCTCATATCAGATTTGGCTGGGCAGGGAGAGAAAAACGAGTGGTGAAGGTGAGTGTTGATGTACGTCAGAAAGGGCCCCTTAAACCTACGCCCGAGTCACAAGTCTCGGGAACTACTCGAGTTTTTCTCTCTCTGCCACACGATGGACCCGGCACCCGCACGGTGAATCCATGGAATGCAAAGAAAATCGTCTCATATTGTTTAGTTGTATTCGTAATGAAGTCATCCGTCAGAGAATCAAAGTCACCGACATAGCTCAGCGCATCAGCAAGCTGTAGTGGCAGTGGGCTGGGCATATCTCGCAGAACCGATAACCGTTGGGGTAGACGAGTGCTGGAGTGGAGATCACGAATCGGCAAACGTAGTGTAGGACGCCCTAAGACTAGGTGGAGTGACGATATACGGAAGCCAGCTGGTGGCGGTTGGAATCGTAGATTCAAGTATCGAGCTGAGTGGCGTATTATTGGAGAGGCCTATGTCCAGCAGTGGACGATTGTGGGCTGATTATGACGATGATGACTGTTTAGTTTAGACCTAACTCGCGAGTCCCAAGACACAAGTTTAAGCTTAGTTTGGGGCTCACTGGCAAGCTTTACGTAGGGTAATTTTGGTAAATAAAGTGTTTGTATTTGAACAAAACATTTCATAATATCTTTCTTTGAGCAACTTGATTTCCTCATTAAGCTTGCCTTAATTGTTAAAGCCAGGGTTAAACTTATATCTACTAGGAAAAATTATGGAAGGTACAGGCAGGATTTGAACCGATGACATTAAAGGTAATTAATCCACCGTTACCCCCGTAGCCGCGAAGCTGAGTCACTGCACCGGCGGTAATCACCTGTCTCCCTGTAATCACCTGCTTCCACAGGGTATCATCAAAAATATCATTCATCTCCACGGACTTAGATTGATGTGTTATGAAAAACATTCAGCTTGGTTTTGGGGTCTGTGCGTGACAGTGTGAAAATATTGTATGTTGGCTTGAGGATCTTTGTAAACAAAATTATTTATTAAATAAAGTAATAAAGTAAGTAAAAATAATACATATTTAAAATAAAGTTTTTTTTACCAAGTAGGTAATTTAAACCCTTAGCGTAAATTTTTAATGTTTGCTTGTTTGTAGTCAAAATTTGATGTGTAGATGAGGATAGAGATCAGTAATGCAAAGAAGAGGAGATCCGATTAATTCAGCCGTTTCCACGTGATTGAGCAACAAACATCCAAATTTTTACAATTATAATATTAGAAGCATAAAAAAGGGTTGTATTAAAGTTTATAATTTTAATTATTTCAATCCCTAGTTAGGTCTATAGTTACAATTGGTTTCGACGTATTCCGTAGCTTTTCTAGAGATTTAAATATTATCGGTTTAGTTGTCATTTCGTGTACTTCTCGAGTAGGCTCCGGATTATATTCCTCTTCAATGACTTCTGTAGTCCTTTTGTGGTCGCAAACTTTATTTCTGTAAAAACGAAAGATCCATTAATTCATTATAATTTTATCTGAAGTATTATACCTACTACTACCTACTATTATACCTGTCTGCTTATCTAGTTTGATATAGGTTTCCGGTAATCCGTGTTATTTTATATTGCCTTTCAACTGGATATTGTACCGCATTATGTATTTCATCATAATAATATTATGTATTTTTTTTTTTTTAATATTATGTAATATTTTGATAATGATAATATATTTTTTTTATTTCTGTTAACGTTATGTAATATTTTGATAATGATAATATATTTTTTTATTTCTGTTAACGTATTAATTAGCCTGTTTGTTATACCTTCCAAATGTTTGGTCAATCAGTTTTCCCAAGTCTTCCAAAGTCCTTCGAGTGGAGTAGGAATCGTTCATACTGAATACTGAATGAATATTTAAATATCGAGAGTTACAGAACTAAGTAGAATTCTAGAATGTATTTAGTTTTATAACATATTGGTGCTCGAACTACAAAGGTATACGTTTAATCTACAAGAAACAGTTGTGTGATTTACAGACAATCCACGCCATCTTTACTTTTTTCGTAGAACTAATAATAGGTCGTGACGTTATCCAAGTGAAACAAGATTTGTTTGTGTTACTTTTGTTCAAAAATAACATATAAATTATACTAGACATTTGATTTCATCTTGACTTCTGTGCAACAGAAATATAATTAATTTATTTTACAAATTATGTATGACTTTGATAATAAATCTAAATTTAGATTCATTACATATAACATTTTTTGTGTTGTACAGTTTATAGGGAACCAAAATGATTTATTTAATTTAGCGCCATCTAGTTATTTTATTGAGAACTTTTTGAGCATGTGTTGCGAAGCGCCTTGTACTTAGAAGTTTACATCAGTATTGTAGATGACGTGACTGAGGTTGTAACCGCTCTGTAAAAGGACATATGGCAATTTTCAGTAATTTCAATTAGGCGAGACGTACGCTGCAGAAGCGACTAATACTATATATTATATAACTACACTCTATAAAAATAATACTGTGCAACTTTAATAAAATGATCATCAATTTAACGACTCGCTTTAACATTTTTTTCATAATCCCCTTGAATTGTCGATAAGAGTAAATAATTAATTTTGACCACACTTAAACAACCCTCTCATTGTTCTCACAGCTAGGTCTCGGGGCTTTCAATGGCCAGGAGAGAGTAGAGGCCATAATCCACCACGCTCCCACGCTGGCCCAGTGCGGGTTGGTGAATGACACATGACTTCGAAAGATTCTAGGTGCATGTCAGTTTCCTTCATTGTTTTTTTTAAGTTAGCACAACATGACTTCGAAAACACAGCGGTGCGCGTGGGATATGAACCCGGGGCTACGGATCGGGAGTCGTCATTCTCCCGACTAGACCTTTTTTGGTGTGGGGGTAATGCATTGACGCACCGTCCACCGTGTAGGGCCACTAAACGTGGTGCCCCTACCGACTAAGCCCCCAGAGGTTTCTCCAGCACAAGAGTGGGTCAGAGTCGCGGGTCAATCTTCTCCCGACTAGACCAGCCGTAACTTAATATTAATTATTTTGACCAGCTTCTTTTATTCGAAAGTTGGCATGATGGAGACTCAACATGGCTCTAACTAAATTTGTTTTTGCTAGATGTAAGAGAACTGGCTGTTTTTTATTCGGATTTTAGCCGGTTTGATTTCCGGGTGTAACATGAATACTCGTATTTTTAAGTTCAATAAATGTTTGTTTCATTTCAAAAATGAAGGAATGTTTCCTCTGATTGAAATTTGCTGTATCCATTATTTATGGCACTTTCCCTTCAGGAAAACAATTCCTTGAGTATTATTTTGTATCAATATTTATTCAGTAAGTATTAACTTATTTATTTTTAATGTTCACTGGTGGTCTATGTGGAGGCTAAAACAGTAAGAAATAAAAATAATAATCGAAATAAAAAATCGAATCCAAGATGGCCGCTACCACAAAATGGCGAATTGTATTTTATTTTTCAGTACTACCTCTATATGGGTATGAAACGAAAGGGCTTGACTAGTAGAATACTTTACACTATGACAAATTTCAAATCCAAGATGGCCGCTACCACAAAATGGTGAAATACATTTCTTTTTTCACAAATTCCTTAATATGGGTATCAAATGAAAGGGCTTCACTAGTAGAATGTTGTACACATAACAAATCCGAAGAAGTCAGGGGTTTATCAATTTTTTTAATGTTGTTCTTGTTTAAGTCGTTTAAATATGTAGGTAAGCTGTATAGCGAAGACGTAAATCGGTGTTTTTTAATAATATGGAGCGACAAGACGAGCAGGACATGTGCCTGATGGTAAGCTATGGTCTGAACCGTTGCTCAAATTGTATCAAGCACAGATTCGCTCCTGTATGGAGTACTGTTCGCACCTTTGGGATGGATCGGCTAAGTATCAGCTGGAGGCCCTGGAATGGATCGAGAGACGTGCCAAAAGGCTCATAGGCAATGACTCTGTTCTGCGAAAAAGACTACAAAGTCTTGATCATCGCCGAAAAATTGCCAGCCTATCGGTTTTTATCGGATACATTTTGGAGAGTGTGCGACTGATTTGCATGATCTGATACCACCTTGCCCTTTTTTCTATCGGAATGCTTGTAGCTCGAAAAAGCGACATCGTTTCATGGTTGATGTCCCAAAGACACGAACGAAGAGATTTGACTCTATTTTTATGATAAGAACGTCAAGGTTGTGGAATACGTTGCCTGAGTGGGTATTCCCCGATGGTTACAATCTTTGTGTCTTCAAATCGAGAGTGAATGGGTTTCTTCTAGGTAAACACGCTCCATCGTAGACCGCATCGTCGCTTAACATCAGGCGAGATGGCGGTCAAGTGTAAACCTATAAAAGTTAAAAAAAAGCATCAAACCTGTCAATAACAGCACTCAGCTATTGGAACATGAAGAATCCAAATCATTACCTAGCACTGCACCGTGCTCGTCATCCGGAGATATAAGGTGTTTTATCTCTTAGCCCAGTAATTTTTCTGTAAAGATTATCCTTCAATCGAAACACAGTAACGTTTGCTCACTACTACTTAGAGGCAGAATAACTGCCAAACGTTCTCCACCAAACCCAGCAAACTTCCCCAGGTGGACTCTGCAAACCCTACTACTATAAAAGTACGTAGTAGTGTGCAGCTAAGCGGTAAATACGTAGGTGCCAGGTCGCCAACATTCAATTCCTAGTTAATATAAAAGTTTCACTCCACGAAGTATTATAATAAAGTAGGCGCTGGCACGTAACAATATGGGGAAAGTGATTTGAAATCAATGTGAGTTGTATAAAATGATAATGGGAAGGTATTTGCATATAAATTCTAAACCGGCTGGTTCCACTTAATCTATAGAAACAAAATGCGTTGATGGGGATATACGAAAGTGACGTGGATATGGTATTTATAGAATGAGAAGTCATAAAGAGGTTAAGCAGACTATTGGTGCTATTAGTGTAAAAGATTAACAGTCGTATATACTTACTGCTGAAAGAAGTGAAAATCTACATCTTTATTTTTTTCTATTAAAGCAGCACTACTGGGGTGCCTATATAGCTATAGATATACTGCTATTTTACAAGTCATTGACGCAAGCCCAGAACCTTTCACCCACTCAAAATACGTTTAAAGCGCACTTCTTGCTCTGCTGCTCCATCACCGCTCCGACGCTACGCAGTACCTACATCGGTAACACGAATTCATACAATTTATCAGCATAAAAAAATATCAATGCAGTTAAGTTTTTAGCTCACAAATATCACTAATAATGACGGAATACACCATCATTTGCTACTACTTTCCTGATATAAAACATTGATGTATAAGTTTATATACATGATGTGTAAAGATGGATTTAAAATGGTATGATCTACTTATTTATGATATTGGACAGGGATTATAAATGCAGAAAAAAAATGTCACTTCACCAGGTATCGAAATCTTTCGCTATAACAGGCAAACTCTCAAGATTTTGGCTGTTGTGCTAGAATGTCTGTGTAGAAGTTATTATAAATAGGTGTCATATTTCACAATTTATAAAAACGTCTCATAATAACAATTTTTTCTTTATACGATTTTATAATTTTATTTTTTATGCTGTGCCATTCAAATAGATTTCAACACATCATATTCTTATCCGAGTTACAGATGCCGCATCCAATGTTACCAGTTCCGGACCAATCAGTGAAAGTAAAGAGAACCCAGTAATATGTGTAAATGTAACCGATGACTTAATAACAGGTTTGTGTCGGATTGTTTCTCTGATTGAGAGTGACGCGGCGGCCGGCGGCGGCGGCGAGCTGGCGAGGAACTCTCCGGGAGGTTTATGACTCTCGAGACACACTTTTAATGTCTTAGGTTTAACAAGAATACACTAAAAGCGCTTTGTGTTTTTACCCGCTTTGTTCCTGTTCGTATCATAATTTTCAAAATTGGTTCAGTGAATTCATAAATTGCTCTATAACCTTGCTTTTTTAATATTAGTTCAGATAAAAAATCTCAAAAACCTCCACGACACACGACCGTTTCAAATTTTACTTTAGTGCAAGAAGTACAAGTAAAGCGAATACCCATTATGCGTCTTAAGGTACGAGTTCACGCGGAGACCGGGACAGGAGACCGCGACAGACACTTGACAGGAATTGAATCGGCGCTGAGACCACGACAGGAAACCGAGACACGTGTAGCGAGACATGTGTCGCGGTCTCGGTGCGAACTAACGCCCCCAAGTGCCTGTCGCGTTCTCCTGTCGCGCAGGTCTACTACGAAGTCCAATTGTGTCGTGGTATAAAACGTCCATAGCTTCGACCGATATATCGTTTATCGGACTTCGTAGTAGACCTGCTGGTCTCGTGTCGATGTCACGGTCTTCGCGCGAACTTATACCTTTAGATTGCTACTACAGTTAACAAAGCAGCTGGTAGCTTTGGAAGAGCTAAACCGATTTTAACACAATATACTTAGAGTTGTGTGTGCTCTCCCGACTAGTTCACTATTCAAACAAAATCAAAAATTGTGCTTGCGTTCGAGAGCTACAGTGATGTCACTTAGACAGGCACATCAAACTTACAACACCTAGCCATTTCCTTTCAAACGTTTTTCCTTTTTGAAAAATTCGGATATAAAGATCGCTCTGATGTTTCTATTGTAGCATAGACCGCTTGTTTAGACCACCTGAGTGCATTTCATTTGCGTAACACTGAATACCTCAAATGTTTCTTCACAGACATGCAATATTATTCTATTTTTTCTATCTAAAACAGATCTTAGACAGATTAAAACCACAGCTCGATTCCGATCCGTCAAGCAGAAACCTGCGTCTCGAAGGTCGTCCGGCAGCCATCGAACTTTCATAACGACAATTACAAAACATCCTCTAAAAATATTATTTACCAATCGTAACTGCACCGCTGCACTGTCATTATCTACCTCTACAAACTGTATTATTATTGGCCTATTAAATATTGTGTACGTTGATTGTCGTATGTCTTTCCGTCTGTAGTAGAACGTCATTGAAATTGACCTTCGTATTCCAAAACTCGATAACGTATATTGTTTTTAAACTTTCGCGATTTGAACACATAATGTTTATAATGTACTGGACTTAATCACGATTTAATTCATTGTTTAAATACCTCGACGTTTCGGCCGTTTTTCGTTAGTCTAGACTAGACTAGTCTTCGCGTCGGCTGGTATATAAACAATGAATTTAATCGTGATTAAGTCCTGTACATTATAAACATTATGTATCGATAACGTATATTTAATATTTTTTAGTATTAATATTTGTTGCTCAATAACGTCGGTATTATTAAACGGATCAGGTTTAAATTTGGAACGCAGTTAGATTATAGTCCGAAAAAGCAGATAGAAAACAATAAACTAAGATTGAATAATGGCGGTGAACACAGAATAAAGGTTTTTGTAATCCACAATTCCTCAATTTAAAAAAATATAATACAAATTGTTAGTGGAAGAGAGTAATAGTTACATTGTACAACTCTTTGCAGAGCCCGCCTGCGGAAGTATCACACCTTTGACTGTTTTTCTACCGGTAAAGCTGTTTGCACATCCAAATGCTGCAACACCGCTGGAACCCTTGTCGAAAAAATCCTATCCCTAGATGCTGGGTGCTGGACTCTAAATGGCCTCAGCGCTCCAAGCGGAGACGGGTCCGAGTCCAAGTCATTCATTTATTTATATCTTCTATTATTCATTGTAAATACATATAATTAAATTTTGTTGTCAATTAATGTTTTTTTAAATAGAGTTTTAAAGTTTTGCTTTAAACATACTCATATACATATCTAAAACAATGAATTAAATCGTGATTGAGTCCTGTACATTATGAACATTATGTACATATCTTCTGGAAGTTTGTGGTTAACTATCCAGTTCATAAATTTAGTAGACTTTACCGGCCTTTGAAGCTAAAGTTTATTGGTAAAATGGTGTGATGCACTGGGACCCGGAACTGAAACAAATTTGAAGGCAGAAATAATCAATTATATCCAATAATTCGGCCCAAAAATCGACCTAATTATAGCCAATAATTCGGCCCAAAAATCGACCTAATTATTATGCATTGTGCTCATTACCGCCGCCGTAACGTGGTTGCGTCACTGCTACTGTTATAATTCACCAGCAAATTGGCAGTCGGTGCGAGCTCGGGGTGCCGCGTGACATTCCTCAGTTGTGTGACATGCTACTACTGGTTGGTGTACACTGGTCGGAACATTAAAGGCTTATGAATGATTTTTACGTATAAACTAACTAGCGGTCGCCAAGTGAATGAAAATCGGCCTCAAAGTAATATTAATTTGTACACATACTTTAATATTTAATACTAGCTTTTACCCGCGACTTCGTCCGCGCCACATATTTATTAAAGTAATTGAGGCAGTACCTACTCGTATGTCTACTACCATACAAATTCACGTTTCCTAATCAAAATCGGTCTAAGTCAAAGTTTTATATTTATTAATAAATGTACAATTTACGACGACAAATTACAAAGAAACTATGTTCTCAAAAATTAATCAAAACAGACTTTAATTTAAAATCATATTGGGACGTTCCACCAAATTTTATTAGAGTCTATTAGTAGATATTAGTAGATATATCGACTGATTACATGAACGCAAATTTTAGTTTGTTGTTCATATTTCAAAAACCGCCGCACTGATTTCGATAAAATTTATATGACCACCTCTGAACTATAATCTACCAACCAAAAAATAACCATCTAAATTGATTCACAATTGGAAATACAACTGGATTGATAACCTCCTCCTTTTTGAAGTCGGTTAAAATAGCATACAAAAGTGCCAAGATCCTTCCATGCACACTTTTACTCCTCATTTCCACTCTTTTCAACTCTTTTCTGTGATAAAAGTCGCCGTTGTCCTTTCCTAAGTCTAGGTAGTCTATCTGTGCACCAAATTGTAACAAACTCTTTAAGTGGCTTAGGCGTTAGACGGTAACGGACAGAGAGAGTTACTTTCGTATATATAATTTCATATTAGAATTGAAAACAGGTGTTCCTGATCATTTTATAGGAGGCAGTTGTAAAAGATTACCGAAAACTCCTCCAAAAAACTCATTTTCACAGTTCTTAATTTGCCTTAATCGAGCGTCCATCATGCATAACATTTGATAAGACACCATGGAAATCTCGTCGACTATCAAAAATTCTGTCTGATAGTCTGATACGCCATTTAGTGGCTGCGCCCATCTTAAGTATTGAGGTTGTATAGTATTATACTGTATTCTTCTTGTCAAGCCTTTTTATTTGATACCCATGTTGATGGGGTTCATAAAACCTAAGTTATCCGCCATTGTGTAGAGGCCGCCATCTTGCATTTTAATTTTATATAAAACATTGTATTCTACTGGTTGAGCACTTTCATTTGATACCCATATTGATGGGATTGATAAAACCTACGTTATCCGCCATTGTGTAGCGGCCGCCATCTTGGATTTCAATTTTTATAGTATATTGTATTCTGCTTGTTGAGCCCTTTCATTTGATACCCATGTTGATGGGATTGATAAAACCTACGTTATCCGCCATTTTGTAGCGGCCGCCATCTTGGATTTCAATTTTTTATAGTATATTGTATTCTGCTTGTTGAGCCCTTTCATTTGATACCCATATTGATGGGATTAATAAAACATAAATTATCCGCCATTTTGTAGCGGCGGCCATCTTGAATTTATAATGATAATGAATAAACATAATTGTATTGTCATCAAAATCCAAAGTGTATACAACATTTCAGATTAATCGGTTGACAGGAAGAGGGTGAAATTTGAATTACTAAATTTGACCCAAGAATAAATAATAATAAATAATAAAAAAAAAACCCAATTCCACCCCCGTAGGTACAGTTCGAAACTACAAAACTGCTAAAACATATATTTTATGGTTTCGTGTTAAATATCTAGACGTAAAGTTTCATAGTTCTTCAACAATGACGAAGTTTTCCATATAAACTTTCATCCCTTATTTTAACCCTTTCAACCCTTTTTTCGGAACAAAAAGTAGCCTATGTCCTTTCTCGGGATCTATTTTATCTATGTATCAAATTTCATCAAAATCTGTTGGTTGGTTTAGGCGGTAAAGACGGACAGACAGACAGACAGACAGACAGAGTTACTTTCGCATTTATAATATTAGTATGGATATTGGTGGACAGTTCACACACAACATCATCTGACCCCAAACTAACCAAAGCTTGTACACAAATATTTGCACTGGGTGGGAATCGAACCCACGACCGGCTTCAGCTTCGCAGGTAGAGTTACTACCCACTAAGCCACGAGAGCAGTCAACACTACAGTAACAATAGAGTACCTATTTAGTGATAAGATATTGTCATACGTTAATTGAGAATATGTAACAACATTGCTCTGCAGTTTCCAGAGTAAAATTTGTATGGTATTCTTTATCTTTGCGCTTGTCGTAAATTATCATGGTTGTTAGTAATAATTAGTCTGTACTCGTCCACTGCTGGTCGTCCACATGCCTCTCTCATGATAATAGTTAATACACTACTTGATAGAAAAAGTCATGATAGGATGTTCCCCATAGTTGGCCACACTGGGCACGAAGCCGCATGAGCCGTACCGGAAATGGTTTTACATCAGTCGGTTTTCATTTCTGGGCTTTTACCAGTGTCAGGGGGACCAACGACTGTGTCTATACCAGCGCATCAGAGCCATTACGGTCACCTCAGTGGTCTCGCTGGTCTTCCCCCTGTCTCCCAAGGGACACGGAGACACAGAGACACGGGGAATCTGATCTGGAGCAAGTCTTTCGACTGAATTGGAGGGCGACAGATTGATAGCGTCCACTGTGTAAAATCCTTGGCCCACTGATCGGAGTGCATTCTTCTCGCGTGACCTGCTTACCCCTTTACTTTAGCCAGGCGGAATCCTACGTCTGTTGCACCTGTAATGGAACTAATTACGTGATAACATTAAACAAATATTAAGCAATGCCTAGGATACTTCTAATACAACATTGTCAATTCCCAAACTAAGCAAAGTTTGTACTTTGAGACAATTGGTATAATACACACACTCGTTTATTTCGTTTATTTGCATTTGTTACTATCACAAAAATATTTATGATTAAAATAATTTAGTTGTAAAACACATCGAATTAATGTAATCCAAATAGCTATTGTGGAAAGATCTTGTTGAAATTTATTAGATAATCTTTAAATCTTTACAAGAGAATTAAGTAAGTTTTCGTATTTAAAATTATTTTAGCACCAATAATTTATTTAAATCTTCGTGCTATATATACACACGAGCTAAAATCCGAGATAAAATAGTTGATTTTCTGCAAAAAAAAAACGCTAAATCAAGATAGCGAAAACAAACATTGTTATGAGATGATGAAGATCTTTGAAGTTTAATATGTTTAGGTCATTATGAAAATTATTGCACACACAACAAAATTTGTCGACTGTTATTACCAAAATGATATACCGAATTTTTGATTTTAATTAAGTACGATCAAGCTCCGAATCAAGCACAAGGTAGCGCCCCATTGTTTCACCCGTGTAGTTCCCGATCACGTCATTTTCCCGGGATAAAGAGTAGCCTATGTGTTATCTATCCATGTATCAAATTTCATCCAAATCCCTTGAGTAGTTTTTACGTGAAAGAGTTACAAACATCCACAAACATCCATCCATCAATAGTCACAAACTTTCGCGTTTACACCTAAGAAGCACGAGTAACGCTATAATTCAATTCAAAGCCCACGAAAACTCTGTCTAGGCGCGCCAACTGAAGTTTTCACTTCAAAAAGTATCGCTCTCTCGCGCGTGTAGCCCGGCCCTAGCCGCCGGCGGCGGCCGGGTGCGAGCTCTGTAGAAAGCCTCACTAATTGTTACGCAAATTGGAATACTGATGATCTGGCTTGATTTACTTGCAGATTAGTTAACGCGACCGTGGTTCCGTATATTTCCTTAGTTAGTACTTCGAGTGCAATTGTTTTACAATGAACTTTCCGATGTGTTGGTAAAGGGATTCGCAGTCAATGATTTTACCTCTATGCTAGGCAACGGAGGAATAGTAGGACTATTAGTAGTATTGTATATCACTAACTACCCTAACTTCTGGTCTTACCATCTTATCAGTTATTCCTAATAATTCATTTTTGCCTTAAAGGATGGAAGGATAAAAAAATAGCAACTTTGAATCATGCTATCAAAAGTTTGAAGCTTTGAACATCGTCGCAGAGTTGCTAGCTTATTGTTTTTTATCGTGATGCATTCCGAGGAGTGTGCCGTTGATCGGCGTGATTTAATATTACCTTGTCCTTTTTATCGGACAGCTTGTAGCTCGTAAAAGTGACATCGATTCGTGGTTGACGTTCCAAAGACTCGGATAAAAATGTTTGACTCTACTTTCGCCAGAAAAACATCTAGGCTGTGGAATGCTTTGCCGGAGTGGATTTTCCCGATGGGAATAATCACGTTGTCTTCATGTAGAGAGTGAATCGGTTCTTATGGGTAATCACTCGCCATCGTAGATCAAATCGTTGCTTAACGTCAGACGAGATGGTGGTTAAGTACTAATCATTGCTAAGTTAAGTGTAAATATAAGAACGCTTACTCTAATGCAGTCCGTATACTTACATTTATTTTATTATTCTCCGATCAAAAAAGGGGTGTTATAAGTTTGACGTCGATGTCTGACTGATTGTTTGTCTGTCTATCTGTTTATGTGTTTGTCTGTGGCACCGTTGAGCTGACGGATGGGACGATTTCGATGCGTTTTTATTTATTTTAAAGTTAATATCCGTGCGGCTGTTCTTAGCTATGTTGGGTTAATATCGATTCAAGATGGTCGCCGCCACAAAATGGCGAACAAAATATTTCTTCACAACCTACCTCAATATGGGTATCAAATGAAAGGGCTTGACTAGTAAAATACTATACACTATAAAAATCAAATCCAAGATGGCCGCCACCACAAAATGGCGAAATACATTTTTTTTCACAACTCTCTTAATATGGGTATCAAATGGAAGGGCTTGACTAGTAGCATGTTGTACAGATAACAAATCTGAGGTAGTCGGGGGATAGTCAAAATTATTAATTTTGTTCTTATTAGGTGAAGGGGTAAATATGATATGGTCGGTACAGTCCGACTCGAGGTTCGGTCGAAGCGACCTTTTTAAGGAGAGTGCGCGCGCGTTATAGTTGCCCATTATTTGGCACTCATACTTTATTCCCCTTACCCAGCGAGTACTGCATCTCATACGAAGACACTGCGTTTGCAAAACACATTGGCCAGCAAAAAATAGTAAGATCTAGTGTTGTGCCACGAGGAAGCCAATACCTAATCCATCCCAATTTCACGCGCCCGCGTCGTCGGTAATGCGGTGTTACAACATATTCTTATTTGTTTGCAATTTATGCTACGCATTGTTTGGAAATATACAGAGTTGTTTGCTGTTAAAAACATTGAACAAGCTAGCTTACTCTGTAATATATCGAACATAGAGTCTGTCTGAAATACTGTCCTATCTCTCAAGTTGGATCATATTGAACACTGTATAGATATTTTTTTTAAATATGGTCAATTGTTTAGGAGTTCACAGCGGACAAACAACGTCACACAAATGTTTGGAACGAAGTTCCTTACCAACACTATTGGAGGAGATAGGGATTTTGCTACACGACCTAACTAAAAAAAAATGTGACACTAAAACAGTAAGAAAAATATACAACGGAAGTGTTGTCAACTTTATTTTTCAGATGATAGTAAGTGCCTATAAAAATAAACATATTTTTTGTAAATTGTGTTGCTTCATAATAATCATAATCAATTTATTGAAAACAGTTGTTACCGGTCATATTACTACTTGTCAACAATGTGTAGCTTAGTTATTAACTAAGCTACACATTGTTCAATGTTCAATAATTGTAATATATGATTACAGCTAAAAATAAAATTAAAATGCCTGTTTAATAATAAATGAAAAATACTCATTTCATGCCCATAAAAATACAATTTCAAATAACATTTCCTACGAACTC
Organism: Ectropis grisescens; assembly: GCA_017562165.1. NCBI lineage: Eukaryota > Metazoa > Arthropoda > Insecta > Lepidoptera > Geometridae > Ectropis > Ectropis grisescens. Next base: position 1,223,613 of record CM029772.1, read on the forward strand.
GTTATAACTATAAAACGACTGCTTCAGCCAACGCTTCAGTCTTGATCTAAAGCTACAGATTGTGGGAGCCGAAGCGATCACACCCGGCAACTTATTATATATAGTGGGACCAAACGTACGCAGACTTAGCAGATGTTTCCAGAGTGCGGGGTACCTCTGCGAGTCTGTCCTTGAACCGGACGCATTGAAGCGTCTCATAGGAGGCCAAGTTTACTCTGACGTATACCGCTACCTGAAACATTAACATACCAGGCAACGTCAGAATTCCCAACCTTTTAAAATGCGGCCGCACCGAGACGTCCGACGGTATCCTTACAATAGCCCGCACGGCGCGCTTCTGCAGTATGAATACTTCTACATCATCCGAAGGAACGAGGTTCCTACCCCGGTCTTCTATAACACAACTTCTTTTTTCTTCACAAAGATTTACTAATGTTAGTTTTTGAAACCTAATTAAAATATAATCGGGTGCTAACAGCTCCATAGACGCAGTGCAGAGGCGTCCATTGTTCGCGCATGCGACAACATTGATGCACCGTCTGTCGTCAGATCGAGATCTCCACTTGACTTCCTTTTCCTTGGTCTGAGCAGGTGCTTTCTAACGCGTTCCAGCTACTTTGTACAACATTATGATTTACTACTCGACTAAGAAGCCGTAGAGATGGTGGGATTGGATCTTACCAGAGGCAGAGCAACACCGTTTGGTTTTACCTGTGTAGGTCCCATTGCCTTTTGGTTCGCCGGGATAAAAGGTAGCCTATGTATTATTCCAGACTAAAACTTTACTGTGTTTTAAATGTCAACCAGATCTGTTGAGATGTCCCGACGTTATTGAGCAATAAACATCCAAACTTTGACACTAATAACATTAGCAAGACTATAAGCCGAAAGTAAGATTGAATGAAGATTAATTCACCACAAAAACAAGTATGTGTAAATTCGCCACAATTCTATTTTTTCGATAAATCCTCGTTTATGAATCGTAAGCTCGTCACAGTGCTTTTTTTCAGTGTAGACAGCAGAAAAATCAAATAATAAATATGTAGTATGAACTGTAGATCTGAAACTTTACAATATCTTCATGTGCGCAGTTTTTGCATTAACATTTATTTCCTTTTCTATGTGGTATCTTTAATAATATTGCTACGCTTCCACGGATACGGCAGGTTACCACGTGTTCGAAGCATTGAAGCGTGCTCCTTACCGCTGCTGCTTGCGTCTATCGCATTGTTCTTTGATTTAAGCGCAGTCACTTCACTAGAAATATTAACTCTTTAAACCGGGACTTAGTAATGTTTGCACAATATCAAGCTTAGACTTAGAAATACCCCGCATATCACAATCCCAATGTAGTGAAAACTGAACAACCAAATTTGAAAGATATGTTTCAAATTGTGAGATGTCTTAAAAAATTCATTCACACACGTAGCTCATTTTGTAATGGAAAGACTCTTTGTAAAGTCCACCTAGCCTCAAGGCTTAGGCACCACCTATCCTTGGCAATTATATACCGCCAACCAATCAAATAAAATGTGCGAATATTAGTATTCATGATGATCCGATTTGTATCCATATATAGAATGTTTCCAAAGAAATTACAGAGCAAATAGATACATAAGATAGTCTTGTACGAGTAACACCGGGAGGCAAGAATAGTGCAGTTCTAGGCCTAAGTAGATTCTTCATTTCCAATAGCTACGGCCCTAATGAGCAGGTTATCATTCGGACTAGTGTTTAACATTAGGAGTGGATCTTGTTCATTCAACTGTTAATATAGTGCAATACAGACAACGATGGATCCATATAACCTGTTCTATGTTTATTTCCGCTCTTTCCCATTTACAAAAGTATATCGTCACCACGATGTTCCACACAGAATAATCATCGTCATATCTTTTCTTTTTCGTACCAAAGACAAAATCCGTGTTGCCATTTATATTCAACACCAAGTTACCACAGATATTGCCAGAAGTACAAATACTTTATTCTATATATATCTTAAAACTATCTGGTACTGTTCTATTTCATAGAACAGTATGTTACATCATTAGGAATTCTTAACAGTCGGCCATCCTGAACCAGTGTCTGCCCCAGACACAGAAATAGTTGACGTTGTATGAGATAACAGTTAACTCAAGTAACAGACTCTGATTCAGGTTCAATTATATAATGCAATATCTATATATTCTTTATATACTGTATCTATCTACATAATTTATCCACACAATATTAATATTAATAACTATGTCAAATAAAATTATGATTTGTAATTTATAGCCCAATGGCTAAGTCAAAACTTGTGGTAAATTACATCTTGTCGAACAGTAATTGCCAGAAGTACAAATACTTTATTCTATATATATCTTAAAACTATCTGGTACTGTTCTATTTCATAGAACAGTACGTTACATCATTAGGAATTCTTAACAGTCGGCCATCCTGAACCAGTGTCTGCCCCAGACACAGAAATAGTTGACGTTGTATGAGATAACAGTTAACTCAAGTAACAGACTCTGATTCAGGTTCAATTATATAATGCAATATCTATATATTCTTTATATACTGTATCCATCTATATAATTTATCCACACAATATTAATATTAATAACTATGTCAAATAAAATTATGATTTGTCATTTATAGCCCAATAAGCTAAGTCAAAACTTGTGGTAAATTACATCTTGTCGAACAGTAATTAAAGTTTTGCATAATTCTGCGACCATCCTGATCGGTAGAATGTCCCCATTCTAAAAAACAACTGACAATATTGTGTAGGATATTGCTGAATAGATTTAAATTGCCAAAATGTTGAACTTAATTCTGATGCAAACTACATATTTCACTGTACATTGTACTTCGCATTCCACCTAGAAGGGACTCAGTGCATCTTACAATATGCTACGGCCTCAGTGATTATTTATTTATTTTATCTAAAAGCAATTTACAGTTTTCACCAATGTGTTATAGTTATTATTATTATTTACATATCTACAATACTTATGCATATAATTATAGAATTTATTACAATGGGCATGACAACTCATCTTTGATTCAATGCGCCATCAAAGACTACTCAATAACTGAACCATAGGTGAAGAATCACCGTGCGATCCTAAAAGTTCCCGTGATATCACGATTTAAATTACAATTTTGAACCCCCCCAAAAACGCCTCATAGAAATCACTACAGAAGCGCTACGAATGCTAAAATGCGCTGCGCTACAGAATACGACAGTGTGTCGTATTCTCCATGCGTTACGCGCAAAGCCTGCATGACAGCTATATTAAATATTGCGTCTAGGAACCTGGTTTCATAACAAAAGTAAGTTGAAATTGAATGGGTTATCCAATAATACAATAATTTCGTTTTCTTAAATGGACCTGCCCGTCCAGCTTTGAATGACCATAAAGTTAAAGTAATAAATATCAAAATTAACATTGGTACATATTTCATTCTATTTAAGTACTGTCATAATATCAAATAATTTAATATAACTGCAGGAACTGTCGTCACGCCTATTATTACACAATACAGCGACGACACAATTATACTGTTACATGAACAATTCTGGATAGATTACCTCTAAAATTACAAGAAGTAGGTACGTCTAATAAGAATTACATTAAGTACATCTACGATAATTCCTCATAATACGATATAAAAGCCTACTCCCTATCTGCCCTTTTAGCTGAAGAAAGTGTCCAATTCCGGGTGCGTCTCTCCAAGCAACCGCAACCAGGCGCGTTGCTTCGGCACGCGATCGGCACGGAACCAGGCGCGCTGCTCCAGCACGCGACCGGCTCGGAACCAGGCGCGCTGCTCCAGCACGCGACCGGCTCGGAACCAGGCGCGCTGTGCTCCGGCACGCAACCGGCTCGGAACCAGGCGCGTTGCTCCGGCACGCGACCGGCTCGGACCCAGGCGCGCTGTGCTCCGGCACGCAACCGGCTCGGAACCAGGCGCGTTGCTCCGGCACGCGACCGGCTCGGACCCAGGCGCGCTGCTCCGGCACGCAACCGGCTCGAAACCAGGCGCGTTGCTCCGGCACGCGACCGGCTCGGACCCAGGCGCGCTGCTCTGGCACGCAACCGGCTCGAAACCAGGCGCGTTGCTCCGGCACGCGACCGGCTCGGACCCAGGCGCGCTGCTCTGGCACGCAACCCGCTCGGAACCAGGCGCGTTGCTCCGGCACGCGACCGGCTCGGACCCAGGCGCGCTGCTCCGGCACGCTAATGATGTAGCTTATGAAGTCAGGGTACCGTTTGCACGGCCACGGTGATTTGGTCTCCTGTGAAAGGTAACTGAATAGAGCATCTGTATATGACTTGCACACGCAAGGTGCTTCGATCTCTTTTTAAGGGTAAGCAAGTAGAGTAACTGGGTGCAGCTTGCCCACGCAAGTTGCTTCGATCTGGTTTAAAAAGCAAGTAACTACAGTATCTGGGTACTGCTTGCACACACAAGGTGCTTTGATCTCGTTTTAAAGGTAAGTGACTAGAATTATGGGTACATCTTGCACACACAAAGGCGCTTTGATCTCCTTTTAAAGGTAAGTAACTAGAGTATCTGGGTACAGCTTGCACAGGTCACCTGGATACCGCTTGCATCCATTAGATGCTTCGACCCACCCCTGGAGTATATAACTTAAGTCAGCGGGGTACCACTTGCACCCATAAGGTGCTTCGGTCCCCTTCAGTTAACGATTAACGCTCCTGGGTACCGCTTGCACACGCGAGGTGCTTCGGCCTTCCTGTAAGTAAATAGATAAACATAAATATTCATAATGATCGTCATAATATACATAAACATTCTGAGTACCGCTTGCACCCATAAAGTGCTTCGGCCTCCTCAGTTAATGATCAAGTCGCCTGGACACCGCTTGCGCCCTGGGTACCACTAGCACCCATAACACGCATCGGCCTCCTCCAGAACTAAGTAATATTAGTCATCTGGCCACCGCTTGCACACACTAGGTGCATCGGCCTCCTCCAGAAACTAAGTAATATCAATCTGGGCACCGCTTGCACACACTAGGTGCATCGGCCTCCTCCAGAACTAAGTAATTCAAGCCATCTGGGCACCGCTTGCACACACTAGGTGCATCGGCCTCCTCAGGTAATATCAGTCATCTGGACACCGCTTGCACACACTAGGTGCATCGGCCTACTCCAGGTAATATAACTCATCTGGGCGCCGCTTGCACACACTAGGTGCATCGGCCTCCTCCAGGTAACATCTGGGTACCGCTTGGCCTTCTCCAGAAGGCACTCGTTCCAGTGTGGTAGTATTGCTGCTGCTCGCAAGGCAGCAACTTTCTGACCCTGCTACTCCAGGGCGTGCTCAGCTGTCATCAGAAAATTAAAAATCATTTCAGCTATTTTAAAGGAATAAACAAGATTATAATTAAGGCTGTTACTGGGCCAGTACAGAGTAACTTTGATTAGCATACTTTGTAAATAAAATATATTTTCATCTATCTAGATTACAGATCATAAGCATACACGAACTGAGTATATTATGTGTAATAATAATTTTAGTGTTTTAAATTAATTTTGTTATGATCTCCTTCACTTCTTTCGGACTCCGTCCCGTCAGATCTCACCCAGGATTACATTTTATCCACTGAAAAATGTTTTTGTCTATCTTCCTCGCACGATTCATGTGTGTTTATACTTTAGAACCTATAAATTGTTCAATTATAAATTTACCAGTCTTTAATATCATAACTTTACTTTTAACTATCCATAAGATAATGGATGTTTAATCTCTCGCAAGTGTATTTGCGCACCAATCGCATTAACTTAGTAAACCAGTACCTAGTCTCATGTTATTATTTTTTTTTGTTTGTTTTCTCATAATAATAATATATTTATTTTTAAATATAATTTTGCACGCCGAAAGGCTGCTTATGGCGATCTTAATGTTCCACTTACATCTATTCTATGTACTCATAAACGTGAATAAAGATTATGATTATTATGATTACAAAATAAAACTACTGACATTAGATTTTTTTTTTTAGGCACCGCCAATTGTAATGGTTTAATTACGACTACACCATGGTTATAATGTGAACAAATATCGATGACTTAGGAACTGTTTAGTTTCTGTTTTAGATACCTCATGTTCTATCAATATTTATCATTTAATCGTTGAAGGCTCTATGAGCACGTTCCGAAACATTTTACGGCAAATCTTTCGCGTTCCAGTCCTACTATGGCATGCCTTGCCCGTGGCTGTCAGACATGCTCCGTCACTTGCTGTTTAATATTTTCTCCAGTTGCATGGAAGAGATCCTCTCAGCGATAAGGCCGCCATTTGTTTCACTAGATTTAAAATTTCTCCTTTTGTTTATTCATTTTGTTTTTGTGTTCAAAACAATAGTGTTTCTATCTATCTATCTATCTATATGTTTGTCGTACTCAATTTGAAAATTATACTTTGTGCCCACTGCATCTTAGTATTATGAGGTGCTTTATACAAAATTATCAATTTGTTAAATGTAGCACGTATTATTACAATTATATTTGCCAGATTTTGCAGTCCATTCTTTTGTTTATTTTTAGTGAAAAGGAGAATTTTTAGTAAAGTTTTAACATGGACCCCAAAATAATACTATGTACAATGAATAGCTTCATTGTAGTAGGCACAACCTGCATTGCATCTTGAAATGCATTTTTTTGAAGTTATTACTCTATAATTATTTTTACTGTTTAGATGATAAAAGCATAATGTTGATCCAACGTCCCTGAACTGGTAATGTATTAACTGTATTTCGGTGTCCGGTAACCTCCTCCCAAGAAATTATATCTACCTCCCTATATCTGCCAACCTTGTCCTATTTACCAAAAGATTATCTAGAAGAGATTGCTATTAGTGATAAGATCGCCTTTTCTGCCCAAAATGTCAAGTTTAATCATTGTTTTTGTAATATTTTAGTGGTATAATAAAGTGTTGTTTTGTATACTACAAGTCATCACAAGTGTTTAAATTAAGTTGCCATAACTGAATTTTGGGCACTAAATGTTATTAGACCTATTACTTCATTTTATTATTTTTTACCTATTACTAATTTAGGCCAGGCTAACAGCCATCAGAGAGTGAAGAGAGTATGCTTCATTATCAGGTAGATAATTTTAAACTATATGTACCAGTTAATTGTCTTGTTTATGTCCATTTCAGCCCATTTCATTTAAATACAACTTAGACTACTTCATACATCTGCACTTTATATTTTCAACATTTCATATACAAGACGTTTCGTCCTGATTGCAAATCTAAACAGTAATATCTGAATCTTAGAAGGACAACAAAATGTTCAATCAGGGAGTTTTGTGTTCGATGATTTGTTCAACAACAGCTTATACTGTTTATTCGACTAACAACTTGTATGTCGAAGATTCACCATATTCAACATAATATATTCATATTATCATTTCTCAACATGGTAATTGTATTCAGGTAGAAATCATATACCTAATTAAGTTAGTTGGTGGACAAATATTGGTCGAAATTACACACAGCACTATCTGACGCCAAGCTAAGCAAAACTTGTATTATAGGAGCCAGCTAATATTAGTACTCATATTCATATATTCTAGTATATCCATATATTCTATGTAAAAACACCGAACAAATATTTGTATTCATCACACAAATATTTATATTGAGTGAGAATCAAATACATTTACCTTCGGCTTCACATGGTTTAATTGTATAAGTATTAATGATGTTTTGCTCAATCTCCTTCATTTATAAGCCATTATTTCTTCTTAAATGTAAAGGATAGATTTATTGGGGTTTATTCCCAGGAGGTAGACATGCTGTCGCAGGTTTATGTAGACATTTTCAAGGTGTATAATACTGAAGTATTTTATTTTGATCTATCTCTTAGGGTTCCATCAGCGTTTGCAAAGTAAGCATCAGTGTTTATCAATCAAATATACATTCTTAAATTTTCTCCAAATTTAATTTTCATTCAAAATTTCAAAGTTCATCACCCAAATGTTTGCATTAGGCGGGAATCGAATCCACAGCCCTATTATTCATAGTATTTGTAGTACATGGATGTGGATATGGATATAAAATGATGAAATGCTTATACAGTTGTGAATAAATGCAAACATAGATATTATACTTGTATTCAACACACGGATATTTGTAGTAGGTGGTAATCAGAACCCACAACCCTAAGTATTTCTATCGCATGTTTAATGAGGCAATCGTCGTTCATTGCGTATTGTTTATCTAAACTGTCATTACAAGAATATTTTTAATATCTATTGTTATATTTTTTGTTTTAGTTCTTTATAGTGCCGTTTTATAAATGTAGATCTAACTATTCTTTACGGAGTTACTTATCATGTGTACACTGAGTTAAACGATAATTTGTAACACAAAGGATATTTATATAAAAGCAATACAACGAACACATCATACCTACACACAATCATTCTCTCACGACTCACAACATCTCTTTTACCCTCGCTCTGGATGAGCATTTATATCTAGATTACCCTCATTATTTAAGAGAATTGTAACCTAATATTGTTTTCATTTTATTTTCTTTAATAGGTGCCTAGGTCAAAACAATGTAGCAGGAGCCTGGATTCCCACAACACAGGTTACCCTAGTGTGGGGTCCAGTGCACCTAACACACTTAGAATCCGCACTGCCTACTTTATTTTGTCGTATATCTGTTTTCGTGTGTTTTCAATTTTGTATTTATTTTGTTTTTGGCACAATAAACGTTTTTCATTTTTTTCAATTACTATTGGTCCAGATGTTCACGCATGATGCATTACGGCCGATAGCGCAAATGGGCTATCTTGATATCCCGTCTTCTGAATAGGCCAGACTAATGAGTTTATTTCAGGTTATCATTAATCGGACTAGTGTTTAACATTAACACCAAGTTACCACAGATATTGGATCTACTGTTCATTCAACTATACTATAACAGATAACTTACACACAGATAACTTACACACGGAATACATATCCTCATATCTTATGCAATCGAGTAAAATTATTAACATAACAATAACGGCAAATCCAATTCTGATCCCAAGCCATTACAATACCGCGCCACAATTCAAAGTTATATAATGAACAAATTTACTGTATTTTTGCATTACAATGCCCTCCGTCATTCATTCTGTAGAAAGTAAATTATTCAATACTACCTTCAGAAAACTAAATAAAATCTGAACCAGCAACGACTAATCTGGTTAACGAATAAATGAAAGTCCTAAAAATTGTTTTAACTAAATATTAATTAACCCAAATAACAAACTGCGACTTTTAGCTATATTTAAGTTTGTAAATTTTCGAAATTTATTCTAGGTTTTAATTGTAAAACTTTATCAACATCAAATATATAAGTATTATGAAATACAAAAATTAAAAACAAGTCTGGAAGTCAGTGAAACACGTTTTCTATTTGCCAAATTTTCTTTTCAGGACATTAAGCATGAACTATGCTTCATGCTTATTTCGATTTTTTTACTGCATCTTTGGCATGAAGATATACTTAAATACTTTTACACACACACATTGTACCACCTACACCATTGTAAATATTATCAAACTTGCCTAAAATTAAATAGCGTCTTTTGACTTCGTTTATTTGACGTCATTAATTCAATTTTTCTAAATTAATTACTGTACTCCAAATTGCAGGGCTCTGACTATTTAATATATGTTACGTCCCGTTTTTAAATAAATTTAATAAAAAATACGAATGCAACGTGCTACTAAAATATGAATTGTGGCTCCCCCAACCGGGTCATAGCAAATTTGGTGAAGATGTCGAGGCACCGTTGGATGGCGTAGGTCGCGTCCATAGACCACAAACTGTGGAGACCGCAGACCGCGGGTGAGGAGACAATGGGCTAGGGAGGCAGTGACTGAAGTACCAACAAAACGATTATTATTACTAGCCTAAATTGTTCTACTGCTGGGCACAGAATTCTCTTCCCGCCTTCCAGATTTACGGCTTCTTCAGAAAAATTAGACCATCAAATCCAATTTTTATCGAGCGATCCAATTCGTCCAGTCCAATTCCAGACGATCGATGGTGCCGTGACGAACAAAGCTAAAAGCAAATCCTATTGGCCAATTTGATTAGTTTGACATTATATTTTTAGTTCTATATAACAATTACGATTTGACTGACATTAATAACAATTATTTTTCATGAAAATTATAAAGAATTTGTGTGTAATTATTCTGCCATTTTAATTTATATTTTTATGTGACGACTGAGACTCTGATTTTATTTATTTTGACATTTTAATTTTTATTTTGTGTGACAATTGAATACTATTATTTTTTGGATTTGTTATGGATTTAATTTGTTAATTTTATATTTATGGGTATAATGGCCTGAAATAAATGAATTTTAATTTTAATTTTTTTAAATGTGTATCTAGGCTATCTACACCACGCAAGTCCCTTCCGACTGGTAGTGGGCTTGAACATCTTGATTATCTGTAGACCTCCATTGGATTTGGATTCATCAGGTGTGCTTAGTTTAAGTAGTTAGTTAGGTATGTATACTTAACTGTACTTTGTACACTGTATTTTAATTAATAACTTGGCTCTAGAATCGATCGAAATACTAATAAGTTCATAGAAAACGACATCATTGTGCGAAAAAGCCTTAAAATTTTAGAACATCGCCGCAAAATTGCTACCTTTTCGGGTTTTCATCAAATACAAAAATCTTTATTGCTGTTTGCAGATAAGGTGATACAAAACATTTTAATAGTTGACCCATACAAACTGACCTCTTCTTCTAGAGGCATGCAATGTGTCTGGCAACGCAGTTTCCATTGGTCTGAATTTATACAATGATAATAATAGTCAGCTGATAAAGTATTATTTTTCTTTTTTTCTTTTGTCGGATACATTTCTGAAAGTGATCAACTGATGATGCAACTGATCTATAAGATCTAAATCTAATGCCACCTCTTGCTATTTTTTCTATCAGACTGCTAGCTGAGTTCAAAAAGACTCGAACGAAGAGATTTGACTCTACTTTTGTGATGAGAACGTCGAGGCTGTGGAATACGTTGCATGAGTGGGGTTTCCCCCATGGTTTTAATCTTCGTAAATTGAAGAATTGTTTTTTTCTAGCCAAGCTCGTACTATCGTGTACTACCACATCGATTTACATCAGACGACATGATGATCAACTGTAAACTTATATACCTAATGGGTAAAAAAGGAGCTAGTTACGATGCCATAGACAGACATACACACACATAAAAAAACACGCGTCAAACTTATAACACACCGTCGTTTTTGGTTCAGGGGGTTAAAACGATTCTGATCTGCCATTCTCTGATTCAAATAACATCTATCTTTTACAAAGCTTATCTCTAAACTAGCGGTCCGTTTCGACTTCGGTCGTGATACATAATAATATAAATAAATTATAAATAAATATTGGTGGACAATTTACACACAACACCATCTGACCCCAAACTAAGCAAAGCTTGTAATATGGCGGCCAATTAGCTGATGTAATACTTATATAGTTGTAAATACATACTTATTAAACATAGAAACACCCAGACACAGTGCAAATATTTGAATTCATCACACAGATATTTGCACTCGGTGGGAATCGAACCCACGACCGTCGGCTTTGCAGGCAGAATACTACCCACTAAGCCACGAGGCCAGTCAGCCAGTATGTATATAGCCTATAGCTTTGAAGAATCACATACATATCCAACGGTAAAATAATTTTTGAAATCGGTTCAGTAGTTCCTGAGGTTAGCGTATTCAACAAAAAACCTCTTCAGCTTTATAATATAAGTATACCTCTAGATCAATATGTGTCACAGAACTGTGTCAATTTAACTATTTGTTATCTACTACTTAGAAATATCAATACTGCGAACTACGTCTGCGTACTACTAGGGTTGAGGTGTTCCGGTGTAAATCACATCGCTACGTGCCCAGCCGAGTAACGGAACGGTAGTAGGCAGAAATGCTCTGCTCTTCATTATGTCTGTGGTCAGTTCTCTGAGTGACCAATCTTAAGAATTTCCCGGACATTGCTAGGTTTGTTCAAACTGGTTTGTGTAAAAAAAAACATTAAATTACTGCAAAATCTTTTAGGTCATTGAAATGTTACACGAACTTTACGTTTTGTAGAGGACGATTTTTTTTTGATAAAAAGTTGTATAGCAAATAAGAAAATCTGTAGATATTCTTGATTAATCTTTTTTTATTTCTGAATTTTTAGGAAAAAATCAATATAGAGAATAGACAAACTAGTAGGTAAATTTTATTTGCTACAAATTACATTGCAATTTTTTTTTATAGGGTTAATATTTTGAAGATATTTCTAAAAAAGCATTTTCCAAGATGGCAGCCGGAGGACAAGGGCGGTAGCCCCACAAACTTGGCGTTAAGTTTCTATTGACCTAGATTTCATCTCCCACATCTACAAGAGATAAAATTGCATCCTCTAAAAGTACAATATTAACTCCACAAATTAACACATTTCAATAAACAATTTTTGGCTTCAAAATGGTAGTTTATTTTCTATTTGTTACTTAATTTAATGTTTAACTAAACTTTTCACAAGAAAATCACAACAAATTAGAAGTAAATATCTAATTATTGGAAACATTTGTCCACGAGAAAATTTAAAAGTCAAAATTATTTGCATTTTGTACTTACACCAATGTATAGGATAATTATGTACTACAGATAATTACGAGCAAATCATTATGAGAGCAATATTTTATCAGAACACTTTAAAACAAAAAAATTAGAAAACAGTAACAAATGCTACATATGTCTCTTTTAATGTCTTTTGGTATACATGTGCAAAGAGGAAGAAATGCTCAAGGTCGTTTTGGTCCCGGTACGGCCTTAAATCTAAAATTAAAATTGTAAAATGTATTTGACGTTGCCGCAATCACAAATGCCATCAAGACGCTCCGGGCAATAAGATTCTACAGATATTTTGTAAAACTAATTTCGTGGGTGCGAGATATATTTTCAACATCACCAATTAGCGTCATTTAAAATAATAGTTTAGTTATTGTATGGCTTCTTTGCAATAACGTTATATATCTTCATTATGAATGCGTTGCTACATTTGCGAAGTGTATTTCAATAATTTCGTAATGAAGATGGCTTGTAACTAGAGCGTGTCATTTAGACGGCTAAATAATATTAACATGCAAATATACCTACTGACTGTTGACTTTGGCTCTCATAATTTACTCGAAAAATAATGTTTGCTTTGAAAAATAAGAAGCAACACACAAGTTTTGTGTGTTTCTAGATCACGGTTTAATATGATGATGATTTAATATAGTAATATAGTATAGTTTATATTATGATGTTTTAATAATTTTTACCCTTGCGCCCATTTTGCGATCTACCACTAGTAATATTATAAGAAGGAAAGGTTTGTGTGCACATACTTTTGAACTACTCTACTATCTATTTCAAAACCTCTCGGCCGATTTCATAAAAACATTATAATGCCACATTATCCTTGAGGAACATAAGCATAAGAACATAATACAGCTATATAGATTATTAGTTTAACCCGAACACGGCGGGTTCAAGCCACTAGTGGTATTATTATGAAAACATTGTAAGTAAAGCATGTCATTTAGACAGCAGCGCGCTAATGGTAACGTTCATACGAGTATGTTGTAACTTTTGACTTCTGTTCACATAATAAATTTATGTAAATGTTAGTATGAAAACTAACGTGGTTATTACACATTTTACATAAATACACGGGTAACTCACGTTTCGATCGCGTCCGGCGATCTTTTTCAAGGAGAGTGCGCGCGCGGGTTCGCAGCTCGTTTAGCACTTGAGTGCTAAAATGTGTAATAACCACGTTAGTTTTCATACTAACATTTACATAAATATATTATGTGAACAGAAGTCAAAAGTTACAACATACTCGTATGAACGTTACCATTAGCGCGCTGCTGTCTAAATGACATGCTTTACTTACAAGCTATCGTCAAATCAAATAAGAATGTGCGCGCGCGCACTCTCCTTGAAAAAGATCGCCGGACGCGATCGAAACTTGAGTCGGACTGGACTGACTATATTAAACGTTGCCTTCGTCTATGGGAGTACCGCAGGGTTCGTCAGTCTCTAATATTATGTTTTCTCTCCTACTAAACGATCTACCCGAAGCCGTGAAGGGTGCAGCCATATTCATGTATGCGGATGACGTGGCTGCCGTAGTCACAGCTCTTTCAATAGAGGAATTAGAAGAGAAATTAAATTGTGTAATAAACGGCTTAAATTCATGGTTTAGCGCCAACGGTTTTATGCTAAATTCAAAAAAGACACACTATATTCACTTTTGTCTGTCGGGACACCATACAAAACCGCTAAAAGTCTCGCTAAATGGTGTTAGGATTGAGCAGGTACAGAACACCGCATTTTGGGGTTCGAGATTGATCGCAGCATGACGTGGAACATCACATCGACAAGATGTGTGCTAAAGTTAGCAGTGCGTGCTTTGCGCTAAGACGAGTTTCCGAGTGGTGTCTACGGAAGTGTCACGTGCATGTTACTTCGCCACAGTGCATTCACGGTTACAATACGGCGCCGAGCTATACGCGCGCGCTGCCGACTGGAAGCGTGCGTTCCGCGCCCAAAAACGTGCCGTACGTGCCATTGTTGGCGTATCGCAATGTACATCCGTCAGACCATATTTCAAGGAGCTTGGTATACTTACTTTACCTGCTATCTTGATCTATCAAGTGGCTGTGTATGTAAAAATAATCTAGAATCGTACAACACGCGAAGAGAGAGACATTCTCGCAACATACGCAACGCCGACAAGCTGGATGTTATACCACACTCTCTCACGAGGTCACAGAAGTTAACTCACATAATGGGACCGGAAGTTTATAACGCTCTTCCCAAAATAGTTTTATCGGCCCCAAGTTTCGGCAGCTTCAAAAACAGATTAAAGTGCTGGCTTATCGATCAAACTTTTTATAGTTACAGCGAATTTTTAGAGAGTGATGGCAAAGTTCCCATAAAATGTAAATAAATAAATTTGACATAGGTTAGTACAATTGCTATAAAGACATTATACTCGTATAATGCTTGACAGTTTTCTGTACAATAATTATTGTAATACAGTAAAGTAGTAGTTTCAAACTTTGAAAATGTATACAATTTGTATGCTCTTTCTTTTGTTTTTATTTTTTATTAATTGACGTGTAAATTGTACATTTATGAATAAAGTACTTTGACTTTGACTTTGACTTGGGTTACCCGTGTATTTATGTAAAATATGTAAATGTTGTTATGTAGTGGTAGGGATCTTTGCAGAGTGCGCTTCGGGAAGTACCACATATTTACCATGTAGCATATGGTGCGCCAAGTGAAAAGTGCAAAGATTTTTATATTGCTGCTTGAACAGGGCACCAAGGAGAAGTTTCTTTAGAAAAGTTGTAAAGAAAAAAAACCCTTCCAAATATATTTCTTTTATATCATTAAAAAAATATAACGTTAAAATGGAATAAAAAATTAAAATTAGTCATTATTTCAATGTTAAATTTTCTCCAAAAAAATTACCTAAAAGTCTCAAAACTCAAAAACGAAATATCTCTGAGTCAATTAAAATATTATCTAATTCAGTATAATTTAATCTCGTTTAAATTTTTAAATGGGTATGTCCTTACGGACGTAATCTAGTTCTCTTCAAGTAAAAAGTGACTAAGTTTCTTTTAAGAGTGCGCGCTTCATCATAGACCGCATCGTCGCTTAACATCAGTCGAGATGACGGTCAAGAGCAAACCTATCATCGTTACAAAATATAGCTATTTTTATCACCGAGCAATAACCATCGCAATATTTTGAAAGCCCAGTCTACAATAATTACAACGTTTACAATTAAGTGTTTGTAGACAATTAAACAAGTCTAAATGCTTGTTTTGTCTTTGTCTATTTGATTAAATCTGTAAAACCTAATTAGCGCAGACATCGTATTAATCTAGACTTATTTAAAGTATCACACAGATGATCACGGTGCGATATTTATTGGCAAATTATTCACAATAATTACGCAATGATTTAATCAGAACAGTTCTTTAATTCATGTCTTAAAGTGAAAGTGCAAGAAACATAATATTTTGCCGGAGATGAACAAACTTCGTATATTCGAGCTTTGTGTATTCTGTTTTGACAAATAATCTGTTTTGTGTTCACGAATTATGGGCCTATTTAATGGCGCTTAACCTTTCAAAAGGTCAACGATATTTTTAGTAACTTCACTTTTATAGTGACTTTTTTAGGCGCGTTGAGAATTTATTAAGATGGGAAGAACTATTGAGCTTTTTTAATACTGAGTAAATAGTGACGAGACACAGCACATGGTGTTGGTAAGTAACATGCCTGCCCATAATAGTACAGCGTCACGCAACTATTGTAACAAGAAGAGTCCTCTATATCTAGTACTGTGCTGCGCTCGTCTCCCAGTCCTGGATCATGCTGTCGGACTTATTACAATGGGTTGTTTTTAACCCAGTCGTCATTTCAATTCACGGGTAACACACAGGTTTGTTCCAATTCGATTTAAGTTTCTCGGTTTGTAAATTAATTAAATATGTGTAACAATCACGTTAGTTTTCCTACTGAAATATTTTTTGTTAGTTTGTTTAGTTGGGCTGAACCGATCATATCACATGTGAGTTGAAAATTGAAAGGAAAATTTATTTATTACGAGTACATAATTACAAGTACAAGTACTTTTATGATACAATTTAGATTCAGTATAATTAATTAAGCTTACATAATGTCTTGCATTGCAAGTCACGCTACACCTACACTACCCGTGAACTAAAAACCTGTAAAATACCTTTTCACTCGGCCCTTGAAGAAATCGGATATCAATGCCCATTATATTTTATCATCTATATAGGTCCAATAGTACAAGCTCTGCTTAGTTTGGGGTTAAATGGCGTTATGTGAGAAATGTGTGCGAAATATGAAAGACGCTGATGGTGGTAGGAATCGTAAGACTGAGGATCCGGCTGAGCAGCATATTATGGGAAAGGCATACAGGTGATGATAGTAAAAAGTTACGTCTACCAATATTTGTTAGTGATTATTTTGTACTTATATGATACCACGTGTAGTACAAAAGGGTAACAGAGCATGTTAGAGCGATGACTCACTTTCTAATGTTCCACGTTTGGGCAAGGGATGCGGGGCCGGAGAAAGTGGCCGTGCTTTACCGATCATTGAAGATATTAAAAGTATAATCGTGATGCTGCTATTACACTCATTTATGGAAAGAAAGTGGAAATATTCATTACACAAGTAATTTATATAAATAGCCATAAGCCCCTACGCGTATAAAAATAGCGTCTACGAGTAGAATTTCCAATTCGCAATCGCAAAGTCGTAAGTTTGAATACCACCTGTTGTACTTCTAAATATCCTTTAAAGTGTAAGTCTACCAGTTTTTCATCACCACTAGCTTTAATGGTGAAGGAAAACATCGCGAGGAAACCTCCATTTCCGAAGAATCCTCCGCTAATCTACGTGGTGGATTAAGGTTTGGGCTCGGTGTTTGCGAGAGAAGGCCCTCAGTCCCATCAGAGGAAACAATTCATGGGGTGCTATTTTATGCTATTTGGATTAACTTAAAAACATTACCATCCAACGTGGTAACCACCAGATCCACCAGATTACTGAGTAGGATTCCAAGTGGTGGTAGGCTTGTCATCTTAATAATTATCTGTAGGCTATCAGGGGTCTGTGAATAAAACAAGCTTGCTTACAAAATGTTATTAGTTAGGTACGAGTATGTAGCGCATTTTTCGTTGTAATATAGTTTTGTTTAAGAAAATACATCCGATGCGAACACAGACATATTACGAGAAAACATATTAATGAGTTAATATCTGAGTTTGTAGTTATCATTCTCATAATTTAAGATACAAGATAAAAACACAAAAGCGTAGATCGCAACGTTTCTCCCAGGAATTTGATTATCGAAGCATCTTTCCTATTTCCTCGTAAGTTCAAGCCCCGGCCGCAAGACTGCGCTTCCGAGGGTTATGTAAGCTAAGTTCAATCGGCGAACTGTCATTACATTACTATTACTACTAATGTGTTACATGGATGATGTAGGGTGTCTGTTCTGATGGTCTTTTTATATGTTTGGCTTGCGTTCAATCGTTGAAAATGACGTAATAATATGTAAGCGTGTAGAGTCTACGTAAGTTACGCCTGGTCTAGTCGGGAGAACGGCGCTTGCCGATCCGGAGAACCCGGGTACAAACCCCACACGGACTAAACTCACTACAACTGTCTTTTCGAACTCATGTGCGTAATGCCGCTAACTTAAAAACGGTGAAGGAAAACATCGTGACGAAACCGACATGTACTTAGAACCTTTCGAAATCATGTGTCATCCACCAACCCGCATTGGGCCAACGTGGTGGATTATGGCTTTAAATCTCTCCTTGTGAGAGAAGGCCTGAGTCCCAGCAGTGGGAGCATTTAGTAAGCTGTTGATGATCTTGATGTGTCGAGTCAAATGGTATGTATTTTGGAACGAAGTTTCTTACAGCAGATTTGATAGAGATTTGGCTGCATATTTTGAAAAATTTTGAGACTAACTGTAAGAAAAATACGTAACGGGAGTCCGCATAAAACTGCCCGTAATAAGTGTTGCCAACTTTATTTTTCAGATGATTGTACCGAAATTAATAAGCTCAAGCAATTTTTCTTTTGCAAATTATTTTGCTTCTATACTTATCCGAAGGTTGATCAATCGTCACCATCGTTGATACCACATATTTTTTTTACATAACATGATCATGAACTTATAGATTCATTCGACATCATGAACTCGTAACAAATGTTCAGTTGTAACCTAAGTAGGTTACAGCATTATACAATATTATGTTATATACATATTATGAAAATAATTTGATTAAATCATTTGAAAGTTCACTGTCTGAGAAGTATAGGTATTTTATGTTTGTATTGATGTTTTAAGTAAAATATTTTTAAAACATAAAATATAAGAAACATCATTTTTTTATTGTGCTTACCGAAAAACTTTGACTGATTTAAATGGTGTTTTTGAAATGACAGATTTTTCGTGGACTGTGAATTGAATTTTAGCGTTTCGCTCGGGAATGATGAAAAATCTTCGGGTAAACTCGGAACCATAGCCATTGGCCATCTAGAACTGCATTTCTAAACGCCCTGCGGTTGCACCCGCGTAGTTTCCAAAGTAAGCTTAAATCAAAATCAAATCACCAGTTAAGTATTTACTTCTATTGGCAGTTTCTATGACAGCCAATTATTTTTGGTATGTTTAGAGCGCTGGAGATTTAAAATAAATATTTTTTTCATCCCACCAGCTCGGAAAGAGTACTTTTGCTCCTCGATATCAGGGCGCAAAAGTCGTTTTTACCCTTTAGAGGTTAAAGTAAATTTGAATTTAGAACATCGTGTGTACTGAGGTTTTGAATTCAAAACATAATTCAACCTATTTATTTCTACCTCCTTGGTGCCGAATGCATCATACATTTTTATATGTTTAAAACTCAGACTCGGAACCTCCTTGGTGTACTTACTTTTTTAATTTGCTTAGCGCGAAAACATTTAAAATTTGCATTTAGTCATTTCCTCGCTGAGGTGGAATGAAAAGTTACGTGTTGCACTTGAGTGCAAAGATTTTTCACCTTGTGCTCTTTTGATTCCCTTGCTACGCTCAGGATTCTAATTCAATTTTAGGATCCTTCGCTTGCTCGGTCATCAAAATTGAGCACGCGGTTAAAAATCAACTTTGCACTCTTGTATAACAAATAACTATTTTAATTAACAAGTATTTGCTACTTTCACGGTTTCACTTTTTATTAATTTATAAATCAATTTTACTTTCAGTATGACCAGTAACCGAATAATGTAACCTTTTCGTCGTTCACTGACTTTAAATCATTTTTATAAAATTTTAATTCCATTATTCTCATGACATTTTATCATAGAGCAACATTTTTAGGGTCAGCTATAATATTCTTACTTTTTTTAAATATCAGAAGACTATTTCAATGACTTAAGGCGATGAGAGGCCTACGAGTTTTAGACTAAATAATGGAAAATTTCAAAAAACTAAATCATATCATATCGCGTAATATTTGTGTTATTCATAAGACAAATTTTATGTCAAATTGATATGCACCCCAGTACGGCGACGCGACGCGACGTTCAGATCTGCGCTTGCCTCTACCCGCCGAGCCTCCAGTCCGGGCCCGTCGCACGCGGTTGACAGACGCGCGACCGTTCGCGCGCTTCGACATTCAAATTTGACGTTTCCCTTGGCGGGAAATCGAACTGTCAAATTATAGTGCAGTGACTTCTTTTTTTTCTTGGATGCATGTTTTGGTTACGTGGTGAGTTATCAGTTAGTTTAATGTTCAATTTTAGATATTTTATAATCTCTATATATAAAAACGTTATGTTGGTTTGTGTACGCTTCAAATACTCAAAAAGTTCTGCACCGATCGAGCTGAAATTTAATAATGATATATTATAATCCGCATCAAGGATTGTTTTTATCTAATTTTTGCATCATAATGTGCCACAACGAAGCGTGGCAGGGTACAGCTAGTATTTGATATTAGAACTCTACAAATGTGAAATTTTTGAGTCGCAA
Source organism: Ectropis grisescens (assembly GCA_017562165.1). Taxonomy (NCBI): domain Eukaryota; kingdom Metazoa; phylum Arthropoda; class Insecta; order Lepidoptera; family Geometridae; genus Ectropis; species Ectropis grisescens. The sequence continues at coordinate 1,244,308 of CM029772.1, forward strand.
AATTTAATCCTAAACTAGCACAAAGTGTCATATTGAAATGTTGGCCCAATAATTAAAAACAATTACAAACTTTTTAACCAAATTCCTCAAAATTTATCATATCAGATAAATTATATACACTTTCAGTTTCAGAGTGATAAGTAAATTGCCATTCAGTTAGGACATGCTGCCAGAACGTTATGGGCTCTTCTGCACTGGGTACAGTTAGGAGCGGATTTACTTACTACAAGGGGCCCGTCCGGCTTCGCTTGGATATTTTCATATAAAACCATCAACCGTTGATCGAAATAAAAACTATTGGTTGGAACAAATACACATAAATACCAAATTTTGTGAATCTCGGTAGACTTGGTGAACAGTTACGTTAAGTTACGGCTGGTCTAGTCGGGAGAACGGCGCCTGCCGATCCGGAGCCCCCGGCTTCAAACCCCACACGCACCACTGTCTTTTCGAAGTCATCTGCGTAATGCCGCTAACTTAAAACGGTGAAGGAAAACGTCGGGAGGATACCGACATGTACCTAGAATCTTTCGAAGTCATGAGTCATCCACCAACCCGCACTGGGCCAGCGTGGTACATTATGTCCTTAACTCTCTCTTTGCGAGAGTAGGCCCGAGTCCCAGCCGTGGGAACATTTAGTGGGCACTGGAAATAAACATCGTGACACTGGAGTTCTATATAATGTATTAACTTTTATTTGAACCTTCCTACATTATTAAAATGTATTGAATTATTTAATAAGTAGATAATTAATAGTTATAATTACTTTTTTAACACCCATGTAACAAATCATACTAAAACAATTGTATTCTTGATTTGAGAGCTGTGTGATTTACCTACATCGTATTATATCCGTCTGGCTTACCTTAAATTTTTAAATTGTCTAGTGACCACCACTGTCTACTCATAGCAAGTACACATACTACAGCGTATATCGTGTAGCATTTGTAGTGCATTTTGCTGCAATGTGTGTAGTTCAAATAAATATATAACAGACTGAACCTATAACAAGTAAACATTTGAAACTACAAATAACTTTACTAGTTTACCAGAACTCACGATCAATAAAAAAATGTAAACACAAAGAGAAATTTATCATGAAACATAAAACGTCTTAACTATTTTGATTACCAACTTCTCTAACGTTATTCCACATCCGCTCGGTAAAATGTTAACATTCTTTTTATTTTGGCGCATTGCCATTCATCTTGGTATGTAATGCAGCCAGCATGCTGGGCACGGTTCCGATTGGTAGTGGGCTTGCACATTTTGATATTTTGTAGACTTTGATTGGTATATGGATAATTCAAATGTGCTTAGTGTAAGTAGTTAGGTATGTAGTTCTCATTGTTTTTTAGTTTTGTTAAAAAAGGCTCTTGAAACATAATAAATAGGTATATCTACAAACATTGTTTCTCTCTAACTAAGAGGATTGAGTTCATATTCGAAATAAGAACATCTAGGATGTGGGATGCATCTTTCGAGAGGATTTTCTTCGATGGATGTAATCTGTTCTTCAAGCCGAGATTGAAGGGGGTATCTTCTAGGTTATCATGCTCCATCGTAAATTAATAAAATAAATAAATATTGGTGAACAGTTCACACACATACCATCTAACCCCAAACTAAGCAAAGCTTGTACTATGGCGGCCAGATAGCTGACTTGTATAGGTTTAAATCCATACTTATAAAACATAGAAACACCCAGACACAGTACAAATATTGGAATTCATTACAAAAATATTTGGACTAGGTGGGGATCGAACCCACGACCCGTGGCCATCGCATGCAGACTTACTACCCACTAAGCCACGAGATCATATCGCCATTAATCATCAGGCAAGATACCGGTCAAGTGCACATCTATCACCGTTAAAATAAAATGCCAATTACTTTATTACACTTGATATATTTGAAAGTCCGAACATAAATGCCTAATTCGTGTTTTAGTAAAATCCACTAAAAGCATCGCCGCGATTTAGTTTACGTAACTAAAACCACTTCAAATTAATTAAACCGTTTTAGCAAAATAACTTTCGAATTGAATCCTGCAATGCCGCATATTATTTACATTCTCAAGTGGTTTGCAATTTTTGTTTAGAAAGCATAACATTTACAAAAGACTACGATTTCTGTGAGAGAAGCTTTTTTATTGTTTTACTGACTTCACACGGGTTCAACTTCTTACTAGACCTTGTCCCATTTTGAGTTTTTTTAACTGACTTATAAAAAAAACATATATTTACAAACCTCCTTTTATGAAGTCGGTTAAAAAAGAGGTTCTCAATTCGGTTCGTTGCTTTTTTTGTATGTTATGCGCTAGCGTTGCCAATTGTGAACTGATTTTAATGGTTATATTTTTGTATGGTAGATAATTTATCAGAGGTGGTATTGTATAAATTTTATTAACCACAGTGAGGCACTTTTTGAAATATGAACAAAAGATACGCCGCGCCGTAGTGATAGATTCTTATGAAGTTTGGCCGAGTGTATTAAGGCCGTGCCCCGAGTAAATGACCTTGAGTATTTTAACCTCATCGCACATCGCAAGAAAGAGCAAGAGAAAAACACTAGGATTTGACACTGTTTCCCGCTCAAATTTTAGAATAAACTCTTTATAAAATCAGATTTTGGTCTTTTGAAAACAAAATTTCTACCAAAATGTTCGTAACGGATTTGCCTAGCCGTTAAGTGTAAGTACAAAATCCAAAGAATGATGGTTTTCGAGTAGATGCATGATAATTACAATTATTCCTATTTTTTAAGGTTTCATTGTGAGGAGATTATTTAAACAATAAATTCATTAACAAAAAAGAAACTGCCATTTTGAAATCCAGAAATTGTGGAAATTTAATGTATTTTTTGCCAGTTGATATTTGTTTTGGCTAATGAGTAGCCAGCTCTGAAAACTGAACAAAAAACTCGTTTTATTGCAGTCAGTTAAAAATACATTCAACATCTTTCTGCAACACGAAAAAGAAGAAAAATTACAGAAACAAAGACGCGAGTGAAACCGCAGAAAACTGCTAGTTTATCTATAACTGCAGTAAATAATGACAAAATGAGGCAAATATGAACAGACCGCAATCACAACTCACTCAGTAATTCATGACATTTGCAGACACAACTTTTTGTGCGGATTCCGCGGAGACCCATACTGATGACATAATAATGACACTATTATAATAATATATACACTATTTTCTACTAATGAATAAAAAATTATCCGCGTTTTCGGATAGGAAATTATATAATTGAAGATCCGAATTAATTTGTAATTTGACGTATAATATGATTGCGCAAAGTTAAGTGATTTTTATGCAAAATGTTTTTGAAGATGTTGGATTTTAATCCGATCAATTAATGTGTGAACGTCACTAATTTATAGTTTGAAGAGCAATCAATGTTTTCAGTTAAATTTTAGAGCAAAGTGTGTCTGCAATTTAGATAGGTTAAGTGCTACTCGCGATACGTCCGTCTGAAGGTGAGTGACACGGCTGAAAATAAAACTTTACAACTATTTATAAAATAAAGAATTCAAATTACTACCTAGCAATGCACTGCGCTCGTTACCCGGAGATATAAAATAAATTAGGTTTTTGGACTGTGATTACCTAGAAAAAACTTATTCACTCTCGCTTGAAGACACCAAGATTATAACCATCGGGCAAACTCCACTCAGGCAACGCATTTCATATTTTTATCCCAACTACAAATTCAGATTGTTTTAAAAGAACGTAATTTTTCATTACTTATTCTGTAACGAATTCGGGGATCGTCTTTCTTTGAATGATACTTTGTAGCGACCAAACATGTAGTTTGTATTACTTTGTGTAAAACAATAATGACTGCTCTTGGCGAAAAAAAGTTATCCGGAATTAATTGATGTAATGTGCACATTAAATAGAAAAATATTACGTTTGTTATTATGAAACATTACTAAAACAAAATTAACAATTAATTGAAAATCATAATTAAATTGAAATATGTAAATAAGATCTATCTCTATTTTAAAAAATGTTATGTTGGTTTGTGCACGCTTCAAAAACTCAAAAAGTTCTGCACCGATTGAGCTGAAATTTTACAATGATATACAGTATATATATATATTTTTTTTAAATAAGGAGGGACGAGACGATCAGGACATGTGCCTGATGGTAAGCAACATGCCTGACACACAACAGCATAGTGACACGCAGCTAATGGAACACGAAGAGTCCTAATCATTACCTAGTACTGCACTGCGCTCGTCACCCAGAGATCTAAGATCTTATATCTCTAAGCCCTGTAATTTCTCTGGAAACATTGCCCTTCAAACCGGAACACAGTAATGTTTGCACATTACTGCTTGGCGGTAGAGTAACTGGCAAAGGTGTGGTACTTCCCCAGGCGGACTCTGGCAAGAGTCCTACCACTACAAAAGGATTGTTTTTATCATCAAGGATCATCCTCATATCATATCATATCATCCGCATCAATGATTGTTTTTATCAATTTTTTGCATCACAATGTGCCACAGCGAAGCGTGACAGGGTACAGCTAGTATATTATAATATGTTATGAATGAATAAGAATGTGTAATGAATGAATTATGTATGTACCTAATGAATAAGATGGCGGCAAAATTTTCTTCATCCCTGGACGGCAGACACCACCGCTACTCTGCTGGGTTGATATGGCCTACAGTGGAGACCACGAGCAAGCAAACATAGCGTATGACTGAAACTCGATGTTGTGACGATATACGATGATGATGATTAAATATGAATGTTGTAGATGTCGATAGGTCCCGTACGAACACCGCCTGCGGTGGGTGTAATAGCTTCCTATATGCGCAGTAATGTTACCCCGCTATTACTTAGTAGTTTTAAACGCACCCGCGCTGTGTCCTGCGGTGAGGGAAAGCAGTAATTACTTCGCATTACGAGTCTATCGCAACACCGGCGTATGTTCGCGATTGCTTAATATAAAACATATATAAGTTAAAGAATTGACTGGAGCAACAGCCGTTCCAAGTTTGACGATGGCATTTGAATGAAATCAAAATTAAAAACAAAAATTATATAATGTATTTTATTCATCACGATTTGTACTGCAGATTTTCCAAACTTTGCATTTTAAGTACCGAACCAAATACGAGTAGAATCCAGAAATTAATAGAAGATTGAAGATTGAGATGATGTAGATACCTACTTATTTTATTATATATACCACAACCAATTTAAAGCTAGAAATTAAAAGAAGAAGACTATTTTTTTATCATTGTATAAATTCCGACCAATACTAATAGTTTTGCCAGACATCTCCAGAGAGACTCCACATCCAAAGAGGCATGCCATTTCGAAGAGGCCTGTTTGTATGGTTCAACTTTTAAAATGTTTTGTATTGTCTTCCCCACAAACAGAAATAAAGATTTTTGTATTTGTATTTAAAAAGCCGAATTGGCATTTGTCAGCCTGTTAACTCTGTAAATAAATAATAAATCAATATTGGTGGACATTTCTCAAAATACTAACGAGCTGTAAAGCTAAGCAAAACTCCTGTTCTGGGAGCTAGATAGCCAAATATAGCTAATACCAAAGAGTTTACATATACTACGTATAGAGTTGGCACAAACGCTTTACATCGAAAGCACGGGTAGTATCTTTCTTGCCTTGTCGCTCTTGTGGAAGTGTCATACTTTTGTCGCGACACATCACTCTGTTGCCATAGAAAGTATGCACTGCTTACGATTGACACAAAGGAACCGTGCAGAAAATCTAACTCTGTACGTAGTATATCTAAACTCTTTGGCTTATATACCTATTACTTCCTACTAATATTATAAATATTAAAGTTTGGATGTCTGATTATTTGGATGCCCGTTGCTCAATCACGTTGTAAAGTCTGAATGGATCAAATTTGGAATACAATTAAATCATAGTAGGGCCAATACAATCGGTAAACACATCAGGCTTCTTTGTATCTCGGAAAAATAATGGAACCAGGAACTCCACGGGTAAAACCGCAGGACACTGCTAATATGTTATGAGCTATGAGTACGTATGAGCTTAGTCGATGAGTCGGGACTACATGAGCCGTTACTTGCAGTCGTGGTTCATTGCGCGCGCGCCGCTCTGATGGCGGACCAACGAACGGCGAGAGCAAACTTACAACGATAGCGCACTGAGAATACACCGATAAATAACTTTAATTTACAAAAAAAACTGGCTGTAAAAATCTACTGATAATAAAACATTATGTCTTACAATATAGGATAATATCTATACTTGGTTGATTATGACGAATCTAATTACCTATATCTTAGTTGTCAAAATCCATCCAGCCGTTTAGAAGATACGTGGGAATAAATACATTTACAAGCATACAAGATACGCGCTAAAAACGTAACCCTTCTTTCAGTCGGGTAAATATGGTTGGACGTTCCTCAAAAGACTAAGCTAACCTTATATTATGGGAGCTCTAAGTTTAGCAAAGCTTACACTGTTGTAAATTATGTTCCAATGTTTTTAATAGTTCTTTAAAAGGTTTTCAATACGGGTCGTTAGATAGATAGATATTAACATTTTTTGAAGTGAAACATTCTTTAGCAGCGTTGAACTCTTTTGATAGGGGAAAATTTCAAGCTTTTGCGTCACCGCGGGTAACATGCTATTGTCTGCGTCGGGGCAACGGAGCGTGATGCGCACGAGTTCCTTTGTTTGACACGTATAATCTTGTAGCTTTGCGTCACCGACATGCGTTGTAGCAGTATATTTGGATGCCATATTGTGCAACATTATGTTTAATACTAATTAATATACTAAATTATATAAAAGCTTTGGTTTTTTCTCTATCAGCAGTCTCTATGACTGCAAATTTTTATAACTTTAACCTAAGTTATTCCAATTTTGTCAAATATCAAAATCCTCTCCCTTCAGCTATCACTATTACCTATCGGTTATCGTGGGCCATTTTTAGAGGAATAAGAGAGACGATCTTCTTAGCATTCCATGGATTCACCGTGTGGGTGCCGGGTCCATCGTGTGGCAGAGAGAAAAACTCAGTAGTTCCCGAGACTTGTGACTCGGGCGTAGGTTTAAAGGGCCCCTTTCTGACGTACATCAACACTCACCTTTACTACTCGTTTTTCTCTCCCTGCCCAGCCAAATCTGATATGAGCCTACTAGTGCAGCTTTAGATACTCGTTCCAGTATAGAACTTACTGCACTTCTGGATAAGCCAAGGTCTTTCAGTAGGTTATAGAGAGATTTTGCTGGTATACCTCTCGCTCCCACTTCTACAGCGTATAAACTAACTACATAGCCGTTTTTTGTTAATTCATTTAGGAGGTCGTAATACTTATTTTGTTTCATCGCGTGGTCTTTAGGTATATTAGTTTCTCACTATAAGTTCAAAAATTTTACGAAAAATACAACTGAATTAACAAGTAATAATAAAAACCAATAATGCAAATTGCGTTCCAAATTAAAAGTTTGGAGAATGGTGGTATAAGACTTACGACTAAGTAATTGGAAATACATACATATATTCGTATGATACGCATACACAGAGCAAATATTTGCATTTATTAAATAAATATTTATTCTAGGTAAGAATTAAACTCAAATACGCAAATATGTGTTTTTACAAATAATATAAGAAATAAATATTGGTGTACAATTCATATACAACACCATCTGATCCCAAACTAAGCAAAGTTTGTGATGGCGCCCAGATAGCTGATATAATACTTATACAGTTTTAAATATATCTTTATTATACATAGAAACACCCAGATACAGTACAAACATAAGAATTGGTCACACAAATATTTGCACTGGGTGGGAATAGAACCCACGACCCTCAGCTTTGCAATAATAAAACAATGCCATGCATGTTGGCGGGAATACCAATCAGTCAAAGAAACAACATCCATCTATATCTCATGTTCATTAATACAGAGCCATGCTACAATTTGTACGCAAATTCCTAACACTGGAACAGACAGCATAACTAACAAACTTAATGCAATATGCTAACCGTAATTCCCATTCGGACGATGGGGAGTGCCGTTCCGTAATACACTAGCGGAAATGATTGCACGCGCTTCTAAAAACTCGCTTGCTGGTTACATGCGGTCTTACACTTCGCACTTCAATGCAACATGTTAATTCGGTCCATACTTTTCTATTTTAAAACTAATTATTTGTTACGCTATTTTTATATCTGATGAAAAGTTAATTTTTTAATAGTATTTTTTGTTGTGGCTTCTTTATTTGTCAGCTATACTACCACCGTAGTAATGTGCAAAAAAATATTTTATTCCGGTTTGAAAGGCAATGTTTCTAGATAAAATATAGGACAAAGATATAAAAGGACATCTTTGACTGATGAGCGCAGTTCAGTGTTTTAGATTTTTTATGTTCAAATAGTTACTAGGCAATGTACCGCCCTGTATCAATAGTACTACTGAATAGTACAACTAGTTGTACATGATACAACTTTGCACCTCTAATACTACGAGTAGTACTCTAGAGTACTCGTGCTGTTATGGTGTTAACTTTTTAGTAGTGGAAGGACTCCTAGCAGAGTCCGTCTGGGGAAGTACTCTTACCACACCTTTGCCAGTTATTCTACCGCCGAGCAGTGATGTGCAAACATTACTGTGTTCCGGTTTCAATGGTTATGTTTCCAGAGAAATTACAGGGCTTTGAGATAAAACATCTTAGATCTCTGGGTGACGAGCGCAGTGGAGTGCTACGAGTAGGTAATGATTTGGAGTCTTCACGTTCCAATAGCTGCGTGTCACTGTGCTGTCATGTGGCATGTTGCTTACCATCAGGCACACATCCTGCTCGTCTCGTCATTCTATATTTAAAAATGAAAATAAAATTAAAAATTTAGTTTCTTTAGTCTGATTACCTACTTATTGAGTTCAAAGGCCATTAGTTTAGTGACATAAACTATTATAAATGTAACATGTGCAATACCGATATATTTCCACGGTGATATAATAACGATATTATACAATTCACGACATATGCTAATGAGATCACAATATAATAATTTAAAAGCAGAATAACTTAGACATATTGTAATCTAATCGCGTAAACCTAGATTTTACACCAGCTATGAATACTAAAACGAGTTTTTGATTAAAAATTTGTATTTCTACAAGGATGTTTTAACGTCTTGTGACATACTTGCAAACAATATGTTGACATACTTACTTCATTTAATATATTATGTACTGTCACGACTTGACCTGACAATCTCATGTCAGTAATTTAGGTTACAAAAAAGTTACTAACTGCCATTTTCCTTTTACATTTACTCACAGACTAAGTAGAGAGTACATTTACTCATGGTTAACGCGAGCCAAAAAGTTGATAAGTTTATTAGAAAAGTCAAATCTTAAAATACGAAAATCTTTACCCAGTCAACTGATATTGTTTTGAAACTTTCGCAATTTTTTTTAACTTTTATAGGCTTACACATGACCACCATCTCGCCTGATGTTAAGCGACGATGCGGTCTACGATGGAGCGAGCTTACCTAGAAGAAACCGATTCACTCTCGATTTGATGACACAAATATTGTAGCCATCGGGGTAAACCCACTCAGGCAACGTATTCCACAGCCTAGACGTTCTTATCACAAAAGTAGAGTCAAATCTCATCCTTCGTGTCTTTAGAACATCAACCATGAAACGGTGTCGCTTTTTCGAGCTACGAGCATTCCGATAGAAAAAAGGGTCATAATCATGCAAATAAGTTGCAATTTTGACTTTTTATGCGTCCATGCCCGCACAGTTTAAGTTTTTTTTTTCGTGATATAAAGTACTATTTTAGACCGTTACCTAACTGTGTTCCAACGCGATTGAGTCACAAACACCAGAATATCATCATTACAATACATTACAACATTAGTAGTATAATTATTAACTTTCGTTCTTTTTTTTTCAGATAAATTTCCACAGAACATGCGAAGAAGTAGAAGCAACAGTGTGTGACAAACCCAGAGTTTGTGTGTTAAAATGCGAGTTGCCAAGTATGTGCCAGTGAACTGAGAGGGATTACATCAAAATGCGTTCAGCAAGACTTGTGTGTGTATTGGTGGTGTGTGTGTTGGTGAAACAGGCGCTAAGTAAGTCACATTTTTTTTTCAATTGCTTTAAGATAGGTGTCTTTTTATTTCAAACCTCTGAAGGTTACAATATGACAGCATATTGTAACCTTTTACAAGAGCTAATGTGTCATGTGAAAATATACCTTATCATTGAGGAAATTGGAACTTTCCGGTAAAAATATTCAAATTTTTCAATTCCCAAGATGTTCTCTCTTCTATGTATGTATTGACCAAAGAGTTTACATAAACGTAGTATATGTAAACTGTACCAAAGAGTTTACATAAACGTAGTATATGTAAACTCTTTGGTATTAACAATCAAAATCTACTTATGAACTTTCGCATTTTTGCCATGGTAATAAAAGCTAAACTTATTTAACAATTACTTGAATACTTATTACAAACTTCTTAAGATTAACACTATTCCACTAAAGTTAAAAAAAATAACACAATAAGGAGTATAAACGATCTCTTCCAGGCAACAATAGGATGGAGTAAGAGATTTGAAAATAAAGAGACGAGGATAAAGTAGAAAAAGGCATTATGACTTATTACGACGCATTCTAAGTATTGCGCTCACTTTATACTTTTTTTTTTTTTTTTTTTTTTTTTAACTTTAATAGGTTTACACTTGACCGCCATCTCGCCTGATGTTAAGCGACGATGCGGTCTACGATGGAGCGTGTTTACCTAGAAGAAACCGATTCACTCTCGATTTGAAGACACCAAGATTATAACTATCGGGAAAAACCCACTCAGGCAACTCATTCCACAGCCTAGACGTTCTTATCACAAACGTAGAGTCAAACCTCTTTGTCCGTCAATACTCCCACATGGGCTTTGGGCCCAACTCTCACAAGGAAGAAGTCAAGAATATATGTATATAATCTAACACAGGTGTCATGAGTGATTTCGCGGGAGATACATATCCTTGACAGATTTCTTTTTGGAACACACCTGTTCCCCTACAATGTTTTCTACCACTGATAACCTATGTAAAGCCAGCAGTGATTACCCATTCGCAAAATCCTAATACTTAAAGGTACTAGCAGGATTTCGCCATAGGGGTTTCTAGTGCATAGGACACCAAGGCTTTTATGGTAATCTAAAGATCACCACAAAACTAACACAGTTTTTTGATAAAATTGTTTTGTCAACAAGTTATAATGTCAATTTACCAAATCACTGTCTCATAAATGCATAAAACATCCAAAAAGTTCAATAAACCCATCCGATTAGAACTAAACTCACGCATCGTGCCGTCTCGCATGACGCATCCACTAGACAAATTACGTCAAAATGGCCACATAAACATTTTATAACACCAATACCTTAACCAAACAACGTTAATGTTACCACATCTCGCTCGTCATTACCGGCATTACCAAGTAAAGCACATAACTGGCAACATTTACAGACGAACAGACATTTTATTACCGTTTTTTCGCGTAATTATTCATATAATTGAAATAATTACGGTTCAAAAGATCATTGTGGCTTACCGCTTTCGCCACTTTCCCTTTGTAAAAATACGATTTTGTGCTATGATAAATGCGCGGAATCTTTTGTTTATAAAACTATTTGAATAGATGTGATAGGATGGGAATTGGAGTTATGTTTGCTTTAGACTTGAGATAAGCTTATGTGAATTTTTGGTAGCCTTTGATGTTTTTATGAGTGAGAATCGTCTGTAGTTTGTTATTGTCGTTGTGTGTAGCTTTACCGCCTAATATTTATACAATGTGTAGTGACGGGGCGAGCAAGACACGTGCTTGTGACATGTTATTGTAGTGGTAGGACTCCCTAGCAGAGTCCGCCTGGGGAAGTACCACACTTTTGCCAGTTATTCTACCGCCAAACATGTTTTCACATTACCTTCTGTGTTCCGGTTTGAAGGGCAATGTTTCCAGAGAAATTACAGGGCTTAGAAATATAACATCTTAGATCTCTGGGTGATGAGCGCAGTGCAGTGCTAGGTAATGATTTAGACTCCTCATGTTCCAATAGTTGCGTGTCACTGTGCTGTTATGTGGCAGGCAAGTTGCTTACCATCAGGCGCATGTCCTGCTCGTCTCGTAAATTCTTATTTAAAAAAAAAATATGTGCGTGATGGAAAGCAATTCAACCTGGCCATAATTGCACATAGGAACAACTCATTTTGCTTTGCTTGTGGTGTTACTGAGACTCAAAGCTTATCCTACAAAGATGTTATGATGATGTTAAGAGAAGAGTGAGAGTTAAGGTCATTATGCACCACGCTGTTCAAGTGCGGGTTGGTACTCGCAGCACTCATGAGCTGAAAAGATGAGGTTGTAGATTAAACTCCCGATTGTAATATAAACGAAATTGACGATTTTTCCAATGTTACAGTGACACATAAACTAGAATGTTGATGAATAATAAATAAATAAATAAATCGTTTGTTTTTAAAAACACAATGGGTACATCACATTTTTAACAAAATGGTGAAATTGCGGAATTTATATAAATCTACTAGCCGTACCATTGGGCCCAAACTAGGCTAAGCCTGTATCTTGATCTTATCTCTGACGCGCCAAAAGCATAACGTGGTCAAGTGCGAGTCGGGCTCGCCCATGCAGGCTTCCGTAGCAGTTAGTAACATAATACAAAAGTTATTGTATTTCATTGTTACTTTAATCAGTGTTTTTACAATAGTCAATTCATGACGTATTATAATAAAACTGCTTACTAGATATCATTCAAACCAATTTTCGTTGATAGTTTACATAGTAACGTACATTATACACTTTTTTTTGTCATTCTCTTATTTTAGAAGTTACAGGAGGCACACTTTTTACCACTTTGGAAGAGTCCCTCGCGCAAACTATTCAGTTTTGGAAAAAAAATGTTAGAAACCTGAATATAATTTTATTGACCTATCCATAGATACCACGTATGGTATTGATAAAAATATGTTGAGTTTCAGTTCTATGTATGTGACACCGATAGAAATGTTTGTTGTTTTCTATATTTTGTATCAAAATCTTAATGCGGTTCACAGATTACATCTACGTACCAAGTTTCAATAGTATATAATATACTATTGAAACTGCTATTATATATATCTTAATATATTTAAATCTCCTGTCACGTTGTTTGTCCGCGATGGACTCCTAAACTACTTAGCCGATTTTAATCAAATTTGGACACCGTGTGTATATTGATCCAACTTAAAAGCGACACACTAGCGAAGCCGGAACGGCCCGCTAGTGTATATATATAATAGCTTTTATAGTTTCGGAGAAAAGTGGCTGTGACATACGGACAGACAGACATGACGAATCTATAAGGGTCCCGTATTTTGCCATTTGGCTACGGAACCCTAAAAATCGTAAGCATATGCCCGTCGCATCATGTCGCACGTTTGAATTGTCGTTTCACATCCTGAGAGAAATGTAGTAAAATGACAAGTACGAGTACGTAGACCTGGCGTTATCTCGCTCGGTGAAATGAGTAGACACGATTTGGAGATATTTAGAGCGAGACTGAGATGGTATCACCGCTCGGAGCTCGGAGGCCGGCGGAATGGGTTATAGCATTCCTGCGAGACGAGACGACGTTATGATCGTTGTTAGTTTGGACAGTTCTTTATTGAAGACAATTTTTTTAGTCGCGTAGTAAATTTTCGGTAAGAAAAAATCTTACGGTTTCGCGTCACCGACTTGCTAATGTAGCGGTGTAGTGGCGGCGGCGGCAGTATCATGCAGCTATTGGAACATAAAGAGCTCAAATCATTACCTAGCATTGCACTGTGCTCGTCACCCAGACCTATAGGATGTTTTATCTCGCCCTGTATATAATCTCACTAGAAACATTGCGAGTTAAACCAGAACTCAGTTATATTTTCTGATTACTGCTTGACGGTAGAATAACTGCCAAAGGGGTAGTACTTCCCCAGCCGTACCTTTCTGAGAGTCATACCACTACAACAAAAGTTCATCATATAATTACTTATTATTATTATAAAAAAAATTATATAGTCATTCGTTACAGATAAATTTTTAGAAAGTGTGTATTAGATGTCTATGGTCTAATGCCACCTTGTCTTTTTTCAATCGGATTTTTTGTAGCTCCTGAAGCGACATCGTTTTATGGTTGATGTTCCAATGGCTCGAACGAATAGGTTCTAAGTTATTCTATGCCGAGCAGTAAAGTATAAAAATGTCTGAGCTTCTGTTCGGTGGCCAATGATTCGAAAAAAATATTATACGAGTGAAGAGCTCATTACAGCGTTCAGAGTTTTGTATTCTTCATGTCAAAATAGCGGAATGGAATTGTGCTGTTATGAGCAGCACATTTTATGCTTACCATAAACATAAACGTACTGGCTGGGTAAGTTACGTATACTTACGTACATACCTTAGTACTAAGCAAATCAAACAAACACTTCACAAGTTGCAAGTAACTTGTTCAAAGTATTAATGCGAGTAGTTCACCCAGAAACTTGCTCTTCTAGTTTATTGCCATCTAAGCACCTAGATGACAAGCATTTGAGAAATGTAAAAAATACTAACATCTCTCGTTACTTGGTGTGAAGTTGGGAACAATTTGTGCAATACTCGTAAAAAAAAATTTTTGGGCTTTTTTTGTTGAACAAAAATCATGGAACTCGCGTCATTGTCACCTAACGTTCTGTAATTTGGATGAACAAAACTCATCATCAAGCAAAAATATGTATACACATGTGTAATATTGTTAGAGTATACCTATGTGTTCCTATTGCATAGTATCTCCAACAAAGGTAATTCAAATTAAGAGCCATGAGTGAGAAAAACGTCATTGCTTCACAATATAACACTTAATTCTAATAGATTTTTCACATAACTCCAAACCAACCGAACTGTCCCTTACAATTGAATAGACAATCAGTTCTGAACGATTTAGTTTCTCTAAATAGTCAGAACGACCCAGAAATGAATTATTTAGCTGAGAAAAAGATCACTCATTACTTCCCCGAGGAAGTGACAATACATACTGAGTGCTGGAAAGAAAACCATAGACAATGGTCCCAGATATTGCCAGTACATCGCATTGTTGTTCGAATCCCGAGCGACGTATCTCACGCTTTGACAAGCATAGCTCACACAACTTCGACACTCTTACGTCTTACGCAGTAGAGTTTAATTTTGAAATTATTGTTTGGCTGTCAGATTGGTAAGATGGCAACTTTAGCCCACTTTTGCTAAGTTTGTGTAATAGCGATGACACGCCGGCTTTTTTCTTTAGCTAATTAATTTGCTCGGCTTAGTGAAATCTATGGGAGTTTTGTAATTTTTCATGACTTTGGTCGAGAGCTTTGACGTTTTGACAATGTTGGGGTCAGCGGGGCTCGGAATGGAAATAACTCATCAGTTATACTTCTGGCTGCAGTCATAACAATGACGCAACTTAATTTTTTTTCTACGCTTCAAGTAAATTAAATTTACATTCGGAATCAATAAAATTAGGTATATCCAAATGGCATTACTTTATTTGACTAAAACTTCACCTGACATAGTTTTTTTTTCAAGTAAATTAACATAAACATAATCACGCGTAGTTTCCACTTTATGTTCCTACCCTGGTCCTCGGGACCTTGTCTTACAAGAGGAGAGTTAGAGTTCCACCACGCTGGCCAAGTGTGGGTTGGTGATTAATGCATGTACTTGAAAGAAGCTGGTTTCCTCACTAAGCATTCCTTCAACGTGAATGCTTGGAGCGATTTGTACACCTGTATTTGGAAAAGTATTCAAAATGCAGGCGGAATTGAAATTTACGCATACACAATTCTGGAACTTGAGGTTCACTATGCCATAACAAGGCTTTTACGACTACGCCATCTCCAGTCTCTTTCATCATCATTATCATCATCAGCCTATACTTGTCCACTGCTGGACATAGGCCTCTCCCAAGATACGCCTTTAACTGTGAATAAATCGTCGTGAGGACATATTCCATAAGGACATGATGTATAATCCGGAAAAGCATATTTGGCCAGCCAGTGGAATATGTCCTTGACTCTTCTTGTCTTACTAGGAGTCTCAGCAGTGGGTACATAGAACGAGCTTCTAATATCACTGTTTTTCATCTAATGACTTTATTTGAAACATTTACTTTAAAAAACCCATTAGCACTCCATAAACTCAAGCTGAAGTAAAAATTTGAACAATTATTACATACAAAAAAATTCTTAATGATGACCATAATTCATCCTAACAGCTGTAATAATGATAATTTAATATATTAAAAGATGTCAAAAGAAACGTTTTACAATTGAACATGTGTAATTCACAGTTAATTGTCCCTTTTGTACAAAATTTCGACATTTCCACTAACGACTAAGCCCTTTTGCAACGAATTCTGCACACGTTGAGAAACAGCGTCTTAATGGGAAATTAAGATGTGAAATAATTAATTAAGACTTCATAAACACAGTAAGATAAATTACATTATTTAAAGCATTACATATTCTTCTGTTGCTTTAATTTGATAGTTGTAAGTGTTAATTGGCAGGTGTAGTAGTAACTAGTAGCAACTGACCTTTATGATCTAATGCCACCTTGCCCCTTTACTATCGGTCTGCTCTTAGTTCGAAAAAGTGACATCGTTTCATGTTTGTCATTTCAAAGACAAAGAGGTCTCACTCATAAGAGATACGATGAGGCTTTTTTGTGATAAGAACATCTTGGCTGTGGAATGCGTCGCCTGAATGGGTTTTCGCGACGGTTAGTGTACTGAAGAATATATGGATAGATGGATTAATGTTGATGTTTCCAATCGAAATTGGATAAGTTTTTTTAAAGAACGAACGAATTGTAGACCTTTTAATTTGCTGCAAAGAATGTCTTAAACGTTTTCTGTAGGGTTGCTAGCACGGATATTTGCTAGTTTACGAGATAAAGAGCAAGAATCTTTGCCCCTTTTTTCCCAAGATAGCAAAGGACAACAGTGGCAACACCGACAAACTTGAATTTGAATTGAACTTAGAGTAAGCCTTATACTAACAACATACACATCACAAAAACAAAATTAAAAACGCATGCAAATGCCTAAAAAGTGTAACATTACAATGGACGAACTAGTCCAATTTGTACGTGGATACGATTCTGAAGTTAAATGAAGCAATTTTAATTTGTTTTGTTTTTTTTTTATTAATGGTGTGAATGTACCCATTAAGATTAGACTGGGAACTGGTCTTGATGTAAGAAAATTACTTCACAAAGTATTTTAGAAAATAACAAACAAACGTTATATCTGGGTCTACAATAAACAGTGAATATTATACAGTTATAGGTAAAACTTTTAGCCGATGTACCCTACTCGCGAGAACGTGCAATTTCAATATCGCAAGATCGTAGGTATGGACGTACGTCGTATGTACATTTTGGTTATTTTACTGGCAGATGTAGAAATTTGTCATTTGTCAATTGATATTGACAGTGACAGAAAATATCGTACGGCAATCGAATCTACGATTCCAATTTTTTTTTCAAGAGTGAGGCGTTATCAATCTTATGCCTTGAAATATTTTAAGAAAGAATTATTTAAATAACAACGACACTGATTACGATAAAATGTATATGGGACTACTTCTTAAGTATGGATCTACCAAACAAAAACAAAATTATGAAAATCTATTCACAATTGGCGGAGCTATCACGTAACGTAGTACATACAAAAAAAATACAACTAAATTCAGAACGTCCTCCATTTTTTAAAGTTAGTTCATAAATGTAGTGATCTGCACGTTGAAGTATATCGGCAGTAATGCCAGGGAAACGCAGTGGATCGAACCCTGGTCGGTCGTTGCTCGCGCCGCGCAAAAACGTAGGAAATACTGCAGTGCGTAGAGAAATGACGCTGTATCCGCGCCATAAGCTCTGCTAGTGCAGGGCTGAATGATTGATTATCGGTATCGATGAAATGTAAGTTACGTTGTAGAGGATGTCGTGATTGCCATTGCCATTCTTGATAATTTATTCGTGTGATGAATACAAATATTTTTTCTGTTTTTGGGTGTTTTACAATCTATCTTCATGTTAGTTTTTGCATCAGCTATATATACCTCCAGTGATACAAGTTTGATCAGTCTGGGGTTGGGTGATCTGTAAATATCTCACAATATTTATAAAAATTGTGATTTATGTTTTATAATGGTTTCTACAATTAATAGTTGCAATTATTATTATTCAATTACTACGTATTTCATAGTGTAGTACGCATCTCATGATAGTTCAATATAGATAAAAGTGCTCCAAAATGTACTAAGTTGTAAACTTATTGTTATACTACGAAACTTTGTCTCTATGATTGCTTGTTACTCTGTCAAGTTAAAACTACTGAAATTACTTGATTAAAATTTGGTACATAGATGTAAAATAGCAGTAGAATAAAACATAGGTACGCTTTTTTTATGCTCTAAAAGAATCGAGAACTAATCGCAGTTTCATTTACCGCGGGACACTGCTAGAGATGACTTAATATAGAAGTTATTACTCATGAAGGAAAAACTGTTATGTCAATTCTTCAAATGAAATTATATGTTTATAATATGTTTCAAATGTCGAAACTCGACTTGAGACTTAGGTAGGGACTGGCAATACACGCAAATAATAGTGAATCACAAACAACCTTAAAATTGGCAGATTTCTAGATGTAGACAAAATTCGCAGCTTACGAAAATTTTGCAGCTAAATCGAAAGCTCTTTCTATTTGATAACAGACTTGCAGCTGTGATTTTTTCAGCAGTTACTAATGATTTTCAGTTTTATCTCTATTTATTTACTAGTTCACAATCTTATCGAATAATGCTATTATAAATTCGAATCGTTCTTTTATCGAATTCAACAAACGTTCGTATTTCTCATCACTACCGTAAGTGCTATGTTTAAGTATGTTATAACGTAGTATGGGAAAATTCGATCTGCCGATTGTCTGCGAAGAAAAATACAGACTCCACGTGAAAAGTGTTCCGCATTCTACTAAAATGGGCATTGAACAATCGTATCACCTAGATTTCCTTTATTGTTTCCGAAAACGCTTGTAACTATTGTTGAGATGTTGTGGTGGAACTTCTAGAGACTGAACTGCATAACGAAACTGCATCTAAACGATGTTTATCAAAAACTTAAATTCTTTTTTTAATCAAACCCTTCTATTCAATTAAGGAATTTATGGAGATGCGTTTGACTGAATCTTCATTCTTCCTTGAAACCACCCTATATCACTATATAGGGTAGTTATTTATGAAGAGAGATTATGATTATGATGGCATCGATGTTTCGTACGAAAAGTGACATTTATGAGAGTTTGACATTTTGCAAGTAAGTACATAATTTTTCACAACATTTATTTAAAAAATTTTTTTTTACTCACTTGACATTCACTTAAATGAATAAAATTGAAATTTTGTGTTAAATTCGGAATGTAATTATAAGTTTTTATTCTTAATATATTTATGAACTTGTAATAGTGACGTGGTTAGTGTAACATAAGTGGTTATAAGGTGAATAAAAATATTATAATATTCTATTCTAGAGGCATGTATAGTATTATTACTCATCACAACTTTTCTTTATTTTTTATATAACAGGAAGGCACAACGGGTAGTGGGCCACCAGGTCAGCCCTGAAAGACGTGGAAAGATGACCTTTACGTTTTACAAAAGGCATTGACAAACTTCCTAAAGACATTATAAGTCAAAGTTCTGATCCAAAAAGGGCCCTAAAACATGACCCATCATTTCAAATACTTTCTAATGTTCTCATGAACTTCCTGGGAGGCTGTTTTCTCAAATACCCAGTGAAATCGGGCAATAAATTTAAGAAATCACTGATTAAGGTGTATATTTGTAACTGCCCATTTCCTTAGGCACCACACGATTAATGTCTGCAGTGACCATAGGGTCTATAAAAGTAAATCTCATTTAATGGCGTTTGCGTGAGGAATACTTATTATATGCAAATTTCTCTAGTTGGCTGATATTTATCATTGCTATTCAGTTAGGTATATATTTTTTTAAACATTGAAAATTATTGTTCTTACTTGTAACTTATTTCAGATGTGTCATGCAAATTTCGACTTTTTCCTTTGATTCGTTTCAGAGCAAAGTACTCGACTTTGATCTGATTTTACAAGACACCCTCGTTTGGAAAAGATTTCGTAGTCTTGAACATCGCTGCGAAGTTACTAGCTTATCAGTTTTTATCGGATGCATTTTGGAAAGTGTGCACTGATCAGGTACTCGATCCAATTTTGCCCATTTGTCTATCGGACTGCTTATAGCTCGAAAAAGTGAACTACTATTGTGTTAAAATCAGCATTAATTTTAACAAATGTCTTTGGAGGGCTGTGCATGACTGTGTCCTGTGTTACATAATGTGAAAAATGATAATTAAGGCCACAATTAGGCACTGTGTAATAGGAGTTAAACTCCCAAGAGAAGATCCACTAAGTATACACCATTTATTTTTAACATGTTCTATTTATTCTATTATATTTGTCTCTTCAAATGTTACTGGTAGATTAATGAATAGAGAATACAGCAGGCAGTGTTGTAATGTGTTGTTACACAGAGGTATTTTATTTTCCAAGAAGTTGCTGATTTACTGGTCTCATCTTAGTAAACGCTATGATTTCCCGTTTATGTAAATGATACCATAGACTTTCTGAAGTACTTTTGTTGAAAATTTAATTTACAGTAAGTGGTCTGTTTAGTTCGTATTTTATTTAATTACCTACACTGTACTTCAAGTAGAATTAATTATATAGAAGGATATTTTACTAAAGAGTGCAACATATAACTCGATAAAAATTACTCTATAAGCTATTTTAAACTATAATCTAACTGTGTTTCAAATCTCAAACCGATCCGTTCAGCCGCTTCGATGTAATTAAGTAACAAGCATCCAAATTTTCAAATACAATTCACAGCGGGAACTTTATTTGTGCGGGTAAAATTTCGGGGTGCTGCTAGTGAAGGGATATGAGTAAGAATCTCCTGTTTTATTTGTTATTTAGCTTATTTATTTTGAAGTTCTTATCTAAAATGTCTATTGTAAAGTTCGCGTGTGTGCTCCGAATAAATTCACATAATAGTCTAGCTGAGTTAGCACTGACCGAAGCCGACGCCTATCTGCTCGCACTTGCATGCATTATACGGTAAAGTGATTCCCGTTTTGCTGTTTCAACACTTTTGATGTTAAACATGTTTTAGTGTCTTGTTTTTTGTTGCCCTCGGCTTTAAAATACTCTTACATTCTTTTAATTTCATGTTTTGGACGGATATGGTTCACAGAGTCAACGTTGGGGTATACTACGTCATTCGATATAATCAGGTTATTACCATATTATGTTTTGGGAAAGTCGCAAGACGAATTAATTACATCTCTCCCAAAAGACAAAACTGCTTCAGACCTGGAATCTAGACTTCAATTCCATAAACAATTTATGGCAGGTGCACAAGTAAATACTGCTGGGTTGGGTGCGAGAAAAAAAGGAAGACCGAGACATGGTAAAAACCTTTCTACAACAAGACGAAAATGACGGTTACAAAGTGCACGCTATGAATTTAGAAATGCAAAGTGAGTGGTTAACCATAGGTGAGTTCTGTATCCCATTAGCTCTAAAATGGCGCACCTTGATCTATGACTGGTCCCCTGCCTTATTAAAATTTTATCTAAATGCATTCCAAATGACCCTCCCTGACCAGAGTAACTTGGTAAGGTGGGGAAAAGCCTCTGAAAAATGTTGCTATGCTTGTGGAGAGGCGATATGTACAGCAAGGCACATATTGGTGGGATGCAAGGTGCTCCTTAATGGGGTCATTACTCACGGCGTCATGACAGAGTACTTGAAATCATACGTGAAGCCATGAGCCTTTCGGTAGCTAGAGCCCAAAAGGGATTGACGACAAACAACAGACAAATTAACTTTGTAAAGAAGGCTCAACTTCAAACTCCAGGAACAAGCCTTACTCAATCCTGGGTACAGCACCTGATTGGACTATTTTAATGGACACGTATGAAAAGCACTACAAAATCCCAGAGGATGTGGGTGTTTCGTCATCCAGACCGGACATTTTCCTTTTTTCTAGAGCTACGAAACGCATAGTCCTTGTAGAACTTACCGTACCGTGGGAAACTAATATACCTAAAGACCACGCGATGAAACAAAATAAGTATTACGACCTCCTAAACGAATTAACAAAAACGGCTATGTAGTTAGTTTATACGCTGTAGAAGTGGGAGCGAGAGGTATACCAGCAAAATCTCTCTATAACCTACTGAAAGACCTTGGCTTATCCAGAAGTGCTGTAAGTTCTATACTAGAACGTGTATCTAAAGCTGCACTAGTAGGCTCATATCAGATTTGGCTGGGCAGGAGAGAAAACGAGTGGTGAAGGTGAGTGTTGATGTACGTCAGAAAGGGGCCCCTTAAACCTACGCCCGAGTCACAAGTCTCGGGAACTACTCGAGTTTTCTCTCTCTGCCACACGATGGACCCGGCACCCGCACGGTGAATCCATGGAATGCTAAGAAGATCGTCTCTATTTATATTTGTCTACTGTTGGGCACATGCCACTTCTAAACTACCCTACTTCGACCGTCATCAGCCTTCTTTCGCAAATTTTCGATCCGTCTAGTCTCGGACAGTCCTTATACAACGACATATATATACAACATTTCACACACTACTATAGATAAGATTATCCATAGATGGCGTTGTGGGATGGACTATGGGATAAGTTACTAGATGGATGACTAGACTTGATGATGTTTCCCAAATTAATGCTGTCCAACCAAGCCGACAGACCCTAACAGACCCTAACTCAGATTAAGCTTCAGATTCTTTATTGGTAACGACATTCATTACAGTTCACTAAATTTGTCGTACCAAACTTATTACACAATAATTTACAATTCAATTATTACAAAATTTCATTTCCATAGTATTTTTAAATTACATATAGTACTCAATCAAATAATAAATAAATAATACAACGAGTTGTCAAATAATAAGCAATTAATATTAATAATGCTTGCGAATCAAAACGAGAGATGAATTAAAATGTAGGTACAAGGTATATATACCTTGGTTGATAATATGTCATGAATTATATTATAATCATCATCATCATCAGCCGCAAGACGTCCACTGCTGAACATAGGCCTCCCCTATAGATTTCCACAACGAACGGTCCTGCGCAACCTGCAACCAGCGGTTTCCAGCGACCTTTATGAGGTCATCTGTCCATATATATATCACATGATATATAAATATATCATGTATTATATTATAATACATGAGATATACAACAAAGTTACTTTTATAGCTATTACAACTTAGTTCGGGGGTTGCCCAACCTAAACATTTGTCGAGTAGAAAAATGCGTCATTAATATCAACAAATTGAATCCAAGTTGTAACGGTTCCCATAACCCTATAATAAAATTCTTAACTGCTATTGATTACAATCATTTGCTGCCAATTCTGGTTGAAATCATCACTTAGTTCAACTGTTACTTCATTTTATGGCCTATCGTTTGATTACCATATAAATGTTGAACGACAACTAACGATACTTATCTCTGTTGTGTGACCGCTTTCGTTTTTTTCTACGACTGGTTTTTTTAATTATATCCAGTCTTGTGTGGGTTCATCCGCTTTTTTGATATTTATTACTTCCGTAATAACTATTGCGTAATTTACGGTTATCTTGCTGATGGGCAGTGATGGATCTAAGACCGTTACTGACCTTTCCTTGTTGTTGGTGACTAGCATACTCGCGTACTTTTCTCCTTTTTATGGTATTGACCAAATTCATTTATCAAAAGTCATTATCATAGTCTTAGCATACCCTAGGCTATTCATATCGTGGGCTATTCAATTTTTTACATATTGTTGAGCATATTCACATATTGATAGTCATTATCGACAGTTTCAGCATATTTAAGACTATTGACATGCTGCTTACGTCAATAGTCTTTGTTGTGCATCACGTTATGAGTTTAATCTTTTTTTTTTAAACAATGTCTTGGTTGTTTTTCAGCTTTAAGTTGACCTGTCGATCCACTACTCGTACTTCTGTAACACGTTTTTCTATATTACATTTATTGATGTGGATAATAAAAAAAATCATTTGTCAATTTAACTAGCTAAATTACATGTATAGCTAAAGTTGTTTTGAAAAGGCATAAGTAGGTACTCGCACGTCAACTATTTAGAATAGTTTTTTGTTATAGCATTAATTTACTACTATCTGATTTGAAACTTACTACATTTTTTTATTTTTAAAACTTATCTCAAAAAAAAAAATCAAATCTTTAAATCCCAAATTTAAAAAAGTTAATAATTGCTAAGCTTACACCATCACTAATGCATTAATGCTAGTTAAATATTATTTATTAAATGTTAATCAAAAAGTTATTTTCTAAATTATGTGCGTTCCATAATTGAATCATTCCACTCATAATAAAGGCAACAGTAACCGAATATATTTAATAACCGACTTACATAATAAGCGATCAGAAAACACTTGAGCATCAAAGAAGGCAGTGACGTGAGCGTGAGTAAAGCTGACATAACGAGCCGGCCACGACGCCGGTTGAAATCGAAATCAGGGGTCAGCCACCTGCAACCGTTACATTCCTGATGTAGATTAACTGTGACCTTGGAAGGACACCGGTAAAAACGAACGAGCCTTGCAGTAGTCGCATTCGAACCGTAACAACTGAAACCACAGGGCTTAGCGATAAAAAAACATCTTATTTCTTTGGGTGACGAGAGCACTGCAGTGCTAGGTATTTATTTGGACTCTTCACGTTCTAATAGCTGTGTTGTTCTGGACAGGCATGTAGTTTACCATCAAATATAATAATGCCC
This sequence comes from Ectropis grisescens, assembly GCA_017562165.1. NCBI lineage: Eukaryota > Metazoa > Arthropoda > Insecta > Lepidoptera > Geometridae > Ectropis > Ectropis grisescens. Next base: position 1,269,300 of record CM029772.1, read on the forward strand.
TGCTCGTTTTTCACGATACAATGGATTATAGTTTGGAATAACATGATACCTTATTTTTATTTTTATAACGCGAAAATAACGAAAACCTGCACTATGTGGGTAAAGGCGCAGGATGCTGCTAGTTAGGGTTCCGAAGCCAAATGGCACAATACGGGACCGTTATAGATTCGTTGTTTCGTCATGTCTGTCTGTCTGTCCTAACTGACTATTCCATTGAAACTTGGTAGATGTATTCTGTTAACCGCATTAAGATTTTCATACAAAAAATTCAAAAAAAACATAAATTTTGGGGGTGTCCTATACTTAGAACTAAAACGCAAAAAAAATCCATCGAAACCATAGGTGTGGGTTATGTATGGATAGGTCTTCAAAAAATGATATTGAGGTTTCTAACATATTTTTTTTCTAAAATGAATAGTTTGCGCGAGAGACTCTTCCAAAGTTGTAAAATATGTGTGTGTGTGTGTGTGTCCTGTAACTACTAAAACAAGAGAACGACAAATCTAAAAAAAATGTATGATGTACATTACCATGTAAACTTTCAATGAAAATTGGTTTGAATAAGATCTAGTAAGTAGTTTTACTTTAATACGTCATAAATTCACTATTGTTAAAACACTGATTAAAGTAACAACGAACTACAAGAACTTTTATATTATGATACTTGCTGCTACGGAAGCCTTCATGGGCGAGTCCGACTTGCACTTGACCACTTTTATTTATAATACCTATTAGTAGGGCGTTACTTATTGTACACTTTGATTGTGGAGTCAATAAAGCATATTGTGTAGTACTGCGGTAAAATGATGAACATTATTTGAGAGCAATGACAAATGTCTTTAAGGGTTACTATACATTTAATAAGTCGTAACAGTTACATCGTAACGGGGGAACAAGTTTGTGTAGAAATCGAAAACCCGGCAGATCAGGCAATGACCCTCGCTGCCACCGGCCCGCGACCTTGTAGGGCTACTGCTGATCACATTCAACAGGATTGAAAGTGTTAGGTAGAAAGTTATTGAGATGCCATAGAAGATGATGCATGAGGAAGTAGGAAGGAACTAAAAAGTTAATGTTAACTTTCGCATTTACATAAAATATTAATAACGAATTGTAGATGGTAAAGACACGCCCAAATTCTACTGGTAGTAAACAAAAACGGATGATACAGTTAGAGACAAAAATGATCAAAAAACTAAAGGTACTGATACTGAAGATAAAGATTGTATTCAATATAATGGTATAGAAATTATGGTAATAAACTATAATATGGAATGGTGTAAGATATGTGCAAATAAATATTGTATTGAAATAGAATGATATAGAAATTGTGGTAAATACCTTTAGATATTTATGTGTGAAGGCAAATTGGGATTAAAGTACTGAAAATACTGAAGCTGAAGGTATTGATTATTTTGAATGAAAAAATGGATGGTAGAAATATGGAAAGACTTAATGTATGTTCTAAGTATGTGCGTAGGGACATTTAGTTAATAAGATTAGAATAGTTAGCCCTGAACCTTCTGCGCTACCAATTTCGATAGGTAATGAAAGCCACTTGAGACCAACTCTCAGAAGTCTCTTTATAAAAAACTGCGACTTCTGTGTTAGATATTTTGGTAGGCAGTACATGCCACTTAAAGCTAGCTCCCAAAAATCCCATTATAAAAAAGAAAGGTGAAGAAATTGTAAGCTTTTTTATGAGGGACATAAGAGAGTTGGCCTCAAATGGCTTATTGAACTTTACGCTAGCGGAAAATGTATTGGGCCCTACTAACCTAAACGTATTAGCTATGCTTGTAGATGCACACTCACATACGTGGAGCAAACCTCATATTACAGATAATGAAACGCAGAAACTATCGGGATATTGTGTTTTGAAGCAACGATAGTGCTTTTATTACCGGTGTCTGGTCAATTAACCCAAAAGCAATAAAATTCTGTTCCGATGCGTGACCAAGTTTACCGTACGGCACATTTTTCTGTACAGTTAAGGAGGCATCTTAATAATGAAATGTTTCATATTCCTCGAGGTGTTTACGCAAATTTGTGCAAATATATTTCATTTAATAAGGAAGTTGCTAAATTCCATATAAACTTAATGGAGTCTGAAATGTCAAGTAGCTCATAGATATTCCTAGAATATTAATATCTGATTAATTTCTGAAATCGATACTGTTTTAACAGTTTTACCCAACAAACACGTTTGATAATTATGTTCAAGGATTGAATCAGATTTTGAAATTTCAAAATCTACTGATTTATGAAACATAATTAATGTATTAATGTGGAGGTATAATGTCATCAATATCATCAACTGACACATGTTTTTCTCATACTACACCAATCAGCAGTTTTCTTTGATACTGAAGTTCTTCTCTAATATGATAACTTTAAACCAATATATATATATTTTTTTTTTTATTTAAATTAGCCACTCCACAGACTCCGGGGTCCGTGATCTTTGTCATTACAATTATCGTTTTTTTACACATATCTTGGATAAGGAGAAGAAGAGGAAAATAGGAGGGAGTTGGGTACATTTAAAATCTAATTCTAGTGCTCGTCTGTAGAGCCGATCACTACCGGTTGGGATTCCGCTAGTAATCGACTCGACATCGAGTGTTTGCCTTGTCATTTGCCTAAGCTGCCTCCTCCCGGCCCAGAGCCTCCACAACGGCCGCATTTCTGTCCCTGATGGCCATCTGTAGGTTAAAATCGCGGATGGTCTTCGGTGATGCAGCCCACGCTCGCCGCACGAACCGACCGATGGCGTCGTCGGTGTCGTCAGCGTAATATGTGAAGGTCCCCGTGTGCCGTGAGATTGCCACTACCGCATGGGGCACGCTCTCGTGCAGCTTCATGTTTGCCTTGGTTTTGATTACGATTACCGACTCGTATGTTAGTCCTTGAGCTTCATGGATAGTAAGGATGCGTGACCCGGTGCCTGATCCATAACCCTGGTTTGTCAGGGTCTCCTTCTCCTCTTGAGTGTGAACTAAGAAGAGGGTATTTGGTAGGGTGTTGGGTATTTGCGCTCCCTTATATCTTCTCTGTTCTAGGGACTTTATACGGGACGCTGAAGAGTACATACCGGAGTATATTTCTCTCAGTGCATATGCGACGTCCATTGGGTTTCGATGTGTGCAGAGCAACTCCTGGCTGATCTTTGTTACCAGGTTCGGGCGATGATACCTCATTTCGAAGAGATTTTCCCTGTCGATATAAGGCAACTGATTGACGTCTCCAATGAGGACAATTTCACCAACACCAGACAGCCTTGAAGCCATCACAATGGCTCCAAAATGGTTCATGAGAGCTTCGTCCACCATGAGGCGACTGAAACTTTCTCTACCGAAACCATTTACCAGAGCAGAAGCCATGGTTCGCACTCTGGTTTTGACCAGGTTTCCGATTCGGTGCGATAGCTTTTCTCTTAGATCTTTGCTGCCTCAGTTGTTGTAGTGATGATGGCGTCCTTGTCCACGTTACTTGAAACCAATATATTTATACATTATAACTTGAATTTCAATTTTTTTTAAGACAAAGTATGCAGAAAATTTTCGGGGCTGTAAATCGATCTAAATTTCATTTTTAGAAAACGTTAGAACTTTTTGTCCATGTTTATACCAAGCAAATCTCGGCCGTCTTAGTAGTAAGCTTTTTAACCGCACAGCTGGGATTCAAGACTTTCTTTCACAAGGAGAGACGCAACCTCATAAGCTACCATGCTCATCAAGTGCAGATTGACGGATACTATAATTTAGGATCTACAAAGATGTTTTCCTTGAAATACACCAGTTTTCTCAAGGTACCTTCCCACCTTTACCACTTCTCCTTCACCGTAAAAACTATTACTCATCGCAAAGTCGTAAATCTATATTTAGAAAAATAGTCAAAGGCGTAGATGAGATATAAACCTACTACCTCCCAACGGGTTTTACAAAACTTGACAGAAGCTTAATTTTGTATCTTTAAGTCGTTTAACGACACAGACGTCTTAATCAAACTATTTAAAATACAACGCATATCCATCAATCAAAATAATTCTGATTAGCAATTAGTAAATCGATTAATCATAATAAGTTAATGACGTACTCGATGCATCCATATCGATTCAAGCCCGACCCATAATTACAGTAATAGAAAGATCATCTCTATTGCATAAAGTAATTTGAACTCTCAACTCGATTCATTTGGTTGCGCTTGCTCTCCGTCCACGCTTTCTTTGGAAATCGATATTATCGTAGAAAAGTATTAGCATTTTGTTTACGCAATAATTATTACATCATTTAAATTTATTATAGCTGTGACATGTATTTAACGATAGTTTATGTTAAGAAAGTTTTAGATATGGGTGTGAGTGAATCATGCAGTACATTAATTTTGGTATTCTTGATTTTTATAATCTTGAATTTGGTAACGTTGGTGTGTTCAAATCAATAGTTATAGTAGATAAATATTCTAGATACCCCTCCTACTACTACTCTTATTAATTAACGATATACCCTTACTCTGATATTTTAGACCGCATCATCAATTAACATCAGGTGAGATGTCAGTCAAAGGTAAGGCTAATGATAACATGCATTGTTTTTACTTTTTAAACAATTTTAAAAAAGGAGAATATTCTCAATCTAGTTCTAGTCTATACGGTCTTATTTCTTATTTAGAGATTAGAACATAAATATATTTATTGCACATACACTATCAAATGTAAAGAAACACCTTAAATGAAACAATAATTCGCCAAGTGCGGTTTCTTCAAGAACCGTAAGTAGTAATGGGAAAGAAGATATTACGAATAATTAATAGAAGACAAGTAGTACCATTTTAGGAGAACATGGACAATACAACTCATTGAAGACGTGAAGTAAAATTAGGTCACAAAACTTCTGTTGCTTTTGTTCCGTGAGTTTAGTGCACTATTCTCTTCCAGCAACAATATTTTAACTCAATTTGCGATTCGATTTCAAATACCTCATCATAAATAGAGAAAGGCTCAGCCCTCGAGTGCAAGAAAGCGCTATCTCCGTTAGATCGACCTGAATTACCGTCGTCTACCCTTCAGTTTAAATAATTGTGCGGGCGCCGCAACAGTAATACCTAAGCGAGCTGGACTCTGGAAAGGTCAAGATAAATTGTAATACAATGTATTACAATTGTAATACAATGCTATTCATCGGTGCTAAAATACTTATTACACGTGGCTGAATTAAGTTGACTGAATTCAGCTAGTTAGAATCAAGAAATCCTCGTTTCTGAATTTAGCATGCTAGCTTAATCAATGCTATTTATTATACTTCACTGAATTCAGTGACGACTAAATTTAGCTTTTAAGCTAAAGTTGTGGCTGTTCTAATAAATTACTCAAGTCATGTGCGTAATGCTGCTAACTTAAATACAGCCAAAGAAAGCATTGTGAGGAAATTGACATGTTGCTAGAAACTTTTTTTAACTTTAATAGGTTTACACTTGACCGCCATCTCGCCTGATGGTAAGCGACGATGCGGTCTACGATGGAGCGTGTTTACCTAGAAGAAACCGATTCACTCTCGATTTGAAGACACCAAGATTATAACTATCGGGAAAAACCCACTCAGGCAACTCATTCCACAGCCTAGACGTTCTTATCACAAACGTAGAGTCAAACCTCTTTGTCCGTGTCTTTGGAATATCCATCATGAAACTTTCGAGGTCATGATTCATCTACCCACATTGGTCCAGCGTGGTGAATTGTGGACTTGACTCTCTCCCTGCGATAGAAGATACTGAGTTTAAGTAGTGGGAACATTTATTAATTGGGCTTCTGCATATGTTAAGCAAAGCTTGTGACCTGGTGGCTAAAACGTACCATCCACAATCGTCAGGTCGTAGCTTCGGATCTCGTCTGCACTGCGGAGTATTGTTCCAAGTACAGATACACAAGCTTGCCATTCACTGGCTTTGAAGGAAAATGTCCTGAAGAAACCGCATTTTACTAAGAATATTTAGAGGTTCACAAACTTCTACGACTATAAATAAATCACAACAAAAAAAACGCAAACTGAACAAAAATTTCGTCAAATTGTAAAACACATTACACATTTTTCTTCATATTAAAGAAATTAATTCCTCAGAAATTAAAAAACAGTAGATTGCTTTTTCACTTCCACTTTTCCAAGTTCTTTGTACTGTCTCCACAACTGGCGCGGGCGGTATAAACAGTATCGGGCGGAAGTTCCAACATTTATCTCTCATATTAATGTTATCTGAGATTAGCGCTTCCTTCATATTATTCTAACTCGTTGCGTATGAAATGATTGATTAGCTGCATTGTCTTACTTGAGATCTCGATCTCCATTAGCGGGCATTAGGAAAGGATGTGAAGTAATTATGATATTATAGTTTATTGCTACATGTATAAAAGCAATTATGTATGTAAATAAATGTTGTAAACTCTTTTGCGTTAATTTCTTACATGTGTGTTTTTGTGAGAACAGTAAATGTAGGGTGCTATTCATAAACTGTTATTGATTGAAATGTTATTTTTAAAATACAAATACAAAAATCCCTGCCACGCGGCAGTGATCTCGACGGAGTGTTGGTTTTATAGGTTCCTCCTTTTTATATTTAATGTATATATAAATTATGGTTATGTATATAAGTTTAGTTTTTATATAACATCTAAAAAACAATACAATATCTTTTGTATTCTAAAAAAAAACTAACAAAAATCTTAATCGCTGTTTGCAGCTAAGATGATACAAAACATTTTAAAGTTGACCTATGCAAAAAAGGTGACCCATAAGTCAACCTTTAATATTTGTTCCATTAACAGCGCCCGCGGTTTTATCCGCGCAATTTCTCTTCCCATTATTTTAGCGTAATAAAAAGTACCTTTTGTGTTATTTCAAACTATTATAGACGACCTGAAGAGAGTGGCGGGAAGCGGATGAATGCGGAGAGCCGAGGACCGGAAGGCTTATCCAGCAGTCCAGCAGTGGACGAACATGGGCTGACGATGATGGTTATTATAGTCAAATCGAGTCGAGACTTCGATTATATTTTTCCATCTCTAAAAATGGCCAGTAAGCTTTAACACTTTTAATCTAAAAAAAACGTTTTCACACTACAAAAAAAATTGGACTCAACACTTAATCAAATGTAAATTACTTCAAACACAAACTAAATCAGATCACACCCACGTTGCATACTATTTCCACCAACACCAATGAACCATTTCTTTATACAACTCTTGTTAGCAACAATGTTACCCATTCAATAGACGTAAAAACTCCCAGCCAATATTCAATGAACAAGATCAACACTTTGTTATCATGTAATAGCACAAGACCCGTTATTTGAAGCTATTGAAGTTATCAAGCTTGAAACAATAGCTTAGATTATATACAATACAATAGGTAGGAAGCTCTTAGCCATGCAAGGTGATGTGAAGGATCTATGAACCGTATCTGTGAGGGAAAATCAAGAAATAAGTCAGTGGGTGCTATTGAGACGTGAGATATTAGATGCAGTAAGATTATGTTTATCTCAGAATAAAATGGTAAACAAAGAAATATTTTAGATGTTGTATATAATCTTATTAAGTTATAAGTATATAATCTTATCTTGGCTTAATTTTTGGTTTGCAGTTTTACGATAGTCGTTGTGGAAACATTGTTGTCAGTCATTAGGTATACTTCTTAATTATTTTGCCTCTCATTTAATTCTACATAGGTTAGATACTTTGAATTCCATCGTGAGCACCTGGTTGGAATTCCCCATTTGATACAGAGCGCCCCGGCGGGGAGTCTTTTAGAAGCCAAAATACCGCTGACTTAAAGATGGCGAAGGAAAATATCGTGAGGAAACCGACATGTCACCCGCTCTGGACTAGCGTTGTGGATTGTGTACTTGACTATCTCCTTGCGAGATAATACTCCGAGTACCAGCTGTGGAAACATAAAACAAATATTTCAATGCTGAAATTTTGCTAATATCACTAGCAGTGATTACCAGTGCAGGTCTATTAGTCTTTATTTATTAGTGCCAGTTTATTCCCTATGTAAAGTAATCTATGTGCTATTCAATACTTATTAATTCTCAGATTCTATAACCTCACTGTCTTCCAAAATTCAACCCAATCCCTTCAAAAGTCCCAGAGTGTTTGAGCAACATACATCCAGATTTCCAAACAGTCGAATTTATAATACCAGTAGTTAACTATTATAAATCTAGTGCCTGACAAGAGAGCCTTGAAGATAGTGCATTAAAATTTTGAGTCCGGAGCTATCTTTTTGGCTTACCTATGGTATTACAAATATATGCGAATTTGTTCCACTTATCAAGTGTTTTTAGCTGTGCAGTAAACTTTTACATTTGCAGTTGTTGTGGAAAAGTTAAGACCATTACACTACCATGAGTGGATCTTGGCATTAGAGTTCGTGCTCCCATATCTTACCAATCATAACCAATTGAAAAAATATTTTAGTTGAAAAATATGCAACTATGTTAGTACCTAGCTCTGAATGCAAGTAAGAAAACAATTTCCCACGATTCAAAAGATAGCTGTTAAATTGGCAGGTGGTGGTGTATCGTGCAGTAATGGTTTGATTTCTGCCAAGATTATGGCAAGTGCCTTGAAACTGAACGCTAGTAAAAAAAATCAAGTGTTTTAACAATAAGTAGTCAATTTATGACGTATTAAGTATTAAAATAAAACTACTCCCTAGATCTCATTCAAACCAATTTTCGTTGATAGTTTACATGGGAAAGTACATCATACACTTTTTTTTTTTTTTTTGCCATTCTCTTATTTGAGCAGTTACAGGGGTGTGACACTTTTTACCACTTTCGAAGAGTCCCTTGCGCAAACTATTCAGTTTAGAAAAAAAATATGTTTGAAACCTCAATATCATTTTTGATGACCTATCCATAGATACCCCATCATACGTAGGGATTTGATCAAAAAATTTTTTTTGAGTTTCAGTTCTAAGAATGGAACACACCCTTAAAAATTGTTGTTTTTTTTTTCTATTTTTTGTATCAAAATCTTAATGCGGTTTACAGATTACATCTACTTACTAAGTTTCAATAGTAGGTATATTTCTTATAGTTTCGGAGAAAAGTGGCTGTGACATACGAACGGACAGACAGACATGACTAATCTGTAATGGCAGCTTTGTGTTACAGTAATGTTTTTAACGTTCAGAATAAATTACCCACGCGACCATAAAACTGCTTCTAATTTGGTAATGACTTAAGTGTTTGTACCTCTTTAACATTATTTACATACACTTAATTAATTTTATCGTTTCATCGTAACAAACATAGACATTCCCCATTCATGCTAGTTTCCCTTCCTATGACTAATTTACAACCCGCTACATGGCGTGCTGTTCGTAATATATTGTTACTTTGTTACGGTATTTTATCAGAGAACTGGGCCCCGGTGTTGTGCCTTGGGAAACTCCTCGAGTAAAATTAGATTTATGCACTATCAATTTAAAATATTTTGAAACTTGGTAAATCTATATCTAAATAGTTCCTTTTAGTTTGCGTATGGTTCACTGTCAAAAGATGACAAGCTTTTTGAGGGTGTCAAAATCTTTCGAATAACTGCGTATAAGCATGGGCATTATTTCTCATTTTGTTCTCACTGCTGGGAATCGGAGTCTTTTCTTACAAGGAGAAAGTGAAAGCCATAATCCACCAACCCCTGCTTAGCGGTAGGATAACTGGCAAAGGTATGGTACTTCCCCAGGCAAACTCTGAAAAGAGTTCTACCACTACAGAAAGAAACTACTACTTTTAGTTAACTAGCTTCCATGGCACAAGCCTTGCTTAGTTTGGCCCAAGCTGGTATTGTATGAGAAATGCCCAACAATATTAATTAAATTCAGTATATTGTTAAAGTTATAAACTTTTAATTAATGTTTTCACAACAGCAGACAATTAATAAGTATCCAAAGTTGCAATAAAAGTTGAATGTTAGTAGTATTATTGACATTTCTGTTTTATAAGCGGATGTCTCAACAGGTGTGATTGATTTGTAAATAGCAGTAGGTAGTATTTTAGCACCTGATTTGTTTATAGTTTTAATAGACGAATATGCGAGTACCTAGTTTAGGTTGGATTAAAAATTAACTCAAGCACATGACGACATTGGTGGTAGTTCCTTACACAACACTAAGCTTTTCAGAGTGTGCGCTAATCTGGGTATGTAGTGCTCAATCGAATACCATATTGACCTTTTTTCTTTCAGGCCACTATTTAATTTTTTAAATGTACCACTACATTTACTCTTGTAGAGTCCGTCTGGGGAAGTACCACACCTTTGACCGTTATTCTACCGCCAAACAGTAATGTTTGCACATTACTGTGTTCCGGTTTGAAGGGCAATGTTTTCAGTGAAATTACAGGGCATAGAGATAAAATATTTTCTATCTCTTGGTGACGAGCGCAGTGCAGTGCTAGGTAATTATTTAGACTTTTCATGTTCCAGTAGCTGCGTGTCACTGTGCTGTTATGTGGCAGGCATGCTTACTCATTTTACTTTCTGCTCTACTCTACTCTTACAGCTCGAAAACACAATACCATTTCATGCTTGATGTACCACAGACTTGATTGAGTAGAGTAACTCAGCATTCGTTATAAGGTCGTATAGAATGTGGAATGCGTGAGTGTGGAAAACTCGTTTTACGTATAATACCTTGGTATCTTCAAGCCGAGAGTGAAATTGTTTCTTCTATGTATGTTCCATCACATAATTCGTAGATTAACTTCAGGCGCCGGTCAAGTGCAAATTGTGCAAACCTATCATAGCGAAAAACTCTAAATGTTGTGTGTTTAATACATTCTGTTTTGTTTGCTCATTGAATAAATAAATCCGTCAACCTGCACTGAGCTAGCGTGGTGGACGGACTCTCTCCTTTGCAATAGAAGGAGTCCCAGCTGTGGGAATAGGTTGCCTAGATATAAAATTGTATCAAATTGTATCATCAGCTGAAAAAAATTTAGGTACATTTAAATTAATAGCACAATAATGTAATTTCATTAACTTTAATTCCAACCCTTGTACTTACAAAGTTGTTGCCAAGAAATCACTTGAATGTGACAACTGGACAACTATGTCAAGTTAGTTAGTAGGACTGTTTGCGGAGTCTGCCTTACCGTCTGCCTGTAAAACCGAGGGACGCCAGTACCTATTACATAATTGTATCGTGGAGCTATTACCAAACCAGAAATAGCCTTAATTTAATTAAGCAATAATATGTTCTCATCAAAACTTTCATCGGTTTTAGCGAAATATAAGCAACAGATGGTTTAAAAGTCATAAAATTCCCCATCGGTAGACATAGTTTTTAGTAATGTGTGTTTTCACTTCTGATGAGTTTTAGAAATTTCTTGTCTTCTACTGATATTTAGAATTAACGATTTAACCTAGAAAATTTCCGGCATGTCTCATTAACACTACCGAATATAAACATGAGAGCGATATTATATTTATATTATAAGCCAGCTTTATTAATATAGGTATTTTGTTTCTACGTAGCCATACGTAGAAATAAATTACGTACGTTGGTACGTCATCATGTCTTCAAACCGAGAGTGAATTTGTTTGTTCTACATATATAAGAACGCTAATAAAGTACAAACCTAAAAAAGTTAAAAGAATGTTTTATTTATAACTCCGAAAAGTAGTATTTGGCAAACTTTAGAACCACTACCGATTTTCTGTAAACCCATAATATACGCACAAAATATATACCATTTCATGTCAAGTAAATATCGTAGATTTAATTGTAAGTTAACTACATATGTCGGATTGGTATGTAGCTAATCTGCATGATCTAATACCAGCTTCCTCTTCTACCCTATCGAACTGCTCGTAGTTTGAAAAAGTGAAATCGTTTCATGGTGCGCGCTCAATAGACTGGAACAAGGTAATTTGACTCCACATTCGAAATAAGAACATCGACTGTGGAATAAGTGGCGAGAATGCGTTTTCTCTGATGAAATGAACCGTAAAGTTGTAAAACCATCGGATTATAATCTAACGAAGTCATATTACAAACTACCCTAACCTTCGATTACATTACAATCTAACGCGTTAGATTATAATCTGACGGTGTTGTTTATTTCACGGTGACAGATATATTCTCGATGTCTCCAAGTCTGGGGAAAGTTAGTCTCTTCTAGGCGGTCAAGCGCTAGTCAACCCTTGATGAATAAAGTATCGTAAAGTACAGTACAGTATTTGCCGGTAACTTCATCTGATTTGAATTTAGGTACTCCGTGTTTTTAAAGAATTTTATCTACCTTGAACTGTTAGTTTTGGTCAAATCTAGTACTTGGTATTTAATTTTCTTACTGTCGCCTGTTTGATTTTATATTTCAAGCACAGCTTTAGTTCTGATGACAATAAATTTTTATTTTGATAAAACCTATTTTCTATTCCGGACTATTTATAATCTATCTGAGGTCTGAGCTTTTTTTTTTAATTTAAATTAGCCACTCCACAGACTCCGGTGTCCGTGATCTTTGTCATTACAATTATCTTTTTTTTACACATATCTTGGATAAGGAGAGGAAAATAAGATAGTTGGGTACATTTAAAATCTAATTCTAGTGCTCGTCTGTAGAGCCCATCACTACCGGTTGGGATACCTACGGGGAGGGCGCGGGGTCCTGCGCGCTGACAATTCACGAGGCTCGAGGACTAACATATGAGTCAGTAGTCGCCATTAAGACCAAGGCTAAGCTGAAGATACACGAGAGTGTTCCGCACGCGGTTGTGGCTTTGTCTCGGCCACGAATATTCGGGGATATGCCTTGATTGCGAATTTAGTTCGAAATTTAGTGTCTCCGGTCTCCTCCCACAACATACATAAAATGGGCGGAACATTTCCGTATTAACAAATAATTTTATCTACGTAGAAGGAGTCACTCAACGCCCACATAATATGTCGCTAGGGATTGAATTGAGTGATAACCCATGTTGTTTTACCACACCCTGGAACACCGTTTATCCATTGTATTTTTAGTATCTTCCAGTTTCTCCAATTTGCTGTGGCTTCTGGATTCCTCTCAATGGTTTTAGCCATTTCAAGAAACTTTTCACTTTGGTACACCGGGAAATACAAACATCGAGTAACATCGAGTGTTTGCCTAATTGCGGTCTGAGCTGAATCCGCTCATATCTTACGTCTCGATTGAGCGTAACACATCAACACTTTCTCATTTATATTATTAGTGATATACAACTAATGACAGAAAGTATTAGACAACGTAAACACAAGATCTCTTTGTCTAGAAATCTTTTGATCGACAGAACTCAACACAGAATACAATTGCGGCTTTGCAATTACGATAAAATTACAAACTAATTCAATATGATGGCGAGAAAGGCAAAACAAACTAATAAAAAAAACCAAGTGCGAGTCAGACTTTTGAAACGAGGGTTTCGTACAAACCTGTGGAAATATAAGTAAAAGAAATGGCATTTTTAAGTTCAAATTATTAAAAATGTTTGTTAATTATTGTTAAATATATGAAATAAATAAAAAACTACGGGTTTCGTAATTTTTTCTTGACCTGTGTAATAAAACGTTCACGGGAAAGTACACTGTAGGTTTTGATTCCCTGTTTTGAAAATATGAGGAAATTTGCGGTATGAGCGGCGGGATCTTTTGATTGGCTTAAAAAAATATTTTTCCACAGCTCCGAAGAACAGTAGTAGACTGGAGTATTTGATATACATTTCACTTGATACCTCTACACGTATGTCAATTTCACATGATATCTCTACACGAAAGGAAATAGGGACTTCACAGACGGACAAAGGGAAAGACGGATAAAAAGGTGATCGTCTAGTTCCATTTTCTTTTCAAGGTACGGAACTCTAAAAACAAAAACTATGCATGAAAAGTGCATTATGTAAGATGAACCATTACAGTTATGGGCAGGTGTGACTAAACCAAACAAGATTTATAGCGATTAAGAATCAGATCACTATTGGTAGTGCTTCAAGGTTTTATCGGCACAGTTCCTGTTATTTTCCCGTAATAAATATACTATATATATATATAGTTGTAGTTATTATGTAGTTATTATATATATATATATATATATATATATATATATATATATATATATATATATTTTAAATCGCCGAAGACTTGTTGCGTCTTTTCAAAATCGAACCCTATGGCGTCCACCATTTCCAATGACTTTTTAATTGTTATTCGTGCGAATATAGTTACATTGCTGTCATGTGAATTCTATTGTCGACGAGAAATTTTGCTTAGGTACGAAAATTAGATATTCAATTTGAAATAATTCTCACTGGTTTTTTGCGTCCGTTCTCGATGGAAATCATGTGACACATTGTATATTTTTGTATTCGTTTCATGCATTTAATCGTTTTTCCTAATTCCATCAAAATGTATGGATATATTGATACCGTATATTGTACTGTATTAATTCCATGTATTCTACTAATTAAATGACTCCTTACTATATTTGAGATTATATCGGTACCGTATATTTATTTTGGATGTACCCATAAACTGTTATGTTTGTTGCTTCTTTCTAACCTTATGTTATATCGATACATACATACTTATATAGGTACTTATATAATAGATCCCAATAAATTCATTGCGTGGCGTGGTCTATGTCTACCCCAATGGGGGACAGGAGTGACGATTATGTATACATGCACATACATATTATCACGCCTCTTTCCCATTGGGGAGGCAGAGACTATTTCCCTCCACTTGCTACGATCCTGACATACTTCTCTCGCTTTATCAACTTTCATCACATTCTTCATACATGCTCGTCGGTTGTGGGTGCTTTTAACCTGGCCTTTAAGCAGAACAACGACAATTTGTTCCTTAAATGTACGCCTTGGCCGACCCCTTCTGGCTTGACCACTCACACTCGCCTTACTAATCTCCTTAGTCAATTTCCTATGTATGAATAGACAATCATCTCTTTTTATGAAGTCGATTAAAATACCTATTTATATTACTTGGATTACATAATAGACATTAAAAACAAGTTTTCCCTAGGTATATGACATAGATTAATTAAATTTTAAATTATAATTAGCTAAGTCCGTTAGGCTAATTAAAGAATATTAAGGATATAATATTTAGGTTTATGAAACTCTCTCACATAAATAAAATGCTCCCACATTTATTTATGTGAGCGGGTTTCGTCTGAATTTAAGTATGAACATAAAATATTTTTTTTTTTCGATAGTAGGTATTTAAATTTTATTGTTTACAAATCAAGTAGGTACAATAATAAACCCATTGGCATAATAATCAAAGTGTCGGACAAATCAAATACACCGAAATCGGAACATAAAAGTAATTTAAGAAATTATCAATTTTCAGAATGAACAGTTGAGAGACTAATTTACTGTCTTATTGACTATAATTAACTTGTGTATGTAAGCAATACTAGTTTTCAACCGTGGTTCCGCCCACGCGACACGCCAATAAAAATTAACAAATTTAAATTCGTTCAGCCGTTTAGGCGTTAAGGGGGGACTCTCATGGTTTTGCAGTAACTATCCTGAACAGAAAAAAGTACGACAAATTATTGTATAATAAATTTATATATTATCTATTGTTTGCGCAAAACTATATTTTATCAAAGGAAAATATGAATAAATAATAGTTTTATGACATAAATAACTTTTCTTTGAAAAACATAATATGAGTTTTTTATTGAGCCATTTAATTAACGTTTTTCTGAGTTCAAATACCGTTTTTCAATTATTGTTAAACAATAGATAATATATTAATTTACTATAAAATAATTTGTCGTACTTTTTTCTGTTCAGGATAGTAATTGGAAAACTCAGTTTGTATGGAAACGTGACCACGAGAGTAAGAGGGACTCTCGTCAAGAAGATGCTTAGAAAATTATTAACCTGAATAATCACATATCAGACATACCTATCAGTACGATTTCTCAAAATTAAAAACGCCCTTTAAGCGTAAAAAAAACGCTTAATTTCTTTTACCGTACCTATCAAAAATAAAATAAATCAGTCCAAAAATAAAAATTACACAACAATAATCTTATTTACACATAAAAAAACAAACCCATTGAGGTAGGCTTTCACGTCACTAAATATTAAACATAATTATTAAGTAACGAATCAGTCATAAGCTAAACAGCTGTTGCTTTTATCGTTATTAATACTTAGGCTCTATATAGTTATAAGTATTTTAAAAGATGAGACACAATATCTTATCTTATACCTTTAAACGAGCAATTCTTGTAGGTATATAGGTATATATATATAGAATCTGAATCCCGGAAACGGCTCGAACGATTTTCATTAAATTATGTATACAGAGTGTTTCGGGGACGATAAATCGATCTAGCTAGGTTTTATTTTTTTTAAACATCATTTTATTCGCATTTTAGGCAATAAAAACTCCTACAATGTCATTAGAATACGATAACTTATTTCGCCACTGTTCTTTAAGTCTAAATGGCTCAGATGGAATATGCTCGCCCTCGGGTCAACAGGCCCCGGTTGGAATCCTGATGGTTACACTCGGGTCTTTTCTTTTTGTTCAAAACAAAATAAAATATAATAAAAACTAAAACGTTACAAAATATGTATTTGGTGAGATTATGCTTAAATTAAATCAGATACAAGCAAGCAAGAAACTGTCTCTGGCACATTTAGTCCAAAAATACAAAGAATCTGGTCTTGAAGATTAGATGAGTTATTAAATAAGATATCATTATAAACATCCAAAAGTGTCCGAGTCGTCGACTTTGGTCGAGTCCCGCCCTCTTCGAGAGTTTTAGTGTGTTTATCAGGATAGGTACCTGAATTACAAACTATACCTACCAGTTTTCTGACTTCAGGAAATAATAAATAAAATACTACGATTATGCTAAAATAAATGACTAGGTTTCATGTAACCACCCGGCAAGAATGACAGAAATGATATTGATAGAGAGCTAAGACTAAACGACAAATTTTGAATGAACAATTACCAGGTCTATTTCTTAGTGTAAGTGTTTTGTACAAATACTTTTATTTTGAGCCAATCTTTATTATGCAGTAGGTCTCGGTGCTTTTCTTTAAGAGCCTCACATTCATGTCTTTTACATTCTGTGTACTAAATATCGGGAATTTGTCAATAAAACAAAAAATACAAATTATTCATCTAAATTTATTTTATCGCCTTCAAAGTAGGCCCCATCGCTTGCAATACAACATCTCCAACGCTTCACCCAGTCTTCCATACATTTTTCACAGGCTATTTGCGGTATGGCCTTTAGCTCATTTAGCGAATTTTCTTTTATGGCTTCTATCGACTCTAAGCGTTTTCCTCGAAGTGGTAATTTTAACTTGGGAAATAAAAAAAAGTCAGACATAGCCATATCAGGTGAATACGGTGCTTGGTCGAGAACTTTTGTTGAATTTTTCGCTAAAAACTCTTTCACTATAATGGCTGTGTGTGATGGTGCAGCATACATGAGCTGTGTTGCCACAAATCTGGACGTTTTCAGCGGATACTCTCACGCAAACGCTTCATGACGCCTAAATAATATTCTTTATTCACTGTTTCTCCCTCTGGAAGGAATTCGGAGTGAACCACACCACGGTAGTCAAAAAAAAACTGTCAGCATCACCTTGATTTTGGAGTGACTTTGCCGCTTTTTTTGGGTTTCAGCTCGTGTTCCAGACGTCATTCTGAATATTATACGTTTCATAAAGGTCGGATCCGTAGAAACTCGGGAAACCATGTCTTCAGCGACATGCTTTCGCTGCGCTTTTTGAACAAAATTGAGCTCTTTTGGAACTAGTTGAGCGGCGACGCGTTTCATGCCTAAAATGTCAATGAGATTGTTGTGGACGGACTTAAAAGATATGTTCACCTCACTAGCCAGCTCTTTCAGACTCATACGTCGATTTTCGAGCACTAGCTTCTTGATTCTGTCGATATTTCCTTTGGTCGTAGCGGTTGAAGGTCTACCAGAACGAGGCAAGTCTACTACTACTTCTCGGCCTTCTTTAAAAGCCTTATACCATTCATAAGCCCTTGTTTTCGATATACACGATTCGCCGTAGGTATTTCGCAACATTTTTAGTGATTTACCACATGAAATATCATTCGAAATACAAAATTTAAGGCACACTCTTTTTTCAACAATATTTTCCATTGTAAAAATTGCCGAAAACTCAAAACTATGGACAACATAAAGCGTAGTTTAAAACAAATTAAATGACAGATCCCGCTCAAACTTTGCGCGCTAAATCAGTACAGTGCCAACAACATGCAGTAAAAAAATTAGAACGACCTGTTTTACACGGGACTTTTTATTGACATATTCCCGATACTTTTTACACAGAGTAGTAGGTGGTTGTTTGTTTTTACATGATGTTTAAAAAAGACAGAGCACACTTTTTTGTTCTGCAGTCCATGGTATCAGGGTCCTCTTTTTGCCTTTCTTGACGTGATGATCAGACTCCAAAGTATTTGTTTGAAGACCAGATGGTCATGGCTGAGGTGGTTGGGATGGTGATCGCGGTAGTCGTGACGTATTTTCGTCTGTTATATCCTGCGCTCGCAAAAAACATTCATTATTATTGTGAACTTGTGTTACAATTAAATACTGTCCTCTTTATGTATAAAACAAATAAACAGGATAATTCATAATAGATAATAACGATAATTTAAATTCACAAACTAAGTAGGTATAAATTAAAACTTACTAGGTACTTACCTAATCATGATTTTTAATATACTTAATGGAATACTTACTTGCTAATGAGAGTATCCTGGCACTTCTTTTCATGGTGCCTGTTATTTTACTTCCACTATACAATATTTATACCACAAGCGTTATTACGTCCGCGCTGGCCGTCAAATAATAGAGGTTTAAACATGAACATGCCGCTTGCAAATCGTGTGCGAACTCCGCCCCCTCACCTCTGTCACCCCGACGTCTCCTCTGGGGCAAAGTCGTTTTGTGTGACGCAATAAAATCACACATTACAATTGATAAAAACTTGTATTATATACAGAAGCCACATTATCGGCGTGTTATACGTAAACGAAATATCGAATATACGCCACTAATATACGGCGCACAGGAGCGCCATCCAAAATTCGAGCGCCAAACAGCGGAACTATGAAATACGCCGAAAAGCACTCCGGTGACAAAACAACGTCCATGCCAATATTTCACCCAGCCATTGTACTAACCGTTGCACTACTTCTGGCTGAATTTGAGAGATGGTCAATCTTGCGTCCGTATACAGGATGCAACAAGTCGGTCGGACGCAACATCATCGGTAAAAACCGCCATGTAGGACGTAATATCAACTCCGGGGTGTAAATATATATATATATATATATATATATATATTATATATATATATATTATTTATATTATATATATATATATATATATATATATATATATATATAATAAATAAATATATAATAACTACCTCACATCACGTCTCACTTGGCCTTTCCTAGTATATGACATCGGTAAAACTCTTCTGGCAAAGCTAGATGCCAATGTCATAAAGATATTGAAGTCATGGTTAGGATTGGCACATCCGGCTGATCCCTCTACTCTTTTTAGGGATCACAATAGTTTTGGGCTGAAACTAAAGAAACCGTCTGAACTTTACAAACACCTAAGAGTTACAAAAACGCATGTTTTGGGAAAGTCGCAAGACGACTTAATTACATCTCTCCCAAAAGACAAAACTGCTTCAGACCTGGAATCTAGACTTCAATTCCATAAACAATTTATGGCAGGTGCACAAGTAAATACTGCTGGGTTGGGTGCGAGAAGGAAAAGGGAAGACCGAGACATGGTAAAAACCTTTCTACAACAAGACGAAAATAACGGTTACAAAGTGCACGCTATGAATTTAGAAATGCAAAGTGAGTGGTTAACCATAGGTGAGTTCTGTATCCCATTAGCTCTAAAGTGGCGCACCTTGATCTATGACTGGTCTCCTGCCTTATTAAAATTTTATCTAAATGCATTCCAAATGACCCTCCCTGACCAGAGTAACTTGGTAAGGTGGGGAAAAGCCTCTGAAAAATGTTGCTATACTTGTGGAGAGGCGATATGTACAGCAAGGCACATATTGGTGGGATGCAAGGTGCTCCTTAATGGGGGTCATTACTCACGGCGTCATGACAGAGTACTTGAAATCATACGTGAAGCCATGAGCCTTTCAGTAGCTAGAGCCCAAAAGGGATTGACGACAAACAAAAGACAAATTAACTTTGTAAAAGCAGGCTCAACTTCAAACTCCAGGAACAAGCCTTACTCAATCCTGGGTACAGCACCTGATTGGACTATTTTAATGGACACGTATGAAAAGCACTACAAAATCCCAGAGGATGTGGGTGTTTCGTCATCCAGACCGGACATTTTCCTTTTTCTAGAGCTACGAAACGCATAGTCCTTGTAGAACTTACCGTACCGTGGGAAACTAATATACCTAAAGACCACGCGATGAAACAAAATAAGTATTACGACCTCCTAAACGAATTAACAAAAACGGCTATGTAGTTAGTTTATACGCTGTAGAAGTGGGAGCGAGAGGTATACCAGCAAAATCTCTCTATAACCTACTGAAAGACCTTGGCTTATCCAGAAGTGCAGTAAGTTCTATACTAGAACGAGTATCTAAAGCTGCACTAGTAGGCTCATATCAGATTTGGCTAGGCAGGGAGAGAAAAACGAGTGGTGAAGGTGAGTGTTGATGTACGTCAGAAAGGGGCCCCTTAAACCTACGCCCGAGTCACAAGTCTCGGGAACTACTCGAGTTTTTCTCTCTCTGCCACACGATGGACCCGGCACCCGCACGGTGAATCCATGGAATGCTAAGAAGATCGTCTCTAGCCTGTGTGTTATCTTACGGCTGGTCTAGTCGGGAGAACGTCACCTGCCGATCCAGAGACCCCGGGTTCAAACCCCACACGCACCACTGTCTTTTCGAAGTCATGTGCGTAATGCCGTTAACTTAAAACGGTGAAGGAAACATGTACCTAGAACCTTTCGAAGTCATGTATCATCCACCAACCTACACTGGGTCAGCGTGGTGGATTATGGCCTTAACTCTCTCCTTGCGAGAGAAGGCCCGAGTCCTAGCAGTGGAAACATTTAGTGAGCTGGTGATGATGATGATGTGTTATCTTAATATATATACGTTACGTGTCATGTTGTTTGTCCACGATGGACTCCTAAATGACTCAACCGATTTCAATAAAACTTGCACACCGTGTGCGTTTGATCCAACTTGAAAGATAGGATAGTTTGAATTCCGATTATTTGTCTTTTATGACAATATCCGAGCGAAGCCGGAACGGGCCGCTAGTTTCAGACTATAATCTGAGTTTTTAATTTCAACCCGATCCGTTCTGATGTTCCGATGTGATTGAGCAACAAACATCCAAACTTTTGCATTTATTACTAGCGCTTCGCCCCGACTTCGCCCGTGGGACATGATATCTAGCCTATTTTTGGTTCCTTTATGTTTTTGTGATAATAAATAACCTACGATTCTAGATTACAAGTTGTGTTCCAAATTCCAACTCGATTCGTTCAGCCGTTTGCCACCGAAGTGATTATACATACATCAAAACATTATTATAATATAAGGGGGATGAATTGTCTTATTGCACTGGATATTCTTTCGAAATATAACGCTTCAAACCGGAACACAATAACGATTGTACATTGTGATACAAAAATGTGGCGGTAATCCGCTACAGTGGATTCTATAAAAATAGATATGACACTAGATTTTTTTTTTAAATAATTATTCTGTTTTACATTAAAAGACACATAAACAATAAAAACGAACTAGATACTCAGAAGCTACCGAGAGAAGCTTTTAGCTGGCGGATTTGTTACTTTAAGAAATCTATTACAAGTTAGCTTGACGGAAAAATAAACAAATTACATGAAGTGGCCCTTAAAATGAACAAACAGTAGCCAGCTACAAGTTTCTACTTGCATTACAAAACTCCGGTCGATGGGAAACTCACCATAACGCATTTGCAAACGGATTCGCCGCGGCCTGAGAAATCTGCAGGCCGTATTGAAATGAGGAAGCCGATCTGTCAGCTATCAAGTTGCTCAAGCCATGATGAAATCCTGGCAAAAATCTTTTCAAGTTTGTTAATCACACTATTTTTCTTAATATTTATAAATTACGCGCCACGTTGCTTGTCCACGATGGACTACTAAACTACTTAACCGATTTTAATGAAATTTGCTAACCGTGTGTTGTTTGATTTAACTTGAAATACTAGTTGATAGTTTTTCGATTTATGGTCTTTATATAACAACTAGATGCCCGCCCCGGCTTCGCCCGTGGTGTATTATATAGCACTCATCGGGATCCCGTACATATCCAACGGTGAAAGAATGACTGAAATCGGTTCACTCGTTCCTGAGAATATCGATTTCAAACAAAAACCTCTTCAGCTACCTGCTACGCCACCTGTTGGAAATTGGTCGTACCAACTCAGATTTAGAAAAAAAAAAATTAGCAAAGGTTTATATTCAATGCACAGATTACTGAAATTCAATGACGCAATCCTTGACACATGCTGTCATGTGTCATGTCAAAGCACGAAACGTACGAAAACTCTCAAAAGGGGAATATTTTTTCCCGATTTTGTTACATTCTTGTTTCATGCTCCGCTTCAATTAATAGTAGAGTTATTTTCTATAGCCTAAAGCCTTCCTCGATAAATGGACTATCTAACAAAAAAATAATCTTTCAATTTGGACCAGTACTTCCCGAGATCCTAGCGTTCAAACAAACAAACAAACAAACAAACTCTTCAGCTTTATAATATTAGTATAGATATTCGAGCGAAGCCGGAACGGGCCACTAGTTTAATATAAGTTTATGGGGTGTTTGAGTTTGTCTTTGTTTCCTGCCGTACCGTACGTACTTTTGGGTTGAAGATTATGAATCAACTTAAATACATACATTATGAATAGTTTACCTAAATTACCACATAGGTTATTTTAACCGACTTCCAAAGAAAGAGGAGGATATGTTACTCCATAGCGCCACCAATTGTGAATCGATTTTAATGGTCGTTTTCGTTAAATAGATCATGGTTTAGAGATGATCCCATGTAAATTTTATCTAAATCGGTAAAGCGATTTTGGAAATATCAATAAAAAACAAATTTACTTTCGTTAAGTAAGGTTCTGAAGTAAATATTTTTATTTTTCGAAGAAAATAAATTACTAAAAATTGTGGTTTCCTCGGGGTACTTCATAAAATGATTAATTTCTATCCATTTACATTGTTTTTCTTCACATAGGTGTTACATTATATGTTAACTGATAAAACCTCTTAATGAGTGCATTATTTCTTTATTTGATTTAAATCATTAAATTTGTTATTCCTTAAAATTATCATAGATGTGATCTTACAAGTTATGCAAATTTTAAATGGTTCGATTATGTACTATCAACCCTTGTATTTTCTTCTATGTATATTATAATGAAGCAATAAATGATTGAATGTTACGTAGGTACTGAATCGTATTAGGTAACTTGGCGGCTCACACCACTGGATGCAGTTAGCAATATGTTAATAATAATTTATGTTAATAGGTGTTAGATATGGATGTTCAAAGATTAAGTTATTCAGACATGTATTTATTTATTAGGTTTGTTATATTTTTTAATTACTAATTTTAATATAGCTGGATTAGCAAATGAGAAGGTTGATGGGACAAGGTCGCTTAGATTATAATGCTAAAGCAAATGGTTAAAAATATAAAAACTTGAGCTAGAACAGAAAGCACCTGAAATTTAACCATGCCTGAAAATATTTGTGCTTCGGAATACGTCCCTTGAGTTTACTCTTATGGTAAAAAACTGGATGTCTTTAACTCTAGAATGAATCGAATTCTTTTAAGTTTACGTGTTTTAGCATGGACCTAATATCATCGCCTAACATCAGGCTAGACGGCGGTCTAGTGTAAACCTATTTACTGTCGACAAAAAGATCCAAAATTCCTCAAATTCAAATTTGGTTCTTCCTGCATGCAAAATGCACAAATCGTAAATTTTACTTAATATAAAAAAAACATGGGCCCTGGAGTCCTTGGAGATTATTTTAAGAAATAAAACATATCCAAATATGAACCATACTACGTTTTACATATAGATACGTTTCTCAAATAGCATATACTACATACAGTTCGTACGACTAGCGCAAGGGCACCGCAGACGGTGACTGACAGTGCATTATTGTCTTTACCTGAGAGAATATTTTATTTAACTCCATTGTCTTTTTGGGTTATTAAAACGACATAATAGATATTGTTTCGTGACACTAGTGTCGTATTGCTCATTATGTACTTCTTAGGTATCTGTTCTTAGGTAATCGATTATTACCGATTACTTAACAATCGAATGTCGGCACAATCGAATTTTAGCAACGTACTTAATAAGCTCGAAGACTAATTTTATAATAACAATTATTTGTTTCACGAGTTATATTTTATGTGCTTACAATGAAACGTTGCCAACATTAAAAAATATCCACCCATCCGTGATAGTTATGCGTTTGGTCAAAGGTAAGTAAGCCAACGAACGATCTTTAATATCGATGAGGTAAACGCTGTTTCATTTTTTGTTTATCTTTTCGTATTTATTGAATATTTAATCAAAATAAAATATTAACGCCCTTTGGCAAAATTAAGAACTAAATTTGTCAGATATACCTATCAATTTTTTAAACTTCTCATACGACCAAAACATTTAATTTATTGACGCAAGAGTAGAATCCTTATACATAACCACGGCAAATAATACGTATTTATTTTAAAAGTCTCAAGCAATTTCGACATTTAATTTTGTAAAAAAAAAACTCAAAAAAAACAGTAACACAAAACTGAATTACATAAAGAGTGTTTAAAATTCCTACATTTTATTGGCGCGTTAAATAAAACAATAGAATATACCTATTGCAAGTATTTCTCTAATGTCATAACGGACATGTTATTTTTGAAGACTATGTTTGTACATAGGCTTAAGTTAAAACTGATCTAAAGATTACGTAAGTTCTTGTTTTGTTACATGGCTTGTCTATCAGCTTAGTCGGGCATGTATGGATCAGCAAGGTCAACGCCGTGTGAACCCCATTGATCTCCAACATCGGTGTAAGCTATTTGTCCCGATTTTTACCAAAAATAGCATCAATCGACTCGAAACGGAATCATTTAGAATGAAGTTTTGGAGTGTCATTTATGAGTGGGTCTTTAGAGCATTGACTTTAGTTTATCTCAAGGCCTTCGACAGGATCAATGATCACAAACTTGGCTAATCCGACTTGTTCTAATGCAGAAGGTTAAGAAGATTATTGTATTAAGTTGAGTTTATAACGGATCATTGCTGATTTAGGTTTTTAATGTACATAGTAGGAGCCTTAATAGCCTAAACCAGAAACGAGCTATTATTCAACCAATACTGGACTAATCCATTATTGGTTTACAAGGTATTCAACAACACATTCTACCATCACCAAATCCAGCATAAATCTACGAAATAATATACAGCATAAGTCTATTTATATTAACAATAGCCATGTATTGATTGTTGGATGTTTTTTTTTAATAAGATTGACGAGACGAGCAGGACTTGTACCTGATGATAAGCAACATGCCTGCCATATAATAGCACAGTGACACGCAGCTATTGGAACATGAAAAGTCCAAATCATTACCTAGCACTGCACTGCGCTGGTCTCCCACAGATCTAAGATGTTACACCTCTTAGCCCTGTAACTTCTCTGGAAACATTGTCCTTCAAACGGGAACACAGCAATGTTTACACACTGCAATGAAGTGGTACTTCCCCAAGTGAACTTTCCTAAGAGTCCTAACACTACAATTATTGGTTATTGTGTTCCTTTTCTTCACTTCCCATAAGACACTAGTCAAGTCAAGTATTTATGATCATCTACTCCTTCTCACCTCTTTTGAGACAAATACTCGAGTGTCAGAAGCAAGGTCTTGAAGAGGGCAGAAGTAATTAACCATGCTCGCCGATGCTGTATTGGTGTCGCTCTTGTCTCATATCCTTGTGTGTTGATTCCAGGCTGCAACTTCTACCCGGCCGGCGAGTACCTGAAGTTCGTGCGGATACCTGAGAACCTGCAGGTTGGAGACGAAGTGCTCACAGTCGAAGTACATCCTAGGTCAGTATTTTGACTTTATTTTATTGCCAAAAGAGCAACGACCTGTGGTTTCCGGTGCCGTTATTTTCGCGGGACAAAAAGTTATGAGCCTATGTTTATGCATATTTTATGGTATTTTAATCGGATAAATATAGATAAATGTAAAAATGTATTTTTGTTATGATTGTTTTACTATTTTGGGTTAGTTGTTTTGTTTCTCTCTTTTGTTTCTTTTAATTTAATTTCTGTGTGTAAATTAAGGGCCATTTTGCCATCTCCTATCCTTGCACGGTTGCCTGGTAGAGATCGTTCTAAGCGATAAGGCCGCCAATGAAATTGCTAAATGTAATATTATATTTTTTTAGTTTTTGTATATTTTTGTGTTGTGGCTTTATAATAAAGAGTTTTTGTATTGTTGTATGATATTGTTTTCGTCCAGACTATATTCTAATCATGTTTAAATTTCAACCCAATTCGTTCAGATGTTCCGACATGATTGAGCAACAAACATTCAATAGGATTACAGTAGACAATATGATTAATTTACGGTTAACTCACGTCAGTCCAGTCCTGCTCAAATTTCAGTCGCAGACATAATAAGGGAATTTCCCTCGCGCAACCACTAATACTGCCTTTGCGCTTTAGCGTTAGTTAAAAAGTGAACTACTTCTTAGAAACTAATAAAATAGAACCTCATGCATGCGTAGCTAAGTACCACTTACACTTTTTTGCATATTATTTAATAATATGCAAAAAAGTGAACCATATCATAATTATTGCATAGTGGTTTATTAGCACCGCGAGTGAGGATTCCTGAAAAACTGGTATAAAACTATACTGCATGCAATATGAGCAAATTACTGCCGATTTCGGGGTAAAATAGCTATGAAATTCATGAAAACCAGTTAACTAGTCGATTTGGTATAAGTTACTTGCAAAAAATGCGTAAATATTAAATGATTCTACTAAAAATACGTTAAAAATGCACATGATTTACAGCGTACTGTGAAATATGAATCAGTAAATAGCACCGGTATTACAAATATTCGTTTAGGCTCATAATGGTCCTATTTTTTTAGAATTCAAATTATTTAACATCAAGGTTAAGTTGCCAGCTTATCGGTTTCTATCGGATACATTTCGGAGATTGTGCAGCTGAACATCAAGATATAATACCACAACCACTGTAACCACTTTGGCCTTTTCTTAAAAGTTCTTGCTACTTCCAACAAAAGAGATATCGTGTTATCGTTGACATTTCAGAATATCAAACGAGGTTATTTGACTCCACTCGTAGGAATGACGTAGAACGCGTTGGCTTAGTGGATGTTTCCCGATAGCATCTGCTTATGCCGATAGTTACCATCGTGGTAACGTCTATACCGTGGTAACACCTGAAAGGACACGAATTCAATTAATTACCTACGTAGAGATTAGGTACCTGGATTGACACATAATTAAGCTACTTTTATTACGTTATAATTTGGTTCCTGAGAGAATTTTAATCAAATGTTTCATATGCATGAATCAAATTAGGTTCATAAACTAAATTTACCTATCGTGAAAAACTTGGGAGCAAAAGAATAAGGAGCCCACAAATTTTTCCCACCGCTGGGACTCGAGGCCTTCTCTTGCACTTAGAAAATCAAGGCAATAACCCACCACGCTGGCCCAATGCAAGTTGGCGCATGATCTCCAAAGATACTTGGAACATGCCAGTTTTCTCACTATCTTTTCTTTCATCGTTAAAGCCAATGGCGACGAGAAACTTGTACACTGCACTCTGGACAAAATTCAGAGGTGCAGATAGGATGCGAACCTACGATCATGCTATTGTGAACCGCACGTTCTAACCACTACGCCACCGCATTTATTTACACCGCGGAGTGCAGCTCTACTTAAATCATAAATGCCAAACTTTGGATGTTTGTTGCTCAATCACATTGGAACGGCTGAACGCATCGGGTCGAAAATTGTAACACAGTTACATAATAGTTTGGAGTGACGCGT
This sequence comes from Ectropis grisescens, assembly GCA_017562165.1. NCBI lineage: Eukaryota > Metazoa > Arthropoda > Insecta > Lepidoptera > Geometridae > Ectropis > Ectropis grisescens. Next base: position 1,297,531 of record CM029772.1, read on the forward strand.
AGACTATTTTCATTACGGGAAATTAAAGGGACTTGATATGCGCGGGCAAAATCGCAGGCTAGTAATTTATATGGCAGAACAACTTTTGCCCGCCTAAGTAGTGTCTACAAGTCATATTAATACAACTCTATCTGATTGAACATGTTTATCGCTATTACATAAGTTGGGCAGTGGTCGTACCAGAGCGATGACACTGAGGTGCGAGTCCATCAGTCGGTGTGCGAAGGCTCGTCTAATGGCGGCCGCGTGTGGCCGAGGTAGACTGGCGGTTTCATCGCAAAAACTTTACCGCTGACTCGGATAGTGGATGAGTGCATTAAATCAGTTCATCAACTTTACTGGTCAACGCTTTTGCTTATCGGCTGGCAAGCGAAATTGTACACTATTGGTATTTATGTGAAACGGGTGTTAGCTGCAGTTGTTTCTGTCATTACCTTGCTAATATTTAATCAATGCGACAGTTTGAATGTTTGGATGTTTGTTGCACAATCACGTCTGAACAGGTGAACGGATCTAGTTGACATTTGGCCAAATAGTGGAAATAGATGTCCAGACACGGGGACGTCGACATCCACTTAGCAGTTGGTCTCCGAGGAGCTTAGCAATAGCGTAGATAACTTGGGGTCAGGTTGGTGTGCCTATGATGGTTTGTACCTCTTAGAAGAGTCCGGAGACGGGAAGGCGCGGTAGGTTCGCGGAAGAATACGAGAGTCACGGTTCCGTCTAAGCGTCCAAAGTGGAGGTTTTAGTCGGTAGGGGCAACATGTCCATCCGTGGTGTGGAGTCCAAGGTAACCCAACCGTCGCCTCTAGGCGTGGAAGTGTATGTTTAAATGATATTTCTCCACAAAAAAAGGAATGTGCAACAACACATACTCGTTTATCAATCATAGATTTGCTCTTGCCCGCCATCTCGCATGATTTTAAGCGACGAAGCTATTTTACATAGAACAAAAAAAACAATAGGGATGTCAACATTAATCGCAAATTAATCTTAAATGTTAATTTTATTATAGTTTGTATTAATGGAATATCGAAAATCACATTATTATAATTTAACTAGCTGTTCCCTGCCACGCTTCGCTGCGGTACATTGTGAAGCAAACATTAGATAAAAACAATCCATGATGTGGATACCATTCTAAAATTTCAGCTCGATCGGTGCAGAACTTTTTGAGTTTTTGAAGCGTACACAAACAAAAATAACATTTTTATATATAAAGATATTACGTGGTAAATTTATTATAAATGATTTGAAATGCTATATTTTTACACTCAAGCAGCTCACTCTATATAGCCTATCATGAAAAAAGTGTCAAACTTCTTCGATCGATTCCTTGAAACGTCAACCATTAAAATCCATTTGTAATTATTAGTGTACAAATTTACTTTAAAACATATTACTTTTATTTACCTTACTCACTTACGGTATATGCGATTTATTATGACGCTAAGTGCGTTTTTACTATCGCTACGAACGCTCGTCTGAGATTCCCACAGCGCCGCTATTTTAAGATGAGTCGCGAGTTTTTGCGCCCAGCCCCTCTCTTCACCGCGATGTGGGTTATAATGGCATTATTACGCAACTTGTATCTGGTCAATAGGTGATGACTTATTTTGTATCGACATTCCGTTTGGTACGTAATAGGTCAATTTCTTTCAAAGCGACAGATTTTATCTCCCACAGAGATTAAAGTCCTTATGACTTTCTATTTAGTTTCATGATTTGAGTTAACCAATAGTTTATACAACGTTTACTTTCGTATTCTAAATCAATAGCTATTATTTCTAGGTTAACGGTGTTTTATTGAATGCATTTTACATTTATTGAATTGTTTTACTGAAGCCGAGGGTCGTTTATTCTCACCCAGTTTTTTGAACCACCACCCATATGTACGATGAATTCATATATTTGCACTGTGTCTGGGTGTTTCAATGTATAATAAGTAGGTATGTATTTACAACTATACAAGTCTTAAATCAGCTTATCAGCTATCTGGCCGCCATATTACAAGCATTGCTTAGTTTGGAGTCAGATGATGATTCAGATTATTTATTACCACAGTATCACAGTACCACACCTTTGCCAGTTATTCTACCGCCAAGTAGTAATGTGCAAACATTACTGTGTTCCGGTTTGAAGGAAATGTTTCCAGAGAAATTAAAGGGCTTAGAGATATAATATCTTAGATCTCTGGGTGACGAGCGCAGTGCAGTGCTAGGTAATGATTTGGACTCTTCATGTTCTAATACATACGTGTCACGGTGCTGCTATGTGGCAAGCATATTGCTTACCATCAGGCACATGTCCTGCTCGTACTGTCACTCTTTAGTTAAAAAAAATATTTCGGAGAGTGTGCAGCTGATCTAATAACACCTTAACCCTTTTTCCTATCTAACTGTTCATCTTTTCATGCTTTCACGCTCCAAAAACTCGAAAAAGGAGATTGGACTTTAGTTTTGTGAAAAGAACATCTATGCCCTTGTCACCAAAACATAAAATATCATGATTCTTTTTAAACCGTAATTTTCCTGCAAACATTTTCCTTCTTATCAGAACATTAGAACGTTTTTACATTACTGGTATAATATGAATATATACGAAGAATACATGCGCCTGAAGGCAACTCACATCTATTGGAGCATGAAGAGTCCAAATCGCTACCTCACACAGCATTGCGCTCAGCACCCTGATATGCAATGATTTTTTTCTTTGACCCGCATTTTTTTGGAAACGTTGCCCTTCAAACATAAAGTCATGATCACAGTAATAACACATTACTGCTTGGTGGTAGAATAACTGGCAAAGGTGAGGTTCTCCAGGACTCTGAAACAATGACGAAGAGTCATCCTTTTACTTAAATTGTCGAATGAGTAAAACGAACGAGGCGAGGAGCATTTTATTTTACACAAGAATATCTACCTAGTTCTGTATATAAACTCGCACTGCATTCTAACGGATAATTCCAATTAGCCGGTTTCATGTCTCTATAAAATTGTTTTGAAAATAAAACTAACAGAAACTGAGACCGCTATTTATTTATCATGACAAATTTAATACCAAAGTTCGACTAGTCTAAAACTGGAATTAGATTAGGATAAGCATGTCAAGTGCAAGTTGGACTATCACAGCGAGGGACCCGTATGACAGGCACTTTATTACGTACACCAAAAACTGTTGGTGATCACAAAAAGTCAGACTTATGTTATCGTGGTGGCCTTTTCGCTAACAACGATTTCTTCGAAGATACCTTGCACATCAGAAGAAGTAATACGAAGAACAATAAGGACAATATACGAAGAAACAACAAGAAGACCATATTATACAATGAATCAACAGAATATTCGTTCATATCAGAATTCATTTCTCGAAAATCACAGCGTCGCCGTTGTTCCGGTATAACAATGAGGTTGCAAGTTTGAATCCCTGCTGCACCTCTGAGTATTTTTAAATAACGATGTACTTTATTGTTAACACTACTGGATTTAACGGTGAAGGAAAACGTCGCGACGAAACCGGCACGTTCATAGAAATAGGTACATTTTTTAATTTTTTTTTAATAAATGGTGACGAGACGATCCGGACATGTGCCTGATGGTAAGCAACATGCCTGACACATAACAGCACAGTGACACGCAGCTATTGGAACATGAAGAGTCCAAATCATTACCTAGCACTGCACTGCGCTCGTCACCCAGAGATCTCTAAGCCCTGTAATTTCTCTGGAAACATTGCCCTTCAAACCGGAACACAGTAACACATCTTTCAAGGCATGCGTTATTCACCAACCTGCACTGGGCTAGCGTGGTGGATAGCCTTGATACTCGTATTTTCTTGTGAGATGAAGCTCCGAATCACAGCTGTGATAGCGTAAAGTGGGATATACTTATCTGTTATAATATATTTTCGCCAAAAAAACAAAAACCAACTTCAATTTAAACTTAAATTCAGAACTCGAGCCAATTTCATAAGAATTTTTATCACGATATGTGATATGTCGTCTAATCGTTCATATTTCCGAAACCGCCACACCAATATCTATTAAATTTGTACAGGACCACCTCTGAACTATGACCTACCCATAGAAATCTAAATAATGTACCTTAATATTTCGATCTCTATGGATCTACCAAACAAAAAAGAACCATCAAAATCGATTTACAATTGGCGGCGCTATCGCGTATAATACACATAAAAAAATCATACAACCGGATTGGTAAAATACATAATAACTAGGTACTAAGCATACCATATACCACACCATAATAGTTATTTTATGAAAGAACTTTTTTTACCGTCTTGAAAACTGACATGGTGTTCTTTAGGATCCCCAATAACTGGTTTCCCAATTGTCACAGAAAATATAGATTTCCTTACATTTATTAACGGTAAAGATTTGCATGATAATTTATTAATTTTGTGCAATAATCGCCTGTTAGCTCAGCATGCTAATGTGAACATTAAAACTAGTTATTTTTAAGTAAAATGTCTTAATAGCGACTTGATAATCTCAGTTTTGCAATATTCTAAGAATCTGCCGATTGCTTAATAATGATCTGATTATTATGCGTGTGATGAATTCATATATTTGTACTGTGTTTGGGGGTTTGTATGTATAATAAGTATTTTATAACTATATAAGTTTTATATCAGTTATCTGGCCGCACTATCTAAAATCAAATAAAAAAAATCCGTCAATTGTTTTTTTTAATTTGACCTACCTACAGATAATAAAATATGCAACATTATAATTCAAAGAGGATTATCTTTTCCTCTCAAGTCTTTTAAATGTATGCCAATTAATTCTGAAATCTTCGTTAGTCTACTTGTTCTAGGATTATTTGAAGGTTTTATGCATGAATTCGATTTTAACATCCCGGATACGTTACGGACAGAGTTTTGATAGAAAGATTTATGGCATACCTACCAACCGCTGTGGTTGAATCTCAGCTCTAAAACTCTAGCCTAATTTTACGCCTTTTTTGAAGTCACATTTGTTAATTTGGTACAGCTTACAAATGCCGGCACAGTGCTGAATCTTATTATGTTATACCCTTCTATCATCTCCTGGTCTCCTGGTGGTTCATATGACCCATGAATTTTGTTCACGGCGTGTAGCCTATTTAGTTATTGACCTTAATCGCAAACCCCTAAAGAATGGTGTGTGATTCTATGTATCTGCTTACAATTATCGCTAACCATAATATATTATAGTAACTATTGGACTGGACAAAAGTTCACGTCAAGTGCAGCGATAACTTTCGAATAAAGATAAGAAAATTATCACCCGTGTGATGTAGCGGAGACAACGGTGTGTTTGTCTAACGGGCGTGCAGTGGATAGGCATCTAAGTAGGTGCCTACTTAGGTTTCTACTGAGTGTTTTACCACTCCGATCATAATATTTATTTACCTACTATAAAGATATGTTTGCTTTGAATCAAAATTGCAGATTTAAGATAGATTTTTGACGTGACAACGTCTTATAAATTGGTTTGCCGGGTGACACTTCAAGAAACTGCGTTACGCTCCGCTCACGTTATGCGCTCACAACGAGAGCGAGTGAGAGGCACGCGTCCCTTCCACTCGGGCATGGTTAGCCCGCCTAAGAGCGAGAGAGACAGACATAAAAAGTGAAAGGCACGCGTCCCTTCCGTAAAATTATTTTACCACTCAAAGTCACGTAAAACTTTCGCCCGTATACCGAATTCCAGGCAACCAATTTTTTTTGAACTTAAATCTTCTTTTGGTGCAGCACAGATGTATTTTTCGTTTGCTGTGAATTCTTTTCTAGCTTCACGCTCGGAAACGATAAAAAATCTTCGGATAAACTCGGGACCATTGGCCATCTAGAAATGCGTCAGCCAATGGGAAATGCTGAAAAAGCGTGGCCTGGCCATCATGGCATCTCCATCTAGAAATGCGTCAGCCAATGGGAAACTCAGGCGCATTTATAAATGCGATGATGGCTAGGCCACACCCTCCGTCTAGTTTCCAAAGTAAGCTATCAAATTCTGAGTTATACGAGTAAGCTTTCACTTATATCGGTAGCCCCTATGACTGCCTATTTTATCTAAGCTGCAATGATTTATAACACCAAGGATCTCAAGTCAGCGTCCTGAAATTCTTCACTCAAAGTGATACAAAACACCAACGTGATGTTGTTGATGCTAATCACAAAATATTGCAAATTAACTAAGCGATTCCCTCATATTGAATAGGTACTCGTCACAAAAAGTCAAGAATCTCCACTCAATCTCAACAGCTTTGACACTAATAACTTAATAACCTTAAAACAAGATAATTTAAAGATTATTATAAACAATAGACTGTTTACATAAGGTCTATTCTCAGTTACCTTCAGGACGTTTCCGGAGTATTTCCGGACCGTGGGAGCGGCGTCTTATTTCATAACTGGCATAATGCCGCTAGCACGTTATTATGTCATTGTAAATACCACCGTTAGATTTGGCTTCAGGCTTTAATTGCGTGTGAATTTCTTTTGGGACAGTACTGGATTTTATTTAAAACAAATCCGAGGTTGTGCGGTAATAAAAGTTTGTGCTTTAGCGCCATCTAACGGCTTTTTGTTGAACAACAACCACTCATTTATTTCATAGTAAATTCAATGTAGTGGCTATGTAATTGTTTATGCTACTGTGTACAGGTGGCGCTTTATCGCAATGTATTTAAATATCCTTAAAAGTTAACGGTTCTAAGATTGGATTTGTATAATTTTAAAATGCGTTTTCATCCTCCCCATTCCTTACAAAGATGATTTATGCAATACGTGCTTAATATGTAGTGTAGTAATAAATTCCTGACAACCAAGATGTTTGATGTGGATGGTAAAGTTCTAAATATCAAGTCATTATGGTACGGACATATTGCGAAAGATGGCGCTATTTCACACTTATTAAACGAACTAGAAGTAGATATTCTACACTAACAGCGCCTTGTAGTTTTACCCGCGTAGTTTACTCGTTATTTTCCCGAGCTAAAAAGTAGCATATGTGTTCTTCCAGATATAATCTAACTTTTTCTTATTTCAGCCCGATCCGTCACTATCGGCTTCGCACGGGTGCAATGCTAATACAAAAAATACGAATAAAAATGATTACTTAAGTATTGTGGGTTATCCCTAACAGATAGACATAAATATATCTACCATTGTAGACTCTTTGTAAGCGTCCTATGGGGTACAATATTGCAGTACATTATTTTGATCCATCTCGTGGGATTCAGCGAGCGCGCAAAGTAAGCGCAAAAAAAATGTGTTAATTTATGATATCACATTTAAAACCTTTAACATTATCATTAGATCAATATCAAAGCTCTAAGACATTTTTAGTTAGGCGGTAGACCCCCGATCGGGCTGAAATTAAGAATATAGTTTGATTATAATTAGTGTGGAAGATCACATTGGCTATTTTGCCTGTTTATCCCGGGAAAATGACGAGAACAGGAACTAGGGACGCGGTTATCGCGTGGTCAGTGCCAATATTTATGTGATGAATACAAATATTTGTTCTATGTATGTGTGTTTCTATGCATCATAAGTATGTACCTATGTATTTACAACTACATACTTATGTAGTTGTAAATACCTAGGGGTAAATACCTGTTATTTTAGATATCTCTCATAGTTACAGGCTTTGCGTGATAAATGTCCACCAATATTCATAATTTATATTTTTACTAGCAACCCGCCCGGCTTCGCACGGGTGCAATGCTAATCTATACTAATATTATAAAGCTGAAGAGTTTGTTTGTTTGTTCGAATGCTAGGATCTCGGGAAGTACTGGTCTGAATTGAAAGATTATTTTTCTATTGGATAGTTCATTTATCGACAAAGGCTATATATAGGCTGTAGAACATACCGCTACTATCAATAGAAGCGGAGCATGAATCAAGAATGTAACAAAAACGGGGGAAAGAGAGAGAGAGAGTTTTCGTACCGTGCTTTGACATGACAGCATGTGTCTAAGATTGCGTCATTGAACCTTTGCTAATCTTGTTTCTAAATCTGAGTTGGTACGACCAATTTCCGACAGGTGGCGTAGCAGGTAGCTGAAAAGGTTTTTTGTTTGAAAGTGATATTCTGATTGATGAAAGGGATCTCGATGAGTGCTATATATGTACAACGGGCGAAGCCGGGGTGGACATCTAGTACGAAATATAAATACTAATAATAGTGGTTATTTTAGGTCATTCCAAAGAGATAGACATATACTATTGCAGAATTTTTTGTAGACCTTATAGATACGAGTATGTAGTGTTTTTTGTCTCTTTGCAGGAAGAACCTGAGCCTCCAGCCAGTAGACCGCGAGGAAGACGCCCACCTGTTCACGCACCGGATGTGAACCGCACGCACGTGGCCGTGGTGCTGGCGCAGAGTGTCGACACTCTGGTGGACACCGACACTCCGCAGAACGTCGTCAAGTTCCGCCTCGGCTGCGACTTCGACGCAGGCGACGATCTGGTACGAATCATTCGATTTAATTTTTATTCAATCATCAACAGCCCACTACATGATCCCACTGCTGGGCCTTCTCTCGCAAGGAGAGAGATAAGGCCATAATCCACCACGTTGGCCCAGTGCGGGTTGGTGGATGACACATGACTTCGAAAGATTTTAGGTACATCTCGGTTTCCTCACGATGTTTTCCTTCACCGTTTTAAGTCAGCGGCATTACGCATTTATTACTTTCTATTAGTACCGACTGATTAGATGACACTGATAAAAATTAAAATGGGAGATTTTCAGAGTGCAAAAATATAATACACGCCAAAGATAGTTCTCACTTAAAGATGTAACGGCAATGTTTCATATTGTCAAATTTATCTAACATTTTTTTTCTGTGAATAAAATTAAACATTGGTGTCTCTTTCAGCGATATTTATTTCGCCAGCTCACTATATTGTACAGATTTCTTAGCAACTTGAAAATGCATCATAAACTAAACTAAACAAAAATGTATGCAGCATTAAAAAAAATCATAAGGCGTTAAGTTACAGATTTGAACAAAATGATACTTTTTTTAAGCTATTGCATAGCTTTTATCGCGGGCCTGGGGACCGAATTTTAGTGATCGTGCATCTCTTTCTTATGTTCACAACAAAGAGGGATGGAAGACCGCCGTCCTCCCCACTCGGTCATTCGACTTTGAATCTTATTTGTATTAGCTTTACAGACTAAATGCTCTTAACAGTGTTGCCAACTTAACGGATTTCCCGTGATATTTTTTATGGTAAACAAATGTCACTCTTCAAAATAAAAGCAATTCCGAAAAAGTGTTAACATCCCTTTTGCTTATGTTGATAAAAATGCATGCAACATGCAATAGCTTTACCGCGGCAGTCTCCGAGTGCCACACTTATTTTTTTTTAACTGTAATAGGTTCGCACTTACTTGACCACCATCTCGCCTGATGTTAAGCGATGATGAGATCTATGATGGAGCGTGCTTACCTAGAAGAAACCGATTCACTCTCGATTTGAAGACACCAAGATTGTAACCATCGGGGAAAACCCACTCAGGCAACGCATTCCACAACCTAGACGTTCTTATCACGAACCTGGAGTCAAATCTCTTTGTTCGCGTTTTTGGAACATCAACCATGAAACGATGTCGCCCTTTTGTGGAACGAGAAGTCCGATAGAAGAAAGAGCAAGGTGGTATTAGATCATGCAAATCAGTTGCACATTCTCCGAAGTATATCCGATAAAAAACCGATAGGCTAGCAATTTTGCGGCGATGATCAAGACTTTGAAGTCAAAATTACACGACCTCTCACTGTCGAGCATCTTGACTAAGATCGGCAGCGAGAAGTCTGTTCTCACCACAGTTACATCGCGGCCTTTGTCCTTCAACTGAGCACTCTGCTAATACAGTGCTCGCTGGGGATCCTTAACTGGAAGACTTAGGAATTTTACTTGATCGATAGGAGTATCAGCCGAGTAACCTTCCCAAGTTTTCCAGTCCCTTTCTTCAACGCTCTGCTGCTGTTAATGTAAATCCTGTTTATGAGGGAAAGGTGATAGAACAGCCTCCACCTCTACCACCTCTAATACACACCTGAGACCTATATAATATTGTAATGTGTTTCTCATTGTATATAATGTATACCTATTACGACTTGCTAAAAATAATTTCAATGTTTCACATCTGCCAGGCGTGTCGTAACGGCTCACATTTTGTTTTGCTTGTAGAACTAGCCTGTTTCCAAACTGTACAGTAACACAATATGTTTGTAACAGCGGAAAATATGTACGTAAACTTTGTACCCGATCTGTGGATAACTGATACTCCAGTACTGGTGTTAATAGTAAAATCCTCGATAACCATAGTTGCGTAGGAGCTGCGTCGCAAACTATAAAACTAAAGTAAGACGTAACTCGGCTCACGACATGGTGTCAGGTTCGTCGACTCTTGCTTTTATGGGCTGTAAATTGAACATAAAATGTGTTTCTATCCTAAGTTTTCTGACCTTTGGGGCTACTGTTGTGGGTGAAATATTAAAATTAGAGAAAACTTGCAATGTTCCTGTTTTGGGTAGTTCCCCGTCTCAAAATTCTAGCTTACGTTGAGATCCAGATTATAATCTAGATGTGTTTCAAATTTCAACTCAAAACGTTCAAACGTAATTGAGCAACAAACATCGAAGATTCGCATTTACAATAAAAATAAAAAAAAAATAAAATAAAAATAAAAATTTATTTCAATAACATAGATCTTAACTATACAATATTTTCTTACAGCTATACACAGGTATATTAATTTTATCAGCCTGAACTAGGTAGAACCTGTGTTTCAGGCGCGAAAATTGCCTATTTTAACTAAGAGTTACATTATCGAAGATAATAAAACTAAACAATAAAATCGGTAAATATATGAACTACTTTGCTTATTAAAAAAGATAGGTATGAAATTTCTTTACTATTTTATAACTAATATCAAATGTTCAGTTTCCTCATATGACAGTGTTAGCAAATATTCACAGACAGTTTGTTTACAGTTATAAACATTTTGGTCGTAAATAGATAGCAATCTATTTAGTCGGTTGTATAGTATTGGACCAAGAAATATGAAAAATCTGCTTGTGAAAGCATGTTTTTTGTCTGTGCCAGTGAGCTACATACGATATCCTTACGTCTCTTGTTAGTAATCTCAGTGCAGTAGGAAAGATTTTTGTGCTGTTTTAGTGTCGTGTTCAAAATAAATAGTTGTCTTACTGATAGAATGTTGCAGGCTTTATAGAGCAGTTTCGTAGGGAAGAGAAATGGACGAAATGTTGCGACCTTCAGAATGGCTCTTTGTGCTCTTTCTACAGAAAGCATTAATGTCTTAGTAGCACCTCCCATGATGTGATACAGTATGTAATTATTGATTGACACAGAGCTTTATACACTTGCTTTATTAATTTAGTATCTACGATATACCGTAATATTTTGAACACATAAATCAACTTACGAAGTCTGTTTACTAGGTTTTGATGTGTAGCCGAAAGGACAGTGTGTCATCAATAATAACACCTAAATATTTGATGTCATTTGCTCTTTCTATGGTTGGGCAGTTGTCTAGACAGGCTGTAGGATTTGTGCACGTGTGTGCATATAGATGCTAGTTAGTTGTAGATTGCTTAGATTTACGCATAGAAAAGTATATGTATTTTGTTTTATCCGCGTTTAGTGTTAGTAGATTATTTGTTAGCCAATTATTTACCTTATCAAAACCTCGCTGAGCAAATTCGTGCAGCTCTATCTTGTTTGGGGCGGAAAATAAAATTGCAGTGTCATCAGCATATGACAGTAATTTGCCATGTTCCAGATTTAAACTGCAAAGATCGTTTAAATAAACCAAAAAAGGGTAGAACTGAGGGTCCCGCCTTGAGGAATTCCGAAATTAGTGCTTTTCTGTTCATCGCTGACAACGTTGCCTATTCTAACACATTGGGTACGGTCGCTTATGTAGTCTGTGAAAAGTTTAAGCTGAATTCCCCTTACTCCTATTGCTTCTAGCTTTTGTAGTAAGGAAGGTACATACACTGTATCATAGGCCTTGGCCAAATCTAGGAATATACATAATGTCTGGTTACCCTTATCGAGCTCTTGGGCTACATAGTCTGTCAGTTGGTGTACCGCATCTGCTGTTGATAGCTTCGATCTAAAACCAAATTGCTTGTTCGATAAAATATCGTTATTTTCTAGATACTTTATAAGGCGGGTGTTGATAATTTTTCAAGGATTTTTGACAACGAGGATAGAAGTGATATAGGCCTGTAGTTTGTTACTTGTTCTTTACTACCCGATTTATAAATTGGTATGACTACAGCCTTTTAAGACACTTAGGGAAGATACCGTTAGTAAGACACTGTGAAAAAATATGTGCTAAAGGCGGTGCAAGTATATGTTTGAATTTTTTCAAAAATCTATTGGAGATATTATCCCACCCAACGGCACAGTTATCTTTTAACCCAAGGATGATACGTTCTACCTCTTTTCGTCGGTATCTAGCATTACAAATGACTGTACTCGTGGTTGAGAATAAAATTGGTTTTGTGAGATATATTGTTGCGTCTGAAGTTTTCAGCGAGATTTTTCCCAACATTGATAAAAAAATTATTGGCTTTGTTTGCTGAAAGAGCTGGGAGTCTTCTGTCAGGAGAAGTTTCAAGTTTGAGTCTGATTGTTTCGTCGTGAAAGTGACCTTTTTATGTGATCCCATATGCGTTTACTGTTATTACCGGCTTTTGCTAATTGTTCCCTGTCATAGTTAATTTTAGTTTTTAATAGATCATTGCAAAGTTTCGATATCTTTTGTATGTGGTTTGCAGTATATGGTTGTCTAGAGAGGATTTTGCTTTCAGATGCAATTTATCTCTGTGTCGGATACATCGCACTAGGCCAGGCGTAATCCATGGCTTAATATTATTGTATTTCCTGTTTGCTGCTTTGACTCTAGTATTTTATTTATTGCTCGCTGTATGTTTTCAATTAGGTATGACAAGGAGGCGCTAACGTCAGCACAGTTGTAAACTGGGTCGTAGTCAATATTGCATAGATCACGTTCGAGTGTAGTATAGTCAATTATGCTTTTCATTTGAGGGCAGTATTGTTTTGGTTTATTGATATTCAAGGTTGTTAATACAGCATTATGATCTGTGATTGTCGAGTTAGTTACAAATACACGTGATGGTGAGCTGGTTTTAAAAAAACGTGATCTAGGCAAGATCCACTCTGATGAGTCGGCAAAGTGTGGGCTGGGAGTAATCCATGGAATGAGCAAAGATCTAGGTAATCATGTGCAGTGGTGTCGTTACAATCTGGATGAATGTTTATATTTATGTCACCTGTTAGTATTATGTTCTTAAATGCTGACAATGTTTGAAACTGTTTACCCAGCGAATGATAAAACCTTCGAGATTTTTAAAGGAAGGTGATCGGTATACTGCCATTATTGCTGTTGTTGTTCCGATTTTAATAATTAGGCAGTTACAGTCATTTAAGCCTGGTTCCTCAACTGAGATATTTAGGGCCGATTTTACATAGACTACTACCCCGTCGTTTTGATTATGGGTCATCTTACTATAGTACGTAGTGTACCCTTGTATTATAGGTAAATTTCTATCACGAGTTGCCAGCCAGCATTCTGTTAAAACAATCACATCACAACTTATTCTCAGTCTATGTAGGAAAACGAAGAAACTGTTTATATTTTTATATATACTACGAATGTTTTGTGTTAGTATCGTTAATGAGTTAGTGGAATTTTGATAATATTGTATGCAGCTCTCCACGTCGCACACCTTAGATTCTGATATATTAGTCTGGTCTATGTCGTTAAACAAATTGATTTCCATAAAATAAGTTAATTCAAAGGGGTATAAATGCTAATGTAAACTAAGTGATGTGGCGCTCTTAGACGCCTTCATAATCTATTGAGTTTATGTACCTGTTTTCGGCCGTTTTCTTAGCTGGGCAATCGGTGTCGCCTGTTTTGTGCGCGTTTGGTTTTTAAATCGAGTACAGGTGGCACACTTCGGTGTTTGCGCTTTATTTGGGCACTCATTCATTGCGTGACCTACTTGTGCGCAGTGTCCACAGGTGGGCGTGGGCTCTCTGCACGTTTTAGCTGCATGTCCGTATTGTTGGCATTTGTAGCATCTCGTTACTAGCGTGAAATCTCTAACAGGGCAGGATGTCCAGTTAATAAATACTCGTTCCTGCGTAATAAGGGCTTTACGAATTGCTGCTGATACTTCAATTATGTAGTTACAGGTCTGAGCGTCCTTTTGCCTGATTTGTGGCTTAGCTTGATGGTCTTTAAAATGAGTCGCGATCCATCGCCATTTTTTCTGTTAAATTTTGCTCAAAAATGCAGGTAAAAACTTCACTTTCTGTCATGTTGGTTGGTACTCCTAGAACTGTAATACGTGGTCTACGTTTGTATGCCTCATCCAAAGTTAAGCCTGAAGAGTTTAGCTGTACAGATTGCTTCAATTTTGTAGGTCTTCTTTATTTTCTGTGCTGATAATGACCCTCCATTTTTGGTCTTAAGTAGGCTCCGAACTTGCAGCTTCATTTGTTCAGGGCGTATTATTTTCTGCACAATGCTTTTGGTTTCGTCGCTGGATTTCTTGTCCTTGGGGTATATAGCTACGGAGTTCAGAGCATTTGGGCGGATAAAGTTATTAGCTCCTGTTTTTACCACACTAGCAAAGGACACATTTTGGTTCGTTGAATTATTGGTATTGGTCTCCTGTATGGTATTTTTTATTCCCGTTAGGCACTCTTGCAGGTTACATTTATTATTGAGGTCTTTGATGGCTTGTTGAGCTTGTATGGCCTTTTGCTTCAGTGACTGGTATAATATAGCCATTTGTGAAGAAGCACTTCCGACTTTGCGGCAAAGATTCGCCACACGTAGCTTCTGCTCTGAATTCAATTTGCCATCCGATGTTATTGAGCATATTTCATTCAAGGTCTGGTCAACGGTCGTGATCCATTTCTGAATCTCACTTGTAGGCGCCAAATCACATACAATTTGGTTCGGATCTTGAGGTGTTTGCACGGTTTTTTGTGGAGTCACAGGCGGCGGGCTATGCCGCATTAGGGTACTTCGGTCAAATGGACTGTCCATTTTAAACAAACTTCTCTTACACTTATCTTTGTACCGATTATCCTGAAATGTTTTTTCTTTAAACTAAGTATAATATCAAAGGCGCACTATTCATCTTCTTACGTAACTTCTTATCGAGGTCAAACAATAATTATTTTAACGGAATTATTAAATACTTCAAGCACACGTCCGTACGTAACGAACGCATGTACATGAAATCTACAATGTTAATAGGATAAGTGTGGGAATTTCGCGTCTCCATAAGCGCAATTTGTGCAAAGAAGGGGCTCAAAGTTTTTAATATACCTACATAGATAAAATAGATATGGCCAGAAAAGATTAGAAGGAACGTGACTGGTTTTGTCAGAGTTACTACTTCTATAAATTTATAGCACCTGGTTGACCGAGCTTTGCTCGGTTTAAATGCGTTTGTAAAGGGACCTAAGTAAAAGATTTTCTCAGAAAAAAAAACAAAAAGAAAAAATCCGAACACGACCATCAGGATTCGAACCGGGGCCTGTTGACTCCGAGGGCGAGCATATTCCGTCTGACCCGTTTAGACTTAATGAACAGTGGCGAAATAAGTTATCGTATTCTAATGACATTGTAGGAGTTTTTCATTGTCTAAAAACGCGCATAAAATAATGTTTTTAAAAAATAAAACCTAGCTAGATCGATTTATCGTCCCCAAAACCCCCTGTATACATAATTTCATGAAAAATTGTTCGAGCCGTTTCCGAGATTCAGATTCTATATATATACCTACAAGAATTGGTTGTTTAAAGGTATAAGATAAGATATTTCAACATTACACCCAGACACATTCAGTTGTTTCTGCATGAAAGTGTTACTTATAAACCACCACACGGACTTACATTCCTACCATATTTCAATAACTATACATACAAACTTGCTTAATTTTAATATTGTCCATGCTTACTGCTTTTTATACCTAGGGACTAGACACGCAGAACATGTGCCTGATGGTAAGCAACATGCCTGCGCATAACAGCACGGCTTTTCACTGTTCAAAATCTTTCTCTTATGATATTTTTTGTTGTTCCTTGCGACCGCGAAACCACACACTTGTCAAAGTCCATAACAGCATCCTGCTGAAGCACAAGACGTTGGCGTAATTGAGCTCACCAAACATATCACACTAACATAACACAACGGGATAGAAGCCAGAAATTAATAGACGATGAATCAGATGACATATATGATACAGCCGATTAAAAGTTAAAAATGAAAAAAGAAGAAGACTTTATCAGCTGACTATTACTATCATTGTATAAATTCAGACCAATGGAAACTGCGTTGCCAGACATATTGCATGCCTCTAGAAGAAGAGGCCAGTTTGTATGGGTCAATTATTTAAATGTTTTGTATCATCTTATCTTACCTGCAAACAGCAATAGAGATTTTTGTATTTGTAAATATAAATAAATAAATATTGGTGGACAATTCACACACAACACTATCTGACCCCAAACTAAGCAAAGCTTGTGTGATGGCAGCCAGATAGCTGATATAATACTTGTATAGTTTTAAATACGTACTTATTATACATAGAAACACCCAGACACAGTACAAACATTTGAATTCATCACACAAATATTTGCACTGGGTGGGGATCGAACCCACGACCCTCGGCTTCGCAGGGAGAGCTACTACCCACTAAGCCACAAGGCCAGTCAAATGTATTTGTACCGCTTGCTCTTATCTTATGAAATCATTGTTGTTTAGTGTGTCCGTGTTATTTATTGTGCATAAAGTTAACTTTGCGCGCAGATCTCGGCGTACCTGTCGGTGACGGTGTACATCGAGGACGTGAATGACAACGTGCCGCAATTCCTCAACACGCCCTACGAGGTGGTGGTCGACGAGCTCACTCCCACAGGTATACCATCTTTTTGAAGAGAAACCTTTTTGAAGAGAAACCTTTTTGAAGAGAAACCTTTTTGAAGAGAAACCTTTTTGAAGAGAAACCTTGTTGAAGAGAAACCTTTTAAAGAGAAACCTTTTTGAATAGTGTGTATAGTAATGTTTGACGGTAAAATACCTAAGTAGGGGTGGAAACCAGGACTCTTCCATAACAGCTACCAGGTTGTAATTAATTTAAAAAATACCTAAAAATTTTGAGCAAAGTAGCCAAAGGTAAGTACGTATCAGGCAAACTATTTGTAAACAAAACAAAGTTCAGAGTATTTCAGAGTTTTAAAATAAATACTTGTTTTATCGTATTTTGGAGACGATCGCGTCAGAGATATGGATTTAGTGCGGTCCCTCGGGTAATTGTTGTCTGGGTTTCAATTGCGAGTCTAATAAAAGTTACTACAAAATAATGCTTTGACGATAAACTTTAGCTTTTATTTTCTAATATTCCAATGAAAATAAACACTTAGATAGGAGAATGCATTCCCCTGCTTCTATGGGTCCGACCGCATTGCTGGATGTTGAAAATTGATCTAAAAACATAAGCACCCTACTAAATGTTTCCACTGCTGAGATCGGAGTTACTCTCCCACAAGGAAGGAGTCAAAATAAATATATACACCATGCTAGCTAATGCAGGTAGACGGATGATGTCTGCAAAAGATTATGGGAAGATTCCGGTTTCTTCACGATGATTTCCTTCCCCGTTTTCACATAGTGAACTACGTACATGACTTTAAAAAGACAGTGGTGCACGTGGGATTCGATCCAGAGGCTCCGGATGTCAGTTGTCATTGTTGATTGATGAAAAAAAATCATGAAATTAAAGAAAAACCTCAACGCAACAGTTAGTGATAATGGGCAAACTTCAAGTCATTAAATCATCATCTGAAGAGATTGATAAATAAATAATAAAACATTTTGTCTTTACAAAAAAGTTCTACGGAACATGATTTTTTTTAAAAGAAACAACGCAAGTATACAGTATACCACACCGTACTACAATCTACCTAAAACCCTCTACACACATGCTCTAATATCAGAGGATATTACGTAAAATAGTGAGGAGGACCCTACATCGCACCATAAATCACCAATCATATGGTGCGATGTTGACTCCTCCCTACTACTTTTACGTCATTTCCTCTGTTTTTAGGACTCGTGTGTGGAGCGTTAAAGAGTTATATTTTCTAACGTGATTCCAGGATTGACGATCTTCAAGGGTATCGAAGCGTTCGACCGCGACAAGCCGAACACCCCCAACTCCGACGTCCAGTACAGCGTGGTGGCCGGGGACCCCCGCGGACACTTCACGCTGGAGAGCTCGCACCACCCGGCGCTGGTGCTGTCCAGGGCGCTGGACTACGACCGGGGGGACCGGGAGTTCCTGCTCGTCATCTCCGCTTCGGTAACATAAACAAGCATTGGTGGACATTTCACACACCTAATGTTTATAACGTACAGGACTTAATCACGATTTAATTCATTGTTTATATACCTCGCCGTCTAGTCTAGTCTAGTCTAGACTAGTCTTCTCGTGACCACGGCGGTTGTAACGCTGCCGAAACGTCGAGGTATTTAAACAATGAATTAAATCATGATTAAGTCCTGTACATTATAAACATTATCTGTTCAAATCGCGAAAGTTTAAAAACCAAAGATCTCAATACACAGATGTGCCCTCCTAAACTTTAGGGCGCACGAAATCATGTCATTGTTGGGAAGAGTGAGCTCACTCTTTCCGTTCCAGTCGATTACAGGAAGCGGTGAACGCCGGACGTTTTTACTTATCACTATTCGTTGTCAACAACCAAAATAAATAGAACCACAGCATATCGCGCCGCTAGCGATTCTAGAGGTCAAGTAGATTGGTTACGTGTAAACTACTTACGACAGACATAAAGACGCAGCTTATTACCAATTTCAGGTTACTCAGGGCACATCCATCGGTTTATATCGATGTTTAAAACAATATTTCACACACCCACACCTGAGCTGATCCCAACACTCCACTCCACACATCTGATCTCAAACTAAGTAAAACTTGTACTATGGAAGCCAGAAAGCTTATTATATAATCTACACTAACTAATATTTTAAAGCTGAAGAGGATTTTTAGTTTGAATATGCTAGTCTTAGAAACTATTGGGCCGCTTTATTTTTTTTTTTCAAAGTTGGATTTGTTGCACGTGCGCCCTCAGTGCTATTGGCTATACATTACGTACCACAAGCGAAGCCGGGACAGACTACTAGTATTTATAAATTGTAAATACATCCTTGTTATTGATACATAGAAACGCCCAGACACAGTACGAATATTTGTATTCATCACACACAAAAATATTAGCACTGGGTGGGAATCGAACTCACGACCGTTGCGTTCGCTGGCAGACTCCACGAAGCCAGCCAAAGTTTATTTGCAATGTCGTATACAATGTAATACTCGTTGACTACGGAAAAATTAATGAAAGAAAATTATTTATTGCTTACATCAAAGAGGTTATTCTAGGTTCACATCTTAAACCAATACATAATATTATATATAGGAAAATAGTGAAACAACTGGCTCCTTTATCGCTGAAAGCGATTTCTTCCAGACAACTCAAGATCACTCAAAATTAGTCAGATCCAGGCTTTGCGTCTTCAGCGCTACTCAACGTTCGGCAAGCAGTAGAGGTATCTCTAGACTTGGGGCCTTGCTTCGCAAGGAGAGAGTCAATGTTACAATCCACCATGCAGGCCCAGTGCTCGATAGATTCTTGGTTCATGTCAGTTTCCTCACGACGTTTCTCCGTTATTAAGTTAGCAGCATTACCCAGATGACTTCGAAAAGACAGTAGAATCGTGCCCTGGTATGAATTCTACTGTCTTTCCGACTGTCTGTCCCACTGGCTCCGGGTCGTCAGTTGCCGTTCTCCCGACCACTCACGCCTTACGCTTACGCTCGAAATGACCATACTCACAAAAAAAAAGAGTTTTTTTAAAAGTTATGTATTATTAATATGTAAAACATGAATGTTTCAGGACCGCGGGTCTCCCCCTAGGAGCTCGAACGCTACCGTGCACATCGTGGTGCAAGACAACGATGACCTACCACCCAAGTTCACCAAGGACGTCTACAGAACGCAGATACCAGAATTCTATCCAATACTGGTAAGGCATGTCTCAGATAAAATGTGAAGGCTAATATAGAGTTTTTGAGTCACGTTATTTATGTGAGGTTCTGTATTACTCATAATTTACTGTAAATTAGCTGGATATCCGAGCTATGTTATGTTTTTCTTGCATTTATAAAGTGCCGTTTTCTAAAAATTAAACCTAGCTAGAGCAATTTATCGCCCTCGAAATCTCCTACACTAAATTTCACGAAAACCGTTGAAGCCGTTTCTGAGATTCAAAGTCTATTTCTACAAAAATTTGCTTATACAAAGATATTAGATAGTCTGTTTTATTAGGGCAAGTATTGTAAGTGTTTTATTGTATTTAGGGCAAGCGCATCCACAAAGAGCTCCTCTTCCCGGAGTCGATCCGCGCGTTCGACCAGGACATAGGAGTGGCCTCCCCCCTGCGGTACGAGTTGGTCTCTGGCGCGCGCGGGCTGTTCCACCTGGACCCCTTCAATGGGACGCTGTTCCTGGAGAAGGAAGTGGATCTGGACGCTGAGGCTAACCTGCCAGGTTTGTGGCTCTGATGGTTCACCTCGTCTTGAAGTGTAACCAACCCTCGCTAAAAAACAAAGCTGTGTTAAAAGTTTGATGTATGTGTGTGTTTCGCTATTATGCCCAAGCTACACGAGACTAGTTTTTCAAGGTATGACTAATAAGCTAGCAAGCTGGTACTTCAAACTTCGTGTATGTAGACAAAACTAGCGTAGCGTAGCGTTGACTACACGAAGCTATACAGCAACACTAACTTGCTGTCCGAGCTTGAAAAACTACCCGTGTGTCGCTCGGGCAATAGCGATAAAGCTGCTATTTATGCCACTAGTTACAGTTTTTTTTTTCTTTTCTGGAATGCGTAATAAAGTGTTTCTGCCTTTTTGTTTGTGGCATCACAGCTCCCAAACATAAACCGATTTGGATTTTGTCTCTTAACAAAGTTTGATGAAAGGTAGCCGCCATCCCAAAATGAAAAATTACATATTTTTTTTAGAATTTTTTGACAACAAGGACAGGGCTACAAGGGCTTGACTAGTAAAATATACCCAATGACAAATTTAAAACCAAGGGGATGGGGGGGGGGGGACCTTCGGGGGTTTTGTTCTCGTTGGTTATTCCTATTAAAATATTTCACGCGAACAATCACAACCAAAAAATAATAGGGACTGCCGATAGAAGTGAAAATGTATAACTAAGAGTTAAATAGCTCACTTTAGAAACTACGCAGGTGAAACCGGAGAGCGGTCCCGATAAAAATACCTAAAGACTAAGCTAACATTTTTTTTTTCAAAAATGGGTCTGTTGTTTTTTTTTTTTTGTTCAAGTCTACTGATTAACTGTGGTAATTACGATTTTCCCTTAGAAATTGAATATTAGAATGAGCGAATTTAAATTTAGTACTGCTCTATTGGTTCTAATGGTTGCCTGGAAGAGATCGCTTTTAGTGATAAGGTCGCCAATTGCTACTTAATTTTGTTTTGTTTTAATTGTCTTTTGTTTATTACTAAATTAAGTGCAATAAAGAGTTAATCTATCTATCTATCTATTTACATTCTAAATTTTAACTGACAGTTTTAGGTTTTTCATTGAAACAATACTCAATTTAGTTGAAAACGGAATTGTATCCCAGTTTCAAATGTGGCACAGGGCAAGAATGGGAAGCTTTACGAAAGCTCGTAGCAGTAACTCTGCTATCGCTTTTTTCCATTCCTGGAAACCAATCAATTCTTGAATAAAACCTGATGGCCGCTGAGGAGAATATTTGCAAAATTTACGCTTCATTAGATTCACCATCACGGTTTTTTTTAACTTTTATAGGTTTACACAACTTCGAGTATACTTACACAGCAGAAACAGATTCATGCTCGGCGGCTTACGCCACAGTTTAGGAATTCTTGTCACAAAAGTACAGTTCAACCTCCTCGTTCGAGTCTTTGAAATCAACCATGAAACAATGTCGCTTTTTCGAGCTACTAGCAGTTCGATAGAAAAAAAAAGGTGGAATTAGATCATAGAGATTCGTTGCGCACTCTCCGAAATGTACTAAAAACCATAAAAGCTATCAATTAGTGCCACTTTTAAATTAAAAACAAGATGTGATGTCATGAAACTCCAGAGGGTCTACCGTTTAACTAAAACTGTCTTAGCTTTGGTATCGCTCTCTCTTTTCTTTCCACTTGGAATGATAGAGACCGCAATAACAAAGCAAAAGCCGATTTAGTTAGGCGGTAGACGGATAATATGGAAGCAACACCATTTGCCAAAAATGCTTAATTTTATTATTTATGATCATCTGGACAAGAACAAAATTAAAAATTTTGATTATGCCCCGACTATCTCGGGTTTGTTATCTGTATAACATTCTACTAGTCAAGCCCTTTCATTTGATACCCATTTTGAGGTAGTAATAATATAATTCGCCATTTTGTGGTGGCGGCCATCTTAAATTTGGATTTTTGATAGTATATAGTATTTTACTAGTCAAGCCCTTTCATTTGATACCTATATTGAGGTAAGTTGTGAAGAAATATTTTTTCCGCCATTTTGTGGAGGCGGCCATCTTGTATCGATATTAACCAAACATAGCTAAGAACATTTGCACAAATATTAACTTTCAAATAAAAAAACTGCATCAAAATCCGCCCATCCGTTTGAGCTCTACGGTGCCACAGACAGACACACATACATCGAAGTTAAACTTATAACACCCCTTTTTTGGTCGGGGCTAAAAATAAATTTTGCAACACTGATCACGGGCAATTTTTACGCGTCTCTTCCGTTATATACTCGTATTTTTGTTACGGTTTCAGTCTCACATTATTTTCAGTTCAGCCGCGCAGTAAAACGGAGCTATCTCTCTGTGCAGGTATTCGCTCTGTAGCCTCGTTTGATGGCGGCGATGCTGACTGGCAATCAGTTCAATAATTAATTAATTGTGTTTGTTGAGTCCTCACGTTCCCTCTCCACGGGCGGGGTCAGAGGGAAGCGACAGGAACGTGGGAATGGTTCGCGTAACGCACCTTGGAGTGTGTACTCCTAGGTGTACTTGACTTCTTGAGAATATACGGACGGGTATGGTAAAGTAAATTACAGTCTCAATGTTTTTTTTAACTTTAATAGGTTTACACTTAACCACCATTTCAGCCTGATGTTAAGCGATGAAGCGGTCCACAGAAAGCACCCAGATTATTACCATAAAGAAATACTGACTCAAGTAACGTATTCTAGAAAACATAAATGCTTTCAGACAAGTTGCGTTTATGCACTTTCTGTTCTAGCACGAGTTTCTATGGAAGTTACGATGTAACGTGCTGCTTCCCTCGACAAAACCGATTTACTCTCGAAGTTTGGAAGTTGAAGTCTCGAAGTATTGTGTATACTAATATTTATTTAGTTTTCCATTAATTTATTTACGGTTTTTTTCGCCAAATGTAACGTAATTGTACGTCAGAAAGGGGCCCCTTAAACCTACGCCCGAGTCACAAGTCTCGGGGTCTACTCGGGTTTTCTCTCTCTGCCACACGATGGACCCGGCACCCGCGCGGTGAATCCATGCTAAGAAAATCGTCTCTAATTGACGCAAATAAATAATTTTCTTAAGGCGTGTATCCTAGATAGGCGCATTAGCGCAGTTTTGGGAGTTACCAATTCTTTATCCATAAAATGTCATTCAGAAACCAGCATCTAAACTGTGGGATTCATAATTTTAGTAGGATTATTGTTGTTTATTGAATGTACCGTTCTGTTCCAGGGAACACGTTCGTGCTGGAGGTGCAGGCGGCGCAGGTGGACAACCCGCTGAAGACCGCGCAGGCGCGGGTGGAGGTCGAGGTGCTGGACCTCAACGACAACCTGCCCGAGTTCGAGGTCGACTTCTACAACATCAGCATCGTGGAGAACCTGCCTAATGGTATGAACAACTAAGTACTCTTAAAACCAAATTTTCATAAAACACTGCAACTTGTAAATTATGGACGCCCCAAATCTAAAAACCATAGATATAGCGTTTTGGTTTTTATTTTATAAAACTCGGATGGGTTTTGGTGGAGGGAATTGGGGGAGACCTTTGGTCAGTAATGAGATAAATGAGCTTAGTTAAAAAAATTAAAAGACTTCTGTAAACACAGTAAAGATGCCTCAAATTAAGCGAAGCTATGTACCACGGAAGCCTATGTACCTGTTAATAACACATAATTATGTAATATTTTCCCGTAAATTGTGGCATCTCGTCGTCAAAAGGTTTCGGAAATCTCGGAATTTAATGTATTTCATAAAAAAGTCGATAGTTCATTATTTAGCTGATAATATCACGTGGTAATGTAACAATATTCACAAATCAGCGTTTGTGATGGTTCAGGTTTCAGCGTGCTCCAAGTGATGGCGTCGGACAAGGACCAGGGTGAGGACGGAGAGTTCAGCTACCAGCTCAGCGAGCCCAGTGGGGCCTTCTCCATCGACCCTCGCAGCGGCTGGCTCACCGTGAGGAACCAGGTCAGCCGATGCCGTTACACTTTGTGAGCTCTTGGGAACAGGAGCGAGAAAATAAAAATATAGCAGTAGAATTAGGTTTAAAATATTATTCCCTACGCCCCCCCACCTCTCTGCATATTTTCTTTGTAGTCTCCTAATCCAATATAATTATGTGAACAAAAAAATAGGACCCAAATGATAAAGATCACGGACCGTAGTCCGTCGATAGTGTAGCATCATGTTTAGTACAATCCAATTTTATATCGAAATTATGATATTTAAATAAGTAGTTGAAACTATCAATGACTCATTCTTTTTTTACAGACTGTTTTAGATAGAGAAGTCCATTCATCGCTTCGAATGAAAGTTTACGCAAAGGAAAAGAACCCAAGCGTAGTCGGCTCTTTCTACGACAAACACCGCATGTCGAAATGGAGACGGACAGCCACCACACCGAGACCCTTCAGTCTAAAAGACAAAACTACTTACGTTTTTCCCGACAAACTTGGAACAAAGAACGAAAACATAGAATTCTTCGATGATCAATTGATGTCATTTGTGAACGTTGAAGTCACACTGCTTGATGCTAACGACAATAATCCAGTGTTTGTCCCGAGCAATCTATACGAGTTCACAGTAAAGTCAAATGCTCCGGTTGGTAGTTATATTGGAAAAGTCAAAGCTGTTGATCCAGATTTGGGAAGAAATGGTATGGTCTTATATGACTTGCAAAGAACAAGTAACTTGACCATTACATCTCCTTTCCAAGTCGATGCGAAGACTGGGGAAGTGAGTGTGGCGGAGTCTCCTATTGTAGAAGGAAGACATGCGTTATTCATTGAGGCTTCAGATCAACCTGCGAACCCTAGCGAAAGACGATATTCTTTAGCTGTAGTGACTATTGACGTGGCTAGAATCATGAAAGGTAAAATAAAAATGGTTTTTAAAAATATCTATTTTACATAATATTTAACAACGTTATTTTATTAAATTCGCAGCCTTACAGTGTCTGTTGTTTGTGTGTCGTTAATTTATTATTAAGTATTTTTATTTCTCTTTATGTTATTTTAGGAAGAGGTCCTGGATTCGTGGGATCACCATACGAATTTTGGGTTGGTTCCAATGTTGGTATCGGAACTAGCATCGGCCAAATTAAAGTCAATGATGCCATGGACAAAAATGAAGTGTTATACGACTTGTTGCATGGATATGAAGATGGAGGTATTCATTTTTATAGAATATTATAAATTTGAAAATACCGTTTAAATACTGTAGTTCGTGTTTCAGTAAACAATAAAGAAAATGATTGACAATTTAAAAAAAATGTGTAATTCATAAATTTTTCAGTGCCATTTGCCGTGGAGGAAAGGTCGGGAGTTATTACTGTGATAGACGAACTTTCAAAATTCAACAGACCAATGTACGATTTTGAAGCAGTCGCCATACAAGAAAATGCCAATATTTCAATAGTTACCAACGCTACTGTCCATGTTGTTGACGTGAATGACGAGCGCGGTGTTTTACTGAAGTACTTGTTTTTCTCTTTACATTATTTAATTACCTGATACATTTTAATTGTTTATGTTATTTTATGTACTGCTTTTATTTTCAGAGGTGCCCATTCACCACTTGTTTTCCACGTCAAAGAAAATATTGCTGGTGCAGCAATTGGTCAAATCTTTCATGTAAATATGAGTTCACTGAATAGCAGTGGAAATATACAATTTCTTATAGCTAATCAACAAGATGTCACTGATGAGATCGTAATAGGTAAGGTAAAATTCAACGATTACGGCAATTCTCTATTTAAGTGTGATATCACTGATATTTACTTAATTTTTTTCAGGTCAAGATGGAACTATTTATGCACAAAAAGCTCTAGACAGAGAAAAACGAGATACATACGTTTTGACTGTGATTGCTGAATTTAATAAAGGACTTATTTCTGGGGCTGGTATTTATCAAGTTACCATTCATGTTGATGATGATAATGACAATCCCCCTGTATTTGAATTACCCGTTTATGAAGGTTTCATAAATGAAAATTCAAAACGAAGAACTGAAGTGAAAATGACGAATAAAATAAAAGCGAAAGATGCAGATATCGGACCAAATGCTATATTTATGTACACGTTATTTGGTGAAGGGCGAGAACTTTTTGCTGTAGATGAAAATACAGGAGCTGTAACATTTATGGGCAGCAAGTTAGATCGAGAAGAAAAAGCATGTACATGCTCAAAATTATTGCAAGAGATAGAGGTGGTCTTAGTTCAGAAGCTAAATTAACAATACACGTTTTGGATGAAAATGATAATATACCGAAATTCAGTCAAATAGTCATGCCACTAGGAGAAAGTATAAATCTAATAGAAGCAGATGAAAAATCATTAGTTAAAATTTACCATGAAAAGAAAAACAATAAAACTAGTGGAATAATCAACGTGGAAGCCAAACCAAAAAATAAATTTGCACTTAAAGTGGAAGAATTGGGTCCTTTGTTTGAAATACCAGAAAGTGTTGCAATCGGATCAACTATTTTAAAATTGCACGCTATCGATATGGACAGTGGCTCTAATGGACAAGTAAGATACGAGTTTATTTCAGAACTTTACATACCACCGAATAACACTCCGTCAAAGGTTTTGCAACCAAAGAGATACTTCGTCATCAATGAGAGACAAGGTCATGTTATTATTGGAAGAAGCTTGCCACCAGAATCGGAATTTAGATTAAACGTATCTGCATTAGATGGTGATGATTTAAGTGATCATATTTCTATAAGGATTTTTGTCAAAGATGTCAATGATCATTTTCCTATGTTTAAAAAATCTTGGTATAACTTCAACGTTGAAGAAGCTCAATACACAAGAAAAGTATTAGGAAAAGTTGATGCAACTGATGCTGATTTTGGACAAAATGCCAATTTGACCTATTCGATTCACCCTCCAAATGTAGATATTCCTTTCGAAATTTCTCCCCAGACTGGTGTATTCAGCGTTAATGGTGAACTTGATAGAGAAAAAGAAGACAAATATATATTAACAGTAATTGCTAGGGATAACGGATATGACAAAAAACTTTCTTCTTCTGTCAGTGTTGAAGTTCAAGTTTTAGATGTAAACGACAATGCTCCAAAGTTCTTCGCTTATGATGAATTACTTGAATGGAAGCACCCTGAAGCAGGAGATTTACCTAATCACAATTTTGAATCCGTAATGATGTTACCCGTATATAAAACAACTTTAGAAGAAAACGCTCCCATTGGCACAACTGTAACAAGAGTTTATGCAAATGATACTGACTTTATCGGAAATGGAAATGGTTTAATACTTTATAGTTTACCGCAAAAGAAAAACCACGTTAATTTATTTACCATTGACTCTAAAGAAGGCATAATTACAACAATAGCAAAATTAGATTATGAGAATCAATCTACACATAACGTTACAGTAGTGGCTTCTGATTTAGGATCCCCAAGTTTGAGTTCCACGGCGATAGTGATGTTAACTGTCAAAGATGTACCAGATGATTTAGAACTATCTGACAAACCTGTCTTTATTTCACGCTACTATGAATTAGAAATAGAAGAAAATGTTCAAGCTCCTGTGGAACTAGTGACTCTAAATCTAACGGAATATTATGAAAACTTCAAAATGCGATATTACATTCTCAATGAAAACGATACAGAAGTAAAACGTACTTTTGTCATTGATCCTAGAAATGGGACTTTGTATTTGGTAAGAAGTCCCGATCGAGAAGCAAAAGACGTGTATGAAATTATCGTAAGAGGGGAAAGACAGAAGGTTAGCAGAGAACTACCGCACATGATATATCCTGTGGCTGATGAAGTATTGGAAGGAATGAGTAAGTTTGATGTTAAGGTGATAGTGAGAATAAAAGACGTAAATGACAATGCACCTAAATTTACAAACAGCGGACGACCGCTCGTTACAGCAATACCTACTACGGCACCTTTTGGGTATCAGGTGATACAGTTAAAAGTGAGTAATTTCAATGATTACAATTATATGTTATTTTTCAATTTTTTTGCCAACCATTCTTTCACATAAACGATTTACCAGAAAAATAATACAAAATCTATTCTGACAGGTTTTTCCCAAGTATATCTATGACGTTGAGCTATGAGCAACTATTTCTTAATGTTCGTACCAAAAGCATTAAAATATCTTTAAAAAAATATCACTTGTTGCAGGCTACAGACGCAGATTCGGGAATCAATGCAGACATCCGGTATCAAATAATCAATGAACAAGCACCACGTTTCGCTATCGACCCTGTCAGCGGTAAAGTCAGGGTGGTTGCAGCCTTGACTAGAGACGCAGGGAGAGTGTTCGGGTTTGATGTGAAAGCTACTGATAAGAAGGGTGCCGACGATGGCAAGTCAGCTATCGCTAATGTGTTTGTGAGTATCATTACTTACAGGTTAGATGACAAATCAGATTTATATTAATAATTTAAACCAATAACCATTGGTGATTGGATAAAAAAAAGACGGCGATTAAGCCCAGTGACACAGCTTGACACAGTGACTTAGCCCGGTATAACGAGAGAGATCTGTGCACGATACTGGACTCAGATAGTCTTAGTTAAACATATTACTTTAATATTATATACCAACTTGAACTTGAAGAATCCAAACCACTGCCTTGAACTGCACTGCGCTTGCGTCACCCAGAGATATAAGATGACTTATAACCTTTAATTTTACCTAATTGACTCCCTACTACTCTCTTAAATTTTTCATCTGAATTGTATTTTTGCACCTTTCTGCTTTTTAGTAGAATAACTGACAAAAGTGTGGTACTTCCCCACGTCGGCTTTGTCTAATACAATCTAAATGCTGTATGTTGAAGATATTAGTCAGGGCTTTCGCGACCTACATTATTTCTGGCTATGACGTGACCTAAACGTCACAACATGTTAAATGTTTTCAATATTTCGTTCAAACCACGAAAGTCTTAGCAGTGATAAAATGCGTTATAATTTCAATTTTATTTATAGGTATATGTGTTGGATGAAAATAAACAACTAGTTCTACTCATGGGCGGGAAACCAATGGAAATCGAGAAAGGCGTTGAAAACATAACGAGAACACTGACTGGGATCACTGGATACGATATCAGAGTGAGACGGCTAGAGGCTAACATGAAAGCTGCTGTGGATGCGTTAGTTTTTTTTTTATTTCAATATTTTTGAGGAAAATACTTAAATTATGTGAATGATTTAAATTTGACGCCCAACAGTTATTATATTTTTGTATTATACAAGTGCTATTTCAGGTTAAATAAATATGTATAATGTATACAACTGTTCATTCTATGACGAGAATTTTTACGAGGATGAAATTTTAGTTACTAATTTGGTTCCTTTCTAGCGTATTCATTTGCGTTCTAATTCAAATCGAAAGCATACGAGTATCTATGTTCAGTGGTTTATATTGAACATTGTTCGTCGTAGTTTGATTCAAATGAATCTGAGATATTTATTGATTTCTAATAAGACTGTTTATTATATTTTAGGACTGATATGTACATTTATGGAGTGGATCCTTTATCAAATGCCATCATCGATATGGACGTGTTACAAAAGTAAGTAATAGTTCCCGTTCCTGTTATTTTCTCGAGATAAAATGTGGCTAATCTGTTCTAGACTATAATGCCTATAACTGTGTTCCAAATTTCAGCCAGAACCATTATCATTTGAGCAACAAATATCCAAACATTGAAATTTATATTATTAAGAAACTATATACGTATGATAATAGCGGCAATTATAATAAACTAGCGGCCCTTTTCCGGCTTCGCTCGGATAATAACCTAGATACCAACTGCAGCGCCATCTGCCGGGGTGATTTGTGAATCTAAACCATCCAGGGCCCTACCAAACGTATACAAAAAAAATCATGCAAATCGGTCGAGCGAGTGAGAGCGAGTTAGGAGGAGTTTACTTACAACGAAAAGTGGCATTGATTTTTATATATATACCTAGATATAGATTTAAGAGAATCACCAGTTGTTAAAAGTCATAAACTCCATTAGGCTTTTTCGTTTTTTTTTTTAGATTTATTGCTAAAATGCCATTTACAATCATAATTTTAAAATATTGACAATTTGAAAATAGTAAATATACCTAATCCAATGTTTTTGTCAGATCCCTCCTAAAACGCGAGACAGAGCTCCGCCAGAACCTGTCCGGGTTCAAGGTCCTGGAGGTGGGAGACAGCTCCATGTCGCAGGCTCGCAGCGGCCGGCTGCTCAGCACCATGGAGATCAGCGTGGTGGCCCTCGGCTGCATCGTGTTCGTGGGCGCCTGCACCACCGCCGTCTGCATCCTGTGCGTTAGGAGGAGCAAACGGTGAGATTCACTTTACTACTCCTTGGTTTTAACGATGGTGCACACACTCGATACATTGATGTTTAGAGACGATGCGGTCTACGAACCTGCTTTCCTAAATCACTTCCGAATTAAAAACACCAAGATTGTTACTATCCAGGAAAACCAATTTGGCGTATTTATCTCAAAAGTGGAGCCAAATCTTCTCGTTCCAATCTTTAAAACGAACGAACAGTCTAATAGAAACCTGATAAGCTAGCATATTGGCGCTGATGTTCAAGTCTTTAAAGCTTACTTTGAACAAGAATGTGCCTGTGAGCATTTTGGCGCGTATAGTCGGGGGTTTCTTGATAAAAGAATTCATATTTCACCTGATCATGTGTATGAAAAAGCATTCATTGGCCTACGCAACAATTTTAGACTTGGGCGTCAGTTTGACCTGAAAGGAAAGCAAGACATTGCGAATCCTGAACACCATGTCGAAGTATAAGCACTTGCTTATTGGAGTCAACATTGTGCATCAACAGCATATAAAAATTAAAACTAAAACTTGGCTTTACCATTACAAGTACACTCACTCATTGATTGTTACCAAAATTTGCTGAATATAGTCTCAACACTCGTAAAGAGGATGACATCATTTACATCAGCAGCTATACGAAACTTTTGTAATTTCTACGATTCTGCTGTAGTTTTTTTAATTAAATCTAATAGAACTTATAAAAGAAACTAAATAAGAGTAGTTTCTTATTGAGTCTAAATATAATTCAAGATAGAGAGTCAAAATTGAATGTCAATCAATTTCCACCTCAATACTAATTCCCGAATAACCCAACTGCTTCAGACGCAAACGTGTCCGTGACACTCTTTGTAATCCCACGTTGAATGGCAAAGGCCATCTTTGCTCCTTAATCTAAGTTATTTGTACTCATATTATTATGGTCAGGACAGATTAAAACGTCCATTAGCATTTAAGAAAAATATTTTTTGTGTCTTTCTGAAAATAGAAGCTAAAGCCAATATTTGTCCATTGAATTTTCAGAAGACATCAGGGCAAACGAAAGCATGTGACGCACTATTTCACATGAAGCCACCACGAGCTTGTTGTTTATAACTATCTGTGTATTTATCTAAAGACTGTTGATTATTTTAATAAAACTAATTTTATGAAACGTAGCTTCATTTTGTATAGATATTAAGTAGTAATAGTTCTGTTACTTTAGTATATCTGTTATTTTAGTTCTATTCTTGCTTTCCGGATCTTTGCTTATAAATACGCCACTGGCCTGTGACGTTTGCCTTGGTTTTCTTATTTCACTCTTTACTATCTTACACTTCAATAATTATAATTTAATAATATCTGAACTTACAAAATATTTTATACTATCTCAAATGTACACTTCAATTGTTTTTTTGGACGACAAAATTTTCCAATAAATTGCCAAATCAATCAATTATGTAGTTTGTGACAAATTTTGTTTTCATGTCCAATCTTAAGGTATGTTTCAATATGGTAAATAATGGTAGAATTTGAGTTAAATTAAGACACATTTTTGCAAAATTCTTAGCATGTAAATACGTAGATTGCTTTGGAATACAAATTATTACAATAATCGTTTCTCATGGAGCTTATCTTTTTAAAAATACTACAGTTAGAAGGTTTAAAGATACTTAAATTGAAAACCATTACGTCATAGGCCTCTTGTACCATACAAACTTCGTTTCAACTGACTTTCCGTATTTGCCCTAACAGAAAACATCACAAACCATATTCCCAGCAGCGTCTTAATGCTTTCTCAACCGAGCACCTAACAAAGTACGGTGGTCTCTTCCCGTCGGGCGCAAACCAATGCCAAGAGCTGACTCACTCCTACAGCGAGGCCGATTCTTACATAGACGTGATAAATCACAATGTCTCGAAGAAGATCTGTCCCCACGGCAATACAGTAGAAGAATTTGGGAAGGCGCATCAGAAATGCGTGAAGAATCAGTTTGATACGGACATGTTCGGGCAGAAACACGAGAGGGTGTGCATCAAGTTCAACCAGAGACCGCTGCAGAAAAGGTACAGTTTAAAAATACACCATGCTAGATATTTTATCAAGTTGTACGTAATGATAGAATATTTCTTTAAACTGCTTAAGCAGCTTAAAGAAAGCACTTATGTTCTCACTGCTTAGATTCGGGCCCTCAAAGAGAGAGTGAAGGCACAAACCACAACGCTGGTGCGAGTTGGTAAATAATAAATAAATATTGGTGGACATTTCACACACAACACCATCTGACCCCAAACTAAGCAAAGCTTCTACTATGGAAGCCAGATAACTGATATAATGAATATAGTTGTAAATACATATACTTCTTATACATAGAAACACCGAGATACAGTACAAATATTTGTATTCATCACACAAATATTTGCACTGGTTGGGAATCGAACCCACCTTTGGCTTTGCAGGCAGAGTTACTACCAACTAAGTTCTGAGGCCAGTCGCTTCCTTCTACTAGTCGCTACTTCCTTCATCTGAGAAAGATACCTGTTTTCACACACGCCGGGGTTTTCACAATGTTTTCCCGCGCTGTTAAAATCACTGGTGATGATAAACTTATACAAATATCTACAGTTAGTCAATTACAGAGAGCTGCAAGCGGGGTACGAACGTATGACTCAGTTGTGAGTCGAACTTTCTCGCTACTACGCTATGACGGTTTATACGCCACCGCGACATTTGTTTAACAGTAGGAGATCCCGCTATACAACTACCTTCACCGAGCTGTTTATTTGGACGAAAAGTATTTTATATTTAATTTAATATGTCAACAAATAGGTATATTGCAAAAGGTTACCTAAAAAAATTCAATCCAGAATATGATTAATTAACATTTTTTTAAATATTTTAGCACTGAGTAAAGCCAAAATGATAAGTTAAGTTATACAGTTTTTTCTAAAATTCAATCAATTTAAGGAAAATATTTTAAAACAAGTTTTAAATTGTTTCAATCATATTCCGGACTGAAATTTTTCGGCGACTTTTTGCAATATATTTGTTGGCATATTAAATTACATTATATAAAAACAATTTCATCCTTTTCATCCAATACAAGAATAAAATTAAAAATTTTGACTAACTCCCGACTACCTCAGATCATCTGTATAACGTTGTACTAGTCAAGCCCATTCATTTGATATCCATATTAAGGGAGTTGTGAAAAATTAAATGTATTTCGCCATTTTATGGTAGCAGCCATTTTGGATTTAAATTTGTCATAGTGCAAAGTACTCTACTAGTCAAGCCCTTTCATTTGATACCCATATTGAGGTAGTAGTGAAAAAAATAATACAATTCGGCATTATGTGGTGGCAGCCATCTTGGATTTGAAATGTGTTATATTGTGTGGTATTTTACTAGTCAAGCCCTTTCATTTGATACCCATATTAAGGTAGGCTGTGAAGAAATATTTTGTCCGCCATTTTGTGGAGGCGGCCATTTTGAATCGAGATTAACCAAACATAGCTAAGAAAATCCGCACGGGTATTAACCTTCAAATAAAAAAACGCATTGAAATCGGCATATCCGTTTGAGCTCTACGGTGCCACAGACAGACACACGCACAAACAGACAGACAGACATCGACGTCAAACTTATAACACCCCTTTTTTTGGTCGGGAGCTAAAAAGGCTCGCTAAAGGTTGTTGTATAGCGGGATCTTAGACTATAAGTAACAGTAGTGTTATAAACTACGGGGTATTAATAAACAGTCACGACAGGAATTGGTCTACAATAGCTCCCGATTGGAGGGAAAGAAGAGATACCTTTGTACTTTATATCCTAGCAAATTATCGGGAACGTGAACTACGCGGGTAACACCGCGGGCCCCTGCTAGTGGGCTAATATAATAAATCAATAAAATTTATCCGAGACTACAAGTTAAGTAGTAATTTGGACTCTTCATGTTCAGGTACCTACGTAGCATTGTACTATTATAGGGGAAGCGTGACACTGACTATCAGGCTCATGACTGGCCTCGTGGCTTCGTGGGTAGTAACTCTGCCTGCGACGCCGAGGTTCGTGGGTTCGATTCCCACCCAGTGCAAATATTTGTGTGATGAATTCAAATGTTTACACTGTGTCTGGGTGTTTCTTTGTATAATAAGTATGTATTTAGAACTATATAAGTATTATATCAGCTATCTGGCCGCCATATCACAAGCTTTGCTTAGTTTGGGGTCAGTTGGTGTTGCGTGTGAATTGTCCACCACCAATGTCCTGCTCATCACACCCCGCCCCGCTCGTCACACTTTAAATTAAAAAATAATAATAGTGTAGATACAATCGTGATAGCTTAAAACGATATCTCTCCAAGTTCGTCCCTAGTGCTTTCTCAGATAGTGGGCAAGGTTAAAAGTAGCAAATGTAAAAAATTCAACTAAATGAATTTTAAATTGCTTCGGTGCTGTATTTATCTTTGCACGACAGCTGTCAGGTGGCTTTCTTGCATTTTACTGGATTAAATCTCGATTTAATCTTCTTTAATTATCTCTTTACTAGAGCTGTATATTAAAAGTAACAGATTATTTCAATTCTATTAAGTTTTGTAAAATGCTTTCGACGTGTGTGTAAATAGTGGGTGTATAACAATTAGTTAATTATTTACACTTTAGGATCTAAAAAAACGAGCAAAAATACGCCGGACATAATATATAGTATATTGTCACACAGCTAATTGAACATGAAGAGTTCAAGCACTGCCAACACTGCGCTGTCACTCAGGCATATAATATTTATCTTTTTGCCTTATAATTTCTCTGAAAACATTTCCCTTCAAACCAAAACACAGCAATAATTTACACATTACTAGTTGGCAGTAGATAACTGCCAAAATGTGGTACTTCCCCAGGCAGTTTTCGCAAAGAAAAACTACAATAAAAATCTTCATGTATATTTATATGTCCCACTAATATCATAAATCTCGACCACAACAAGTATATTAATAGGAGAACTATTAATATAATTGTTGAAAATTGGGATGTTTGTTGCTCAATCACGTTTGAACGACTAAACTGATAGAGTTGAAATTTAGGACGCTTTTTTTATATAGAATACCACAAAAGCTACTTTTTACAGCGAAAAAAATACCGGACGATGAACTAAGCGAGTAAAACTATACGGTATTGCTTGTTAAATATGTACGAGTATAATATCAATCTTACAAAAAATAAAATCGAAATATACTATTACAAATTATTATACAACAACAATTTATATCGGTGACAAACGTTTTGAAGACCATCACAAACATATTTATGTTCTAACTAGCTTTTACCCGCGACTTCGTCCGCGCCACATATTTATTAAAGTAATTGAGGCAGTACCAACTCGTACTACCATACAAATTCACGTTTCCTAATCAAAATCGGTCTAAGTCAAAGTTTTATATTTATTAATAAATGTACAATTTACACGACAAATTACAAAAAAAAACTATGTTCTCAAAAAATTAATCAAAAACAGACTTTAATTTAAAATCATATTGGGACGGTCCACCAAATTTTATTAGAGTCTATTAGTAGATATTAGTAGATATATCGTCTGATTACATGAACGCAAATTTTAGTTTGTTGTTCATATTTCAAAAACCGCCCCACTGATTTCGATAAAATTTATATGACCACCTCTGAACTATAATCTACCAACCAAAAAATAACCATCTAAATTGATTCACAATTGGAAATACAACTGGATTGATAACCTCCTCCTTTTTGAAGTCGGTTAAAATAGCATACAAAGAGTGCAAAGATCCTTCCATGCACACATTTACTCCTCATTTCCACTCTTTTCAACTCTTTTCTGTGATAAAAAGTCGCCGTTGTCCTTTCCTAAGTCTAGTCTATCTGTGCACCAAATTGTAACAAACTCTTTAAGTGGCTTAGGCGTTAGACGGCAACGGACAGAGAGAGCTACTTTCATATATATAATTTCGTATTAGAATTGAAAACAGGTGTTCCTGATCATTTTATAGGAGGCAGTTGTAAAAGATTACCGAAAAGTAATACGTTTACTCCTCCAAAAAACTCATTTTCGCAGTTCTTAATTTGCCTTAATCGAGCGTCCATCATGCATAACATTTGATAAGACACCATGGAAATCTCGTCGACTATCAAAAATTCTGTCTGATACGCCATTTAGTGGCTGCGCCCATCTTAAATATTGAGGTTGTATAGTGCACTGTATTCTTCTTGTCAAGCCCTTTTATTTGATACCCATGTTGATGGGATTGATAAAACCTAAGTTATCCGCCATTTTGTAGCGGCCGCCATCTTGGATTTCAATTTTTTATAGTATATTGTATTCTGCTTGTTGAGCCCTTTCATTTGATACCCATGTTGATGGGATTGATAAAACCTACGTTATCCGCCATTTTGTAGCGGCCGCCATCTTGGATTATTTTTTTTATAGTACATTGTATTCTGCTTGTTGAGCCCTTTCATTTGATACCCATATTGATGGGATTAATAAAACATAAATTATCCGCCATTTTGTAGCGGCGGCCATCTTGAATTTATTTAAGTACATTAATTATAAATAAATGATACCGCTAGAAGCGTCTTAAAACGCTCTTGAGAGTAAATGGCTCAAACGGGTAAAAAGTAAGGTGGCACTTCATATGCCGAAACATAAACACCGCACTTATGTAACCTGACACCCGTTTTCCCGCCAAATTTGTAAAACGCGAAAAGCGGCCAGTGTATCAAGCGGTTATATAAGTATCCCTGTATAGTTAGAAATTATAAAATTGCTGGAACAAACGTTTATCGACTCCATTTCAAGTGTCTAGATACAAAGTTTCATGGTTTTATCTTCAATAATATTGAACTTCCAGACTTTCACCCCCAATTCCACCCCCGTAGGTACAGTTCGAAACTACAAAACTGCTTAAATATATATTTTATGGTTTCGTGTTAAATATCTAGACGTAAAGTTTCATAGTTCTTCAACAATGACGAAGTTTTCCATATAAACTTTCATCCCTTATTTTAACCCTTTTAACCCTTTTTTCGGAACAAAAAGTAGCCTATGTCCTTTCTCGGGATCTATTCTATCTATGTATCAAATTTCATCAAAATCTGTTGGTTGGTTTAGGCGGTAAAGACGGACAGACAGACAGACAGACAGACAGACAGACAGACAGACAGACAGACAGACAGACAGAGTTACTTTCGCATTTATAATATTAGTATGGATTATTAGTGATTTTATACTATTCTAGCAAAGTAGGGCATTAGGATATTAACATTAAGGTACAAGGACCGCGACAGACACTTGACACTATATAATCGTATGGGCGCCAGTTCGTGCCGAGACCGCGAAACGTGCGTGTCTGTCTCTTGTCGCGGTCTCGACACGAACTGGCGCCCTTACAATTCCATATTGTCAAGTGCCTGTCGCGGTCTCCGGTTGCGGTCTCAGCGCGAACTTGTACCTTTAGATGAATTTCTGATGTGTACGTATACTTAGCCCTTTATTGACATTGTCAATTAAATTAAGCTCTCGCGTTAATTTGTGAGCTCTATATAATATTGAAGCGAATTTGAAGAAGCTGTTTATAATTTTCAGTAATCGGGTTTACAGGTTACAAGTCTGCCTACAATTTATCTTCATAAAATTACTGTTAGAGAAACGCTACAAAACCACTGTTTTTATTGGAGCAGCTTTGCATTTGTGTGATATAAGTAGCATAAACAATATAATATTGATGTAATCTGTCTTCAGACAGATCTCTTCAAATCGGTATAAACGGCTGAGCTGTGATAGACTACAGGCACGTAAACGAAATTCATGGGTCATCTGATACAGCAGGAGACCTATGTAGGATGATAGAAGGGTATAAAATAATAGGATTCCGCACTATGCCGGCATTAGAAAGCTGTCTAACTTAAACCAAATTGAAGACGGGGGGTTGCGACCCTCGCTTTTTCCTTCTTCTCGCATGATTTTTGTACGGCATTGCGGAATAATGGATTAGAACAGGTATTGAAACTGTATGGAACCAATGCCGTACATAATCAAATGACCAAATTTACCCTGAACGTCGTCAAAAAATCAAAAAAAAAAATCCGACAAAACTAATAGGTAATTAAAAAAATTAAATTGATTTTTTTATAGTTTCAATACCTATTCTAATCCATTATTTCGCAACGCCGTACAAAAATCATGCGACAAAAAGGAAAGAGGACCCCCTCTTCAATTTGGTTTCAGTTGGACAGCTTTCAAATGCCGGCATAGTGCTGAATATTATTATTGTATATATACCCTTCTATCATCCTACATAGGTCTCCTGCTGTATCATATATGACCCATACATTTTGTTCACGGGCCTGTGCTTTATGATACTTCCCCAGTCGAACTCCGTAAATAGCCATCTGGCTTAATCTGTAATTAATTAGAAGATTAAGCCAGATTTGAAGAGTTATATATCCAGAGAAAGTAGAGGGTAAATAGTACGTGTAACAAGAGCGGTGCAGTGCGTGGCAGGGATTCAAACTCAAACAATACGCAACAAGAGAGCATCTTTCGAGGATTTTTGTCATGTGTTATCGCGAGCTTGGCCAGCGTAGTGGATTATTACTTTGGCTCTCTCCTTGTGAGAGAAGGCATGTCCCAGCTGTGGGGACATAAAGTATGATATAACATTATTGGGTTATGATAATAATTAGTTAGTCATAGTATAGTTTTTATGCTTACTCTAAATCTGAAGTACATACAAGTTTAAATTGAAATAATGTTTGCTTTCTTCTTTGTTAATACTAAACATCACTTTTCTTTTTCTATAACATACTTTTTATCATTCAATGCTACGTAAAATTCAATTTTTAACACATTGACTGCTATTCTAATTAAAAAATATCATGCCATACCACTATAACTTATGTATTATTTAATGTAAATTAATTTTTAACACATTGCCTACCATTCTAATTAAAATTTCCATTTATCTTCTGGAACGCTACTTACATAGTCATCATTACCAAAAGTACAACAGATTCATAGCAACACTCCCCATGTATAGGAAGGGGCAAGACACGTCCATCACGTCTGTGAACTCGAGCGGGCAAGACTCGGGCATCGCCGAGGTCACGCGGTGTCCCTGTGGTCAGTCCAGCGTCAACACCTCCGAGGAAAGCAGCGGGTAACAACTAGATTCCATTTGCTATATTTGTATCTCTGCCGTAGTCACACACTCTTCTTTACAGCGCTGTATAGAAGAAGCTTAGTAGTGTGTATACTCCTTATGCTTCATCATCATCATCATCGGTGGTTCCTATTATATTTATTGCTTGGTACAGAGCTTTTCAAACTTTTGCATCTACCTCGGTCCCTGTGGTTGAACAAGAAACTATGGAAACTAATTAGATAAAAAGTTTCAATGAATATAAAACTAAGCAAAGCTTGTCATGGATGGAAATCGAATCCACAATTTGTGCCTTAGTGAGTAGGCTCACTACTTTAGATACGGATTATTTTGTTTAATTTTAAATTTTATTTATCTTCTAATGTATGCTGGAAAGACAAAAGTAGACCTAAATGCAATGCACTACTGATTAATTGATACAATTATGCAAATATCAGTAAAGGGATGTAAAGGTTTTGATGAAATGATCTAAACACCTAACAATTATTTTGAATATATATTACACACTCATAACCGCTGCAGTCTGAAATATGTTTCAGCTATTTTTATCATCAAAAATTTCACTAATGAACATCTTATATGATGTAATGATGTAACAAAACCTGGTGGAAAGGAATGCGTTTCATCGAGTTTAAAGATAATTTCGGCATCGAATGTTAGATTTTTTAGAATTTCAGGACTTAAAATTTCAGGGTTATGCTCATTGTCTACTATGTTGAGCATTACATGCCCATAAACCAACTCTGATAAAGTATAATAATTAGATAAAATCAAATTGAGCGACACTCAGAATTATTATTAAATATCATCAATATTACAATATAAGTGTTGGCATATTTTACAGTTGCAGCTATGAAGATTCCCTGAAGTCAAACCACAACCCTGAG
This sequence comes from Ectropis grisescens, assembly GCA_017562165.1. Lineage (NCBI taxonomy): Eukaryota > Metazoa > Arthropoda > Insecta > Lepidoptera > Geometridae > Ectropis > Ectropis grisescens. Next base: position 1,338,648 of record CM029772.1, read on the forward strand.
CTCCGGAAATCTTACCGCAACGGACGGGATGAGGCGCGCGCCCGGCGAGCTTCCTTCAACCACCAGCCCCTGGACACCCGCCAGTTCCACTTCAGGAGACAATCCTTCTCTGAAAACATGCAGAGGCACTTCCAGCCCATCGACAGAAACCCTCGCATCACCAAACAAGTCTCCACTCCCAACGTCTCAAACCTCTCCCCAACTCCTACTTCATGAATAACAAGAGAAAAGACGCCAGAAGAAAGGAAGTGATCAATGAGCCGATGGTTGATTACGACAACAGTGAAGGAGAAGATATGTTCGATACGAGAATGGAGAGGAGAGTGAGTGGGAAACATAAAAGAGGGAAGTTTTTGGAGTTAGGAGGACAAGCGGCGGTGTTCGTGACGCCAGCGGCGGCTGAGATGATGAGACGGCAAGGAAGCGAAAGGTTGATGTTCGCGAGACCATTATAATAGTAAGAGATTTTTATACACCATGACAAGATTATGATGAAAGTGTTATTGAAAAGAGTGAAAAAAAATAACGTCTATGTAGTTAAAATATTTATAAGACAAAAGAAGAAATAGATACAGTATGTTACGGTTGATTTTGGAGGAAAAAGTTGTTAGGTTAGGTGGAAACATCGCTGATGGGTCCCTCGGAATCAACCTCTATCGTATGGAAATGTGAAAGGAAGAATGGATAGTTATTTATAGCGTGCCTTGTAGTATAAGTGATAGTTATATATTTATATTTAAAGAAAAAGAGTCATGTACCAAACGAAATACTCATTGTAAATAGTGAATTTGTGTTGAAGAATGATCGAATTAGAATCAACGAAATTCAAACAAAACTTCTGTAGAAATCGAATTTATAGATATACTCCGAAATCAAAAGTTTTCTGTGAACTTAAATGAGATTATAAGTTTATTGTTATAAGTTGGTGAAACCTTGTAAATATATTCTAATATTTGTTTTAGTTTTTTGTAATATAATTTGATGTACGAATCTGTAGATACTGTAAATTCTTAGACATTCTTGCCGCATAAGCGTTAGTAGCTTATCCATTGATTAATTACTTAATTAAGTGCCATTCAAAATGTCTTCAACATAAGACTCATTCTATATGTTTAGTTGTATTAACCACCTTTAATTAAGTTAGTTTATAATTTGTACTTATGTAAATAAATTAAAGTGAGTTAAAATATAACAAATCTATTCTCTAAAAATATTTCATTTTACCCATATTTTATGTACTTACCACCAAGTTCCCGATAGGGAACGGATTCGTGATATTTATAGTATACCACTATAAATGTGCCGTAAATAATAATACTGGTAATTGATACTGTACTGTAGGATATGTAGTAACTTAAACAGAGTTTTGTCTCTTTGTGTCATTTTGAAGTCCAAAACATCTATTTTATCATTTAGATCTAGGTCTTTTAGTTGGGGTCTTTTACCCAATTGGCGGAGCTAATGCGTTATATACAATAAACTATTTTCGTACAAAAAATTAAACTGACTTCAAAACCGCAAATGGGCGCTCAAAACCGAAAAATAAATTGGTATCATTATTACAAGTGTTACTCACTGATATATTTGAAGTCGGTGCCAGTCAGGCCAAAAATACTATGTAGGTACGTGGTAGGTAGGCATATCCACTACCTGTTATATGATGAGTGTGTAGCACATGTAATAATGATATTAATTTATTTTTCGCTTTTGAGTGCATATTTGTGGTTTTGAAGTCGGTATGTATGAAAATAGTTTAAAAATAAAAGGATAAAAACCCGTTTTTAGTGCAAAATAAGTTTTTATAAACGCATTTACCCAATTTCGTATTGACAGGTCCGAGTTTCATAACTTTTGTCAAATCTACAATTACGTCATCCAGGAAATTATATGAAAATTTTAGTTTTTGGTTCATATTTCAAAAACTCTCTCCTAATTTTTTGAAGTCGGTAAAATTACAATAGCAATAGTCTTTCTCTTCTTAGTGTCCATTGAAATGGTGTTGGGCAAAAAAGTCTTGACTTTTTATCTATTCTTAAAAACCGCCATATATTACACATGGTTAAATGACACATGCATTAAGCACAACCATTTTTCCATACCTTTGGTACATTAACGATCACCCTACACCAAATCTGATCGAATCGCTCAATGTCTAAAAAGCTACGATAGAAATAAAACATCCTTCGAATAAGCTCTTCTGAAAATCGTAGTTTTGAACGACAAAGTTCTAAACACTAAACAGCTCATAATACTTTTCCTCCCATACCTTGCGAATAATGGAACCCATAAGAATGGTGTCGTGAAGTATGGGAGACATAAATAAAAACCGACAAGGATAAACAGGGAAATGTGTGTTTGCTGGTTAACTCAAACAGAGCCAACAATGCGGTGGCCATGAGGCTGGTCTTGTGGAACAAACACTTGGACATTTGCATTGAGGTCTTTGTAACCTTCGACACAAAAATAACGGGATGTTACAAGTATGACGTGTCTTTGTATTGTGTGTGTATCTCTGGCATCGTAGCTCCGGAACGGATGAACCAATTTTTTCGGTTGGTGCTGTTTTTTTAAAGGATAACCAAATTTTATAATAACTGGTAAGCATTAATGTGCTAATTTGAGTGTCTTGTGGCTTGAAGTGTTCAATGTTACTTATTCTAGCAATTTTAATTAAATTAATGAATTACTAGACTATTCATATCTGGCATTCATTCTAATATCTGGCGTGAAACTTGGCTGTTACGAGCAAGTGCGTTGCTTACCATTACTCACCATTAAACACTCCGGCTCGTCCCGTCATTTAAAGAAAGTAAAAAAAGCCGTTCTTCATTAATTTGTGACAACAAAACAAACGAATAACCTACCATTCACTTTAATCCCGCTCGAGCCCGAGCAATCCCACTTAAAAATCAAGTTTCCGTTCTAATTGGCAGCGCGGGGTCCATAAATATCCGGCGGACAGCGAACACAGCGTGTCCCGGGCGCGGGCGACGCGCGGTCACTCTACTCCATTCATACCCGGCGGGGCGATGACCCGGGCTGGGGGGTTCCGCTTTTGTGCTTAGTTCTTATATGAGACTAGATTCTATAACACTACTTACTGCAGAACCCAGAACACACAATTTTTTTTTTGGTATTTAAGTGCAACACAGTGTTTATACATCTATCTAACAACAACAGCAGCGAAGTACAGCTGACTGTATCTTTTTCACTCGGGTACACTTGCCAGTCCCGAGTTCATTCGATCGAGCCTTTTACGTCAAAGCGTCAAGATCAGTTTCACTATAATTTATTTTCCCCGAAAAAAAAATTGGTTGCCTGTAAAGTCGGTATACGGGCGAAAGTTTTACGTGACAACGACTTTGAGTGGTAAAATAATTTTACGGAAGGGACGCGTGCCTTTCACTTTTTATGTCTGTCTCTCTCGCTCTTAGGCGGGCTAACCATGCCCGAGTGGAAGGGACGCGTGCCTCTCACTCGCTCTCGTTGTGAGCGCATAACGTGAGCGGAGCGTAATGCAGTTTCTTGAAGTGTCACCCGGCAAACCAATTTATAAGACGTTGTCACGTCAAAAACAAAACCAACTTCAATTTAAAACGAAATTCGACCGAACTCGACCGAATTTCATAAGAATGTCTCAAATCTATCACTGCGCTACGTCACGTCGCGTGTCGCGTCGTTTAAATACATTAAAGCAAATTTAGTTCGTATCTCAGACTGCTACATTGATTGCGATGAAATGTTTGTGGGATCACTTCTGAACTACTAAGTGGTCTTATGAACTATGAGTATCTACCAAACAAAAAAATAACCATCAGAATCGAATCACAATAGGCGGCGCTATCGCGGGACAAATACACAAAAAAACTGGACACACATACAACTGAATTGAGAACCTCCTAATTTTTTAATTCCCAACAATTAAATGTTATAAATTTGACGTCGATGTCTGTCTGTGTGTGTGTGTGTGTGTCTGTGGCACCGTAGACTTCAAACGGATGGGCCGATTTTGACGTGTTTCTTTTATTGGAAAGTTAATATCCATGCGGATGTTCTTAGCTATGTTTGGTTAATATCGATTCAAGATGATTCATCGCCACAGAATGGCGGACAAAATATTTCTTCACAACCTACTTCAATATGGGTATCAAATGAAAGAGCTTAACTAGTAGAATCCTACACATTATAACAAATTTCAAATCCAAGATGGCCGCCACCACAAAATGGCGCATTGCATAATTTTTTTCACTACTACCTCAACATGGGTATCAAATGAAAGGGCCTGACTAATAATATACTATATATACACTGTAACAAATTTCAAATACAAGATGGCCACCATCACAAAATGGTGAAACATTTTTTACAACTCCCTAAATATGGGTACAAATGAAAGAGCTTGATTAGTAAAATGTTGTACAGATTACTAATCCGAGATAGTTGGGGATAAATATATATTTTTTAATTTTGGTTCTTTTCAAAGTATGTTAATAATGTGGCTGTCAAATTGTTGATCAAAGTGAAATCAGTGTGGAAATTTTCATCGTTTGTAGCGTTATAATAACAAATAGACTAAATTTGGGAGACTCGTTGCAGTCAATTGTCTGCCCGTGGAAGTGCCGTATTTTACCGCCATGAAGGAAATGTAAAATAAATAAAAATTGGTGGATAATTCACACTACACCATCTGACTCCAAACTAAGCAAAGCTCGTGCTACGGCGGCCAGATAACTGATACAACACTTACTTATTAAATAGTTGTAAATACATACTTATTACACAGAGAAACACCCAGACACATCAATATTAATATGTATTTGAATTCAACACACAAATATTTGCACTGTATGGCAATGGAACCCTCGCCTTCGCAGGCAGAGTTACTACCCACCAAGCCACGACGTCCGCCATGGTAAATTGCAATTAAATACAAATCATTTCATACCTTTGAGCAATGAACTCTAGGGCAGTGCTTAGCTCATATTGTAAACACAACATAGGAATTTTCGTATAACCCAACCAAAAAGCCGTCTAAAGTATACTTCCCGCTCCGCTGCTCCATTGTCACTCCGACGTTACGCCCCTACAATAACATATCGGTGACGCGAGGCTATACTATTTTCTCCATTATATACAAATTCATATCGTACCGAATAGTACTTATCGCGAAAAATGTTCACTCCATAAACTGGCAACAAAATCGCCGTATAGGGCAATGACTCCGGGACCAGAAGTTTAAAATTAATTAAGATAAGCTAAATTTATCTGCGATTAAAATTATTTTAGATGACGCTTTTGATGAAGTGGTAAACTTTTAATTTTGGAGTCTTGAAAATGAAGAAGTGACGTTTCCAGCTCCTGATGTTTTTTTAAGGAAATATGGACTTGAAAGTATTAGAGTGACTGACCCGCGTTAGTCGCCACGTGTACAAAAATGTAAAGGTATTCAAAATTTACTGAAGTCAAAACTTCAAAATCTAATTATAATCTAAAATCTAAAAAAAATATTGTCCCAGGAGGAAGTAGTCTATGTGTTATTTTAGACTATACACAGCTTATAGTCTAAAATAACACATAGACTACTTCGAAATTTCAACTTGATCCGTTCCGGTGTTCCAACGTGATTGAGCAACAAACATCAAAACTTTCACATTTATAATATTAGTAGGATTTATAGATTTGAATTCATTTTTTTTAAATAAGAAGTGACGAGACGAGCAGTACATGTGCCTGATGGTAAACAACATGCCTGCCACAAAACAGCACAGTGACACGCAGCTATTGGAACATGAAGAGTCCAAATCATTACCTAGCACTGCACTGCGCTCATCACCCAGAGATCGAAGATGTTATATCTTTGAGCCCTGTAATTTCTATGGAAACATTGCCCTTCAAACCGGAACACCGGTAGAATAACTGGCAAATTGTGCATTGAGCATTTTTTGAGCTGTAAAAAAATTTGCAATTAAGTATGTGTGTACATGCATTGGGTATCTACGTATATAGATAGATGATGTTAGATGTTGGCATCCTTAAAGATAGAAAAAATACTGTTACCAACCGACGCATCTTTATGTAATACTAGCAGAACCCCGTGGATTCTCTGCGTAGTTCCCGTTCCTGTTATTTGCCCTGAATAAAAATTAAGTAGCCTATGTGTTATTTCAGACCATTGTTCTATGTAACAAATTCCTTCAGTAGTTTTTTTTTTGCGTGAAAGAGTTACAAACATTCATCCATCCATACGTTCTTAAATACTTTCGCGTTTATAATAGGTACTAGATGTCCGCCCCGGCGTTTCCCGTGGTACATTATATAGTACTCATCAGGATCCCGTACATATACAACGGTGAAAGAATGACTGAAATCGGTTCAGCCATTCCTGAAAATATCGCTTTCAAACAAAACACCTCTTCAGCTACCTGCTACGCCATCTGTCGGAAATTGGTTGTACCAACTCAGATTTAGAAAAAAAATTGATTATCAAAGGTTTTATATTCAAGGGGATGTAATCTCTGATATTCAATGACGCAATCTTAGACACATGCTGTCATATGTCATTTCAAAGCACGAAACGTACGAAGACTCTCAAAAAGGAATATTTTTTCCCGATTTTGTTACATTCTTGATTCATGCTCCGCTTCTATTAATAGTAGCGTTATTTTCTATAGCCTAAAGCCTTCCTCGATAAATGGACTATTCAATAGATAAATAATCTTTCAATCCGGGCCAGTACTTCCCGAGATCCTAGCGTTCAAACAAACAAACGAACTCTTCAGCTTTATAATATTAGTATAGATTAATAGGATGTGTGTACATAAAGTATACTGTGTTTCACTTCTGTTGACACTCACGGAGTGTAACACTGTATTTTGTTGGTCAGATTGTATATTTATAAAACTTAATAACAATAAAAACTACCCTACACTACATAACCAAACAACTAACTAACAAACAAAAAATATTAAAAAACAATCGTGTATGCTACTGCATGGCCAGCCTAGGCAGCCATTTGAATGAAGTTATTTTTCATTATTAACCGGAAGGATTGCACTTTCAAACAAAAAAAGAAATTAGAGAATATTTTCTCTAAGTAGTTTTTTATAGCATTTAAAAAAAAAGTTATCTTGCGGACCCGTTACAAAACACCCCGCGCTTTGATGGCGGATGATACACGTCCTCGGAAGATGAAACATTTCTTCAGAATATTTTTCTTAATTGTTTAATTTAGTGCCAATGACAAACTTGTACTTCTACACTCATAAGTAAAGCTATTCAAAAACGCAGTTGGCACTCAAACTTACGAACTCAATAAAACGGCCACTTTTAGATTCACAGGACTCAGGGTCTCCTGTTTTAAGAAGAGATTGAAAGCAAAAATCCGACTTGCTGGAAAAGAATGAGTTGCTGGATTACACATGTCTTGATACAAGACTTTCTTGGTACACGTCAATTTCCTTATGACGTGTTCCTTCACTGGAAGAGATAGTGATAATTAAATTATATATATGATGTTGAAAAACTTCTTATCACCCTTATGAAATAAGATGTTCTATGCCAAGAACCTCTTCAAAACTAAAACCCAGTTAGATTTGATTACTCCTTACAGGAGTATCGTGGAGTATTCTAGAAATTAACAACCTCCGTAACAAGAAATTAAACTGTTAATTTGAATGGAAACTTCTGTTATGTCAACAAATACCGGCTGGTCGAGGCCCCTTGATCGTTCAAAGACTCTAGCAATAATGGCCTTTAATTACGAATTGCTAACATGCTAACAGCTATTATTGTTGTTTGCCGAAGAAACTTAAAGTCTAAAAGTCTGCTTCTACGGATGATCTGTCTAAAGTACACTAATAAAATTTTACTTTTAAGCTAGTTGTTATAAGGGTGAATTTTCTCTGGGAAATTTTGCCAGGTGGTGTATCTAATTTTAGATCCCAGGACCCGTACCACAAGATTAGATATCAGTTGCTTGAATTTGTGAAACAATTGACACTCAACATTTCAGACAACGCACTTCAAGCCTTATTACTCATTGATACGACTCACAGTCACGGACGCAAAATGTTGAGCACAATTTGAATCTAACAGTGATGGTAATAAGAGTCTATGGTACCAACCCCAAGTCTTTACTTCATACTCGTAACTACAATTTATTTCCTTGTTATTGCTGTCTTTTTTTTCTGCGTAAGAGATAAAAATAGAGTACCTAATAGCCAGTAAGAAAGCAATTAAGTCATTAAATGCAAGCGGGATAAGAACCCACGCTTTATCCTGTCAGAATAAGGCTGTGTTTCACTTTCCCATCAAATCTCTAAATATTTTGGGAAGTGCAGATGTCCAAGTTTGTCGTTATTAGCACTGACCTTAACGGTAAAGGGAATTTTCGTAAAGATATTGACATGCTCTAAGAAATGTATCTTACGTCCAGCGTCGTGGAATATGGTCCTGACATCCATTGAATCTCGTCTTCTTAGTGACAAAGTGATGCTTCATTCCTTGGGATGTGTCTAAAGATTCTACTGTAATCTCGTTAACAGCTAACATTAATAATTACGAGGTACTGCCATCTGAACCTATAATTTGAACCCGTGAAGTTCAAGTTCCGAATCGCAGCTATTGAGTTAAGTGGTTTTGTCATCGTAGCAATCACTTAAGAACGTAAATAGCGCCCGTAAACGACTCTGCCGACGACCGCTTAGACAGTTGAGGGATAATTTACTGACGCACTGATGCGGAAAAGTCAAAAAACGCTCCACAGACACCTCTTCATCGAACTGTTCATATGTTTTCTTCGTTCGTAGAATGCTATTCCTGAGTGGATATTATATTATAATATGCTGTCACTTTGACAGACAGTACGTTTCTAAAGTTTATCCCATTAAAATAAAAAATAAAGTGTTTAAAGTTGTGTAGAAGCATGCAGTTGTAAACTACCGTGTAGCCTAGGTCACAATTCACAACATATTGCGTTATTACGGAAAATAACGTACAACTGTGAGTACAATCGAGGAAATTACTGAGCCCATCTATTTGGACAAATTCAATGCTTACTAAATAATACATATATCTACCCCCAACATAAATAATCATACATTTAATAAACCTACTGATGAAATAGTCCGAGCAATTTGTTCTTGAGTGTTTTAATACAGATTTGAACAGTAACGCTGTTGACACAGCTTAATTGGGAATAAAAAGGTTTTAAATAAAACAGCTACAAAGATTGTATAATCTAGTTGATCCTAATATATATTCTACAAGGAATTTCTAAAAAATATATTTTAACAATGTCTGAGGTGAAAGTCAGCTGGGGGTGTTGCGACCTGGGCCTAGTCGATGAGAACTATGTAACCTGTAAGTACTAATTGCAGAAAGTCCTATCACATGGAGTGCCTTACTATCAATATAAAGAATCCAAGTATTTGGAAATGTCCATTATGTTTAAGTGTCACGCCGAAAGGGAAAAATCATGATGGGAAGCTAGTTCGTCCAACCACAACAAATACATCGACGCCGAGGGAGGTATTTTTGAGAACCTCAAAAAGACCGGCTGTATCATCCCCACCACAAGATGTTATGAAACCATTCACCCTTGATGACGTGCGTGACATCATAAAAACAGAGATGAGTACATTGTTGGCGAAAATCGATAGTACAATAACCGCGGCGTTAGCGAGAGAATTGACCTCTATCAAAAGTGATATATCCGAATTAAAGGATTCTGTCTCCTTCCTTAGTAATGAATACGATGAGGTAAAACTGAAGTTTGAGGAAACAAACAATCAAGTAAAGAAATTACAGACTGAAAATGACAACCTGCAAGCTACTGTGGCTGAGTTGTCCGGTAAGTTCAATCAGATGGACCAACGTAATCGTATGAGTAACATTGAAATACAATGCGTTCCAGAAAACAAATCGGAAAACCTGGTGAATTTAATGCTACAGCTTTGTTCTTCTGTGGGTTGTGCTGTTGTAAAAGATGAGAATATATTGAATTGTACTCGAGTCCCGAAGATTAATATGTCCAGTACGAGACCAAGGTCGATAGTGATGCAACTGAGTTCACCAAGACTTCGTGATACTATACTGGCTGCGGTCATAAAATACAATTCATCACACCCTAAAAACAAGCTCAATACATCGCACCTTGGTATAAAAGGGAAACAAGACCAGTTTTTGTTGGAGAGCACCTATCGGCACAAATCAAATCTCTCCATGCAGCGGCCAGGATCGCCGCCAAAGACAAGAATTATAAGTTCGTATGGGTGAGAAAGGGAAAAGTTTTTATGCGTAAAACCGAAAACTCTGAATTTATTTATATTCGAAACATGATCTGTATTAATAAGCTAGTTTAGTTAAATAAGAGTGAAAGGACCACGTTTTGTTTTGGTACATTATTTCGATAATTATGGCTAGCTCATTGCATTTATATTATCAAAATGTTCGCGGACTTAAAACAAAAACATTATCTTTTACAACTAAATTAGCAAGCTCTAATTACGATATCATAGTGTTAACGGAGACATGGTTGAACTCTACAGTATTTTCTTCGGAACTTTTTGATGGCAGATATAACGTGTTTAGAAGAGATAGAGAGACGTCCAAATTAAGTATGAAAAGAAAAAGGAAAAACAAAGTTATAGAGGAGGGTGGGGGAGTACTAGTTGCAGTAAATAAAAAAATTGATGTTAAACGTATGTTCCAATGGGAGAGTGACTGTGAGGATTTATGGTTAGTTTTTAATAATGTAAAGACTTCACAAATTAATGAGTCTTTTGTATTTTGTACAACGTATATACCCACACCGGTGGATAAAAAGTACCTTGAACATTTTCTAGATAACTGCAGTCGCGTATCAGAGTTACATAATCATAAAACATGTATTGTCGGAGATTTTAATTTAAGCTCTGTTGACTGGTGTCTTTTAGAAGACCCAAATTGTCAGTTCACTGTACCATCGGTAGCACAACCTCTTATGGATTACACCTACTTGAATAATTTTAAACAACTTAACAATATACCTAATAGTCTAAATAAAATACTCGATTTAGTATTAACTAATATCAATAATATGGAAGTTGTGAAGTCTGACTTTGAAATCAGCAAATTAGACAAACAGCATCCCCCTCTAAATATTTACATAAAAACCAATAAAACAAAAAAAATGAAAATTCTTGTTAATCCGAGACACAATTTCAATAGATGTGATTATACTAGATTGAATGGAATTATGAAAGAGGTTGACTGGGTTAATGCTTTAGATGACAGTAATGATATTAACAAAGTTATAGAAACATTTTACTATATCCTAAATGACATTATTGAAACACACGTTCCTCCTCTTAATAGACCAAAAAATTCTAAATTCCCCACTTGGTTCAATAAAAATATAACTAAAGCAGTCAAAGAGAGAAATAAAGTATTACGAAGATTTAAAACCTATAAAAATCCAATGGACGAAATAACTCTAAAACTGTTAAATAAACGATGTGTACTTATGTACTTATGTACATATGTGACAAACTAGCAACCGAGAGCTATAATAAATATCGCGATTTTATTGAGTGTAAGATCCCAACACAACCAAAGTTGTTTTGGTCTTTCATGAAAAGTAAGAGAAAAGGGAACTCTACCTATCCTGTTTCATTATCCGACGGAGCAGAAACGGTTACAGGTGGAGTTAATATTTGCGACAATTTCGCCAAATATTTTGCTTCTGTGTACCAAAAGATAGAGGTATTAACGATGAATGCCGAAAGTTTCTATCAAAACAACTATTTAAAATCAAAACAATAGTCACTGCTTTACAAATCTGCAGTTATCTGAAGATTCCGTGGAAAAAGTTCTAAACAATCTCGACATTAACAAGGGAGCCGGACCAGACGGCATTCCTCCCACTTTCATAAAAAAATGTGCTGGTGCTCTCTCAGTCCCTCTATGCTTAATTTACAATAAATCTCTCCGATTAGGAGTCTTTCCTAATACATGGAAGATAGCAAAAGTAGTACCAGTTTTCAAGAATGGTGATGAAAATTTGGCTAGTAATTATCGGCCAATATCTATAATCTCTACATTTGCAAAGTGTTTTGAAACTCTAATATACCCATATATGTACGAACATTTTAAACAATTTATATCTGATTGCCAACATGGTTTTATAAAGAAACGATCCACTTGTACGAATTTGATAAATTATGTTGAGACACTCTCAGAGGCTATCGATAATAATAAGCAAATAGATGTAATCTACACTGACTTCAGTAAGGCTTTTGATAAAATTCCGCATTCTGTACTACTCTACAAGCTTGAAAATTACGGTTACTCTGGACCCATGCTGAATTGGATAACTTCATATTTACATAACAGACATTTTTTCGTGGTAGCCGCAGGGTTTGTGTCCACTATTCAACCTATAATCGACTCAGGCGCCCCACAAGGAACTCATTTGCTCCTCTATTTTTCAATTATTTTATTAATGATCTTCCACACTGCTTTGCCCATTGTGTGCCCTTTATGTTTGCTGATGATGTTAAAATTTTAAAAATTATAGATACATTTGAAGATGTGGAAAAATTGCAGGTTGATCTGAACAATTTCAATACTTGGTGCAAACTAAATGGAATGTTTGTAAACTCAGAAAAATGTTTCTTAATCACTGTTAGTCGAAAAATTTACAATTTCAATGTAAACTACAGACTGGGATCAACGGAATTAAAAAGAGTAAAATGCATAAAAGATCTTGGTGTCACGTTTGATGAAAAATTGACTTTTGTACCTCATTTAGACAATATTATAAAAAAAGTGTCAAAGATGTTAGGATTCCTAATTAGAAATGGTAAAGACTTTCGTAAACCAAAAACAAAAATTTTATTGTATAATTGTTTAGTCAGGAGCGTTTTGGAATATTGTAGTCCAGTGTGGAGGCCCCACTATGCCATACATAGTTTGAGGCTGAGAGAATCCAGAAACGGTTTATGTGGCACTTGACGTTTGCTGCAAAAAAAAACTAAAATTCTGCGATCATACAAGGAAAGGCTAACGTTTTTCAATTTACAATCTTTGTCTGATCGCAGAATTTACCTTGACTTAACGTTTCTTCATAAACTGTTGCATAGTGGAACAGACTGTCCTGAACTCCTTTCTAAATTCAAACTTAGAGTTCCATATAGATATCCAAGAATGCCAATTACTCCGTTTGCACCTATATTTAGGAGAACAGTACTTGGTGCAAACTCACCTGTACCTAGGTTGAGTAGACTTGTGAACGAGTTTCAGAAAGCTTCGGAAATAGACATATTTGGTGACAGTCTCATTAACATTAAAGGTAAGTTAAAAAAATAATAATATGAAAGTACCGAGCGTTACTGAAACTCATATCCAATTCAATTATAATTAATTATTAATTCCCTACACATAGTTTAACGAATTATCTAAATGCTAATTGCATGCTGTGCTTTGTCTCAACGATAAATACTTTTAACAATAACAGATTAAGAACAATTAGTTTAATAAGCAATGTAATATTGTAATTTATCAACACAAAGCCAAATTAAATAAATAAATAAATAAATATTTTTAAATAAAATTGAATTGCACTTCCTTGGAACACTAGATAAACGCATTCCATCGTAGATCGAATTATCGCTAAATTCTGGCGAGATAGAAGTAAAGCGTTAATCTGCTGGATATATATGTATATATATATATATATATCATCACCTCTATAACACTTAAATCGATGGCATGCCATGAGCAGTACGACAAAAACCAAATCTTTAAAATATGAGTTGCTATTGGCACCCAGTGCTTTGTCATAACCCGTACGAATTACACTTGTTGTTGAGATAAAAGCACTTGTATTAGAATTATTAACAGTCTATGATTTACTCACTGTTAATAAATCATAATATACTTTATGGATATTTCTAAAAGAATTCAAATTAGTGTTACGAGATACTTAATAATGAACATTAAATTGTAATGCTTAATCATTTGATCCTTGACATGCCGCGCATCATCACGACGTTCCTCAGTCTGCAGCTCCAACCGCAGGTGGAGTTGAGCTGTGATTCTCTTTAACTCTAATGTTTTTTGAAAGGTTTTATCTATTGAATACTTTTAACTTCCTTTGCTAATTTGTTCACGTTTTCGTGTCAATACTTCATTCTTCTATGGTAAGTGGTAAAATATAATGGGCTCAGAAACGCCTGGACGTTAATTTATGAATGAATTTAGGTTTATGAAGGTTCCGGAGAAAACTGCTTCAGATGGTTCGCGAGTTTCAGAAGAAAGTCATGTTTGTGTATCAAAATTGGGAGAAGTTACATCGCTTTGCGATCTAATCATGTAAGTGGAACATTTCTACAAAGGCGTGATTTGTTGATGTTGTTATAGTTTATGTTGTTATTGGTGAAAGCAAAAACAGTTCACTTTGTTCCTACTACTGGAACTCGTAGTTTTATATCACAAGCAGAAAATCAAGGCAATAATCACGGATTCGAAACTTTAGAGTATCCAAATGGTGTAATTCTTGAGAAAATACACAGAAGAGACTGATAAATAAACTTTTATTGCAGTTGAACGACTAAATTATTATTATTATTACTAGCCTAGATTGTCCCACTGCAGGGCAAAGGCCTCTCTTCCCTCCTTCCAGATAGCCCGATTTACGGCTTTGGTGGCCCAGTTTCTATCATGGGATTCTAGTTCGTCACGCCACCTTCGTCTGGGTCGACCCGGAGGTTGTTTAGATGTTGGACCCCAAGCAGTGATCATTTTTGCCCATTTATGTTCCGGCATTCGGCAAACATGCCCTGCCCAATCCCATTTTAATTGGCCACTTTTAAAGCAAACATCTGTGATTTTGGTTTTTGAGCGAAGCGTTGTATTCCTAATCCGATCTGAAAGCCTAACTCCAAGAACACTGCGTTCCATTGCGCGTTGGCAAACCCCGAGTGTATTTTTTTGATCCCTAGTCAAAGACCACGTCTGTGCGCCGTAAGTGAGGATTGGAAGAATGCAGACGTCCATGATTTTACGTTTTAGGCATAGAGGGAAATTACCTTTCAAGAAATCTTTCATCGCCCAATAGCTCTTCCAGGCGTTGTCGGTGCGTCTAGAACGACTAAAACAAACTAAAATATAGTAGCAAAAGGTAATCCTATCGTTAAAAGCGATTGAAATTTACGAACCTTATCAGCACCTTACATTTCTAAAATCGGACATTTTCGCCTATATATCCATTGTATTTATAAAGTAAAATTAATGCGAACAAACTACAGGTTTCCTGATGATCTGACGTCACCGCCGCATACAGGCATCTACAACACAAAGGCGTTCACAAGTTGCAATGAAAGCTAGAAGTGGTAAGCTGTTCTTTGTATTCTACAGGACTCAGAAAAATTGGTCAACATTTTGGGATAACTGAAAACTAAGTAAATGCTATGAGTATAGGTACAATGGGAGCCAGGTAACTGACATTATATATTTTACAAATTATTTATTAATTGTGAAAACATATGTAATTATTATCATGATGCATAGATACATACAGACACAGGTCAAATATCCATTTTCATCACACTAATTTTTGTCTTTTTATCTGGGCAGAGCCTTTATTAACAAAACTAAAATAAAATGAGAAGTACACTACACTATAAACCTACCTAACTACTTACACTAAGCACACCTGAATTATCCGTAGACCACTGTAGGTCTACAGTTAATTAAGATGTTCAAGCTCACTACCAATCGGAAGCGTACCCAGCATGCTGGCGGCATTACCACGCTGTTTGTCTTGAATGGACATCGAACCACTCGCCTTCTCGTGAAATCGAGGTAATTAGATCGTGATTATGCCCCGTACAATATAATATTATGATATTAAACGGACGACCAACAGCTCAAGGTACACTCAATACTATACCAACTGCGCCACAAAACCCGTCATTTTGCTGGTAATAAAATACTTAAATAACTTGACGTAACCTTAATGCATGGGCCACACTAACAGGAAATGCCATTAATTATCGCATTAACGGATGTTAACCGTATTTGTAAAATAAACCCTCGGGACACGTTCATTAGGTGTATTTTACACCTATAACGCGATAATTAATGACATTTCCCGTTAGTGTGGCCCCAGCATAAGGGGAATGGGCCAAGAGCTAGCCCCGCTACGTTCTCAAGAGATGGCGCTGGAGTCGTCATCTTTGAAAAAATATTTTTCACGTCGTATTTTGCAATCCAATTTGAACTTAATGTTGATTCGCTGATATAAACCAACACAATGTTTTTAAATGACCTTATTTTCATTAATCAAAGACATCAGCACAGTAATACATGTCACATTAGCTAATATTCGTTCCTTTACTGTTTTGTCGTACATTTTACGTGTTTACACACACACACTATACAGTAACATCAGAGAGTAATGCTTATTTTGCACACCTACATCACAGGCTTGATAGCCCATTTGGTAACAGATTCTATGAATGAGACGTGATTCAATTCTCAGCGGGATTTTTGTTTTAGTTTGAAAAAAAAAACATAGGTGACATTAGTTGAAACGTGTCTGGGTGCAATGTCTCTTGTCTCTTAAGATATACCCAATTACCATCTATGTTCCGGTAAAAGAAGACTATTAAGACTTAAGTGAGTAGATAGATCTTGAGATAATTAGCCAATTACTACAATACCTACCAGGAAATCTCTCTTCATAAATTGCCTTATTAGACTTGCTTAAGAAAAAAATCTTTTTCGGACAAGAAATTTATTGGCTATTTGTTGAACTAATATCCTTATTTCGAAACATGACTGTCTAGTTACAAGAGAAATCAGTCATAGGGGCTGCCGATAGAAGTAAAAAACTTAGAATATTTTTATTAAAAAGCAGTAACGTTTTAGGCATATAGCATGTCAGTGACTCAAGTCCATAAGATTTTCCAGCATCAAAAAGTTTTCAGCGGGCTATTGAAGTTTTTACTTAAAAAATAAATATGTTTAGAACATTTTCCCCAAAAGATGACCAATTACGGTTTGACCTTATACCATAGAATAGATAATATTATAGATAGAACGGACACTCCCCCACCAATTTCAAGCTTCCTCACCCCTCAGGCCGTTTCGAGTACGCTAGGAGCACTCAACGAAAGGCTGGTATCGAACATCTAATTCCTAACGAAATATCACCATGGTGGGTTGTTGTGCTGTTTACGGCTGTCCGTCAACTAAACTGTACAAAATTAAAAGCTAAAAGAAAAAATAACTAAAATAAATAATAATAAGAAAAAAAGAATTTTTTCTAAAGATAAAATAACGTATGATTAGAAACTTTTAAATAACGTTGCTTTATAATAACGTAGTAATTTTTAACTCAGTTTTGGGCATGGATTGATAATGCCTGGAGGAATAATTATAGTGACAGAATAAAGTTTCCTTCTTGGGTAAGTGTAAAATAGTATGCGAATGTGTACCTACTAACAAAAATAGATATCTAGGTACCTATCTATCATCGGGTTCGTTTGATTTTACGCGGCAATACATACACCCTTTTAATTGGAATATTATAATTTGGCACCATTCTATTTATGTAACTCGACATTATAGCAAGTTTCTAGTAGGTAGCTCCATAGCGGCGCTTGTATGGAGTTTTAGTGGATTGTCCGGGGTGTGCTTATACATTATCTATTCTATTGTTATACAGTCAGCCGCAAGACGTCCACTGCTGAACACTACCCCCCTAGATTTCCACAACGAACGGTCCAGCGCAACCTGCAACCAGCGGTTTCCAGCGACCTTTGTGAGGTCATCTGTCCATCTAGTGGGAGGCCACCCAACACTGATAAAACAGTATACATGGTTATAATACAGTACTTATACACAAAGTAGTATGTTTTATATTTTTTCTGTTTTTGTAGTTTTTATTGTAGTATGGTTAGTTTATATTTGTTTTTAGTGGAGCGCCTGGGGGTTTTGACCTCGAACTTTTGCTGCAGTGAATGAATTTTTATGCTTGAAGTGGAATTTTATTTATTAAACTATAAATTGCAATGTTTACCTTTTTGTTTTTTGTGCTTTTGATTTTTTTATTATTTAAACGGAAAAATAAATAAATAAATAAATTTTAATTAAATAATATTAATTTTATGTATACGTTTCATTTGACTTAAATAGGCATAGAAGAACATATTTAGAAGTTACCTGAATGTATTAAAGGTCGTAGGGACCCGGAGCAGGTAGTATAACACGGAGAGGGGAGTGGCAGCGGCAGCTGCAATGTACAACGAAACGATTTTTTTCTGAATAGTTCAGTTCCTGTACATGTTGTGTATATTTAACAGTGAAAATTGTGCATGTTGTGTATTTTTAACAGTGAAAATTATACGGATATTCGGGTTTATTCCTATTCAACTTTTACATAAGACTTTTTATTTCATCGCTTGTATTAGGGACGTAGTTTATTCTAAAATAAGAACACAATTAGTCCATAAATAAAACAGCTATGATCAGTCTACAGCATTATATTTCGGAATCAGTCCTTCATACCAACTTATTCACAGTTGCCTCGTGCAGCTGAAGTAGACCATTTCATCAGTGCATTCATACATAATTAACAAAAACGCTTTACAGTACCTTAAATTCAGTAACAGATGTACAATTTTCACTTTTACTTAGATATTTACTTATTATAAACCTTTCGCTTAGACTTGCTGCCGTAATGTGTATATGGTTTTTTGAGAAACGACATGATTTACACGAATCAGCGAAAGTATTCAAAAATGTTAACGAAGACGCCAATAATATATTTGATATAACATGTATTTTGGGTTTATATGGAACTCCAGCAAAAATTAAAGATTAAAAACGTTGAGGTTCAATTCTTTCATAAAAGCAACAGTAAAAAAACAAGTGTCGTATTATCATCATTACCTCCTACAACAGATGCAGTATTTGAACACTTGAAAAGAGTGTACTTGCAAATTTAGATATGGCTAGGTAATGACGTAAATATTGAAAATTGAGAATGGAAGTATTCCCGAAATATGCTCATTCCAGTAACAATGACTCAATTACCAGCTCCGGATAATCTACTACAAATGTTATTTTGTAATTGTAAAAAGGGATGTGGATGTGCTGATTGTGGATGTCGGAAAAGTGGCTTCTACTGTATTGTAGCATGTCTACAGTGCAACGACAACTGTTTCAATACTCAACCTATTATTCAAATAAATGAAGTCGAAGAAAATATTTAATATATATAAAAAATGAAACACGCCTGTTTCCGAAAAGGCTTATAGTACCATAGACTACATCCATGCGCTTCGGCAGATTATACAGAAAACCGAGGAGTATAATCGGCCCCTATGTATAGCGTATGTGGACTATGAGAAAGCCTTCGATTCCATCGAGACCTGGGCAGTGCTTCAGTCTCTCCAGCGATGCCGCATCGACTATCGCTATATCGAAGTGTTGAAGTGTATCTACAGCAAAGCCACAATGTCTGTCCGATTACAGGACCAGTGCACAAAACATATCCAGCTACAGAAAGGCGTGAGACAAGGAGATGTTATATCTCCGAAACTGTTCACTGCCGCGCTGGAAGATGTTTTCAAGCTACTGGACTGGAACGGATATGGCATCAATATCAACGGTGAATGCATCACTTACCTTCGGTTTGCCGACGACATAGTCATTGTGGCGGCTCGCTGGAGGACCTCGGTGCTATGCTCAGGGACGTCAGTATAGTATCCCAACAGGTAGGTTTGAGGATGAATATGGACAAGACGAAGGTCATGTCAAATGTTCATGTCTCACCTGTACCGGTTATTGTTGGGAATACCACGCTCGAAGTTGTTGACGAATACGTCTACCTGGGTCATCATCATCATCATCATCATCAGCCTATCTTAGTCCACTGCTGGACATAGGCCTCTCCCATGGCTCGCCACTCAGCCCTATCCTCAGCTATACGTCTCCATCCACTGCCTGCTGTCTTCCGTATATCGTCACTCCATCTAGTCTCAGGGTGTCCTACACTACTGTCAAAAGATCCAATTAGGTAGATCCAACTTCGACAAAGAGGTCCAGCGAAGGATCCAACTCGGATGGGCAGCATTCGGGAAACTTCGGCACATCTTTGAGTCCAAAATACCCCAATGCCTAAAGACGAAAGTCTTTAACCAGTGCGTATTGCCAGTGATGACTTATGGAACTGAGACGTTGTCCTTCACTGTTGGTCTCATAACGAAGCTCAAAGTCACACAGCGAGCTATGGAGAGAGAGCTATGCTCGGAGTCTCTTTGCGCGACAAAATCCGTAATGAGGATATTCGCAAAAGAACGAAAGTGGCAGACATAGCTCAAAGAGTAAGCAAGCTGAAGTGGCAATGGGCAGGCCACATCGCTCGCAGAAATTTTGTCCGCGAGGTATAGGTTGAGCTTTGCATTAGTGTGAGTGATCACCAATCAGGCAGGAGCGCGGCGAGACAGAATGGCGCCGCGACTAAGGCCGGTTGTCACACCTACAATATCCATGTACACTCACACAAATGCAAAGCTCAGCTTATGCCTCGCAGAGTGTACACTCCTGATTAATTTTAATAAAAGTCAATCAAAAGCGATCTCTTCCAGACAACCTTGGGATCACAGATTCCTAAAACAAAACAAACAAACCTTTTGTTTCAGAAATCTGTGCTTGGGACATAAAAGTACTGAAATAGGCAGGTGGGAAACGAAACTTCAGGTTTGCGTGCAGGGTTACTGCCAACTACGCTACGAGGCCTGCCAAAAAAAACTGTCAAATACAAATATTGTGCAGGACGGCGCTATGGAATGAAGATATAGTTATAAGATATGAGTTTTAACTTTGGTAATTAAGTTTTGTAAAATTAAATCAAAAGTGGGCCGGGGCTCTCATTCAGGTAAGGCAGCGCAGTACCTCTATGTGTGCGAGAGGGACGCACAGAGCGGGATGCCAATAGTTTATTCTCGCGCTGCCATTGGCCCGCCAATCAGAGCCCTGGTTCATCTTTCGCGGATTTGGTATAAATATAGAACGAAACAAAAATTGTTATGTAGTAACCTGCCAGCAAGCTTCAAGTAAACACCTGAAAACAAGAAATTGACTTTGTCCTCCAATCCAGTCCTACAGCTAACTACGTGACCGTCGAACAGTCCGGAGCTCCCGGGCTCCGCACATCATCGAGTACATCGGTGGTCACGTACATCGTGGTCCTTCGGGCCGGATCTGAGGACGTCAAGTTACCGCGCAGCGCTCGCCATGCCGATCACAAGATCTACGGGAAAGGGCCGGGTGATCATTCCCGAGAACCTGGACCCTTTCCACACTTCATCGAGCGACACACTCAGCACCGCGCGCGCAGCTACATCTTCAGCAACAGCACAGAAGCCTGCTACTACATCAACGCCCCTACAGGGCGCCTTGCCATCTGCCGAGCGAGGCGCCAGTGCGACGGTCAGCAACGCCGAGCCTATAGTCATAGAAGCCGAGGCAGAGACACGTCGTGCAGAGCCGCGCGACGTGCCCCGCCCGTCAACCGCGTCACCCAGCACGCGTCACCGAGCACGCGGTCAAACCGAGCCGCGAGAAGAGCACGAGCCAAGGAAGAGCTCGCTCGCCAGCAAGTCAAGCTGGCCGAGGCCGCCTAGCCGCCCTAGAGGCGGAAGACTCCGACGACGACATCTCCGTGTATTCGAAGACAGAAGCCGACGAGCGCGTCGATACTTGGTTGAACCAGACCGAGAAGCCGCCGCCGACGACAGAGAAGCTAGACCTCGAAGATCAGAAGCCTGAACAACCGCAAGTACTTTCAACACCGGCGGGAGCCGGCGTCCAGTCCGACATCTCACAGCTTGCGTCGGCTATCACACAGGCCGTCAAAGCTGCGCGTCAACCCAAGTACGTCGAGCTACCATTCTTCAGCGGTCACCATCAAGAGTGGTTATCATTCCGAGCCGCCTTCTTCGAGACAATGGACACCTTCACCAACATCGAGAACCTGAACAGATTAAGAAGAAACTTAAAAGGAAGAGCGAAGGAAGCAGTAGAAGGGCTGCTTATCAGTAACGCCGAGTCAACAGAAGTCATGAAGGTGCTGCAGTCCAGATTCGGAAGACCTGAAGTCATCGCCACGACAGAGATAGACAATCTTAAGTCTCTGTCTCGCCTCACCGAGTCGCCACGTGACATTTGCATTTTCTCAAGCAAAGTCACGAACGCCGTGTCTACACTTCGAGCTCTGAACTGCATACACTATCTCTACAACCCAGAAGTCACCAAGATCATGGTCGAGAAGCTCACGCCGACGCTGCGCTACAGATACTACGACTTCGCAGCGCTACAACTCAAACAAGATCCAGACTTAATCAAGTTCGAGAAGTTTTTAAGAGAGAAGCTGAGCTGTGCGGTCCATATGCACAGCCCGAGTCGGTGGGTCCCCAATCACAGCCCACTCAGCAACATAGAAGAGCACAGAACGTGCACTCAGTCTTCGAGAAACAACAGTCGTCGAAGTGTGCCGTCTGCGATAGTTCGAGTCACCTCACTACAGAATGCGAGAAGTTCAAGACAGCCGACGGGAACGAGAGATGGGACATCGCCAAAGAGAAACGTCTATGTTTCCGTTGTCTACGCTTCAGAAACAAAACGCACAGCTGCCGACCGAGAACCTGCGGTGTCGACGGCTGTAAATATACACATAACAAGCTCCTTCACGTCGGAAGAACAAAGAAAACAGAAGAGGTCAGCGAGAAACAACAGACAGAGGTCATCAACTCCGCCTGGACCGGGACTAACAAACAGTCCTTCTTGAAAATCATCCCGATCCAGGTCAAAGGCCAACAGCGACCGTCGATACCTACGCCCTTCTAGACGACGGCTCGACGGTGACACTCATCGACAACAGTATATGCGAGAAGATCGGCGCGACGGGACCTATAGACCCGCTGCGCATCGAAGCCATCAACAGTTTGAAAACAACAGAAACATCATCAAGAAGAGTCGACTTCATCGTACGAGGGCCGAATCATAGAGAACAACGCATACAAGCGAGAACAGTCAACAATCTGCGAGTGTCTACGCAAGAAGTTCCGAGAAAACTTATAGAAAATTGTCAACACCTGCGAGACATCAGCAGCCTCCTCGCCTACGATGAAGCCAAGCCGCGCGTGCTCATCGGTCAAGATAACTGGCATATCCTGGTGGCAACGCGAACAAGAAGAGGCCGCAGAGACCAACCGGTGGCATCACTCACGTCACTGGGTTGGGTACTACACGGGGGTCACACACGCACCCTCGGCCATACAGTACATTTCATATCGCATATGACGGAAAACATCGATGTCAAACAGCAAGAGGAAAATACAGAGAAGATGATGAGAGACTACTTCAACATGGACGCGCTCTGCTTAGCGCCGAAGACAGATCCAGAAGAGCAAGCTCTACGTATCTTAACAGAAAATACAGTCCACACAGAAGAAGGAAGATACCAAACTTCGCTACTCTGGAAGAAAGAAGACGTCGTTTTACCTAACAACTATGAAAACGCCTTGAAACGACTACACGGCATAGAACAGAAGCTCGACCGCAACCCATGTTTGAAGCAGAAGTACACAGAACAGATGGAAGCTCTCATCGAAAAGGGCTACGCCGAACGCGCCCCGAAGTCAGTAACAGAAAATAGGACCTGGTACTTACCACACTTCGCAGTAGTAAACCCGATGAAACCAGAGAAGCTTCGAGTCGTCCACGACGCCGCCGCGAAGACTAGAGGGGTGGCCCTTAACGACCTACTACTTAAGGGCCCCGACCTGCTACAGTCGCTACCGGGAGTTGTCATGCGATTTAGACAACCGATCGCAGCGCCAGCCGATACGGGCGAAGAGAGAACTAACAACATAACAACATACGAAAAACGCAAGTTATGTCTATCTGAGGGACTTCCTGTAACTTCGCGATTCTCCAACTGGGAACGACTTCGACACGCGACAGCCCGAGTCCTACAGTTTATACAGCTGTGTAAAGTCAAAACGCACAGCGTACACTACAAAAAGACGAAGAAAACAATGAAATGACCCAGAATGGGTGAAAAGTCAAAAGAAAAAATAACACATCGCCGAAACACATAAGAGAGAAAGAGATAGAAGATAGAAAATTTCACCCAATGACAGCCGAGTTTTTACGAACAGCTGAGGAGTTACTTATGCGCTCTTCACAACACGAATCGTTTACAGAAGAGATAGAAAACATCAAGAAAGAACATAGTATCAAGAAAGATAGTCGACTTCGTCAATTGAGCATAGAATACATCGACGGCGCGCTACGACTAAGAAGCCGCATTAACGCAGTCGAGGCGTCCGATACAGTGAAGAGGCCTCTAATATTGACGGCGATCATCCTACCGTGAAGTTATGGATAAAACACATCCATAAACAGATTCATCACTCCGGTATCGAGGCCACATTGAACGAGTGTCGACAACAGTACTGGATTCTGCGCCTGCGCCCCGTGATACGCACCGTCGTGAAACAATGCTTCGTCTGCCGTATGAAGACCCGCCAGCCGCCGCATCCGAGAACGGGTGACCTACCGCCGTGTCGCTTAGCCCACCATAAGCGACCGTTCACCTTCACTGGCGTGGACTACTTCGGCCCACTGAACGTGACAGTAGGACGCACGCGCCAGAAGCGTTACGTCGCTATTTTCACTTGTCTCACTACGAGGGCGGTACACCTAGAGATGGCAGCGTCGCTCAGCACAGATTCGGCGATCATGGCCCTGCGAAGAATGATCGCTCGCCGCGGCTGTCCGAGCGAGATATGGTCGGACAACGGAACGAACCTGAGGGGTGCCGATCGAGAACTCAGAAAGGCGATCGACGACGCGACGGCCACGGAAGCGGCGAAGAGGACCATCTCCTGGAGATTCTTGCCTCCTGGAGCCCCATTTATGGGGGGTGCATGGGAGAGAATGGTGCGCTCAGTCAAGACCGCACTAACAGCCACACTTCATGAGCGAAGCCCGGTCGAAGAGGTACTCACGACTCTCCTCTTAGAAGCCGAGTACACTGTCAACAGCCGGCCATTGACCCACGTGTCGGTCAGTCCAGACGATCCAGACGCCCTGACCCCGAATCACTTCCTACTCGGGGTCCGGCGCGCGTCCCTACGCCCGGCGAGTTCAACGAAAAGGACGCGATATCAAGACACAGCTGGCGCGCCGCGCAACGACTCGCCGACCTATTCTGGACGAGATGGGTCCGCGAGTGCCTGCCCGAGTTACAACATCGGAGAGAGCCACATGGACGAGGACCACAAGTCAACATCAATGACTTGGTACTCATCGTCGACGCAAACCTGCCCTGTAACACCTGGATCCGGGGCAGAGTCATAGCTACATACCCCGGCCTGACAACGTCGTGCGAACCGTCGACCTTCAAACAAGAGGCGGCGTGCTGCGGCGACCGGTGCGGAAGCTGGTGATCCTGCCGATCGAGAGCGCCGTGCCAGCACCTACGGAAGCTGCGACAGGGTCGCACGGCGGGAGGAATGTGCAGGACGGCGCTATGGAATGAAGATATAGTTATAAGATATGAGTTTTAACTTTGTTAATTAAGTTTTGTTTGTCCGTATTTTAGAGTAAAATTAAATCAAAAGTGGGCCGGGGCTCTCATTCAGGTAAGGCAGCGCAGTACCTCTATGTGTGCGAGAGGGACGCACAGAGCGGGATGCCAATAGTTTATTCTCGCGCTGCCATTGGCCCGCCAATCAGAGCCCTGGTTCATCTTTCGCGGATTTGGTATAAATATAGAACGAAACAAAAATTGTTATGTAGTAACCTGCCAGCAAGCTTCAAGTAAACACCTGAAAACAAGAAATTGACTTTGTCCTCCAATCCAGTCCTACAGCTAAAACTACGTGACCGTCGAACAGTCCGGAGCTCCCGGGCTCCGCACATCATCGAGTACATCGGTGGTCACGTACAAATATAATCCCAACTCCATTATTTCATATTTTTTATCACACACGTATGTTTGGAATTAAAACATTATACGATCTGGCTTTACAACGTATCTGTGCTTACTTTGGGGTTGGATGGTGTTGTGCGTGAAATTGCCAGCAACAATATTTAATAAACGCTATTCTTCTAAGATTCCTACTGCAGCTGACAATACACGTTAAATTTATCAAAACGGCCAGTCGTTTTGCGTCGATGGTTGAAAATTGTTCATAGTCATTTATTCAGTAAAGCTGTAACATGTGAGATTTTTGCGCTTCGACAATTTCTATCAACTCGCTTTTGTATGTTTTCGCCGGAGTTCCTTCCCCTCCGACCTCCATTCGGCACAATAAAGTTGTGCAAATGAGACAAGCAATACGCGGGGGCCCACGTGGCGACTGCTGTTGACAGCTCGCTTTATAAAGGGTAAAAACTGCCAGAAAATCTACTATCGATCGAGTCGTGTGGATTGGAAAACGAAATTCGGTTAGAAGAATAATTCAAGTTGGAATTGAAAAGGAACTTTGTTGTGTGGGAATAATTGACAGTTGTGGAAATTTGATTTATTTTCATTCAATGTCGTAGTGAACATCGTGTTTATAACGTGGTCTGGTCGCATCCTGGCTGCACCTTTGGATATTTTTCCTTTGTCAGCACTGGCTTTGACAGTGAAGGAAATGGTAGGATTCCTAGCAGAGACCGCCTGATGAAGTACCACACCTTTGCCAGTTATTCTACCGCCAAGCAGTAATGTGAAAACATTACTGTGTTCCAGTTTGAAGGGCAATGTTTCCAGAGAAATTACAGGGCTTTGAGATATAACATCTTAGATCTCTGGGTGGTGAGCGCAGTGCAGTGCTAGGTAATGATTTGGACTCTTCATGGTCCAATAGCTGCGTGTCACTGTGCTATTATGTGGCAGGCATGTTGCTTACCATCAGGTACATGACCTGCTCGTCTCGTCACTATTTATTTATTAAAAGTAAGGTCTTGTGGAGACATGGATGTGCTTAGAATCTTTCAAGGTCTTGTGTCATCAATCAACTCGCACTATGCCAGCTTGGTGGTTTACGACCGTGACTCTCTCTTTGTGAGAGAAGGTCTAACGGCCCAGCTGCGGGTGCGTAG
Source organism: Ectropis grisescens (assembly GCA_017562165.1). Classification (NCBI taxonomy): domain Eukaryota; kingdom Metazoa; phylum Arthropoda; class Insecta; order Lepidoptera; family Geometridae; genus Ectropis; species Ectropis grisescens. The sequence goes on from CM029772.1 coordinate 1,365,798, forward strand.
CGCGGGCTGTTATATATAATATGTGAGTGCTATGTATTGAAATAAATCTTTTTGGGGGCCTAATGGCATCCACCGGTCAGCTACTGCAACCTGTTGCCGGCGACTCTACTTCCTACTATTATTATAATCTAAATTTGAATTTGACTGGCCTCGTGGCTTAGTGGGTAATAACTCTGTCTGCGACGCCGAGGTTCGTGGGTTCGATTCTCACCCAGTGGAAAATTTTTGTGTGATGAATTCAACTGTGTTTCAGTGTATAATAAGTATGTATTTACAACCATCGATATAAACCAATGGATGTGCCCTGAGTAGCTGGAAATTGGTAATAAACTGCGTCTCTATGTGTGTCGTAAGTAGTTTACACGTAACCAATTTACTTGACCCCTAGAACTGCTAGCGGCGCGATATGCTGTAGTTCTACTTATTTTGGTTTTTGACAACGAATAGTGATAAGTAGAAACTTCTGGCATTCACCGCTTCCTTCAACTGACTGGAACGGAATGAGTGAGCTCACTCTTCCCTACAATGACATGATTCCGTGCGCCCTGAAGTTTGGGAATGCACATCTGTGTATTGAGATCTTTGTTTACAACTATAAAAGTATTAAATGAGTTATTTGGCTGCCATATTATCAATTTCGGGTCAGATGGTGTTGTGTGTGAATTGTCCAACAATTTAATTATGTGTTTTAGGATAACAAATTTGAGTGATAAAAAGGTCAAAATATATTTCACATTATCATCACATTGACATCTTTTTATCAAAATGTACTAGCATAATATATGTTCTCCGAAAAAACAAAAACTGGTTTGAATTTAAATTTAAATTTAGACACTCGAGCAAATTTGATAAGAAGCTATCACTAAGCCGTATAAACTCTTTGGTCGTATTATATGACAGTAAATTTGAGTTTTGTTTGTTTGGACCTGTTCTAAATTTGATATAACAAAAAAACATCAAAATCGATTCACCTCCAATTGGCGGAGCCATGGCGGAGCTATCTCCATACAAATACAAATACAAATACAAAAATCTTTATTGCTGTTTGTAGGTGAGATAAGATGATACAAAACATTTTAAAAGTTGCCCCATACAAACTGGCCTCTGCGAGAGGCATGCAATATGTCTGGCAAGACAATTTGTTAGTAATTTATAAATAAAAAATTAATTAAATAATAGTCAGCTGATTAAAGTCTTCTTCTTCCTCATCTTCTATTAATTTCTGGTTTTTATTTATGTCATCTGATTCTTCATCTTAGATTAATTTCTGGCTTCTATTTGGTTGTGATATATATTTGTGTGAGATAAATGTTTGGTGAGCACAATTTCGCCAACATCTTGTGTTTCATCAGGATATTGTCTATCTCGTAACACATTAAAAAAACATCTTGTGTTTCATCAGGATATTGTCCATCTCGTAACACATTAAAAAAATGCAACAGAAATGAGAACTTCCTCTTTTGGCAAAATTGACAACAATCTTTGAGGTCTTATATCTCTGAATAAAGGTATGAATGATCTTTAAGGTATTATACCTCTTAATAAAGGTATGAATGATCTTAGAGATATTATACCTCTTAATGAAGGTATGAATGATCTTTGAGGTATTATACCTTTTAATGAAGGTATGAATGATCTTTGAGGTATTATACCTCTTAATAAAGATATGAATGATCTTTGAGGTATTATACCTCTTAGTAAAGATATGAATGACCTTTGTGGTATTATACTCGTACCTCTGAATGAAGATATGAATTATCTTTGAGGTATTATACCTCTTAATAAAGGTATGAATGATCTTTGAGGTACGAAGCGTTGTCAGAATGCAAATAAGTATAATTTATACTAATATTATAAAGCTGAAGAGTTTGTTTGTTTGTTTGAACGCTAGGATCTCGAGAAGTACTGGTCCGCATTGAAAGATTCTTTTCTTATTAGATAGTCCATTTTTCAAGGAAGGCTATAGAATATAACGCTACTATCAATAGAAGCGGAGCATGAATAAAAAATGTAACAAAAACGGGAAAATATTCCTTTTTGAAAGTGTTCGTATCGTTCTTTGACATGACAGCATGTAATGTTTACAATGTACAGTCCTTAATCACGATCTAATTCATTGTTTAAATACTTCGACGTTTCTATTACGACGTTGTTTTTAAAAACAATATGACAGCATATGTCTAAGATTGCGTCATTGAATATAAACCTTTGATAATCAAATTTGTTTCTAAATCTGAGTTGGTACGACCAATTTTCGACAGGTGACGTAGCAGGTAGCTGAAGAGGTATTTTGTTTGAAAGCGATATTCTCAGGAATGACTGAACCGATTTTGGTCATTCTTTCACCGTTGGATATGTACGAGATCCCGATGAGTGATATATATTGTACCACGGGCGAAGCCGGGGCGGGAACTAAGGGGGTTAAATCGGAGATAACTGTTAGTTGCTTATAATTTCTATACGTTGATGTAATTCTAAATATTGTTATAATAGTTTCAAAATCAGAATGTGTTTGTATTAGGTACGTTTGTAATCATTAAATACTCGAGGAAGGGAATAAAGCGGTTTTACAGTTCATCTGAATAAAACTCACTGATGTTTGTGCAAATACTCCTTATCTTATTGAATTAATTATTTTTATCTGTACAGAATTGTTTACGGTATTACTAATTATTACGGTAATGTTCTAGTACCTGGTTGACCGAGCTTTCCTCGCTTTTTTTTAAATGATATTTAGACAGGTACGAATTACGTAGTGATGACTTACTTAGACCTACTTAGATACGAATTAAATGCGTTTATAAAAGGCGTTTGTAAAATTTTCTCAGAAAAAAACGAACAAAAAGAAAAGTCCCGAGTGTAACCATCAGGATTCGAACCGGGGCCTGTTAACTTCGAGGGCGAGCATATTCCGTCTGAGCGTGGCGAAATAAGTTATCGTATTCTAATGACATTGTAGGAGTTTTTATTGTCTAAAAACACGCATAAAATGATGTTTAAAAAATAAAACCTAGATCAATTTATCGTCCCCGAAACCCCCTATACATAATTTCATGAAAATCGTTCGAGCCGTTTCCGAGATTCAGATTCTAAACCTATGTAACCTATATATATATACCTATAAGAATTGGTCGTTTAAAGGTATAAGATAAGATTTCTCTTTTATTTTTCTTCAAAGATAGATAAAAAGCAATTTTGTTAGCGACATAAATAAGGTTGGTATAACTTCCTACGGAGCTGGACTACGGTCTTCTACTGCGTCTGTCAGGGTACTGAAACAAAGTGCTGATACCAGACTGCCTTCTTTTAAACTATAATTGTGGACCGCGAGCTAAAAATAGCGGAGAGTGGAAACCAAAGATAACTCAACAAGAAATTAACGATAGGTATGGACATAATATAGAGGAACATCAGCATCCTGCGATTTTATTCACTGAAATCCTGATGTTTTCCTGCAATTTCTGAATAATAAAATATAGCCTACATGAATAGTATTTCAGGACACAATCTGTGTTTCAAATTTCTTCCTTATCAGTTCAGCTGTACCAACGTGATTGAGGAACGAATGTTTGGGTAATTGGATGAGTTACCCAAACATTAACGCTTTCATTTTTATTATTAATGCACCAGCTTGTAATTTCTTCCGCATCATCGTTTCTCCTTCATAAACCAATATACAACTTTTATATCAGCTATCTGGCTTCCATATTACAAGCTTTGCTTAGTTTGGGGTCAGATGGTGTTGTGTGTGAAATTTCCACCAATATTTATTTATTTAATAGTGTATTGAGATCGTTAGTCCGTAAGTCCGCATAATTTAGAAGCTGGTAATTCTTTAATTAACTCTAATATTCACGAGATGAAAAGTAGCTTTTGGTTATTTCAGAATATTCTACCAGTATTATAAATTCGAAAGTTTGGATGTTTGAATATTTGTTGCTCAATCACGGCGGAAATATATTTCAATTTCGTCATCATCTAAAGCTCCGATGCTCTATGCCGAAGGTATATAGAGCAAATATGAAATATATACCAAAGTGTCTATAAGTTTAGTCTCCAGAGACAACGTTATAAAAACTGCGCGTGTAAAACTGAACTATTAGTAATCAATGTAAGTTTCAAATTCCAACTTGATCTCATCAGTTCTTACGACGTGATTGAGCAAAAAATATATGAATTTTCACATATAGTAGTTGTAGTTGTAGGTTGGTGGGATTGTCTGGTTCTAGGCTGTAGAAATTGGAACGATGGCTTATCGAAAACACATTAGGTATATAATATTATGTAAGTATACTTTGACATGATCACATGACTTTCTGTGAAATTAATTTGGTGTAAGGTGCTTTTTTTTTTACTATAATAGGTTTGCACTTGACCACCATCTCGCCTGATGTTAAGCGATGATGAGATCTACATAATAATAATAATAATGCCTTTTAATAGCATACATAATCTTAAGACATGTCATTGTTAAAATCTGGTCACATGCGATCAAATCTCAATCTGTAAATGAAATCTGATGCATCCATTACGGGAGGTGCTACTTTCAAATAAAAACAGGAAACTTTATAAAATTGTATAGATTCTGAACTAATTGCATTCTAATCTGTAGTGGCAGGACACTGCAGAGTCCGTCTGGGGAAGGACCACTTCATTGACAGTTATGGTTTTAAAACAATATTACTAGAGAAATCACACGGTGAAGGGTTAAATAGTTTTACGATTAAATATTACCAGGTGAAAAGTGCAGTAGACTGCTAGACAGACATTAAGACATTGTACTTTTATGGACAGTGGTGCTTACCATTCTGATTGTGTTTTGCTCTCACCACTGTACATGAAAAATGCTTACAAAATACCTGTTCTTTTCCTTTTGATGAGAGTGTGGGCGAGGTCACAGTATAAGGCATAGATACAACTGTGGATCGTCAAAAGTGATTCGTCTGTGTGTCAGCGTGGGTAGTTGTCAAAGGGTGATGTTTGAATGAGGTGTGAATTACATTTGGTGTTAATTGCCGTGAATGAACCTTAATTGTGATAGTTGTTACATTCGTCAATATTAGATCGTATATGGTTGCGCAAACTAATAGATAGTCGTAATTATAGCTGACTTGCACAGTAAGATGTATTTTGACGGATCTCAGGAATAACGAAATGATATGATGCCATACAAAAACAAAATTTGCATAAAAACCAAGTGTCGTAAGTGATTTCTTCTATCAGAATGGAAGACAATAAACAAACAAGAAAAGAAGAATGGAAGATCAATGCAATACTAAGTTGGTTTCTTTATTAAGTCCCCGTGAGAAGGGATCTTCTATCTTAAGTTTTTACGTAATTAACTAACCGAAAAACATTTTATATAATGACCATATCAATATTAAACTATTTTAGGTTTTATATAAAACTAGTTGTACCATGCCACGCTTCGCTGTGGCACATTGTAATGCAAAAATTAGATATAAACTATCCTTGATGCGGATTATATTTAATTGTAAAATTTCAGCGCGATTGGTGCAGCACTTTTTGAGTTTTTGAAGCGTACACAAACCAACATAACATTTTTATTTATCGAGATGTATTGACTTGGCAATTTTACTGTTTTTATGATTTCTTACTATGATATAAAGTTCTCAGAAGGGAGCTAAATAGAAATGAAACTGTAATTTTGAAATGATTTGTTCCTATGTCAAGATCGAGTTATAACAAACCTATTGCCTTATCTTTAACGTTATTTTTACGATGAAGTCTAAACGTTTGCAAAAGTACTTATGCTGACAATCTCAGGCACAGCCTAAAAAACTTTCTATCGAAATGCTTCACAGCTTTTGTGAATTTGTTGGAAATATGAGTAGCCTGTGACGCTGTCAACGACTCTCAGTTTTATGTTTACGTTCTACGCGTACGTTTTTCGGTTTTATTATTTTAGTGTGTTGTTAAATTGCCCTTTTCAATATAGTTATCGAACTTGGGGGCTCCAGTGAAAATATGTTTATGTTTCAAGAGTATATCGTAAAATTGGCGCGAACTCGACTAAGAGTACAAGATTTTATGAATATTTTGTTCCAATTATCGGACAATAGATAGAAATTGAAATTAACAATAAAAATGATAATTAATAAATTGAAGCGTAGATTTCGTACTTAAATAGTCTTTAATACTTTGGGAAAATAGGAAAGTGGGGAGAGGTATACGAACAGTAAACAACTCTCCTTGCCAGAAAAGGCCCCGATTCCAACAGTGAGAACATTTCGTGGGCTGATGTTATATCTTTACACAAATATGTAAAGCATGTTAGTTTGACGATAATAGTCCCACTAATTATGTCAGTGGACGGCCAAAATTTTACCAGCAGAGAGGAGCATGCGCTTTATAATAGTCCATCTGCATCGGACCTTAAGGGCAGGAGTTCCTTCGAGGATGCTAGATCGTTTCTTGACCTTCCCTGCGACAGCAGCCCAAGCTGAGGTCGTACCACCTAAAGGTAGAAGTCGCGTAGACCGCGACAGGAGACCGAGACACGTGTCGCGAGACATGTGTCGCGGTCTCGGCGCGAACTGGCGTCCATACAATTTTGTGGTGTCAAGTGCCTGTCGCGGTCTCATGTCGCTGTCTCAGCGCGAACTTTAAGGTGCCGATGCACTGGTCATCGTACGGTATTAAAAACCCGTAGTGGCTTAGTGGATACAACGTATGAATCACAATTATGAGGTCGATAATTTGAATCCCACCTGCACCTTCGAAGATTTTTAGTGCGAATGTACAAGTGTGTCATTGCCACTGGCTTTAACTGTGAAGGAAAACATCGTAACGAAACCAGTGTCTTCTCAGAATCTATTCAGGTAATAAGTCACTCTGGGCCAACTTGGTATATTATCTTGACTCTCTACTTGTAAAAGCTGGCTCAAAGTCCCAGCAGTGGGAACTAGTAAATTTCTTATACTACGAAATCCCTCCACCCTCTCCAAGGCAGAACAGTCAACTAACTCATAAAAGGGCATATTACGTACTAGGAATTAGTTTGCTACAGTTTTCAAAATTGTAATAAAACTAATGACAAAACTTTAAAAACAAATGTTAGATTCAAAGATTTAAAAAATATCCAAAATTCTTAGACCCTTTTTCTTTGGGCTGAGTTTTAAAGGGTCTAGAAGTAGCAAAGTTTTAAAGGCTATGTAGGAGTTTACAGCATCGCTGATTTAATGAGATTTGAGCAGAATAACTTGTTAAATATTTCTTTAAAAGTATTTAAAAGGTTAAAATTCTATTGGACTAACTAATTCCGAAAGTGAGCAAACACCGGAATTATAAAGCTGAAATTTAATTACAAACTATCAATGTTTACGTGAGAAATTGCGCATTTGAATGAAAATATTTTTTTTCTTTTGATTTGCCAATTTTACTGAAGAGTAAAACGTGTTAATGAAGGCTATTTTTAACCGATTTACAAAAGGAGGAGGTTGTCAATTCGGGTGTATGTTTTTTTATGTAATATAAATAATGAATCGATTTTGATGTATTTTTTTTTGTTTAGTAGATCATAGATCAGAAGTGGTCCTATATAAATTTAATCGAAACCGGAGTAACCGTTTTGGAGTAATATGAACAAAAACAGGTAAAAATTTACCTCGATCACATAGTTATTGCAAAATTTTTAATTTGCTGATTTGCATAAATTTAATTTTAAACTTAAGACGGTGTTTGTTTATTTGAAGAAAATAGATCATAATTTTTTATTTACAATATCGAGTAACGCAACAAGAAAGGCATGCTCCTGACGGTAAACGAATCCTTGTCCATAATAGCACAGTGCCAAATAGATAGTTAGATACTCTTTAATGAACACACCAAAATAACAATAAATTACAAATTGAAACAGGTTAAACACTTAGTTATTGCGACAGATTGCGGCCTTATTGCTAATAGCGATTTCTTCCAGGCAACCTTAGGGTGGAAAAAGAAAGATGGGATCTTAAAATGCTCTAGCTATTTGAACAAGGAGAATTAAAATCGCTATGTTACACTGCGAATCTAATCACTGACCCTACGTGTGATAGTAATAATTATAAGCAGTCCCATATATTCCCTGCTCTGGGACACGGGGCCTTCTCTTATAAGGAGAGAGTGAAAATTAACCTCTTATAAGCTTGACTCCATGTTGACCCAGTGCTGGTGTGCCAATGACGTATAATGGGGGGCAGTGGTAAGGTTTCTTGCAGAGTCCGGTGGGGAAGTACTACGCTTTTACCAGTTATTCTGCTGCCAGTAGTGTGCAAACTTTATTGTGTTTCGTTGTAAAAGGCAACGTTTCCAGAGAAATTGCTGGGCTAAGAGATATCCGTATGCGAAGCACAATGTGACCCTAGGTAATGATTTAGACGCAGTTGGACTTCACGTTCTATTAAGCTGCGTGTCACTGTATTGCTTATTATTAGGCACATGTCCTGCTTGTCTTGTCACTCATAGCCATAGTATAAAAATACACCATTACAATTAGGATTAGGTACATATCATATTCGTGGTAACATAATGATTTACTCAGGATGTCTTCCTTCATCGACAAATTTGTACGTTTACACTAGGAAAACTCAGAGGTACAGCCGGGAATCTAACCTACGACCTTGCGGTTTTGATTCGCACCTATCTTCTATCCACTAGAGGTCTAAGGCAGTAGGTACGGGCGCGCATGGACTCCCGGGTTTGAAAATATCTAACTCCGCGGGTCATCAGTCTCACTCCGGAGGTACAGGACTGTTTTCCTGTTATCTTCTTCGGTGTTGTTTTACTGTGGAAAATTAACTTATTGCGGGGGCGTCCGTTCACCACCTTGTATTCCTATATACATTTTATACTTTAGTAGTGATAAGACTCTTTGCAGAGTTCACCTGGGGGAAGTGCGTTTGACGGTTATTCTCCCACCAAATAGTAATTCATTCATTAAATCAACTTTGTCTTGGTTTGAAAGGTAATGTTTCCAAAGAATACCATTGATAATGTCTTCAAGGCAAAAAGTGTTAACCCTAAGTTAGTGACCACGTTTCATAAGATGTCGACTAGCAAACTTCAATGTGTCGGTTTTTCGCGCCGGCGCGTAAATATTTACCTCAACATTTTTCACTAATGCACTAAAAAAATAACAACTTCAAAACCATGGACGTAAAAAAAAAAGTCGGACGTAGTCTCGCTAAAACAAAAACTGTGTCCATCGAGTCGGCCACATAATATGCACGTGTGTGCTGTCACATACAGGCACGCACACATCAGTGGGTCATTACCCGCGCTACTAGTGTATATGTGTGAGTGTCAGCCTATCAGTAACAACCTGACAACGCACACGTGCATATTTGGCCGAGTCTAGTGATACAGTTTTTGTTTTAGCGAGACTACATCTGACTTTTTTTATACGTCGACTACCTATTTGTAAACATTACGAGGATGAAATTACAAGCAGATGCTAGTTTCAAATGCTTATCAAAACAGCGTGTCAACAACCTATTCTTCAGGGTCCCTGATCATTCAGACTTCGCAAACTGGGTCTACCTGGTTCCGTGTTTGCCTAGAAAGTTGGTCAAGCGTGAGCCTAACTTGGGGACGACGAACTTTCCTACTTATTTACACAAGTTCGTAAACTTAAATAGACGGCGGAGTAAGCAAGTATTACTTAAACTTGGAATGGGATGAAAAACTTAATATTGAGATGTTTCGGGATATTTACTTTTGTAACGAATATCTAAATTTTTTAGAATAATAAGAATTAAACGAATAATACAAAAGTGAACACTAAGTAGCTCAAAAAGTGCCATCGTTTCATTAAGATGAAACTGGTAAAATTGAAAATGATGTTTCAAACATAGACCGTATAACTCAAGATTAGCCCTTTCAAACTTCAGGGCGCACGGAATCATGTTAACGTTGGGAAGAGTGAGCTCACTCTTTCCGTTCTAGTCGGTTGTACGAAGCGGGGGATGCTGGTCGTTTTTACCTATCACTGATTTTGATCATTTCGAACAGAAATGTAAAAGATTATGCCTTCCTGTGAATTCAAAAAGTGTTCTAATAATTCTAGAAACTCAAATAAATCTATTGGAATTACATTTCATGCGTAAGTACTGCATTTAAGATTATTTTAAATATTTTCTAATTACAACCCCATTAAAAAATTTAAATGGTGTCACCATCAGTGTGACAGATAGAGAATAATACCAATTATAACTAGCGCGAGCGATATAGAGGTCTTAGACAGAGATGTCTTAGATAGAGACAGATGTCACAGACGCAGTTTGCTACCAATGTCAAGATGTTCAGGGCTAATCTTGAGATCTACAATCTTTGGTTTCAAAGCCTCGAACGAAGAGGGTTGACTTTTGTGCTAAGAACAAGACTGTGGAATGCGTTGCCTGGGTAGGGTTTTACTTTTGCGATGTTTACAGTAGTGGTGTCTTTAAATCGAGAGTGAATTGATTTCTTCTAGTAAATCACACTCATTTGTTTTTGCATAAATGGGTATTTACAGGTGTTTAGATATAAAACAGAGCTGCATACATTTGCATTTTCGTCGGGGGTATATCAGTTTCACGTATGTGCGTGTGAACGTATGTCTCTGGCATCATAGCTCCTCATGATAGATATTTGATTTTGTTTGAAAGGTAAATTAGTTGGGAGTGTTCTTAGCTATGTTGAATGAAAATCGGACCGAAATTAACCTTTTATTTGAAACCCATACTGATGGAATTATGAAAAAGATAAATGTTCACTGTTCAATCGAATTGAGAAACTTATTTTTTGTTATGGCGGCAATTTTGAACTTGAAATTTATCACAGTTTAATTTCATGGATATTAAATATTGAGGGATGGAGGAGAGTTGCTCAAGACAGGAAGCAATGGAAAATACTGGAAGAGGCTTTTGCTAACAGGCAAACTGAGTTGAGAGACATTCTGTAACCAAATAAACCAATTTTATTACTGAAGTTAAACAGAACAAACCTCTCACTCAGTTAAACGGGCTAAATATTGAGGGAGTTATGGAAAGATATGTACACATACAGAAACCTGTCGCTTTTGCATCGTGGGTGAAAAATATTGAAATACCGAACAAAGCCGGGATACAATCTTATATTTAATCTGGGACAACGTTCTGTCTCCATCATTAAGCAATGTGAAATGATAGATATAGAATGGTTTACAATTAAACATGGACCTATTACAGTTCGGGTACGTGAGGGAGGGAGGTCACTGGGGCCCAGCAGCGTCGGGTGAGATGAGCCAGTGGCTAGCGCCAGGACCGGACTGTCATTAGGAGCGGTCACAGCCTCAAATTTTGAGGTAACCTTTAATAATAATGCAATATGTCGAGCAAAAATGACTTTACTAGTATCGCCTTGTGATTTTTTTTAAATAAGAAGCGACCAGACGAACAAGTCATGTGCCTGATGGTAAGCAACATGCTTGCCACAGGACACGCAGCTATTGGAACATGAAGAGTCCAAATCATTACCTGGCACTGCACTGCGCTCATCACCCAGAGATCTAAGATGTTATATCTCTAAGCCCTGTAATTTCTCTGGGAAACATTGTCCTTCAAACCGGAACACAGTAATGTTTTCACATTACTGTTTGGCGGTAGAATAACTGGAAAAAGTGTGGTACTTCCCAACGCCGACTCTGCTAGGAGTCCTACCACTACAAAAGATCTATGCGAGTAGTAGCCGTTCCAGTTAAAAAATAGCCTATGTACCTACGTAGTACGTATGTACTATTATTCACTACATCATAAACATATATGTTCCCACTGGTGACAACACTTCAGTGTTCTTACCGTCGGGTATTTACCCTACAAATTGGGATATTTTAAACAGAAAGTAGGTACTTAGGGACACTTGATTCCAAAAAGGCATTTTTAAAACAAACTGATTTAAACATTATATTAAATAAGTTTTAAAAATTCGTATGTGATCTGTAACTTATATTCGCTGTACAACGTACGCGAACCCGGAACCAACCGGACAATTTTATATCGGTGAATTTTGTAAATAAGACGTATGACCTTGAAATGTACATGCCCATTTTCTCACGATGGTATGTATCCTTCAATGTTGTTAAATTAGCACCACTTAAAGATTGAATGAAGTCAAAGATGATGATGTAGTCCGAAATATTCAATATTGGAATTGAATACAGTTCGGTCCTGCAAGTCATTTGAAAGCAGGCATTCCGCGGTCAAAGACCGAGCCCACTGGAGTGTTTGATGGATAGTTCTACAGAATTAGCCGCACTGAGGGCCACTTCTGATTAGAATATATTTATAGAAGATCTGGTCTCAAATATATTTTGAATTTTGCTAGCATGTTATATGCGGTTGAGGAAATCATTTTTGTTTTTGTGGCAAAATTTGTGATAAAGTTTCGAATTTCATAGAGATTTCGTAGATTTATATGAAAATGAATGTTTTTTTTACATGTACAAGACTAGGTTTTACCACGAATTGGATTTTGATAAGTAATAGTCTGATGATAAGTAGCACGCCTGTCCATAAAAGCAGTGACCTTTCACTAAGCTGCTCTTGTCACAGGTATAAGATTTATTTATTGAATAATAGGCGATCAGCTTTAGCTGATATGCCGATATCTCAGTGTTGAAATAGCAAATTATAGGTAATTGTCTGTGAAAATGATTTTGTCTTTTACTATCCATTTGTCCAGTTTGTTCTTAAAAGAGTTTAACGACTTTGCTGAAATAACATCCTCAGGCAACCTGTTCCGGGTTATTTCTCTCGAAACATTAACCTTCAACCCGGAATACAGACGTTTTAACACACAAATGATTGGCGGTAGAATAACTGGTAAAGGCGTGGTACTATCCCAAGTGAACTCTGCAAATAGTCCTACGACTACAAAAATAATACTTTAAAAATATTGTTTTTTTTATTACCTAAATTTCTGAAAAAGGGTTTTACATTTGTATACCTGTGTTACGTATGTACTTAATTTGAGGTCTTACTTCTCCATCATTCTCATTTCCATTCCATCCAATTTCTTTTTTAACCCCAGACCAAAAAGAGGCGTGTTATAAATTTGACGTCGATGTCTGTCTGTGGCAATGTAGCTCTCAAACGAATGATCCGATTACGATGCGTTTTTAGGGTTCCGTAGCCAAATGACAAAATACTGGATTCTTATAGATTCGTCATATCTGTCTGTCTGTCTGTCCGTCCGTATGTCACAGCCACTTTTCTGGCGAAATTATAAAACTATACTATTGAAACTTGGTAAGTAGATAGATGTATTCTGTGAACCGCATTAAGATTTTCGTACAAAAAATAGAATGTAACAATAAATTTTGGGGGTGCACCATACTTAGCACTAGGATTAACAAGAACAAAATTAAAAATTTTGATTAACCCCCGACTACCTTAGATTTGTTATCTGTACAACATTCTACTAGTCAAGCCCTTTCATTTGATACCCATATTAAGGGAATTGTGAAAAAGGAAATGTAATTCGCCATTTTGTGGTAGCGGCCATCTTGGATTTCAAATTTGTCAGAGTGCAAAGTATTCTACTAATCAAGCCCTTTCATTTGATACCCATATTGAGGTAGTAGTGAAAAATATTATATAATTCGCCATTTTGTGGTGGCGGCCATCTTGAATTTGAAATTTGTTATAGCGTTTAGTACTCTGCTAGTCAAGCCCTTTCATTTGATACCCATATTGAGGTAGGTTGTGAAGAAATATTTTGTCCGCCATTTTGTGGAGGCGGCCATTTTGAATCGATATTAACCAAACATAGCTAAGAACACCCGCACGGATATTAACTTTCAAATAAAAAACCGCATCGAAATCGGCCCATCCGTTTGAGCTCTACGGTGCCACAGACAGACACACACACAGACAGACAGACAGACAGACAGACAGACCGACAGACAGACAGACAGACAGACATCGACGTCAAACTTATAACACCCCTTTTTTTTGTCGGGGGTTAAAAAAACATCAAAGCGTGTGGGTTATCTATGGATAGGTCTTTTAAATTGTTATTGAAGTTTCTAAATGTTTTTTTTCTATCCAGAATAGTTTACGCAAGAGACTCTTCCAAAGTGGTAAAATATGTCTCCCCCTTGTAACTTCTAAAATAAGAGTATGACAAAATTAAAAAAGTATGATGTACATCACCATGTAAACTTTCAACAAAAATTGGTTTGAATGATATCTAGTAAGTAGTTTTATTTTAATACGTCAAAAATTCACTATTGCTAAAACACTGATTACAGCAACAACAAACTACAAGAACTTTTATATTATGTTACTTGCTACTTCCTGGTTGCTTGGTATGGCTACCTATTGAAACTATAAAACTTACTAATTTTAAAATTTTAATTATAAGTTTGTCGGATAAATTCATGGTTTTTAATTTTTTTTACAAACAATTTACCAACAATTTACAGAGTCAATTTGGTAATTTCATTATGTACGGTATTGATGCCATACAGTTTCAAAACCTCTTCTAATCCATTATTTCGCAATGCCGTACAATAATCATGCGACAAGGAGAAATTATCGAGGGTTGCACTCTCCCTCTTCAGCTGCACTCAGTTAGACAGCTTACAAGTGACGGCATAGTGCTGAATCTTATTACTTTATACCTTCTATCATCCTACATAGGTCTCCATCCTGGTGGTTTATTTCACATGGCATGGCATGCCGAAAGTGTCAAACATCAAGCGGCGCGATCATCACCGAAACGATTAGTAATGACAAATTTGCACATCCGAACTTGGAAAATACACTGAAATGCAAGCAATCGTATAATCATTATTATTTTTGTGACAATAATAATGTTAATATTATCATCATCATCATGATGATGATAAAACTAAAATAAATAAATAAATAAAACATCACAAAAATAATAAAACTACATCAAGTAGTATGCTGCTAGATATAATTTTCCGTGTTATTTTTATATTACTGGTTTTAAAAAAATCTGTCTATCTATTTTTATAACTTGATCCTCCATCCACTGTATGTTACTTATATCGCTACTCTATTGAGTTTCAGAGTAGGTACGCGGCGTTCGCCGAATGAGGCTGTTTGTCTGTAACTGTCGCGGTAGTAAATATCAAAAGCAAAAAGTCAATGAACCAACATTGTTAATTGCCAAAACGATTTATCACCTGTCGCAACATTTTGTCTTCGTTTTTATTTAGGCGACATCTCTAAGAGCGTTTAAAGCATGGCTTTCGTGAGGCAATAAAAGCACTAGAAGCTGCTTACAAAATGCTTACATCCTTACAACAATATGCGTTTAATATTGTCAGTAATGTGTATTGTAGGTTAAGTGCGAAATTAGAATTGTCTGTTTATTTGACACATTGTAAATCCTTAACTACTGAAACGATATAAATAAATTTGGTGCAGAGCTAGTCTAGAGTCTAGAGCCTAAAAAAATCATGGTTAAGATAGTGGAAAATATATTGTATAGAAATATCGTAATGTTAAAAATATAATATTGAAACTTATTTTGTGAAGTACTTTCTGGTCGGTATTGTATATTGGCATAATTGTTTTAAATTAAAATTGTCTGAATTATTAGTCTTCGTTTCTTCTACAGAAAGTGTATTTTGAATGTTTTTGTAAGTTTTATTTTTATACAATTAAGAATTAAACTATTATTATAATTATTTAACATGACCTATAAATAATTTTAAGAAGATATATAAAATTTTAACAAATCAACAACCTGTACGAAAAAATCGAACCCAAAAGTTGGCGCGTTATAAATTTCAGTGGAAATAGCGCCTACACAATTAAGCAAATTAACTGGAGTGTGAGTAGTTCCCTAAACTTGTGCTTAATGAGTGTAATGCCCACTTAAGGTAAGCCAAGTCAATGATCCGGTGACGTGGTTTCAGATATTTTGCACGCGACTATCGTACGGCTATAAGCCGTGGTGACATAGTGGGTAGAACGGCCTCTTTCGCAAACATGAGTTTGTAGGCACGAATCCCGCCTTGCCTACGAAGTATTTTTTCAAGTAAATGTTATTTTGACATTTTGATCGTGAAGGAAAACTCGTTGGAAAATACACACTCCAAGCAAGACATATTTTCAGGACACGTGTCAACCGTCAACCTGCACTTGGCCAGGGGGTTATATTAAGGCCAGGTAGTTATGTCAAATTAGGCATTTAACGCTATCTTGTTCTCGCGACCGTCACCGACAGCGGAATCGGTGCCACAGTGCAGAAATAACATTAAAATATTGGACTATGTAATTTAAACTCATTTTTTGTTCAAGATTTGTTTATACTAGTTAGTGATAACAATTTTGTGAATTGTGAAGTGATAAGAGTTTTTTTGATATATAAACGAAGAAATATTAAATTTATCTATACTCGTAGATATACAAAACTCAACCTTTTCTTTTTGGTCACACTATAAGTTGAGAACGGCTTTTCCAATTTCATGCATCTTTTTAAAATGTTTCTTAATAATTCATAACTTCGTCAAAAATTAAAGAAAAATGTGCTGAAACGTAATGAAAGGCCAGTAAAAATAGAAGGTTTTTACTTTGCACTAAATTTCTAAACCAATTTTTTTTCTATGAGGTGAAGATCATTTTACTGAGCATAAAATTACAAAATGCTCACAGATCCAGGTAGAGCTTCAAACGCCAATTGAAAAAAACTGTTTTAGCCGATATTTTGGAAAATATATATTTTGACAATAATTGTAGAAAATAAAATGTTGCATGTTTTGTTGCTAGTAAACTTTTTTGTAAAACTTACCGTTTACGATTTATAACCCATTTAATGATACGATTGCTATAGTGGATGAAAATGATGTGGTCTACGATGGAACTTGTTTCTCTAGTAGAAACAAGCACAGTGTACCTCGTAACCCCAAGGTTCGAACCTTCGACAAAACCCACTCTGGCAATGCGTTTCACAGCTTAGTTGTTCTTATTACAAAAGTGGAGACCAAACTCTTCGTTCAACTCTTCAATCATGATGATGAACGGTGCTGTTTATTCGAGCAACGAGCAATATGATAGAATAACTTTAATTTAAAACCCCGACTACAAAAAAAATCTACACGTAAAAAATATTACCTACTATCTAAGGACACTTTGGCGAGTCAGACTAGTCATTCAACTACGATATTCTAAATATCTTAGTTACCAAAATCCATCCAGCCGTTTGGAAGATAAATGTGAAATTAAAGATTTACAAACATAAAAGATACGCGCGAAAAACATTCCGGTAAAAGGGACATGTTTATGCTACTGGGAACAGAATTCACATCTTATTATTTTTACAATGTTATCATCAAATTTGACATAATAAATCGTAATCGGTAAGTTCGAAAAAAAAGTTTACTGGCAACAAAAGATGGGAAATTTAATTTTCTACAACAATAATAATAGGCTTTATAACTTTTTCAGAATATCGGCCAAAAACGTTTTTTCGAGCTGGCGCTTGAAGCTCCACCTGGATTTGTTATTATTTTGTGATTTTATGCTCAGGAAATGATTCTAAACCTTATATAAAAATACGAATCGGAAATTTAGTGCAGAGTTAAATTCTACGAGTAATTTTACTGCCTAAAAGGCTTCTTATCAAATTTGGTCGAGTGTCTAAATTTCTATGAACAATATTAACATTTTCATAAAAAAAAAGAAAAAACAATAAATTTTGGTGGTGTCACAAACTTGGAAAAGAAATAAAGAAATAAAAATTCTAACAAAACCATACGAGTATCTATGGAAAGGTGTTCAAAATTGTATTGAAGTTCCTAACATTTTTTGACGTGACAACGTCTTATAAATTGGTTTGCCGCGTGACACTTCAAGAAACTGCGTTACGCTCCGCTCACGTTATGCGCTCATAACGAGAGCGAGTGAGAGGCACGCGTCCCTTCCACTCGGGCATGGTTAGCCCGCCTAAGAGCGAGAGAGACAGACATAAAAAGTGAAAGCGAAATTATTTTACCACTCAAAGTCGTTGTCACGTAAAACTTTCGCCCGTATACCGACTTTACAGGCAACCAATTTTTTTCTAAACTGAATAGTTTGCGCGAAAGTCTCTTCCAAAGTGGTAAAATCTGTATGTGAGGACTTTTCTTCCAAGTAATAAGTACCTTACTACCAAAGAATTTACCTAATTGGCATATATTATATTAGGGGATTTACGCAGGGATTTCTCCCACTCATTATTTCCTTATCCCGATCGCTGATTTAACGGACGAATATTTTAGCGATACTTATCTATTTTCCATTGCATCCGCATTTAATTTTTTACTGATGTGTTATCGACGTCAATTTTTTGAGACTCCCCTTTTGGTCTAACATAAAGTAAACAGCGTACTAATTAGTATCAGCGTCTATTTGCAATTCCAATGAAAACGGTACAAAAATCAAGATCATAGCGTGCTTCACTAGTAATACCTACTGATATTGTTATACTGTGGCACTATGATCGTAATATTTAAAATTTATTGATTGTCAAAATTGCAAAATCAAGCACAGGCCCGTCGTCCGTGAGCGCCGAAACGCGACTGATCAGGCCTGCCGAACGGCGCGCTATATATATGGTAGATATTAAAACATAGTGAATAACTGATACTTTTTTATCAAGTCAAACTCTGCGAATGCATCTATAACTTTTTAGTGGCTTTCGTTGAGTACAAAAATTTAGTAAAAAAATTCATTAGTTTAGTCATAAACTTGAATAAACTTTTTGAAAAGGGGTAACTTTGGGATTTTTTTCTGTCAAGTAAAATTTATTAAATCGTGTTACTGACTGCGAATTGCACTAGATTAGATCCTTAACTATTACATATATTTTTTTCAGAGTTTAATACACTATTTTAAAGGTCTTAAAGTTGTTTTAAAAAATCAAAATTACGGCCCACACGCCCTTAAGACCTCTCTACTTTTGAGAAAATGTCGTTTTGCAAACATTCGCCGTTCTTAAAGGATTCCTTTTTAAAACGTAGTTCAACGAGCTAAATTTTTTGTATTTATTTCCTGCTAATGTTATGAAAACAAAAGACGTCATACTTTGTTTCTCTTTTAAACACAAAAACTACTGATGATATATACAATTTGTACATACCTAGGTACAAAATAGTCTGTTTTTTGACGTGACAACGTCTTATAAATTGGTTTGCCGGGTGACACTTCAAGAAACTGCGTTACGCTCCGCTCACGTTATGCGCTCACAACGAGAGCGAGTGAGAGGAACGCGTCCCTTCCACTCGGGCATGGTTAGCCCGCCTAAGAGCGAGAGAGACAGACATAAAAAGTGAAAGGCACGCGTCCCTTCCGTAAAATTATTTTACCACTCAAAGTCGTTGTCACGTAAAACTTTCGCCCGTATACCGACTTTACAGGCAACCAATTTTTTTTTTACATATTTGTAGGTCAATATTTATCTAGCAAAAATAACAGGCCCGGAAATTACGTGGGTATCCATGGAGAGCTGCTAGTGGTTCTTAGTTAAAGCAGCCCACTAAATGTTCCCACAGCTGGGACTCGGGGCTTTCTCTCATAAGGCGGAAAGCCTTACAAGTAGACTAGATTATTAGTTTCAAATTGTTTTGTTTAGCGAATAGTTTAAAAGTGTTTAATTTAGCGAGATTATTAGTTTTAAAGTGTTTCATTTAGGTAGCTAAATAATTAAATAAATAAATATTGGTGGACAATTCACACACAACACCATCTGACCCCAAACTAAGCAAAGCTTGTGTGATGGCAGCCAGATAGCTGATATAATACTTATATAGTTTTAAATACATACTTATTATACATAGAAACACCCAGACACAGTGCAAACATTTGAATTCATCACACAAATATTTGCACTGGGTGGGGATCGAACCTACGACCCTCGGCTTCGCAGGCAGAGCTACTACCAACTAAGCCACTAGGGCAGTCAATTTTAAATTAGTTTAAATTTCAAATTAGTTTTCAAAGAGTCTTGTTTACCGAGACAATTAATTGGTTTTAAAATGTCTTATTTAGCTAAATGATTAGTTTTAAAGTGTCTCTGTATCGGGCTGCAGTCACCTTGTGTGTAAATTTTAAAGTGTCTTATTTAGATAAATGATTATTTTTAAACATAACTGAACAGTCGGGATCCATTATTATTCTACAGCCAACCTAATTGTTCAATGGATCCCGGCTGTTCAGTTGTTATGTTCCTTTACTAGAATATATTTTATTTTCTGCAATAGTATTAATTCAACAACATGTTACAGAATTCTAGACCACCAGAAATCTAAGTGCTTGTTTTATTCTTTTCAGTTTTTATAGTATGTAAGGACGTATTTTGGTTCACTTTTTATGCAGTCGGGTTTTTTGAGTTTTTAAGTTATATTTATTTTATTAAAGTCTCTTGTTTAGCTAAATGATGATTTTAAAGTGTCTTGTTTACCTAGATGATTATTTTTAAAGTGTTTTGTTTAGATATATGCTAAACTTAAGAGTCTAATTTTTCTAAATTAGGTATTAGTTTTGAAGTGTCCGGTTTAGCTAAATGTTGAATTTTTAAGTTTTTTATTTAGCTAAATTATTAGTTTTGATTGGTCTTGTTTAGCTAAATGATGCATTTTAAAGTGTCTCATTTAGCTAAATAATTCGTTTTAGGGTCTTGTTTACCGAGATAATTAGTTTTAAAGTGTCTTATTTAGCTAAATGATTAGTTTTGATTGGTCTTGTTTAGCTAAATGATGCATTTTAAAGTGTCTCATTTAGCTAAATAATTCGTTTTAGGGTCTTGTTTACCGAGATAATTAGTTTTAAAGTGTCTTATTTAGCTAAATGATTAGTTTGAAAGTGTCTCATGTATCGGGCTGCAGTCACCTTGCAGGCGACAGGTGGAGCGCCCAGTTGATGCAAATGCCGACTCTTGACCCAGTTCCGCGGCAGCACGATTCCATCATTTTCATAATGCGATGTCTCAGGGACGAGGCTTTTCTTTTCCGATTTATGAAGCCTCTTTATTAAGGAACCTACTTGCAGTTGGGTGGGTTTACTACAGCCGGTAAATGTCAGGTCGAGGTCAAATTCAACAAAATCATGGGAAGTTTTTAACTTCAAATGTACTCGTAGTAGCAGTGCTCGGCGGTTTTACTCGCTAAAATATCATTCCGGTAACTTTTTCGGGTTAAAAAGTAGCCTTTGTATTAAGGCCAGACGAAAACCTAATTGTGTTTCAAATTTTACACGATCGGGTCAGACATTCCGACATGATTCAGTAACAAACATGCATAAAAAATCACATTAGCAATATTATTAGGAAGTTAAATATAGGATAGTAGGATTAATGAATAAAGTCAATTAATAAAAATGCATTACACATTTGGAACAAAATACGCATAGCTACCGGATTATCACTAGGTACATGTTGGTTTCCTCACGATGTTTTCCTTCACCGTTCTTAAATTAGCGGTAATATTATACACATGATTTCGATAAAACAGTGGAGAGCACGAGACTTGAACCGGAGGCTCTTCGCATCGACAGTCGCCGATCTCTGGACTACACCAGCCGTAACACGGTAAAAGATTCCGTAAATGTACACAGATAAGAGTTTTAGAAAACAATTCAAATTAGTCTTTGCTAATGGACTTAGCGAATTGTTTTAATTTATTCCCACTCATGTCGTCTTCGAGGCGAGACGTGGCTATTAAAAGTTATATGATACGCGTCAACACGGGTCAATGACCGATAACAACGTAAAACTTGAGGAAATTGTCTCCCAAACTTCTTTTATTATACTTTCTGATTATGCATTGTTTTGGATAAGACCGCGAAATTGCGCGCGGAAATTATTTCGATATTAGGATGTTTTTGTGGTTTTGGAAATTTTAAGTGGAAGTCATATTTGGACGAATTCGAAAAAGGGGAAGGTTTTAAGGACAGTTTCCAGAGAATTTACAGGGCATCTTATATCTCTGTGTGACGAGCGCAGTGTAGTGAATAATTTGCACTCTTCATGTTCAAATACACGTAAAGAACTGTATGCGGGTTTTTTTGTTGTAAAAAGTGACGAGACGAGCAGTATATATGTGTCCAATAGTAAGCAATATATCTGCCATAAATCATTACCTAGCACTGCACTGCGCTCGTCACCCGAGATCTCTGATGTTATATCTCTAAGCACTGGAATTTCTCAGGAAACATTCCCTTCAGACTAGAACATAGTAATGTTTGCAAATTACTGTTTGGCGGTAGAATAACTGGCAAAGGTGTGGTACTGCTCGTGTTGTCACTGTACGAGTACTGTGTATAATAATAGTCTTATTTAGGCATTGGTATTACTATAGTATACGTAATATATAGATCGTGCCTAGGTTGTGTAATGAACTAACTGGGAGGTGCGATGACCCTTTCAAAAATCAAGTCAGATTTAAAATAGTTTGGAAGAAGCTACGAATGTGTTAAAGACATTGCTTATTTTTTACTTTCTTTAACCGACTTCAAAATATAACAAACTCGGTTTTCACTAGGGCGCATTCAAGAGGCAAAATACATGTCAAAGACAGTTCCCAATTTCGCTATGGGTGGCGCCACTGTTTTATTTTGTTAGCGAAATTTCACAAAAACCAACAGTGGTGCCACACTTGGCAATATTTAGAACTATCTTTGATAAGTTTTTTGCGTCTGAAAAACGCCTTTTTTTTTTTTTTTATGTATGTTCCGTGAAGGATGATTGATTTAGATGATTATTTCTTTGGTTAGTTGATAGTATACTTCAAAGGTAGTCCCATGTAAACTTTATCGATATCGGTGAGTTTGTTGTTTGTTTGAGTTTGGAGAAATTGTTGAAATTTAGTAGTGGTAGGACTCTTGGCAGAGTCCGCCTGGGGAAGTACCACACCTTTGCCAGTTATTCTACCGCCAAGCAGTAATGTGCAAACATTACTGTGTTCTGGTTTGAAGGGCAATGTTTCCAGAGAAATTACAGGGCTTAGAGATATAAGATCTTAGATCTCTGGGTGACGAGCGCAGTGCAGTGCTAGGTAATGATTTGGACTCTTCATGTTCCAATAGCTGCGTGTCACTGTGCTGTTATGTGTCAGGCATGTTGCTTACCATCAGGCACATGTCCTGATCGTCTCGTCATTCTTTATTTATTTAAAAAAAATATTTATCAACCAAAAAAATTGCTTCAGCTGGACGACGATCCTTTGATTCCTTAAAATGAAAGTATCTAGTCGAGTGTCTGAAATTGTTTTCAAATAAGCATGACGACTCACCATGGAAAGGCTACTCAAGTACTAAAACATAGGTGAAAGAATTACTTATCTTAAAAACTTCCCGCGATATCACTATTTTAAAATCACAATTTTGGACTTTCCTAAAAACGCTTCATACAAAAACACTACTAAAGTGTGACGTCACTGTCTGGTATTTTCTATGCGTCGCGCGAAATTTTTTTATGTCAGCTCTATTAAATATTGCGTTTAGGAAACTGGTTTCATAACAGAAATCCAATGGTAAATAATACATTTTCTAATAATTTTGAACTTTTAAAATGGACTTGCACATCCAACTTTGAATGATAATAAAGTAAGTTAAACAAAAAGATATCACAATTAAAGTTGGAACATATTTTACTCTATTTGAATGCTGTCATTATATCAAATAATTTAATATGATTCCAGGATACCAGGATACCGTCGTGCATATTGAAGTTGTTTTTTTTTCGGTAAAAATTTAGTAGACTTTGAGGGTAAAAATAACTTATTAGTCCGTTAGATAAATTATTTAAAATATTATATAGTACTACGTATTTTTTCTTATGTTTCACAAACTAAAAACGACGAAGACAAGAAGTTTGCTGAGAAGATTCGAGTGACATCACGTCTATGGACGATTTTTATGTAGCCGTGCCGTCACAACCCCCAATCCCGGAAATTTGATGATCTCTTACAATTTTATTTGCCGATGTTTACTAATTAAATAAAATATATATATATATATATATACGCATCGCATATTTTTCCACAACATATTTCAGTACTGGAATCTACTGGACTATTTAAAATGGTATATTTTGATCAAGTCATGATTCCATTAATCGAAAGCATGACTTACTCTAATTATTATATTTGAAGCTGTGGTTTGTCAATATAACAACACCCTTGATATTTAGTAAAACAGCATTTTTGCCCAGCATTGGGACAGTATAGGGTCTGAATAATAATAATGATAACAATTCCGTTTAAAATATTACAAAAACAGTAGTTGAAGTATAGTGGCCAGCAGGCTCGGACCCTGTGACCCGGTTCCCCAGCGCCGCGGCCCTGGCCTTGGTCCTCCGCACCGCTCCCTGCAGCCGCTCGGAATGTTGGCTGGCGTCGGGAATCTGATAGACTATTCAGTATTGACGGCTCCGCAGGAATGGGGAATGCTAAGGTTGGCGGAAGGTGGCGGAATTTGAGCCTGCTTTTGTATTGTTCTGTACAATAATCTAAATAGGAACTTGCACATAAACCTGCGGTTATGTGCAATACATACCGCAAAAATACAAAATAAATTGCGGTTACAAATTGAGCTAACAACTATTTATTAATCTGGACAGAATTACTCATAGTGCCCGAGCTGCACGAGGGCAGTTTTCAAATAGCAAGCTAGCAAGCATGCGCGGTCCGAGGGGGGGGGTCACAGGGGACATTCGAGGCTGGGACCGCGCCTGCGCAATCTGGTACTTCTAGCGTCGTGTAGACAAAATTAGCATTGCGTTAGAAGTATTAGCTTAGCTAACACTAGCTTGCTTTCTTAGCTTGAATTTTAGCAATTTGGATTTTGGAACAAATATCACACTGGATTTTTACAAATTAAGATTAAATTTCAAGCACGCAATAATTATTTATCATAGATAAAGCTACATTCGCATCAAAACCGATTCATCGTTTAACATACATACAAAAAAACATAATTGAGTACACTCCGCGAGGCATAAGCTGAGCTTTGCATTTATGTGAGTGTACATGGATAGTGTAGGTGTGACAACCGGCCTTAGGCGTGGCGCCATTCTGTCTCGCCGCGCTTCTGCCTGATTGGTGATCACTCACACTAATGCAAAGCTCAGCCTATACCTCGCGGACAAAATTTCAAGCTCCTGCCTGATTGGTGATCACTCACACTAATGCAAAGCTCAGCTTATACCTCGCGGAGTGTACCTCCTCTTTTTTTTGAATTTTTTATCCTAGGTGTAAAAAAAACTTATTTTAAATATTTTATAGTTTAGGTAAGCTCAGGCTACACTACGGGATGCAGTTAGTAATAAGGTAAATAAAGGTAGATGAGTTTTTAAAAATAAACTCTTTACCCGCTCCGTAGGTACTATTACCTTCAAGACAAGTATAATTACTGTTATCTGGAAAATAAATCAAAAGCACAATTTAAAAATGAAACTCACACGCTCAAGTGATTTTAATTACTTAAAATTTGTGTAACGAAATATGTAAAGATCTCAACTTAACAAAGGAGAAACTAAATAGAGCAAGAGCCAGACCTTCGTTTTTATAAAAGCTGAAACTTTTTCTTAGTATGTCCTCTATAGTCATAGTAAAAACCACAAAACCCAAAAAAGGCAAAAAATTGCGGTCTTACCCAAAACTGGAGAGTGACCGGGCCAAACTGACTTCAAATTTGAATTCTACTGACCGAACTATGCATGCCCTTAGGTGGGTCTAGTCCAGAGTACAGACTACTATTTTTTTTGTGTGACGATGTAATATTGCATCTTAGGGGTGTTTGGCAGGGAGTTGCAACTGTCAAAAGTGTTCAGAAAATTATCTCGAATCACTATATACTCGTGTAAAACAAAGTCACTTCGCGCGTTTGTCCGTCCTTGTATATGCTTAGATCTTTTTAAATATATAGAGTGATTCAAGAGAAAGGTTTATAGAATAGATATATAGAATAGATATCGCTAACAGCGATCTCTTCCAGGAAACCTCAGGGTGGAAACAGAAAAAAAAGGAATGTTATGAGACGAGGTGTGCATTGGAAATGGAAAAAATACAATGAATTAACAGATATCCTACTTAAGCATATTTACATAAAAATAAAATACAAATAAACATACACTAATACTTTCAATAACTACCATAATATACACAATAATACATACATAGTTTAGGTCAAAACTGTTAATTGTTATATATTATTTAAGTTTATTGTTAACTGCGTACTGTTTTGTATACCTAAATAAGAATATGTATAATACGTGCATAAAATAGCAGAGAAACACGGATAATTTTGAGGTTTTTGATGTAATGTCATAAACAAACATATTTTTGCGCTTACACTGCAAACAAACAACAAATCTCTTAGGAATAACCTACAATAACCATTTTTTTGTACTTATATTTAGTATCAGCATTGCACCCGTGCGAAGCCGGTGCGGGTCGCTAGAAAATAAGTATAAAAAAATTGAGCTTTATACTTTGCCAAAACTAAGGTACCATTTCAAACACCTGATATCTGCCAAAGTAACTACTACCCAAACTCCATAGTCGTTGGTGGTTCTTATCTCTATATGACATCCCCAGAAAAACTCTCAGCTTCTATAAAGTAACGAATGTCTGACTGTCGTGGGCTCTAGAGCTAAAACGCAATGCTGCAAGCAGATTGTGAGGTTTCGTATATCGTAAACGAAACTGTCATGTGCTCAATTTTCACAATTTATAATTTTATAATAGTGTAACTATCCCCAAGACTTAAAAATTTTTACTGCTGAATTCTGCCACATTAAGACAATATCGGTTAAATCGAGTCTATTAAAAGTCGAGTAGTGGTACGGCTGTCCGTCTGGGTAACTACCACACCTTTACCAGTTATTCTTCTACCAAACAGTAGTGTGTAAATGTTCGTGCTCCGGTTTGAAGACCAATGTTTCCAGAGAAATTGCTAGGCTAAGAGATAAAACGCCTTATATCTCCAGGTGACGAGCGCAATGCGGTGCTAGGTAATCATTTGGATTCTTCATGTTCAATGGATGTGTGTCACTATGCCACTAAACTGTAACAAAAATTGTTATTGATAGTCCACGACCGTAAAGCGTGGGTATAGATACTGCTAAATTTTGACCTACAGAACTAACGAAATTGTTTGCAATAGACATCGTGACTAAACTAGTGTTTTGCTTGCTTGGCCATGGAGAATAGGGTCTTTGGTCTATGCCTAAAACTGGGCCAGCAATAATGTGTCTCGCTGCAAGGTTCTGGCACAGGAAACAGCGATAGGGCATGTCGGGTGGCGGAACACAGAGCCTGACGGAACGGTGCCCCAGATATGTATGCCATACATGAGCTTCAGCAATATTGTATCTGACTTACTTACACTATTATTGTTGAGCCCAATCAAGCGGGGGAATAGTTCAATATGGGTATATCTCCTTTTTCCTATGGTTCCTAGAGATAAATTTATTGTTTACTCTCAGCTTTTTATTTGTAATTTAAATTAAAAATGAGTTTATCTAATATATTTTATTTTTAGACCATACAAAAACTTTTGTTCGTGGAGTTTGATTTGAAATATATTTTGGTCTGGGACAATTAATGTAGGCATTGACCTAGGTATACATTTGTTTGTACCAAAATTATCATAATATTTATTGGTATCGCTCTTAGCATGACATTCAACACCAGTTTTATGCAGTGGTCTCTTTGAAGAGTCTGTGGACTCTTTGAAGAGTCCACCTTGGGAAGTACCACACCTTTGTGTGGTATGTGAACCATGTGGCCAATGATTCTTCCGCCAAGCAGTAATGTGCACACGTCACAGTGTTACGGTTTGAAAGGCAAAATTTCCAGGCAAATAAAAAGGCATAGAGATGAAAAAAATAAGAGTGACGAGACGAGCAGGACATGTACCTACCTGATGTTAAGCAACATGCCTGCCCATAACAACAAAGTAGTGACACGCAGCTATTAGAACACGAAGAGTCCAAATCTTTACATAGCACTGGACTGGGCTCGTCACCCAGAGATATAAGATTTATCTCAATGCCCTGTTTTTGTACTGGAATCATTTTGTCCTACGAACTTAATTAATTTAAATCTATTTTTTTTTCGGTGGTATGTCTAATTTCTTTGTAAAAAAGATGCTTCCTCCGGCTAAGAGCCTCCATAACCGCCGTGTTGTGATTTTTAATAGCCATTTTGAAGTTGTGATCCCTGGTAGCGAAGGTAACCTTTGTATCACAAAACAACACATCGCATCACCCAACAACAGTCAAACACTACTTGGGTAATAGATATGTAAAATGTATTGGTAATTCTTCCATCATAGTCTAGCCATCCAGACGTATCTTAGTTTTAAGTTACATCACGTCTATGTACTTTTCATGTAGACGTGACGTCACAACTCCCATTTCGGAGTTTGGATGATCTACATTTCGGTGGCGATTTTTAATAATTTGATGAAACAAAAAATAAGAGTCCTATTTTATTCTACTTTTCCACAATCTAGCTGACGTGATGGACAAATTTGAATAGTGTTTTTTGACTCAGCTATGATTTCAATTGTTGCGTACCTAGAAGTTTTTGTAGTGGTAGGACTCTTGGCTGAGTCCGCCTGGGGAAGTACCACACCTATACCAGTTATTCTACCGCCAAGCAGTAGTGTCCAAACATTACTGTGCTCCGGTTTGAAGGGTAATGTTTCCAGATAAATTACAGGGCTTAGCGATATAACATCTTAGATTTCTGGGTGACGAGCGCAGTGCAATGGTAGGTAATGATTTGGAGTCTTCATGTTCCAATAGTTGCGTGTCACTGTACAGTTACGTGGCAGGTATGTTGCTTACCATCAGGCACATGTCCTGCTCATCTCGTCACTCTTTATTTAAAAAAAAAAATTATAAACTATTATAATTATGTCTTTTAACATCTATTATGAGATTAGCAACTATTTTGTTATTTTCTATTATTAAAATCATGAATGCGATACATATATACCAATGTAATAAAGCTGAAGAGTTTGTTTGTTTGAACGCTAGGAACTACGAGTCCGCATTAACAGTTTTTTTTCTGTTGGATGGTCTATTTCTAGAAGAAGACTATAGGATTTATAACATTACGCTGCTATAAATAGGAGCGGATCATGAATGAAGTATGTAACAAGAACGGGAAAAATATTCCTTTTTGAGAGCGTTCATTCCGCGCGCTGACGTGCGCCGAAGCCCGTGACAGCATGAGGCTATCTATCTTTTAAGGTTGCGTCATTAAAACCTCATTAAATATATCCCAAATCTTAGTTAGTACGACCGATTTTCGATAGGTGGCGTAGCAACGTGCGCAGGGTTCAACTAGTTTTGTAAATAAGATTATGCTGCAAGAAGTTATATAGGCTGTATTTTTTCATTTAAAAAAACCTAAATTAAAAACCTCTTTGTAATTAAGATCTTATCAACGTTTGTGTCACAAGTCATGCAATTTTTATGCAGGATATTATTACATGTTACATAATAATTGCATGTGAACATAAATTTAAATAAAAACGATTTTCATGATTTTTGATGATTTATGTTGGACATTTAAATAAAATATTCAAATGAAGTTCACACATTATATTTAAATCGTATAATTACATAGTTAATAAGATGTTGAGATCAGGAAAAGCCTATTTTAAATAGTTTTATTAATAATGTTTAATTATTATTTTGTTAAAATGTTTACCACTGCACTGCGCTCGTCATCAAAAGATATAACGTAGTTTATATCTTTGCTTTCTATTTTTTGTGGAAACATTGCCTGATAAAACAATACAGTACAGTGTGAAAACATCATTGTATCCCGGTTGGAAGGGCAATGTTTCCGGTAAAATTACCGGGCATGGAGATAAAACATCTTATAGTATTTCAGGGTGAGGAGCGCAGTGCAGAGTGCTCGGTAATGCTTTGGTCTCTGGATGTCACTCTACACAATAAAAAACAGAGTATGTTTGTACATTTGAAAACTTTACTTCACGTTATGTCACACATAACATATAAATACAAAATATTAATTTATTTCACTACAGATTGCAACGGTAAACGATGTAAATGTAAACAGAAAAAAGTCAATTTTAATAAAATCGTCATCAAAGTGAAAGTGATAGTCAAATTTTTTATTGACAAATATGCAATTAATAGTAAGTCAACCATAATAAATTTGAAAATTCTATTACAATAGTTGTATGTGTTATAAATAAACACGGGGAATACAATTTAAAATCAATGCCATCGTAATAATAATAACATGATAAATAATGCCAAATCAAAACATAAAATATAATTAGTTCCATTTCAACCATTCAATTGTTATGTTACCGTCATAATCAATGCTACTGGTCGACATAGATCACACAAAATGTACGCCTGTGATCTCTATCGGAAGCCCCTAAAACTCATTTACTTGCTTTCATGGACTCTGTCACACTAGTTTCAAAACAATTTGCAGTTATAAATGAATAATTAATAATATTTACTTATAATAATACTAATCTTACTAATTAACATGATTACTCTTGCTATTCTACATCCTACTATCCTACTAATAGATAGGTATTCAACATGCAGACTTTTGTATGTATGTATGGAAGTTTGTTACTCTTGAAAGCAAAAGCAACTGCAGGGATCTAGATAATATTCGGTTCCTAGATAACATATAGATAATAAACTTTTTAATCTGGAATTGCACATATGTTATGCTTTTTATCTAGAAATGCACATATGTTATGTTTTTTATCTGGAATTGCACATATGTTATGCTCTTTATCTGGAATTGCACATATGTTATGCTTTTATCTGGGATTGCACATATATTATGCTCTTTATCTCGAATTGCACATATGTTATGCTTTTATCTGGAATCGCACATATATTATGCTCTTTATCTGGAATTGCACATATGTTATGCTTTTTATCGCGTGAAAATTCGTGGTTAGCACCGCGGGGCACTGGTTGTATAATTAAACAGTGCATATGGCATTGCAACATAGAGTTAATAGTTTGAAAGCATTTTTTGTATGGCTCCTCTTTTATATAATAAGCCAAATGCCATAAAAGAACTTAATATAACAATGTTCAAAAGTAAACTAAAAAAAATGCTGATACACAAATGCTATTATACTGTAAGTGAATTTTTAAATGTTAAGGAAATTAATTGGAATACTAATATTTTAAACATTGTTTAACATGAAATTTTTACAATCTAATAACCTTATTCCATTAATATCTCAATAGATATTATTATTCCATTATGAAATTTGACATTCAACTGACATAAGACCAAATAATTATATATTGTATCATGATGAATTAGTTTGTACTGCATTACATTTTGACATTCTTAGAGTATTTACATGTATACTTAACGACATTTTTTGATTATATACATTTATTGCACTTTATACATTCTTTGACATTCCTCAAATGGATGAACTGCAAGATCTACTAATGCAAGACCTTGGACCCTGGATGGACATATTGATCAAACTCAAAAACACAAGACAATATTCTGATGAAACACAAGACATGGCGAAATTGTGCTCACCAAGCATTTATCTCACATATATATATATATATATATATATATCACAACCAAATAGAAGCCAGAAATGAATCAAAGATGAAGAATTAGATGACATAAATAAAAACCAGAAATTAATAGAAGATGAGGAAGAAGAAGACTTTAATCAGCTGACTATTATTTAATTTTTTTTTATTTATAAATATTATGACTACAACAAATTGTCTTGCCAGACATATTGCATGCCTCTCGCAGAGGCCAGTTTGTATGGGGCAACTTTTAAAATGTTTTGTATCATCTTATATTACCTACAAACAGCAATAAAGATTTTTGTATTTGTATTTAAGTTATATTATTATTTAAAAATAAGGCTAAAAGTTTATACTTTTCATTTCACTGCATACAAAATAGCAGAAACATTAAAAATACCATTTAATTAGTATTTTAAGAGGCATTAATATTAATTTACACTTATTGCCAAGTTTTTAGCTACGAACAGTGTTTTGGATTATTGGTATCCGTCAATCTTCGCGTTTGTTCAGAACTATTCCGAGTCACACCTTCTATACTATCTGCTATTTCTTGCAAAGTCTTGTCTTTCGTTTCTGGCAAATATTTAAACAGTAACGCTATTATAATCGAAGACAAAATTCCAAATGTCATAAACGTCCCATGTAAACCCCATGCTTTGAATATGTATGGTGCTACTTTGATAGTAATGCCAAACGAGAGTTTAGCTGTAATAGCTATTATACAAACAGCCAAGTTACGCGATCTAGTAGGAATAAGTTCACCGTACACGCTAGTAGACATAATCAAAGGACCGCAACTTATTGCAATAGAAAACAACACCAACAAACAAACTGAAACGTAGTTATTTTCAGATATCATTGCTAAATTTATTAAATACAGATACAATGACAACATGAACAGAAATAATACCCCTACAGATGACGCAACGAGTAACATTGAGCGTCTTTTCAAAAACCTTGATAAAACGCATCCGAAATACATACTTACAACTGTAATTGCATCTAAAATTAACATACCTGTATACGCGGTTGTAGTATTTCCAGTTATTTTCTTGATTATATCAATAGCATATACAGCGCATATTAATTTACCAGAGAAAACACTAAGAAATCCTGTTAACATAGATATTAAAGTAGGTTTGTAAAACTCTTTAGCAGTAGCATCGATACAGCAGTTCTTCATCATTTGCATCCATGACTGTTTTTTAGTTCCACGACTTTTTACGTATTCTTGTTGAGTGTTGATTAAAGCTTGTAATTCTTTTTCAGATTCTTCGTCACACCCTTTGAGCCATCTGTGACTAGCTGCACATTCTTCGTACCTTCCTCTGCTGGCGAGCCAGTACGGTGACTCAGGCCACAAGAAGAATGTTGTAACAGTATATGCTGCACATATGATACCGACTGTGCCAATCTTTTTCCAATGAAAAAACGTTCCCAAAGCGTTAGCTACTAATATACCCCAGTAAAATGTTGCAGATTTGATGGTTAAAAATAGTCCTCGATATTTTGGAGACGTGTATTCCGTCAATACCATAACCGAGATGACTATCTCAGCGGCGCTGAAGAAGCCTTGCATGATTTCACTGAAGAGAATTTCATAGACGCTAGTGCTGCAGAAAAAGACGATAAAAGCAATGAGAGCGTCCACACAGGCTAGTATAAAAGAAATCTTGCGTCCAAAGAATCGTGTCAGAATTGATAGAAGAATAACACAAGGGAAACCGCTGAATCCAATTAGAGATGCTGAAACAAAGATAAACAAGTATTAGATATTATCTAAAGTCACTTGTCGTCTGTGAGTTTGTGATTTAAAATGTTATTATTATAACTGTAACAATTTTTGGCAAATATGTTATTCTCAAAATCCCAAATTTGGAAATAAAGATTTTCCAAGATTTTAATGTTAATATTAGTATAACTCCCAGACAAAACTCTGCAAACCGAAACTCATGTTTAACACGTTTATACATGAAAACATGCTTACCCATTACTTCTTGGTCATAGAATAAATGGTAAAAACGTGAAACTTCCCCAGGTGAACCCTGCAGACACTATGTGTCTTACTAGAATCCAGTCCACCGCGAGAATACTATCTTGATTCTCAGTTAATCTTGTTTTGACAGTCGTGTTAAATCTCATTTAATATCTTTAAAATCTCAATACTTACTAAGCCATGACGCCATCTCGGGACTAACAGCGTCCGTAGAGTTTGCCTCCCTTCTTATCTGTGGGATGAACACAGTGGGCGCGCCGACCACTAAGCCGTACATGAAGTATGACGCCCAAACCCCGGAACATATCAGCAACTGAAAAGTTAAAATTTATAGCTAATTACACACAATTTTTTTTCTTCCCTAGCAATTAAATTTTAATGGAGTATTTTGTGTACAAATATGTTTTTATTGTTCAAACACTGAAAATACTTTTATTAAATTTGTTTGACACAAGAGGGTGAGGCTAAAAATTAAGGCATTAGCGAGAGGGCTCAGTAGCCTGACACTTCAAATGTTTTTAGACACGGGGGCGTCTGGCACCCACTTTTTGGTTGATCCCCGAAGTAGTTACAACATCGTATTTTGTGTTCAAGTGCACCGGTGACCGAGGTGTGCTCCATCGAATCCCCTGGAGACAGGCAAGCTGCGACGGGTTTAGGGAAGAATGCGAAATCGGGCCCGCGTTCGTGCCGTAAGCGTCAAAGGTGAATCTTCATGTGGGTTTTAGTCGGTAGGACCATGTTTGTCCGTGGTGTCGAGTTTAAAATAACATGACCGTTTTCCCAAGGCGGAAGGACATATGACATGACATGACAATATGACATGTATTTCTTCTTTGTAGGGATAATGTCTTGTCTTTGTTTGCACTACAAAATTACATACATGTAAAGCATTCACAGAGATAATGCACCACATGACGACCTTTTAAATGAAGTAGGTTCCTGTTTAAGAACCATTCCTTCCAAAAATAAAAGTTTAAAACAGACTGGTTCACGTTTGTTTTCTACAAAAAACTTAGATTGGTAGTTTACCTATGCCAAAGACAGGCACAGAGGCGAATACAGACACTTAAAAAACTCATTACATCCATTCTTTTTTTTTAATCGACTCTTTTTTTGACGACTTTTTTTTTGATCGACTCGACTTTACATGTTACAAAAATTTTGTATAATGTAAAATCGAGTCATAATTGATGGAACTATTAATAGTTCCGTCAATTATAATCGATTTTGATGATATTTTTTTGTTTTATAGATTATAATGTAGAGGTGCAGTCTACTTATAAATTTTTATTGAAATCAGTTTCAACTAAGCAATAATAATTAAGTGGAACTGTAAATGACGGGACAAGTAACACATGTGTCTAATAATGGTAATATTATTATAAGCAACACGTCTGCCAATAATGTCATTTTGCTACTTATTGCACTTATCATTCGGGGCTACGCGATGATTTATCTAGTTGCCCTGCAATTTCTCTGGAAAGTTTCTCTATTGTCTTTCAAACCGGAACACTTATTAGCATATTACTGATTGGCAGCTGAATAACAGGAAAACGGGTGGTAGTTGCCCAGGCGGATTCGGCAAAGTCTTATCACGACAAAAAAACTATTTATTTTACGTGCCCATATCGGGATCAGTAAGTTATCAGGGTTGGTATCTCTTTCACTGTCAAACATTGGACTAAAAATCATTGTCGTTCAAAGCGGAACACAAAAATAAACTTACCTGTCTAAGAAATATCCTTATTTTTCTTCCGTCACGATTCATTTTGATACACCAATCACCCATTTCTTACGAGAGTTGATTACTTCATGTTCACTGAAGTAACTAATTCTTGGGTTAAGAGTTTTAATAATTTTCGTCTGTTCGAAATTAACATAATTATCTCTCATATTAGTTTAATTCTTTTGTTTAGTGATACCGGCTAATTGTATACCTATATATGTGTCGTGAGCCGACCGTTGCATTGGACATATCAAGATATGGCTGAGTACTTCTGGATTTGGCTGGTCATTTCACAATATCTTAATTTACAATATTCCAGTGGCATAGGTAATGTTTGTTCCCAGTGAACTCTTTTCGCCAAGTCAACCGATTTACATGAATCCATGTGTTATTTGATCCCAATTTAATTCAATTCAATTCATTTATTTCTTCAATATGCGTACAATACATGCACACATATGAAAGTCAAATCGCAAAGAAAAAAAAATAGTATTACTAAATGTAAAATATAGGTGTGACTTACCTACAATCAATGATGTCTCAGTTACAGTCCAAACTTAATTTACGTAAAGAAATTTGAAAGATAAGATAAATTTTGTTTCGATTAAAGAACTTGCAATTACGGATTACTATTGTTGATTGTTCTTTTTAACCGTCATCAAAAAAGGCAGAGGTTCTCAACTCGGTTGATTTTTTTGTGTATGGTACGCGAAAGAGCCGCTAATTATAAATCGATTTTGATGTGATTTTGTGCAATAGATCACACATAGTTCAGATGTAGTTCTATATAAATCTCTATGTATAAAAATGTTATGTTGGTTTGAGTACGCTTCAAAAACTCAAAAAGTTCTGCACCGATCGAACTGAAATTTTACAATGATATATAATCCGCATCAAGAATTGTTTTTGACCCCCGACCAAAAAAAGGGGTGTTATAAGTTTGACGTCGATGTCTGTCTGTCTGTTTGTCTGTCTGTCTGTCTGTGTGTGTGTCTGTCTGTGGCACTGTAGAGCTCAAACGGATGGGCCGATTTCAATGCAGTTTTTTTATTTGAAGGTTAATATTCATGCGGATGTACTTAGCTATGTTTGGTTAATGTCGATTCAAAATGGCAGCCTCCACAAAATGGTGGATAAAATATTTCTTCACAATTTACCTCAATACGGGTATCATACGAAAGGGCTTGACTAGTAGAATACTCTGCACAATGAACAATTTTAAATCCAAGATGGCCGCTACCACAAAATGGCGAAATACATTTCTTTTTTCACAACTCCTTAAATATAGGTATCAAATGAAAGGGCTTGACTAGTTGAATATTGTATTATACATAACAAATCCCGGGAAGTCGGGGGTTAGTCGAAATTTTTAATTTTGTCCTTATTATCTAATTTTGTATCACAATGTGCCGCAGCGAAGCGTGGCAGTACAGCTAGTAAATTTTATAAAAATCGGTGATGCGGTTTTTGAAATAAGAATATAAACTATTATTTGCTTTGATGTATTTAGTCGTTATGGTGAGAGATTCTTATGAGGTGTGGTCAAGTGTCGGAATTTTATTTTAAATTGAAGACTGTTTTGTTTTGGAAAAAAAAATATCGCAACTTTCACAAGTATCGAACAGGTGGCGCCTTAGTAGGCGATACAGATTGCGTGATCAAACTAAACAAAGATACCTAAGAGTCAGTAGTCCGGAGAACGCAACTGCCGATCCGGAGCCCCAGGTTCCAATACCGAGCTCTAGCAGTGGGAACGAAAAGAGGGCCGCTTACGCTAGTACTCAAACTAATTTAGTCTTGTGTCCACTTTGAGAACAAAATATTTTTAGCACCCTCATTTTTTAACCAACATAAAGATCACTATGACCACTATGTCTGATGGTCGCTTCATGTGTTCTTATCCTAAGAATTTTACAAGACAATTAAAATTGTATATTCTGATTCTATCCAAACACTATTACTTATTTTTATTGCCTCTTTGACAAACCCCTTTTACAGCAGCGTAATCTGAATAAGACTAAACTTCTTTGCAGTCGCTTACTTTTAATGTTGATATTGAAAAAAAAACTATTACGTGCTAGTATATTTATAAGTAAGACAATATCGCCGACACGACAGAGTATCTCTCTACTTAGTCTATGGACACGACGAAGAAGATAAAGAATAATTGGTGATTAATAATGTATTCAAACTGTTTTATTATTCGTCATTGACGTTACTAAGTTTTCTTGTAAAATAATGGTTCGAAGAAATAAATTGAATTGAATAAGCAAGAGCGGACGTGGACGCCATTTCTGTTATGCTTCTTCAAATAAAGTTTTGTTTGCTGACAGGATGCAACAAATGATAATTTAATTGCATGATAAAACAATGTATTTTACAGGTTGATCTAAAATTATTGTCAATTTTTTTAAATTTATTATTTATTTTATTAATTAAAATAAATTCGCAAACTACCATTATATGATCATGTTAAAAAGTAAGGATAGTAAGGTTTTTAGTGAAGGAAATGCATTTACGCATACCTACTCTCCCGCTTAAGAAGACGATCGGGCTTTTTTGGACTTGACAGCACGATCGGATATAGTGCACCTGCCTACTGAATCCCCCATGGGGTTCCTTTGCCGTATATCGCAGGAACTTTTTCTCATTTTTGCGTGAAATCATCGCAGCCTTTCCATTTACAGGTCCATCTCAAAGATGAATTAGTCGGGACTGTTCTTATTTATGCTTTAACAAAACTGGTTTAGCCTTTTCAAAATTTTCAGATCGGTTGTTGTACCTTTTATGAGTCTAATATTAGTGGTTAAAAACAAAAAAGGTTAACTGATGCAACATTGTAGCGACGCGCAGTTCTTTAGATCAGAAATTGCTTAATAGATTTAGAAAGGTTTATTAGTAAAAACAAATCGTAAAATTGCTCATATCAGCCATTATTACGCTCGTACAATATATAATATGTAGTCGTAATAGAAAAAATTAACCATTGTGCAGTTCTAACAAAACGAAAAAATATATTATTTTATGCCCGCCGTTACAAGGTTACGTTGTCGATTTTGATGAATTGTCAAATGTTACACCTATTAAAATGACTCGACTATAATTTATACAATGAACAAAAAAAAAATATATAACTAGCTGACCCGGCAACCGTTGTTTTGCCATATAAATAATTTCCTAATAAAATAACGGTTGATCGTAGATGGGTGAAAATTGAGGATTGTATGTATTTTTGTATGTTGTATCATAAAAAAAAATAGAAATTATAAATTTTGTCTAAAAAATAAAAAAATAAATTTAGGGGTGGACTACCCCTAACATTTAGGGGGATGAAAAATAGATGTTGGCCGATTCTCATAGATACCGGATAAGCACAAAAAATTTCATCAAAATCGGTCAAGCCGTTTCGGAGGAGTATGGCAACGAAAACTGTGACACGAGAATTTTATATATTAGATAGTCAGCTGATTAAAGTCTTTTTCTTCCTCATCTTCTATTCATTTCTGGTTTTATTTAGGTAATCTGATTCTTCATCTTCGATTCATTTCTGGCTTCTATTTGGTTGTAATATATATATGTGTGAGATAAATGCTTGGTGTACACAATTTCGCCAACGTCTTGTGTTTCAGAAGGATGTTGTTTTGTGTTTTTAGAGTTTGATCAGTATGTCCATCTAAGGTCTCACAGGTCTTGCAGTAGTAGATATTGCAGTTCATCCGTTTGAGGAATGTCAAAGAATGTATTATACATTTATTGAACTTTCAATATGTATACAATGAAATATGTAAGTACTCAAAGAATGTCAAAATGTAATACAGTACAAACTAATTTAACATGATACATTACTTAGCACCACACTGCGCTCGCCACCCCGAGATCTACATTTTTAGCCAAGATCCTGCAATTACACTTAAGTTTAGCCGGCTAATCTTAAGTTTATGTTCACACCCACCTTTATCCGTCACATATATATCTATTATATTATTAAGAAAGATATGTGTATTTTTTTTTTCATAATTTAACTAAAAGACTAGTCGTCTCGCCTATTAACTAGGGTGTATGGTTTGGGAAATGATCCTTTTCAGTAAATAAATATGCTGCGATATACCTACTTTGAAAATAGAGTCCGTTGAATTTTTTTTTATACGGGCCTATTCATTCTTGATAAGTCGATTTCCTGGGTAAAAACCTTAGTTTGACCCTTGATTATCAACTCACCTTTTCCCAATACATCCAAAAGGTTTGTAACAGGGCGGTATTTTTCTAGATTACCTTTTTTACCTCCTTAATGCTCGAGCTACACCAGGCTAGTTTTTCAAACTACGCTAGCAAGCTAGTGTTAGCAAGCTAGCACTGCAGTAGCTAGTCTTACTTCGTTTTGACAAAACTGGCGTTGGGTTGTCTACACGAAGCTAGAAGTTCTGGCTTGCTTATACACTAAGCGGATCAAGTTGTAATTTTGAATACAGTTTTTTTTTTCAAATATAGAATGACGGGACGAGAAGGATAATATATGTGCTTAATGGTAAGCAACATACACAGTGACATGCAGCTATTGGAATATGAAGAGTCGAAATCAATACCTAGCACTGCACTGCGCTCGTCACTCAGAGATCTAAGCTGTTATATCGCTAAGCCCTGTAATTTCTCTGGAAACATTGCTATTCAAGCCAGAACACAGTAATGTCTGAAGACATATTACAGTCTGGAAGAACGACCACATCGACTAAGTACTTTATATCTCGGGAAAATAACGGGAACTACACGGATGAAACCAAAGGTCGCTACTAGTTAAAATAAAAAAAGTAGTACAAAATAAATTAAAAAATATTACATAGCCTTAAAAGGACTCGTAGTTAATCAAAAAGCGATCTTATCACTAAAAGCACAACGTAATTAATTATAGTGGTAGGACTCTTGTCAAAGTCCGCCTGGGGAAGTACTACACCATGGCCAGTTATTCTACCGCCAACCAGTAATTTGCTAACATTACTGTGTTCCGGTTAGAAGGGCAATGTTTCCAGAGAAATTACAGGGCTTAGAAATATAACATCTTAGTTCTCAGGGTGACAAGCGCAGTGGAGTGCTAGGTAATGATTTGGACTGTGTGATTTGACTAGGTGTTATGTGGCAGGCATTTTGCTTACCATCAGGCACATGTGCTGGTCGTCTCATCACTCTTTAAAAAACGTAAACTTTTTCTCATCCAGGCCAACGAAGGATGAAGAGATTTATGAAATAGGAATAGAAGGGGAAGATAGTGTGTTATTGTTTATATTTTGTGGACAATATAGAGTCCCTATCTACCTGCAGCCGTGATAATCGGGTCACCGGTGCACCGACCTCGCTCCGCCGCGGATGTAGGTGAATAGGCCACGAACAAACAGCCGGCATTCTTTACTGATGCATATACAGAATCGAGATCAATTCATAGCATCATTTATTTTTTACTTGCAGCGACCGGACCCTCAATTTTACACGAACAGCGCCTTTGCCCGTGTTAAAAAGTAGCCCATATGATATATATGTGCTTATGGATTCCCTTCTATAATCTAACAGTGTTCAAAGATTATCCCCTTCAGACGTACAGATGTGATTGAGATACTAACAACCAAACATCCTTAGCGTACAAACATCCAAACATTCGTATTTGTAAATTAGAAGGATTTATATCTTTGACTCCTAATTCCTTTAGAAACCTTTCAAACTGGAACACAATCATATTTGCAGGTTTATTTCCCCGCAACCGCTCTACGTCCGCAAACCAAGGTTGGTAACCACGTAAAATCACGGCAGACAGGGAGAATGACGCATCCACCAATATTGAAACCGACGCTCCTTTCCCACTGCGATCTCTCTTCCACGGGTGTGATGTCTCCAACATCGCGGTTTTCTCTCGGCTGGGTCAGCAACTTACACCGCGCAACCCAAAATTAGCCGCAACACCAGCTTCTTAGCGGCAAAATCCTTAGCGAGCGGCCCTCCTTGAAACCAAAGACACAGATTCAACGTACATCATCATCATCATCATCATCATCATCATCAGCCGCAAGACGTCCACTGCTGAACATAGGCCTCCTCCCTATATTTGCACAACGAACGGTCCTGCGCAATCTGCAACCAGCGGTTTCCAGCGACCTTAATTAGGTCATCTGTCCATCTAGTGGGAGGCCGTCCAACACTGCGTCTTCCGGTTCGTGGTCGCCACTCGAGAACCTTTCCTCCCCATCGGTTGTCAGTTCTGCGAGCGATGTGGCCTGCCCATTGCCACTTCAGCTTGCTTACTCTTTAAGCTATGTAGGCCACTTTCGTTCTTTTGCAAAAATCCTCATTACGGATTCTGTCGCGCAAAGAGACTTCGAACATAGCTCTCTCCATAGCTCGCTGTGTGACTTTGAGCTTCGTTATGAGGCCCACAGTTAAGGACCACGTCTCAGTTCCATAAGACATCACTGGCAACACGCACTGGTTAAAGACTTTCATCTTTAGGCATTGGGGTATTTTGGACTCAAACGCTGCCCATCCAGAGTTGGATCCTTCGCTGGACATCTTTGTCGACGATTCAACGTACGCATTTCTGGAAAGTCTACTAGATAAAAATGTCTAGGCTGTCGAAAGGGGGCTTTAACAGTGTTTTCAAATCAAACGTGAATCGTTTTTTTCTAGGTAAACACGCTCCATCGTGGACCGCATCGTCGCTTAACATCAGGCGAGACGGCGGTCAAGTGTGAGCCTATAAAAGGTAAAAAAAAATATAATTAAAAAATTAATGAACTAAAAAAAATTGAGGGCATACTAACATCACTTTTATAGAATCGTAAACAATGGCATTTGATATTTAGCAAAGTGGTTGCACGTGAGCCAAAGAAGGTTACTGAGTTGGTACGAACAATTTTCGACAGGGGGCGTAGCAAAGCGCGCAAGGTATAAGCTAGTATTTCCATCCATTTTACAATTATTTGTATGTCATATTTTTCCCCTTTAAAACATCATCCTCAAATATAGGAACAGTCAGTCGATACAGTACAAGCAGTAATGTGCAAACATTACTGTGTTCCGGTTTGAAGGGGAATATTTCCAGAGAAATTACAGGGCTTAGAGATATAACATCTTAGGTCTCTGGGTGACGAGCGCAGTGCAGTGCTGGGTAACGATTTGGTCTCTTCATATACTATTTTTAAGCTTTCGGAATTTGAACACATAATGTTTATAATGAATTAAATCGTCATTAAGGCCTGTACATTATAAACATTATTTGGTCTTTTCATGTTCCAATAACTACGTGTCACTGTGCTGTTATGTGGCTTACCATCAGGCACATGTCCTGCTTGTCTCGTCACTCTTAATTTAACAAAAAAAATCGTATATCTCCGACTCTTTACCAAGTTCAAGCTTAATTCCAGTGTGTGCGCTGTACCCAGAAAATGCTTCGAAATCAATACTTTCATGTCGCAAAACACCGCATCAAATTAAACCTTACGTCCCAGTAACAAGACCTACATATTTCAAGCAAAGGTTGCATCTGGGCAATGGCCTTGAACTGGCTATTTTAGGTCAGGATCGGGTCAGCTTCCTGGAGTACTGACTATGAAATCAGTTTGTTATTTTCAGCCTTAAAGCCTGAAACATACGATTCATTTTGAAATGCAACGCTTACAGCTAAGTTATTATTTCTTAATTGTGGAATTGATAATAAATTCGTTTTGAGATGCAAGTTGCATTGTACTCGTATTTATCTTTTAGAAGCAGACTGAGCAAGAAAAAAAAGTAGTTTTTAACAATAAAACAATAATAGGTTTGCTCTTGACCGCAGTCTGGTATGAAGTTTGATGTTAGGCAATGATGTGGTGTAGGTAACGCGTGCCTACCCAGAAGAAACTGATTCACTCTCGGCTTGAAATTTTCGTTAACGAAAATTTCAGGCAACACATTCCAGAGACGTTTCATTATATATACATAGTACATACATACATCTATACACGGTATACCACAGTATACCTCTAGATACATAAATTATTTACACACAATTGTTGATACAGTTTAAAGTAATTAAACAAACTTTTATCTTGTATTCAATTTTGTAGAATTAACACAAATTTTGGCTGTTCATATTTAAATACAAAGATCTGTACGGATCTTTAGGTACTGTAGATTACTGTTTATAGGTAACTAGATGTCCGCCCCGGCGTTGCCCGTGGTACGTTATATAGTACTCATCAGGATCCCGTACATATACAACGATGAAAGAATGACTGAAATCGGTTCAGTCATTCCTGAGAATATACGAGTAGCTTTCAAACAAAACACCTCTTCAGTTACCTCCTACGCCACCTGTCGGAAATTATTGTACCAACACAGATTTAGAAAAAAAAATTGATTAGCAAAGGTTTATATATGTATTCAAGAGGTATGTAATCTGTGATATTCAATGACGCAATCTTAGAAAAGAGAGAAGCACGAAACGTTCGAAAACTCTCAAAATGGAATATTTTCCCCCGATTTTGTTACATTCTTGATTCATGCTCCGCTTCTATTAATAGTAGCGTTATGTTCTATAGCCTATAGGCCTATAGCCTTCCTCGATAAATGGACTATCCAATAGAAAAAGAATCTTTCAATCCGGACCAGTACTTCCCGAGATCCTAACCCGAGATCCCGTTCAAACAAACAAACTCTTCAGCTTCATGATATTAGTATAGATTAGTATAGATAAGATGTTCCACGCCAAAGTAAATATTTTAAATTCATAGTCGATTTAAACAACCTCTACACTTACTAGTCCAAGAAGTATACGATATCATTTAGTTTGTAGTATTCGTTTTATGTAGTCTGTTCTGTTCAGTAAGTAGACATATTTATATTAGGTACAAAAATTTAGTTTTTTTATTCGCTAATTAACTACTCCCAAATACACGGTTTCAGTCGTAAGCTTAGCTCAGCTAAGTTATGTCATGCGTCATCCATCAGCCCGCAGTGGCCCAGCTAGGTGGATGGCCTCAAATCTCTCCTTGCGAGAAAGGGCCCCGAGTTTTTTTTGTCACAGTAAAGAGTGATGAGACGAGCAGTACGTGTGCTTGGTGGTAAGCAACACGCCGGAGCATAACGGCACAATATCACGCAGCCATTAGAAAATAGTCCCAATCATACCTAGCACTGTACTTCGCTCGTTACTCAGAAATAAGTATAAAATGCTTTATCTATCTTCTATTCTTTGCATCATCTCTACTCCCTGTAATTTCTCTGAAAACATAGGCCTTCAAAGCGGAACACACAGAAGTTAGCATATTACTGTTTGGCGATAAAATGACTGCCAAAAATGTGGTCTCCAGGTGGACTCTGCAGAGTCCTACCACTACAAAAGCCGAGTACCAGCAGTGAGAACATTTATTGGGCTGCTTATGCAATAATCCCACGCTCACCACTGTCTTTTCGAAGTCATGGACGTAAAGCCACTCACTTTGAAATGGGGAAGGAAAACATCGTGAGGAAACCGAAATGGTTGATGTTCCAAAAACACGAACGAAGAGATTTGACTCTACTTTT
This sequence comes from Ectropis grisescens, assembly GCA_017562165.1. NCBI lineage: Eukaryota > Metazoa > Arthropoda > Insecta > Lepidoptera > Geometridae > Ectropis > Ectropis grisescens. The sequence goes on from CM029772.1 coordinate 1,410,626, forward strand.
GTGATAAGAACGTCTAGGCTGTGGAATACGTTGCCTAAGAGGGTTTTTCCCGATAGTTACAATCTTTGTGTCTTCAAATCGAGAGTGAATCGGTTTCTTCTAGGTAAACACGCTTCATCGTAGACCGCATCATCGTTTAACATCAGGCGAGATGGCGGTCAAGTGTAAACCTATAAAAGTTAAAAAAAAAAAAATGCACCTAAAATGTTTGGTGATATCACCATGCTGAATGAGTGCGGGTTGGTGGATGACACATGATCTCGAAAGATTCTAAGGTGCATGACGGTTTCCTCGAGGTGTTTTTCATGCCCTTCAATATCTTCTTCTGAGAGGAAGTCCTGAGTCTCAGCAGTTAGAACACTTGGCTGACTTATGCAAATAATGCGTGGACTTTGATTTGGTGAAACACTGTATGCTGTGGCCTCTAGCCTGAGGCGGCAGCGAGGAGCGGTGACCCAGTTTTGGCCGGTCCAAGGGCGATGCACGATCGATCGCAGCCGCCGCCGGTTCACGGTCGCGGGTGCATCATCCCTAGCAACACTGTCAACGATGAGATATGTTTTATAGTGTGTAGTGACGAGAGCAGCAAGTTTCATGTCCCTGATGGTAAGCAACATGCCTGCCCATAACAGCACAGTGACAAGCAGTCATCGGAACATGAAAAGTCCGAATCATTACCAAGCGCTGCTCTGCGCTCCACGCCCGAAATGAGATATTTTATTTCTATGCTCTGTAATTTCACGGGAAACATTGCCCTTCAATCTGGAACACAGTGGTGTCTTTGCATTACTGTGTAGCGGTAGAATAACTGGCCTATGTGTGGTATTCCCCCAGATGGACTCTGAAAAGGCTATTTACCTAATACAATTACCGCTAACGGCAAATAGTTCGTTAGGAATTACATACAGACACTTCAATTTTGTTACTGTGTATAGATTATAACGCTATGCATGTTTGTGTAACCGCAGCCTTCATGAAAAGGTTTGTATATTCGATAGAACCACCCCTTTCCAGATCGTTTAGCAGGCTCAAGGCTCCCCCGACGCATTTGACGAATGTCGCCCTTGACCTACAACTAGGCCAAACGCTGCACCCGGCCAGGAGATGCATATCGATTCCTGGGGCTGGGACATCTTAGTAGTAGTCAATACTCTTTGCAGACTCCACCTGGGAAAGTAAAGACATACAGAAACAGTTTATTATAGAAGTGTAACTCTCTAATTAGTCTGTGATTATAGACTACAGGCCCGTGGACAAAATTTATGGGTCATATGATACACAGGTAGACCTATGTAGGATGATAGAAGAGTATATAAAATTCAGTACTATGCCGACATTTGTAAGCTGTCCTTTAAGGCATAGTGCTGAATCTTATTATTTTATACCCTTCTATCATCCTACGCAGGTCTCCTGGTGTATCATATGTTATGACCTATACATTTTGTTCACGGGCTTGTGGCCTATTATTATCATCAGAGAAGTTAAAAACTTACAAAATATAAAAATCTTACATATTTCATAAATGGTGGCCTCATTGCTAATAGCGATTCCTAATTATTAGTGGCATCAAACACAAGAAGAAATAGACTGAAGATATATACCTAGACAGATAGTATGTTAAATACTCGTCAAAACAAGACCAATGGTTCAGCATGCATTCATTCATTTATTTTATTGCGTTGTAGGATCTTCATGTTGCGAAACGCTACTCACTTGTGAACTGTAGTAAAGCACGGTGCGAACGATTTTTGAATAGTATTTTAGCTATTAAATTACTCGCCAATATATAAAATTCTCGTGTCACAGTTTTTGTTGCCATACTCCTCCGAAACGGCTTGACCGATTTTGATGAATTTTTTATACTTATCCGGTATCTATGAGAATCGGCCAACATCTATTTTTCATCCCCTAAATGTTAGGGTAGTCCACCCCAAATTTTTATTTTATTTTTAGACAAAACTTTTAATTTCTATTATTTTATGATACAACATACAAAAAATACATACAATGCTCAATTTTACCATTCTACGATCAACCCTTATTTTTAATAGCCATTTTAGTAATTTAATCATTTTTCCTCTCGGTCGAAAACTGATCAATCGTCATTTAATTAGTCATCCCCGCCAGTTGTCTACAGGTGTCACTTCTGACCCAGTAAACAGCACGATAATTTGGGGATCAAAAGTAGTCTAGCATATATATAGTTAGTACACGGTAATCTCGGGAACTATCGGACCGATTTAAAAAAATCATTCACCGTTCTTTCATATGTACGTAATCCTTGAATGATGTAGGTTACATATATGTACCACGGGCGAAGCCGTGCTAGCCGTGCTAGCCGTGCCGACTACCCCTAACATTTAGGGGGATGAAAAATAGATGTTGGCCGATTCTCATAGATACCGGATAAGTATAAAAAAATTCATCAAAATCGGTCAAGCCGTTTCGGAGGAGTATGGCAACAAAAACTGTGACACGAGAATTTTATATATTAAGATTAAGATATGCATAAATTTATAAGCATAAACGATTACGACAGGAACCATATTATATGGCACAAGCGCTACAAGTTGGTCCCATACAATAAAAACTGTTTATTACGAGTACATAAATATTCATTTTCAATTAACAAAAAAACATTTTTTTTTAATTGAGATCAAACTGCGACAACTCCGTTCTTTTAACTAATGACTTACACCACTATGATATGCAGACTGTATAAATATAAACTACATAATTATCATAAATATAACAAGAGTCACCACGCCAACAATCGGTTTTACTCCTCGGCTACGTTGGACATCAAAACACTTTCTCAACGACCATCCCGTTCCACCATTCCACTCCTTGCTTCAACTGCTCAATTTCAGAAAAAAGCTCATCACATCCGCCGTATTCACGAAATTTCTATCCCATTTAGCAAACTCACGGCCAGTGGTACGAGAGAAGCGAGGCGAAAGTTGTCCTCGGCCAACCCGGGTAGGTTGCAGTGCATGTGACGGATGGTGTCCTTGACCTCGTCACCGCCGCCATCTTGTGGCATCAATCGCTGCACCGATTTATTGGGCACCTCACCTCGAACCGAGGCTGCCATTTGTCTTTCGCTTTTTTAATTCGATGTACATTTAGTTGTTTGTTATAGTTTTTTGGAATGAGCCTTACGGCAGACTTGGGAGGAGATAGAGCGTTTGCTACGCGACAGAACTGAAAGAAATGTGAGACTAAATTTATTAGAAATATGTATAAAGTAAATGACGCATAACAAGAACAAAATTAAAAATTTTGACTAACCCCCGACTACTTCGGATCTCGGATTGTATCTGTATAACGTTCTATTAGTCAAGCCCTTTGATTTGATACCCATATTAAGGGAGTAATGAAAAAATAAATGTATTTCGCCATTTTGTGGTAGCGGCCATTTTAGATTTAAATTAGTCATAGTGCAAAGCATAGTGTCAAGCCCTTTCATTTGATATCCATATTCATATTCATACTCTTTATTAATAAAATATCATTTTACACGTCAACTTAAATCAAACAATAAAAATTACATTTATAATGTAACTACAACCGAAAATAGTACGTAAAATTAATTAAATGATCTCCATATTGAGATAGTAGTAAATAAACAATTTTCGTACAAAAAATTAAACCGACTTCAAAACCACAAATAGGCACTCAAAAGCGAAAAATAAACTAAAATCATTATTATAAGCGCTACTCACTCATCTATTTGAAGTCGGTGCCAGCCAAATCTAACAGGTATAGGATAGATACTACTTACCTGTGCCTACATAGCATCAATCTACTAACTTTTTGACCTGACTGGCACCGACTTCAAATAGATGAGTGAGTAGCGCTTATAATAATGATTTTAGTTTATTTTTCGCTTTGAGTGCCTATTTGTGGTTTTGAAGTCGGTTTAATTTTTGTACGAAAATTGTTTATTTTACTCTTTAGTGTACAAGAACAAAATTAAAAATTTTGATCAAACCCTGGATTACCCTGGATACCTTGGATTTGTTATCTGTACAACATTCTACTAGTCAAGCCCTTTCATTTGATACCCATATAAAGGGAGTTGTGAAAAAAGAAATGTATTTCGGCATTTTGTGGAAGCGGCCATTTTGGATTAGAATTTTTCATAGTGAAAAGTATTCTACTAGTCAAGCTCTTTCGTTTGATACCCAAATTGAGGTAGTAATGAAAAATATAATATAATTCGCCACTTTGTCGTGGTGGCCATTTTGGATTTGAAATTTGTTATAGTACATAGTACTCTACTTTTTTTTTTTTTTTTTTATTTAAATTAGCCACTCCACAGACTCCGGGGTCCGTGATCTTTGTCATTACAATTATCGTTTTTTACACATATCTTGGATAAGGAGAAGAAGAGGAAAATAGGAGGAGTTGGGTACATTTAAAATCTAATTCTAGTGCTCGTCTGTAGAGCCGATCACTACCGGTTGGGATTCCGCTAGTAATCGACTCGACATCGAGTGTTTGCCTTGTCATTTGCCTAAGCTGCCTCCTCCCGGCCCAGAGCCTCCACAACGGCCGCATTTCTGTCCCTGATGGCCATCTGTAGGTTAAAATCGCGGATGGTCTTCGGTGATGCAGCCCACGCTCGCCGCACGAACCGACCGATGGCGTCGTCGGTGTCGTCAGCGTAATATGTGAAGGTCCCCGTGTGCCGTGAGATTGCCACTACCGCATGGGGCACGCTCTCGTGCAGCTTCATGTTTGCCTTGGTTTTGATTACGATTACCGACTCGTATGTTGGTCCTTGAGCTTCATGGATAGTAAGGATGCGTGACCCGGTGCCTGATCCATAACCCTGGTTTGTCAGGGTCTCCTTCTCCTCTTGAGTGTGAACTAAGAAGAGGGTATTTGGTAGGGTGTTGGGTATTTGCGCTCCCTTATATCTTCTCTGTTCTAGGGACTTTATACGGGACGCTGAAGAGTACATACCGGAGTATATTTCCCTCAGTGCATATGCGACGTCCATTGGGTTTCGATGTGTGCAGAGCAACTCCTGGCTGATCTTTGTTACCAGGTTCGGGCGATGATACCTCATTTCGAAGAGATTTTCCCTGTCGATATAAGGCAACTGATTGACGTCTCCAATGAGGACAATTTCACCAGCACCAGACAGCCTTGAAGCCATCACAATGGCTCCAAAATGGTTCATGAGAGCTTCGTCCACCATGAGGCGACTGAAACTTTCTCTACCGAAACCATTTACCAGAGCAGAAGCCATGGTTCGCACTCTGGTTTTGACCAGGTTTCCGATTCGGTGCGATAGCTTTTCTCTTAGATCTTTTGCTGCCTCAGTTGTTGTAGTGATGATGGCGTCCTTGTCCACGTCGAAGTGTCTAATCACCCATGTTGTTTTCCACATCCTGGAACTCCGTTGACCCACTGTATTCTCGGTACCTCCCAATTTTCCCAATCTGCTTTGACGTTTCCGTTCCCTTCGATGGTCTTGGCCATCTCTAGGATCTTATCGTCCAGCATAATCTTGGTGCATCGGGCAGTAACTACAATTGGGTCATTTGGTGGTGTCGCATAAACAGGCACTCCCGCGCGCTCTGTCTCTCTCTCGTTCAGTGTCACGAAGCCATTTTCTGCACTGTAAGCTGCCATATACTGTCCTGTCATGGTTCCCTTGATGACCCGGGAAGTGACATTATTGTAAATGGCTGCTTCGGCCTCCTCGAGTTTCGCCTTTAAAAGGCTTTCACTTCCTAGCCTATAGGACTGCATGATGTTTTCGCAGGTCTTGAGGTTGACTTGTCGTGTCGCGCTCAGTGTGGCTATGAATTCGATGAAGGCGTTGCGTGCATGGCTCCGCGGCTCCGAAGCCGTGACATAGCGGGGCGGTTCAACCTGTCCCATGTCGGCTCTCGTTCGGGCTGGTTGTTGCTGTGAAGCTGCTTTGGGGTCTTTGACGTCGAGGGGGCGATGAATGGGATGTGATTCGGAGTACGCTCCTTGCTGCTGCGTTGAAAGCAGTCACGAACGCCGTGTTGGTGCCTCGGCTGCTAGTTAGATTGGCTGAGGCTTTTCCGCGGCTGCCCTCTGCTGTACTCTTTCGGAGCCGGTTTGGATGGTCGAACTAGGAACAGGATGTCCCCAGCTGTCAGTTGCATTTGTTTGGTCGTGCGAAGGGGCTCTGAGGAAGCTCAGATTTTCTCCCCTGTCTTCGTATACGACAACCTCATGATGTTTAGAGGCCTCAATGCAACCCAGCCGGTCTGCGACTCTCGCTCTTGAATATTCGATTGCCATCGCATCCACGCTTATCACCCGGGGTGTTTCACCTGCATTTCTGCTCAGATGTGCGAGCAGCGCACTTGCCTGTGTGAAAGGCGTCCGACCTTCCGAGTACTCTATTAGTGCAATCGTTTTGTTTTCGATCGCACCAACCGAAATCGGTGGCCGTCTACCTCGCACACCGGCATGGCGTCGTAGGTTTTCCGCTTCATCGTGACTTTTGCGGTACTCCCATTGAGCAGGCAAGACAATCCAGGCGACAAACGGGCTCGTTTCCGCTCCCAAGCGAAGCAAAAGCTTATTCCGAATCTTTCTTTGTTGCTGTCCATGAAGAGAGCCACTCCGCGGATACGGATCCCTGCTTCTCCTCGGTCTGCGTTCTCCAGTAGTTGTTTGACGGAGATGCTCTTCGAGGAGTTATGTTGGGCGGGAACCGCATGCCGCGCGGCGTCCACAGACAGCGGGGCAGGGTGTGGTGGTGATGGGGGCGCGTATTTGAATTAGTGGGTTTCTCATGGCCGCTATGCGGAATGAGCTCTCCATGAAGGACAGGAGCCGTGTTCTGTTATCTGGATCTACTAAGATGTTGTGGAGATCCGAGACAACCAGTCTTCTGTCGATCATAGATTCGAGCTCATGTCTTGCGACCATGAATCGGGGACAATCGACTAGCACATGCCAGACTGTTTCGGGTTGGTTGGGGTCACACTCGCATGCCGGACTGCTCTTGAGCTTAAATCTGTACAGGTAATCTGCTATTCCTCCGTGTCCCGTCAACGCTTGTACCTGGAAGGAGTCAGTTTCGTGGTTCTCATCACCCGATATGCGTTTGCTATATCGGGGAGGAACGTCTGGGTGACTTTTCCGGTGTCCCAGGTCTCATATCGATCCTGCCATTTCTTGACCGATTCTTCGCGGATTTTCCTTTTGACGTAGGACAAGGGGATCCCTCGTAGTCCCTGGGTGACTCTGTGAGTGCCGCCGATTTGGCCAGTTCGTCGGCTCTTTCGTTGCCGACGGTGCCAACATGCGCTCTCACCCAGAAAAGACGAAGAGATCTTCCTTCAGCATTTATCTGTCCAATGTTTTCCTTTACGCACTTAACCAAGGGTGGCTCGTTTTGGGTTACTTAGCAGTTCGAGTGAAGATCGGGAGTCACTCAGGACATTGACTTCTGGGTCCTTGCTCTTTAACGCCATTTGAGTTGCCCGGTACAGAGCATAAAGTTCCGATTGAAAGACTGTGCATTCGGAGTGGAGCTTGAAGGTCGAGTTCTTGACCTCTCTGCCATTCTCCCACCATGTTAGAGCATAGTACTCTACTAGTCAAGCCCTTTCATTTGATACCCAAATTGAGGTAGGTTGTGAAAATATTTTGTCCGCCATTTTGTGGAGGCGGCCATCTTGAATCGACATTAACCAGACATAGCTAAGAACATCTGCTATGGTATTAACCTTGAAATAAAAGAAACCGCATCGAAATCGGCCCATCTGTTTGAGTTCTACTACGGTGCCACAGCAGATAGACAGACACACAGACAGACATCGACGTCACTTATAACACCCCTTTTTTTGGCCGGGGGTTAAAAACAAGTTTTTATTAAAGCATTTACACAATTTTGTATTGACAGGGTCGAGATTCATAACTTTTGTGAAATCTACAACGTCATCCAGATACGCAATTTTTCAGTTTTTGGTTCATATTTCAAAAACTACTTGACCGATTTCAAAATGATTTATATGGGACCATTCGGAAAGCATACCCATCCGAACACAAAAAGAAATTTAAAAATCGGTTCAGAGGTTCTCGAAAATCAGGTAACATACATAAAAAAAAAAAAAAAACATAGGGGTCGAATTGATAACCTCCTCCTTTTTTTGGAAGTCGGTTAAAAAAATATATAATTCGGCATTTTGAGGGGGCGGCCATCTTGTATTTGAAATTGGTTATAGTGCATAGTATTTCACTAGTCAAGCTCTTTCATTTAATACCCATATTGTTGTACGTTGTGAATAAATATTTTGTCCTTCATTTTGTGGAGGTGGCCATCTTAAATCGATATTAACCAAACATAGCTAACAACATCCTCACGGATATTATTCTTCAAAAAAAAAACCGCATCGAAATCGCCCCATCCGTTTGAGCTCTACGGTGCCACAGACAGACACACACATAGACAGACAGACATCGACGTCAAAATTATAACACCCCTTTTTTTGGTCAGGGGGTCACAAACAGCCCGTGTTCACCAACACGGGCTGTTTGTGACTTTATTTTTAAGATGATCGTAGGTACCATAAAAGAATAAAAATTAAGCAATTTTTTACAATTTTGTTCGTACCTGGTGTCCCATAACACCACATGGGTTTACTGAAGTGCTCTTGCAGTGGTAGGTAGCGACGCAATTCAAACTTTTCATATTACAAAATACTATGCCACGGTGTGATGCTATGAACAAGCGTATTGCTTATATATGTAGAGGTGGAGCACTTCGTAAAGTCCGATTGGGGGAAATACCATGCCTTTGCTGGTTATTCTGGCATCGAAAGGTATTGAAATCTCAAAAAGTAACCTAGCAAAAATGAAAATTTTGCAGGAGTTTCAGTCAAATGAAAGTAGAAAAAACGAAATAAAAAAGTATAAAAAAGTTTTGAGAAGCGTCTTTACTGAAGCAAAACGTAATCAATTAAGTATCAGAATAAAAAAATCCGAGAACAAACTAAAAGAAACATGGAGGATAATAAATGAGCAGGTAAAACATAACAAAAAACAAAATAAAATAAGAAGGATACTTAAACTTAAAGTGGGGAATGGAAAAGAAATTACAAATTCTAAAGAAATAGCGGATTCATTCAATAACTTTTTTAAGAATGTCGCGCACAAATTAACGAGTAATACACAAACAGATCCTAGTAAATGTGTTCCTTATTTAAAATTAACAAATAAAGTACAAAGCAAAATACACTTCGCCCCAGTAGATTTAGAAGAGTTGGTGACAACCATAAAAAATATGAAACCGAAAACTACATCTGACATTTATGGCATGAGTCCTAAAACTCTTCAAAAATTAATTTTAACAAACAATAACATTTTAGAATTAATATATATTACAATCAATTATTGTCTAGAGAAGGGAGTGTTTCCCGAATGTCTAAAACGTGGTAGAGTGATTCCACTGCATAAAAAAGGAGATGATACGGAACCTGGTAATTATCGACCAATTTGCATTTTACCTGTGATATCAAAGTTACTAGAAACTGTAATTAAAAGGAGAATTTTGGACTACTTTGAAAACAACCATCTTTTCACAGCTTCTCAATTTGGATTTCGTGCAGGAAAATCTACCGAAATGGCGATAAGAAAAGTAATATATTATATTTTGGAATCACTGGATAAAGCAGAAAAATGTGCTAGTATATATTGCGACTTGTCAAAAGCATTCGATTGCCTACGCCATGACATCTTGATTCTGAAGCTACAGCATTATGGGTTTCAAGGAGCTGAGCTTGATATGATGAAGGCATACCTCAAAAACCGATCCCAAATTGTGTCACTGAACGACGATGACAAATCAGAAGAAAGTATCATGGATATAGGCGTGCCACAAGGATCAATATTGGGGCCATTACTATTTCTGATTTATGTCAATGATCTTGCTAACATAATGCCTGATTGGACTTACATAAGTTTATTTGCAGATGACACTCATGTTGGTATAAGGGATAAACTTAAAGATAGGCTAAATGAAAAACTTACAGAGGCTATAGGTATTTTGAGTAAATGGTTTAGTGACAATGGCATTATTATGAACGCAGACAAGACAGCTGTAATGTATTACAGGTCCAAGAAAGGTGGATTCAATGAAAATGGGCTGAAGGAAAATGTTTTCTTGGTTACACAATTGATAATACTATAACTCACACAGCACATATCGGAAAAGTATGTAGACAGTTGTCAAAAGCAAATTACGCACTTCTGAAACTGAAGCCATTAGTGGATAAAGCTGCTATGCTTTCGTTGTATTTTGCTTATGTACATTCAAGAATAAGGTATGCTATAACAGTATGGGGAAACGGAAAAGACATGATAAGGGTATTACGAGCCCAAAAAAGAGCAATGAGAATAATTTTCGGTTTAAAAAAAAGAACGTCTATGAGAGAACATTTCAGAAGTAAAAAAATTATGACTGCTATATCGTTATATATCTACAGTTGCTTGTTAGAGATATATGACGAAAAAGTGACCCTCATGAAGACAAAACCTAGGTATATAAGAAAGTGCCGAGTTTATGATGAATTGCAAATACCTAGAAATAGACTGACTAAAGTACAGAAGCAAGGCATTTATAGTAAAATTTGTATGTTCAATAAGCTGCCAAAAAGCGTCACAAAACTAGATAAAAAACGTTTTACAATAAAATTAAAATACTTTTTCGAGTCCAATCCCTTTTACTCACTAAATGAGTTCATGAAACTTAATATGACAGATTCTTCATTCTTGCAAACAAGTGATTTAGTTTCAAACCAATAAGTTTCAGTTCCATGGTTGTTATTGACATAGTCTCATAGTAATTTATAGCAGATATATATACCTATGTTTTTTGTTTTTCTGTTATTTTTAGTTTTTTTTTTTTGTATAATTGTGCCCTTTTTTTGAATTTGACAGATGTTTAAAAAAATTTGACATTTACTTTTACTGAATGAATTTGATAATGTATGCATTTATGTTTAAAAAAATTGACATTTACTTTTACTGAATGAATTTGATAATGTATGCATTTATTTTAGTTGAATATGTTTATTGTATTATGATCTATATTTGACAGATTTTGTAAATTTTGTGCAAAATTACCATTTGAGCATTTTTAGCTAAGTAATTTTTGACAAAGGTTCGTAATGATGTTTGTTAATTTGGGCCCGAATTGTTTAATGTTAATACATACTTAATACATGATTATAACGGTGTAAGAATAATATTGTTGGAATTAATTATAACTTGATCGAATTTTGTATTGACTTACCTAATGTAACAATTTGTTATAAGGCCAATAAATATTTCTATTCTATTCTATTCTACCGCCAAGCAGTAATGTGCAACCATCACTGTACTCTTTCAACCATTTGAAAGGCAATGTTTTTAGATAAATTACAGAGCGTAGAGATAAAACATCTGTCCTCGCACGACTGGCCTCGTGGCTTAGTGGGTAGTAACCCTGCCTGCAAAGCCGAGGGTTCGACTCCCACTCAGTGCAAATATTTGTGTGATGAGTTTAAATATTTGCACTGTGTCTGGGTGTTTCTATGTATAATAAGTATGTATTTACAACTATGTAAGTATTTATATCAGCTATCTGGCCGCCATATTACAAGCTTTGCTTAGTTTGGGGTCCGATGGTGTTGTGTGTGAATTGTCCACCAATATTTATTAATCTTATTTCTGTGGTTGACGAACGCATACCGCACAACAGGAATGTTGCTTACCGTCGCATCGGGCGCATTCTCGCTTATCTCATCTCTCTATGCTGTTAAATAACTATTTGCAATAGTTATTATAATAATAATAGCTTCCACTTAATTTGGAAATGTTAATTATTTTTAAATATGAGGTATAATAATAGAAAAAATGAAAGTACATTTATAAGCAAAAAAACAAGGAGAAGTCTTAGAAGAACTTTCCTATTTTATGATCTTACAGTAAAATTAATGTACTGTTCATAATTAATACACTGATTTACCGAATAAAATTAATGTAATGATTTACCAACTGTTTAAAAAACGACTAAAATTTTGCAACCTAGAAACAGATTTCAAAAATTTTATATTTACGAAATTCGTTACTATTAGTAGTGGCGGTAGACGCTTTAACTATTCACAGAGTATTTCGTTTTTTTTTCTTTAAGTATTGGTGGACAATTCACACACAACACCATCTGACCCCAAACTAAACAAAGCTGCCAGTGGACAATTCACACACAACACCATCTGACCCCAAACTAAACAAAGCTGCCAGTGGACAATTCACACAACACCATCTGACCCCAAACTAAACAAAGCTGCCAGTGGACAATTCACACACAACACCATCTGACCCCAAACTAAACAAAGCTGCCAGTGGACAATTCACACACAACACCATCTGACCCCAAACTAAACAAAGCTGCCAGTGGACAATTCACACACAACACCATCTGACCCCAAACTAAACAAAGCTGCCAGTGGACAATTCACACACAACACCATCTGACCCCAAACTAAACAAAGCTGCCAGTGGACAATTCACACACAACACCATCTGACCCCAAACTAAACAAAGCTGCCAGTGGACAATTCACACACAACACCATCTGACCCCAAACTAAACAAAGCTGCCAGTGGACAATTCACACACAACACCATCTGACCCCAAACTAAACAAAGCTGCCAGTGGACAATTCACACACAACACCATCTGACCCCAAACTAAACAAAGCTGCCAGTGGACAATTCACACACAACACCATCTGACCCCAAACTAAACAAAGCTGCCAGATAGCTGATATAATACATAAATAGTTTTATATACATACTTATTATAAATAGAAACACCCAGACACAGTGCAAACATTTGAATTCATCACAGTTTTATAATATCTTTAAATTAATTAAAATAAAATAAATACTTAAGGGGGCTTCCATACAATAAAAGAGGGTTTAACCGTTAATTTGCTTATGGTACGAAACCCTTCGTGAGCGAGTTCCACTCGCACTTTGGCGATTTTTTTATTATAAAGCGTATGTTTGTGTGCTTTTGTAGTACGCAAGCAAGAAGTGAATACTTCTTCTCTTTATTCCTCATGCTAAGAAGTAGCACCTGTAACTTTAACCATAGAATACATAATATCTTCAATGCAAGAAATAGTAACCTGAAATGAGTTACAATGTTGACTTGCCAACCTTATGGCATCGGGTTTTTGTGACGGTGAGCGAAATTTTTCCTTAACGCGCCAAAAAAAGAATAATTCTATAATTTGGATCACGATTAAAATCCTGTCTGCCTATTCCATTCAATATAGATTTCTAAAGCTTTTTTTTATAGTAACGAGTGACGAGACACACAGGATAATATGTGCCTGATGGGAAGCAACAAGCCTGCCATATACCAGCACAGTGACACGTAGCTATTGGAACACGAAGAGTCCAAATCATAATCTAGCACTGCACTGTGCTCGTCCCCCAGAGATATAAGTTGTTTTATCTCTATACCCTGTAATTTCACTGGAAACATTGCCTTTCGAACCGGAACACAGTAATGTTTGCTCATTATTACTTGGCTGTAGAATAACTGGCAAAGGTGTACTTCCTCAGATAGACTCTGGAAAGAGTCCTGCCAATACTCAATTAACACGTTCATTGCATTATGAGGTCGAACAAACCACATGCGTGGCTTCTCGCAGGTGCGGCAGTCAAAATTGCGTTCTCTCACTCTATGCGGGAGGCGACCATTTTAAGATTTCTATGAGTATAACAGAGATAAATATATAAAATTGCTTCTCTTACAAAGCCTAGCCTAATAGCTATGTTAAAGTAACATGAGGTCAAAGAAGCCTCAACCGCACTGAGTATTTATTAGTTACGTACAGTGCGGAGTGAGGTCTATCTGTCTCAAAAATTGTAGGCCTCATAGCCGCACGGGTGAGGCGCGGGCGGCGGGCGCCCGCGCATCCTAACTTAGTGACGTGATAAGTATCGATACGGAAGCACGCTGCTGGCGCTAAAATATTAGAAGGAAAAGGTAAGAAAACGTCAAATCATCATAACCACCAATGTCACCAATGAAACCACCAAAATCACCAATGAAACCACCAAAATCACCAATGAAACAAGAATAAAATACAAAATTTTGATTTACCCCTCGACTATCTCGGATTTGTTATTTGTACAACATTCTACTAATCAAGCCCTTTTATTGTATTGTGGAATGTTTAGGTATTGAATATAAGTATATCATATACCCATATTGAGGAATGACACACACATACCTCAATATGGGTATCACATTTGATACTCATATTGAGGGAGTAGTGAAAAAATAAATGCAATTCGCCATTTTGTGGTGGCGGCCATCTTGGATTTGAAATTTGTTATACTGTGTAGTATTTTATTAGTCATGCCCTTTCATTTGTTCCAGTTTGAAGGGCAATGTTTCCAGAGAAATTACAGGGCTTAGAGATATAACATCTTAGATCTCTGGGTGATGAGCGCAGTGCAGTGCTAGGTAATGATTTGGACTCTTCATATTCCAATAGCTGCGTGTCACTGTGCTGTTATGTGGCATGCATGTTGCTTACCATCAGGCATATGTCCTGCTCATCTCGTCACTCCTTATTTAAAAAAAAAAATTTGATACCCATATTGAGGTAGGTTGTGCAGAAATATTTTGTCCGCCATTTTGTGGTGGCGACCATCTTGAATCGATATTAACCAAACAAAGCTAAGAACATCCGCACGGATATTAACCCTCAAATAAAAAAGCCGCATCGAAATCTGCCCATCCGTTTGAGCTCTACGGTGCCACAGACAGACACACACAGACAGAAAGACAGACATCGACGTCAAACTTATAACACCTCTTTTTGATCGGGGTTAAAAAGTGGTCAACGAAAGCAGTGCATAGGTTGCTGCGACAAATTAAGACTGACGTTAAATAGCTCCCAGGCTGCAAAAAAAAACTAAGAAAGCTACTTTTGTGTCCGGTGTAATAAATCCTTCTGCTTGCCCTGTATCAAAAACATTTTGAGTAAATAAATTGTAATTGAATATCGTAACTGCAATTCTCTTTTATTCACAACACTAGTCGCGACGCTCATAGAACTGTCTTTCAGTGCGATGTGAGGCAGAACAGATGTCATTTATATTTTTTTTAATTTATTCGTTATCTAAATGTCATAACTGTGGGCGAAGCAGGATTCAATTTTGATTAATCTTTAAGTTATTAATGGTAAATTTTCAAGCAATTATTTTCACAATTATGTGTAAATATTGAAAGTGTTTTAGGAAACAATTTTGTGAGGCTTAAAAGGTCCCAGACGCACTGGATAGTTGGTCAACTTTGCCTCGAAAAGACCTCATACGCACTAGCTGAAAGCCTACGAAAAATGGCCTCGCAGTGACCGTGTTAATACGAAAGGAAATTTAATCGAATAGTTAATAGGTATCAAAAGTAAATAAAATGTAGCGGAAAGAAAACCTCTGGGAGATCGATAGCCAGTTATCCTCAGCAAATGAGCCCGCTGCAGCCTTGCACCAGTGACCCAAATCCGGGGTTCATGACCAGCGGTCGGCGCAGCCTCGGCGTGCGCCGCTACTTGTTGGTACCTGGGCTTTTTTCTACATCTTATTTGCGAACCCCGATTTCTGATTGTATGATTATCCAGTTATCCAACACATTGCTTTTCGTCCCTTTTTTTAGAACGATCGTTTATAACTTTTAGCAACCGACTAAAAAAAGGGGTGTTATAAGTTTGACGTCGATGTCTGCCTGTGTGTGTCTCAGTCTGTGGCACCGCAGAGCTCAAACGGATGAACAGATTTCGATACGTGTTTTTTTATTTAAAGATTCTGTGCAATGGTTCTTAGCTATGTTTGGTTAATATCGATTCAAGATGACTGCTCATGAAAAGTCTTGACTAGTAGAATGTTGTACAGATTACGAATCCGAGGTAGTCGGAAGTAAATATTTTTAATTTTGTTTATTTTAATCTACACAAAAAGTTTAAATGTTTGTTGTTTGTAAAAACTTAATTAGTAAAATCTGGACTGGAATAAAAATGTACTGAACACTATTCAATATTTTTATAAAAACATACTTATTGCGACATTAGAGTTGAGTTACTAACTGTTGCACCTAGGTAAATGGTAAGATTCTCATTAATTTAAAAAATGGTAGTCATAGGGGCTGCCCGTAGAAACGAAAATTCATAACTCAGAATTTGATAGCTTACTTGGAAATTACGCGGGTAACGCCAGAGGGCGCTGATAGTCTGGGATAAATCTTCAAAGCATTGTCATCTTAATAAGTCTTCTAACCATGGCCTGTGGTCCGTGTGTGGTGCACCAAAGGAAATTACAGTTCAAAAACACTTAGAACTTAATGTTTGGCAGAAACATTTGTAGATGCTCGAAATTATGAAAGTAATCTACAACACTTTACAAGGTCAACTCTGCCCAGCGAGCAACACGGAAGGAAGTAGGCATACACCGCTTTTCCCCTCTGTCAAAGTACAAGTCCGCGTGGACCATGGAGTTTGTTAATATACTGTGGCTGAGGGCGGGGATAGATTTGTGAATGATGCTTTATTTTTTATGTGTTAGTGATTTGGCTGTGTGAGTATAATCGGCAATGGATCGGTACAGGTATATTTTGTATGTAATAGTGCGGCTTTGCGCTAGTGTGCAACTTTCCCTTCCCGCAAGAAATGACTGAAAGATTTGAACAATATTTTTTAGATAAGGCTACTCCTTTCCGTGCTTGCTCGGAAGATCGAGTTGCTCGATGACTCTGCCAGATGAAAATAGGTAGATCCTACCTACGTAGACTGTACTTCAGATGTTTTTCTTGAAATTGTTGTTCTATTTGGTTTTATAAAACTATTTTTCTGTAAGTATTAAAGAACAAGGGTAACGTCTTCCGTGTTAATGATATAAAACTTCCCCCGGACAAAATTTTTTCCGTAGATTAAAACTACTAAGTTTCAATTATAATGTACGTATGTCACCTAATTAGGTGTTATCAAGAATGCTTATTGTTCTTTGTCAAACTACTTGACTACGAAAAAAACTTTCACATTCGTAAAAATAGGCAAAAATAACGCAGATTTTTTATTCATAAAAGATTATATTAGAAGATATTAATTCCATTAGAACATATAACTGTTCTAATGGAATTAATAACAACAAGCAAAATTTGTTGATAGACAAGTGATTTTACTAGGAGAATCGCGAGTCTTAACTAACCATTTTTTTGTACGTTTTGGTTACGAATACCCGTGAGCCTGGGGGAGACAGTCGTGTTATGTCAGTCGTCTCGATATCATGAACGAACATAGTGCCCTTACCGACTAAAACCTCCTCGGGGTTCCATCACATCAACTACTTTTAACAATTACTTTTGTTACATATACAAAGCACAGATTCGCTCCTGTATGGAGTACTGTTCGCACCTTTGGGATGGATCGGCTAAGTATCAGCTTGAGGCTCTGGAATCGATTGAGAGGCGTGCCAAAAGGCTCATAGGCAAAGACATTCTAGCGCGAAAAAGACTTCAAAGTCTTGAACTTCGCCGCAAGATTGCTAGCTTATCGGTTTTTTATCGGATACACTTCGGGGAGTGTGCGACTGATCTGCATGATCTAATACCTTCTTGCCCTTTTTCTATCGTACTTCTCGTAACTCAAAGAAGCGGCACCGTTTCATGGTGGATATTCCAAAGACACGGACGAAGAGGTTTGACTCTACGTTTGTGATAAGAACATCTAGGCTGTGGAATGAGCTGCCTGAGTGGGTTTTTCCCGATAGTTATAATCTTGGTGTCTTCAAATCGAGAGTGAATCGGTTTCTTCTAGGTAAACACGCTCCATCGTAGACCGCATCGTCGCTTAACATCAGGCGAGATGGCGGTCAAGTGTAAATCTATAAAAGTTAAAAAAAAAACTACTGTCGTGAGCGCGTGACCGCTCTCGCATTCTTCCGCCAACTCTCCGTGGCTTGACGTTTTGACGATGAAAACATCACGACGAAAACATTATATTAACGGTTCGAAAACCTCACCTTCAGTGGCATTACGAACAGAAAGAAGTGGTGCGCGTGGGATTTGAACCAGGGGCTCCAGACCGGCAAGTTAGTACCATTCTCCTGACTTGACGGTGAAGGAAACGAGATATAAGAAAGAGAGAGACAAATATCGCAAGGAACTGATGTATCCTAAGGAAGACATCTGTCTAGGATATGTGTCGGTCGTCAACCTGTAAGTATCTACTTGATTAGTGTGGCGGATTACGTCCATAGATAGAACGAATAACCAACGGCCTATGGCTTTGTAGGTAGTGAGATTTACGCCCAAGACCAGTCCAAAGGTAAAGAGCCTTTCTTAGCGTATTTGCAACAAAACTCATTACACGTCGGTTCAACAACCCAGACAAAATATTTCCGCTAAATGAATGGCTTTGACCCCAATAGCCAAACCATGTAGAACTGGCCACAACGGATCCTCACATCCTGTTGTGAACACTCCGACTGGACTTCCCCGGGTAAACTTCTGAAATGTCTGCTTAAGTGCTTACTACTTTCAGATTGGTAAACATAATAAAAATTAGTAGATATCACAGACGGAAATAGACATCGTTTCTTTTAAATATTGGTGATTTTTTTGTAAAAGTTTGTCATTACCGCATGCTTTAGTAGTCAAGAAAAAGAGCGAGAGGAAACCACCTTAAAGAAATCCTTCGGATCAAATAACATGGTGCATCATCATCAACAGCCCACTAAATGTTCCCACTGCTGGGACTCGGGCCTTCTCTCGCAAGGAGAGAGTTAAGGCCGTAATCCACCACGCTGGCCCAGTGCGGGTTGGTAGATGACACCTGACTTCGAAAGATTCTAGGTACATGTCGGTTTCTTTACCGTTTTAAGTTAACGGCATTACGCACATGACTTCGAAAAGACAGTGGTGCGTGTGGGGTTTGAACCCGGGGGCTCCGGATCGGCAGGCGCCGTTCTCCCGACTAGACCAGCCGTAACTTATACATGGTGCATATTACTATGTAATTTTAATATATTATCATTTTTATGCTTTTTTATGCTCTACTTTCAGCTGCAAATATGTTCGTTCAGCTTTATTGAGAAGTTATTTTACTTGTTTTCAGCTATCACGGTTGTTTACTATTCAGTTTTTTCTTACTATTAGTTGTTATTAGCTCTTCTTAATTTCTAAGATTTTTACAATAAGTATAATATAAACATTATAAAAAACTTAAAAAACTAGGGTGCCGCCAGCAGCGGAGCAGGGCCCAAGCTACCGGTGGTTAGGGCTGCAGAGTGAGGAACCTCCTGACGATGCGCGCTGTGTCGAGGATGACCGCCGCGTGCATCTGACCCGCCATCCAACCGTCTAGCGAAAGTCTCTTGAGATGTTGGTCGAGATTGTTTGCTATAAAGCCGTTTGCCGACACGACTATTGGGACTATGATCGTCGAATCAACATCCCACATGGCGGTATTGGCGGTAATCTCGTGAGCCAAGTCTACTTGCTAAGTCTGTCCTTCTCGGCTTATTAATTATGGAATATTTGCAGTAGTTACACTCCGCGAGGCATAAGCTGAGCTTTGCATTTGTGTGAGTGTACATGGATAGTGTAGGTGTGACAACCGGCCTTAGGCGCGGCGCCATTCTGTCTCGCCGCGCTCCTGCCTGATTGGTGATCACTAACACTAATGCAAAGCTCAGCCTATACCTCGCGGACAAAATTTCAAGCTCCTGCCTGATTGGTGATCACTCACACTAATGCAAAGCTCAGCCTATACCTCGCGGACAAAATTTCAAGCTCCTGCCTGATTGGTGATCACTCACACTAATGCAAAGCTCAGCTTATACCTCGCGGAGTGTAAGAGACTTTGGAGTGTTTGCCTGTGGAAGAACCGAACCTTTGCCAGTTATTAATTGTTAACGTGTCAAGTAGTATAATACGTATTACTGTTATCAGTTTGAGATTGAAGTTTCCATAGAAAATTTCAACAGGCCTTAGATAAAACATCTTATAATTGTGGGTGACGAGCGCAATGAAATAAATGTTCGACAAGCGCAATGTTGATGACGTCCCGTGGGACGGCCTCCCGCTCGGTGGACCGACGACCTGAAGAGAGTGGCGGGAAGCGGATGGATGCGGAGAGCCGAGGACCGGCTTTGGTGGGACAATATTGGAAAGGCTTAAGGCCCTATGAACATGGGCTGACGATGATGATGATGAGCGCAATGCAGTGCTAGGTAGTAATTTGGATTTTTCAAGTTTAAATTAATGTCACTGTGCTGTACTATGGGTAGGCGTCAGTTACTCTTACGTATTGTCTCACAATTTAAAACACATACATTTGAATATTTTAGTCAGAAAATAGGCTGGGCGTTCTACAGTAAGTCTGTGGTTAATAAATAGTGTACAGTGAAGTTGGAATGGCAATATTGTTGAGACCACGCAGTGTATTGGCTCAGATTGCTGTGAAGTTTTTATAAGGAGCTTATTGAAAGTTTACCAAGTTCGTCGATCCTTACAAGCTTTTAATAAAGCTATTGCGATCGTGTATCATACTATTATGGTAGCGTAGTGGCCAGGAAGTTCAATTTCTTAAGCGAGAGGTCATAGCTTTGAAACCCATCTCTACTTTTAAGGTGTAGCTTAAAATAGAACCTCTTCGATTATGTAGCTAGTTATTGTTTTTTCGTAATTTATGCCTACTCATTATCTGTTAAAAAATATTTACTTGTGTTTTTGATTTTCAATACACTGAATATCTGTGTCGTATCTATAAGCCATATTAATTTTATAGGCATAAATAGCACATAGGCTATTTTTGTAGGGGCAGAAAAACTTCCAGATTACACCTGGGCAGTAACATAGTAAGTTATTCTATCGCTGAACAGTCATAATGTATTGTGTTAGTTTTGTTGTGGTTCCATGTAAAGGACACTGTTTCACAAGAAATTATAAAACGAAGATACTTTTACGCAATAAATTATTTTACGAAATTTAATAAGACATTTTTATTTTGCGGTAAATTTCTGGGAAAGCTATAAAATAAAACCGCACTGCACTACTAGTTAATAATATTAGTAAATTTTCCCAGTAGACGCGATCTTTTATGTACGCAAATAGCTTCTAAAGAGCAACAGACATGAAGAATAACAGGAGATATCCCAATTTCTCACCGTCATCTCAAGAATTATTTTTAGACATTTTATTTTAAAAATAGCTGCAAAAATCTGTATTCTTCTATTTTTAACTCCGGGCTGTTAACCCCGTATTTCTAAACAACCTTGCCGGGTAGAGCGATGACCCACGAGTCCGCGAGACTGCCCATCGCCGGATTGAACCTTGATTGATGCTTTCCGTCACTAAAGCCCTGTCAATCCATTGTGCTTTTAATGGAACGTGACTGTTTAAGGGTTGAAAAGTGAAAACAAAGGGGAATGACGAGCGACAATTTGAAAGGTGAAATTAAGTTAGGGACTATACGCTGGAATAGAATATTTTAAGCTGAATAGAGTCCGCTTGGGGAAATATGTGTGATACTTCCCACTTAATGGCACACGGTTTACCAGTTATAACATAAGCAATATTTTTATATTGTTTTTTAAGCTTTCGCAATTTGAACACAGAATGTTTATATAGTATAGGTACTATATTGACTATAGTATAGGTAATATATCGTTCTCACTGGCGTTGTATTAATTTTGCGATGGCCGAACATGAGGGTAGTTCTAAGAAACAGCTCTAAACAGCTGTCAAGCATTGCGCATTCGTCTTTTGGGAGTTCAACTCGGTAGAAGTACTCAGAATCTATCCTCATAAAGTGCTCAACGCCTTGTCATCCGTGATATAATTTGTGTCAGCTACATCAAGAGAACCAACAACAGGAACGTACTCGTAAATATATGGAATGTACGATCTAGGAGTGAGCGCAGCATAACGATTCGAGGAAACATCATCGAAGAGACGAGCAGTCCCAGGTACGTGGTGCTTGATATTCGCTCTCTCTTGTTCATGGACATCGTAACTTTAATATAACGTCTTACCCCAAGTATGTACAGACAGCCACCTACTGGTGCAATGGTACATTGACAATAAGCAACATAAGCTGGAAAGTGAGATGAGCGCAGTTTAATGCAATAGTGCTAGGTAGTTGGACTCTTTGTGTTCGAATAGCTGCGTGATGCTGCGTTGTTATAGACAGGCATGTTGCTTACCATCAGGCACATGTCCTGATCGTCTCGTCAGTCTTTATTTAAAAAAAAAGTTAAAATTTTCATAGATTATGTATTTCTGTTGCTGTTGTAACAAAAAAAACAAAAAATTAAATATAATAAATAAAAGTATGGCTCTCATACAACAAAATTGTTTATTTTTTTACAATTATAGCCGGTTTAATGTTGAATAAGTAAAGTGTCTGTAACTTCCAAGATTAGGTTACAGGTAATGGCACAGAACTCTTCATGCGTGAGTCCCACTCGCCCTTGGTTTATGTGAAATGTGCTTCCGTTTTACCGTGGCCCGCCCGATAAAAGGTATCTTTCCCTATAAAACTCACTCATGTCATTGCATCGATGCGTTCGTGTGTGCGTGTCATACACCTTCATGTCTGTTTCGAGTCCCCAAGTTTCTGTAGCTCCAAAAACAGATTGAATTGCCTTATCCATCAAACTTTTTGAAGTTATAGCGAGCTTTAATAAAGTGACGGTAAAGTTAGGATAAAATTGTAAAACATTATGTTTTTATAAAGTTTAATAATAGTGCTACTAACTAATACTTAATAACCGCGAAATTTCATAATTTTGTGTAGATGTATGTTTGTGACTCGTTCACGCAACAACTATTGAAGAGATTTGGATGAAATTTAATACATAGATGTTTAATAACATTTAGGCTATTTTTATCCTGGGAAAGTAACGAGATCGGGAACCACCCTGGTGAAACCGAAGATGCTATGTAATAAATATATTATATTAATATTTTTGTACGATAGTTATTGTCGTACCAACAGTGAAATCTTCATTTTACCCTTTAAAATTTATACTTTTGTATGCTCTTTTTTTCACTAATTGACGAGTAAATTTTACATTTACAAATAAAGAACTCGGACTGTACAGTTGTTCTACCTTTTCGCTGCCTATAAGCTGTTCTCCTTACACCGTCACTCCATGAAAGTGTCCACCCAAGGTATCTTACACTGTGGTTGGTTTACGAATCAAGATAAATACCTACAATACTTAAGATTTGTTTAATGTTTTTTTTTTCGGTGATAGGTTTGCCTTTGACCGCTACTTAACTGATGATGTACGATGGAGCGCGCTTATCCAGAAAAAACCGATTCACTGTGGACAAATATCTTATCTACATAGATTGTGTCTCTTGAATGTGTTATGCGTATTCTTATTAAAAGATGGATAAAGGAAAGGATTTGTTGTTAATAAAACAGTGATATAAATTTTACATTTTTAATACGTCCAAATCTGTGATCATTTTAAGGTAAAATAAATTTTAGCAGTAAAATACTATAATAACAAGAGTCAGCTTTTAGACTGCACTGTAACTGTGACACAGGATTATGTATACATCGGAAAGGATTTATTAAAATCATAATTATGATTCAGGTTTGTGCGAACGACACTGAAATGAGGAAAAAATATCATGCACATAAACTTGATCTTAGGATTTGACAAAGTGTAACATCAAACGTATTTACGATTTGGAATAACTTTAACCTTAAAACTCTGAAGTTAGTCTCCGGAAAAGTTATTAGTCAAGTACGATAATTATGATTATAACGAACGCTGTATAAAATGACTGCTAAAATTCATTTTCTTTTAACTTTGTTAGGTATAGTTTTGTGATCGTTTTAGTAACATTAAGCGGCATGTAACATAAATATACATATCATTAAAACTGCTATAATTTCACACGGAACGACAGTTTTAACTTAATTTTATTCTTACAAAAACTACGAAAAAACGTCTTTCAACAATCAAAAATTGGTCATAATTATAATTATAAGAAACGTAAATTGTTAATTTATTAAAAGCAAAAGATACCTACATCTCTTTGCGCCACCACTAACGGCCTTTGGCGGGTGGCACCACTTTCGTGTTACAATGTGAAAGTCATTTGCTTTATCAAAATAGTAAGTAGTTCGGCAATTTCGTCGTGAGTCCTTCAGTGACGGTGCGTACGTACTTCGTTTGTAACTTTGGATTCGAAAGTTAGCTCTATATTCGTTTTTTTTAACTGTTTCACAACAATACTGATTAAATAGCATCACATTATCAGTATCGTAGTTAATTACAAAAAATGATGGAATTTAGATTACAAAGTTTTCAAAAAAAAACTAAAAGGACCCCGACCGACAGTGTAAAATCAATGCTGGTCCCAAAATTATGTGTTAGATTTTACAAACAAACACAAAAATAGTCTTGTGATGAGAAAACTGATTTATAAAAGGCAATCTGATATTAATAACCTAATCAAAATCCCATAAAAACAACTAATAATTTAGAAACTTTTGGCGATGCTCAAAATTTTGAAGTCTTTCTTGAACAAAACAGTAGTCGCCTATAAGCATTTTGACACATCTCTGGAATATTCCAGAACCTTCAGTTATTACTAACTGATCCATTCCCAATGTGCAAAAAGTCCATATAAAAGTGAACCTAGGCTATGTAACATGAGCAACTGTTGAGACTAAAGCACTATCGTCTCTATTATCTACTATTAGGTATGGAGTGACTTTAGTGCCTGAGAAGCAAAAGAGCGGCCGTTGCTTAGAAAAGTCGTCTTAATGTATGATTTAACTAAAATGTTCGCTTTTTAATGTAAATGTTAAATAAATACTATGATAACAATAGGAGCAAATCCAAAATTACAAAAACGATAAGAAAATCGAAGGTCGTTAATTTTAATACAAATTACCAATTAATGAGCACAGTATAAAATAACCTGACCAATTTTCTTTGTTAACATTAAAAATTTGTAATATCAATTTTATTTATGAGATTATAATATTAAACTTTATCCCTTATTCATAAACGCCTAACAAAATGAAGTTTAGTTTAAATTGTGTTGGTCAACCTTTGTGTAACGAAAATTGTCTCGCGTGCAGACAAAACATGATAATTGGAGCATTGTTCAATCGAGTAGGTGGTCAGACGCAACCTTATTTGAAACTAGAGCTTGATCCATATATCAAATAGGCGGTCAAACGCGATCTTATTCGTGTTATAAAAACACAATATGGTATTTATTCGCGTTAAAGAAACACTTCATTTAAACCCGAATCAAGCGTTTATGAAAAAGACATATATTTTTAAGTAGAAAATGAGAGGTATTAGGTACGAGTATAAATTGATATGTTGAAACATTTAAGGAATAATTAACATGGGAATTTCAATACAAATTGCTTGTCAGAGTAGTTCAGAATCATTATGTTTATAATAATTATATATAACTGGTTTGATTAAGTATAATTATCACTAAAAACATAATTGCACTGAGGATTTACTGATAATACATCAATAACACAAAATAATTGGATTCACTACTAAATAAAGCAGTTAGTATACCTAATAAAAGTCTAATATAAATCTTTTTCAGCGAATTTCTTAGCTTGAATGAAAGACGTTCAGTTAGAGACGCCTTAAAAGGCACTAAAATGAAATTATAATATAATTGTGCGACTAAAATTAGTGTCACATAATCAAACCAGTGTTATCTACAGAGCTCACTAAAATCTAAAACCACCTAACATTTCTTTAAACATCGAACTAATTAACCAATGAATTTTAGTAATAATATCAAATTTACAGAATATTATATAAAATCCGTCTATTCAACTCTAAACTACAAGCCTTCATAACTTTATTGTATGTATTTTACTAAGACGTAATGTTGCTCATACTTATATAAGTTTATAATAGTTTGTTATAACATCGAACGTTTAACATTTTTAGATTAAAAGTTGTTTTATGAGACATGGAATTACTGTCTGTTGAAATATATATATATCCTTTTTTTATATCTCGTTGTTTTTTTCTTTTGACAATAAATAGTGTATACAATACACTACAATAACTATAATAAAACTAGTTGTTCTAGACAACAGGCCCGTGAAAAAAATGTATGGGTTATATGAACCATGAGGAGACCTATGTAAGATAATAAAAGGGTATAAAATAATAAGATTCAGGACTATGGCGTCACTTTTAAGCTGTCCAACTAAGTACAGGTGATGATAGGGGGTTGCAACCTTCGATCATTTCTACTTGTCCACTGATTTTTGCACGGCGCGGCGCGCGGCTTAGTGGAGTAATGGATAAGAAGAGGTATTTAAACTATAAAAAAAATTAAATTTGATTTTTTTTATTATTATTTTTGTTAGAAAAATTCACCATTTTCCGACGATTTCCAGGGTAAATTTGGTGATTTGATTATGTACGGCATTGGTTCCATACAGTTTCAATACCTCTTCTAATCCATTATTCCGCAATGCCGTACAAAAATCATGCTTGTGACAAGGATAAAAGATCGAGAGATCATACATGATAATAATAATAAAAATAATAATATTGTAAAAACTTAGGCTTAAGAAAAGAAATAAATACGAAAATAATAATATTTACACTAAAATCTTAAGACAGACAGTAATTACAAGTCTTAATGAAGGATATATTATTATTATTCAATTAATGTTATAAACTTCATAACATCAATAATCTGTTAACTTCTATATCAGGTCTCACAAAATTACCATCTTATATACTCTACAAACTAACACCCAACACAGCAAATTAAAACAGCGATTTATACAAGTATATGCGTCTGTCAAAATCAATTCAAAACTACCTAAAATATTATTATATTAAATAGAATACATATTTATTTCATACAAATACAATATTATTTACATGACAGTTACACAATAAGAATTTAAATTACAAATTCATAATACCTACCTAATATGTTACATAGACGCTGTATTTTGACGTTTTTAATTTTATCTTATACGTTATATGTTAATATTACAAATTAGTTTATTCGTTACAATGTCAGATAAATAGTTATTAATTTAATATTATTCTATTAAAAAACTAGTAATTTTATTTTTCAAGTGGAATGGGATAACTAAAGAACTTTTATTCTAAAAGCATTTAAATTTCAATTTGAATGAAAAATTATTAATAATTCTTATTGTATTAAAATTATAAAAAGCTGCTAGTTCAATAGAAATATTTATTTAACCTTATCATTTTCCAATATAACTGCTCTGCTAAGTATATACTTAGCAGTTATATTGGAAAATTATAAGAATATATATTATTTACCAATATTTCAAAGATATTTTTTTTATGAATTAGCACGCTTGCAATTTTTAATTTCTTAAATTATTATGCACTCGTACTATTTTTGAGAATGATTGTTCTACTGGACCAACAATAAATGTTTTATTATTATTTTGTGTTTCGTTCAGTAAATTACCGATTGCCTTTGCTGCCCGCAGCGTAGCTTTGTAGATGAAGCTATTATCTAAGTATACATAATTTACAATAGTTATACTTTTATATTTAACTATAATATTACTCGTAAAGTTCATGCTCTGCATGCTACCTACACTACAACTATGTTTAACAAATACATGTATTGCCTTCTCATTATCATTCCTTACCAAACCAAAATATTATTATATCTCATTTAATTATTGCCACTATAATAATTATTATTTTACTTCATGATGATAATAAATAATATTATTATGCACAGAATGAAATTTAGAAAAAATACCAAAAGCAAGATTCAAGCTTGGTTTAAGCCAAAGATTTATAAAAATAGTTTAATATATTATGTAATCCTCGATTTTCTATCACACGATTACCAAATCCTTTATAAGGAATGTCACGCAAATATATCAGTCTTGCAAGCTTCGACTATGTCTTTGATATAGCATTTTGAACGAACAAAAAAACTAAGCAGTACCGCGCCATTGTCGTCAATCCATTTCTATTTAAATTATTTTAAGTTGCAGTAGAAAAATATGTTTTTTATTATTTGCTTATATACCATGTTGTGTTCATGTTAAAGTACCAATTTTTGTTTTTATTAATGTGTATACATTCGACTATGTTCTACAAAAATTAATTATGCCATACCAGTTTTAAGTGTTATTTTATTATGCGCATTTGAAACGTGAAAGATTTTGAGGTCTTTGATTTTCTAGTGTTTTGTGTTTTGGTGACGACCATCACCATAACATTCAGTGGTCTCTTAGTTTTTACTACATGTTTGAATGTTTCATGAATAACTACACTTATTTATTATTATTACTAAATACCTTGTTCTATACACCTATTATTATGACATAGAATCTAATACTTTTGTGCTCACAAGCGGCATTGTCCTGTATTGACAGGTGAAATTATTCTTATTTTTAAAACAGAGTTCATTAAATCTATATTATTCATTATTTAATTTGTATTTAACATTGGTATCAAGATTCGACACAGATAATGCACATAAAATGTTAAATTAAGGCTTATTTGTTACTTTATAAATTATGATGTTGCAACCGTTTTAAGTTTCGAGTATTAAGTTGGATATATACATAAAAATAAGTTAGTTACATTATATATCAATATTAAAAATAATAAAAAAATAACATGAATTTGTCATAATATAATCTTCGTTGAAAAAAAATAAGCATCATTCGTACAGGAAGGACGTTTTTAACTAACAAAAATTAAAAAAAATATATCTTATTATTTTAAATCCGGTGAGATAGTAGTTAAGCCTAAGCTTGTTTTGATGTAAATAAAATTTACTAAAAATAAAGAACCAATAATTAAATTATGAGATAAGTAACATGGATTATTATTTATAAATCGAAACAGGGTACTTATCACAACTGCAATTAATGTAAACGACGTATCATCTTAGAAGATAATATTAAACATAGAAGTTTAAAATTTTATTTCCAGTAATTTATTATTCAAAAACTTACGTCCTACCAAATAGTTATTTGTACTGTAGTATTATTCCATGTATATTCATTCCGTATTTTTATTTCTTTTATATATTTTTTTAATAAAACACCAATAAAATCTATAAATATAAAACATCAAAAGAGATATGGAACGATTCAAAAAATGAAATAGTAAAATGCCATGGCAAAATTGTCCACCAATATTAAAAAAAAAAAAAAAAAAAAACTAGACAATAATGTAAATTATTAGAATGTTACACCGTAGCTACACAAATAATTGATACCTTTACAACTAGATAGTAATAATATCGAAAAAAAATTCAACGTCGTACAAAAATCTTTGTGCATAATGTGCGTCTTTTGACCACATAGGTACAAGTATTACAATCAGTGTAAAAATAAAATCTTCTTACAACACTTTTAATCAACTTACGTATAAAAATTATTCTATCGTAAAAACGTACACTGATTATGTTAAGTATCTAAAGTTTTAGAAAATTCTCGCACAAGACAACATCAAACTGTCGGAACAAAAACGTACATAGAAATCGTATGCGTCGATATGCTGAGTCGCGCCGAGCTCGCCCGCACCTAAGGCAGTGAGAGCGCTAGGCGCTTCGCCGTCCATGGCTCGTGAAGTACAACCATTCTCAATGCCACCCCGGTTCTAAACTCCAGTGTGGTTGTAAATAAACGATACTGCGTTTTTGTCGACGACCGGAGGTGACCGCCGGGTAATAGACGGATGATTATTGTTGTTGTAATGCCATGACTTTCTTGTGGAAGTGCTCGATGACTGCAACGCAATAGTCTCATAGTACCTCAACCGGCCACAACATTTTCTGCTCTTTATTATGGCCACAAACCCTTTCCTGTACTTCTTGTTGAAGAAGGCGTACAAAATCGGGTTGATACAAGAATTCGATGAGCCGAGCCACTGCGCAAGAGGAGTTACTACGGGGAACATCTCTTCCTCCCACTTCTGGACTGGCCCTCCAAGTTTTATTCTCGCGAAGATGAGGTACAGTGGAAACCACGAGAGGACAAATAATATAACGACAGCAACTAACATTTTCACGACCTTGACCTTAGATTTCTGTTGCATTCGTTCCATTTGTGCATCTTGGGTGTCAGTGGGGATGGATCGCCTGGAGACTTTGATCCAGATAAGGATGTAGCACATAGTGATGAGGACCATGGGAAGAATGTAACAGAAAATGAGGTTTCCAATAACAAAGTAAAGAACTTCGCTTATAGGGTTGGGCCAGACGTCCAGGCAGAGGCGAACATGAGGAGTTTCTTCAAACACGACGACAAGGTCGAAGAAGAAGACCCAGGGAGTGGTCACGACGATGGCGAAGATCCAGATGAAGACGATCATCATCCGAGCACGACGTTTAGTGATCTGGCATTTGAGAGGCCACCAGATGGCGAGAAACCTGAAACAAAGAGAAAAAACTGGTAAATAAATTGAAGGCTTAAGTTCGCATCAAGGAGTGAAGTTATTAATGATCGACATTAATTCCAGAAAGTTTTAATATTCTTGAATAATGAGTAGGGGTTATAATGACCAGCAATTATTTTATTCAAAGAAAAACCACGCCGCTGCTTGGCAATCATTACTCTTAAAATTTTCTTACTTGTTTCATTTTTATTGTATTTTAGGTGAAACAGTATATTTTAGACTTGGAATAATTTTAGGTACATGATAGTTAGTTAGTTTGACGGGTCCTTTTCCGCGCTTTCCTCTTAATTGGCCCAGTGTGCGACACTCATACTTCCCTTCTCTACTACAACTAGCCCTGGCTATCCCAGTAGACCAGCAAATCTATTCAGGTTATAATGCACATGATGCACATGCACATGATTATTATTTATTGACATTGTGTGAATTTGAAATTAATTTTCGTTTGACATTATATTATGCAAAGATACCTATTGTATATCGAATTTTTGTGCTATAATTTGTGTAAGCTTATAAATTTCTGACATGTAAATTGGTTTTATGAAATAAAAGATTATGATTATGATGGTAAGCTCGCTCTATCGTAGACCGCATCGTTGCTTGACATCTGATTGTTATATTGCATACTATCTCGCCTAATTCAGGTGACCAACTGTATCCAAGTCAAGTCAAGCCAAGGCGGTCAAGTGTGTATAATAGGTAAAAAAAAAGTGTGCGCCAAATACCGCACGGCAGAAGTGAAAACTAAAATAAGAAGTACTTATAGACCACTAAATAATTTAAATAATTAAAATAAAAATTATTTAGAAATTGAAAATTAGAATATACCTAGTACCTAAGCACAGCAACACGAGAATAACATGTGGCGAAATGCAGAAATGATTAGTGTCTATGGCCAAGAATACATTTTAAAAAAATTACGCGGTTCGGAAATAGCGTTAGACTAGCAAATTTTTGAGTATTTGCTATTTATTTATTTTATAGGTATTTCGCTAAAATGCATAAATATGTTGTGTTTAAAGTGTATGTGTAAGTGCTGTGACGAAAATAGGTATCATTTTGTGTGTTTACGTAGTGTAAGTGCTGTGATAACAGTATACGAGTATATTACAACAAAAACTTTTTGCAATGGATATGAAATGCAAATTTAATATTTCGTGACAAGCTCAATTAATGACATTAATGTGGCTAGTACCTAGAAATTAATGTCGGTGTAAAAATGTATAAATATAATAAACATAGGTACACAGGGACTATATTATCTCTCTCGCTCTGACGCGCTGGTTCACTGTATTTTGTTTCTTGCTCTAGCATCCCGAGTTTACCCGAAAAGCTATTATCATACCCGAGCGTGACGGTTCATTTCAGTTCACAGTCCATGAAAATTCTGTCCTAGGCGCGCCCAAAGAAGTTTTCACTTCAAAAATGTACAAGTGTGTTTTCACCATCGGCTTTAACGGTGAATGAAGACATTGTGAGAATAATGGCGTGTTCAAAGTCAAAGTTAAATGTTCTAAGAATCTTTTACAGATTTTGCGTCATCCATCAAACCGCACTTTTTCAGCGTGGTGAACTAAAGCCTTGCCTCTATTCTTACGAGAGAAGACCCCAAGTCCCAATAGTGGGATCAGTTAGTAGGATACTAAGATACTATGTATTTAGGTAATAAACAACAGTAAATTAGAATTCCATGGAATAAATTAAACTAGGTATAATCTCGCTACTTCATCGGTCAACGACAATTTAAGCCTGATACTAATTCTTTATAGATTAATAGTGTAGTAATTCAAATAAACTGCAAAACGTAGAAATATATACTTGTCCAATTAATCTAACTGAATTAATGCATTACAATCCACATAAATCATTGGTCACATAAATCTTTATCTGAAAAAAGTCAAGCTAAATAAAACCGTTAAAAATGCGTACTATTTTTAAAAATATATCTAATCCAGTCATCACTTTAAGTAAAACGGATTAAAAATGCGTCGGAACAGAGACAAATTTTGATTAAAATGTCGAGTAAGTCTAGAAAACTCTAACTATTTTTCTATTAAATAAAAAGTGACGAAACGAGCAGGACATGTGCCTGATGGTAAGCAACATGCCTGCCACATAACAGCACA
The DNA here is from genome assembly GCA_017562165.1 of Ectropis grisescens. NCBI lineage: Eukaryota > Metazoa > Arthropoda > Insecta > Lepidoptera > Geometridae > Ectropis > Ectropis grisescens. Next base: position 1,443,258 of record CM029772.1, read on the forward strand.
TTAGCATGCAGCTATTGAAACATGAAGAGTCAAAATCATTACCTAGCACTGCACTGCGCTCGTCACCCAGAGATCTAAGACGTTATATCTCTTAGCCCTGCAATTTCTCTGAAAACATTCTACTTCAAACCGGAACACAGTAATGTTTGCACATAACTGTTTGGCGGTAGTATAACTGGCAAAAGTGCGGTACTTCCCCAGGCGGACGCTTCCAAGAGCCCTATCACTACTTAAGAGAGACGTGCGAAAAAGCAAGGGAACTATTTTATGAAAAAACTTCGAAGTCTTGAACATCACCGTAAACTTGCTAGCTAAATCGGTTTTCATCGTATGCATTTCATAGTGTGCATCTGCTCTGTATAATCTAAAATCTACCACATCACATAGCCCTTTCATCTATCTCTTCATAACTCGATAAAGCGATAGGTTTTCTAAGGTCTATGAGCGACGAATACGTCGAAAAAAAACATTAGAAGGATATAAGTAGAGATAGATCATTTAAATCTGAAGGTAATAAAATCAACTAATATTCAATACGCCGACATTGATTATGATGTAACATAATACACATATTGAGTACGTCTAAAATAAAAGGAACCAAATAATAACATCAAGTAAAGTCAAACGCATTATAACTGGTTTTTAACTTCCCATACCAGATCCGGATGTTAAAGTATTTACAGTGACTTGTTAGATTGATTGTCCAAGGTTACACCTAACAAGTATACTAACCGAAAGATCCGTATTGTCTCATCAATTTGAACAACTTTCACTATCCAGCCAAACGAAAAAAATGAGGTGCTGAATATATTATGTCGAGCCCTGTTTAATAAAATATTGGCTTTTCTATCTAATTTCTTTGTATATGCAAAAAAATACCTGAACGAAAAATGAAAATTTGAACAATGATTACAAACTAAAATTTGAAAAATAATTACAAATAAAAATTTGAACAATTATTACAAAAGAAAATTTGAAAAATTATTACAAATGAAACTTTGAACAATTATTACAAATGAAAATTTGATCAATTTTTACGTAAACTTATAATTTACTAACTGCTCTCCGTGATAGTAACCACTAGCAGTGGTCCGCGGTTTTATTCACATGATTCCTGTAATTTTATCGAGATGAAAAGTATCCTATGTGTTTTTCCAAACTATGATAATCCAACAGTGTTCCATTTTTCAAATAACTCAACTGAACGATCCGTTATCACTTTACTACGTGATTGAGCAACAATCATCAAAATATTGACATTTATAATATTACTAAGATGAACCTAGATACTTATACTACCCATACAGAGGTTTCGGTAACGGTGACATTGTCCCGAGTTTAATAGTACATTTTATTTATTTTCTATTTCAAAACATAAAATGCACTAGAGCTCTCTCCGGCTTCATCCGTGCTACAAACTCGTACATATTAATATACTTATGTATATGGCATTCTTCCATCGTTGGCTATAATTAGCTAATGATGGCTATACTCTACATGGCTATAGGGCATTCTTCCATCATTGGCCATAATTAGCTAATGATGGCTATATTCTATATGCCTATATGGCATTCTTCCACCGTTGGCTATAATTAGCTAATGGTGGCTTTATTCCATATGGCATTCTTCCATCGTTGGCTATAATTAGCTAATGATGGCTATATTCTATATGGCTATGTGGCATTCTTCCGTCGTTGGCTATAATTAGCTAATGATGGCTATATTCTATATGGCTATATGGATTTTTTCCATCATTGACTATATTTAGCTAATGGTGGCTTTATTCTGTATGGCTATATGGCATTCTTCCATCATTGGCTATAATTAGCTAATGATGGCTATATTCTATATAGCATTATAATGTTTGAAATCGATGTAATAAATAGTTCCTAAGCTTAGCGCGTTCAAACAAAAACTAATACTAAACTCTATAGCTTTAAAATAATAGTTATTAAAATACATATATATATGTAGTTGTTTAAAATAAAACACACACTTCCGACAAGACTGGAAGTAACAATAAAATAATAATTATTATATCGACTAAGCGTTTTCAATTACGTATGTTTTTAAATCAAATTATAGTTAGTATTTTGCAAGTATTTCTCAAATTTCAAAACGAGTATTTTACTTTTTAAAGATTACTGCAGCAAAGCAAACAAACAAAATGACAGACAGAAACCTTGCACAACAAATTGATGACGGTCAAACCTAGAGGTACATTAATTACGATTCAACAGATCAACTGATTTGCTCGTTCGTATTGAAGTATCAAGGCAAGTGTAGGCGAAAGTGAATAATTATGTCTAAGCAGATACAATTAAACTGTACATAGTAATACGAAACGATTAAATACAGTAATTATCTTATTTATTTTTAACCCCCGATCAAAAAAGGGGTGTTATAAGTTTGACGTCGATGTGTGTCTGTCTGTCTGTGTGTGTGTGGCTGTCGGTGGCACCGTAGAGCTCAAACGAATTGGTCGATTTCGATGCGGTTTTTTTATTTGAAAGTTAATATCCGTGCGGATGTTCTTAGCTATGTTTGGTTAATATGGATTCAAAATGGCCGCTGCCACAAAATGGCGGACAAAATATTTCTTCACAGCCTACCTAATATGGGTATCAAATGAAAGATCTTGACTAGTAAAATACATTGCATTATGACAAATTTCAAATCCAAGATGGCCGCATCCACAAAATGGCGAAATACATTTCTTTTTTCATAACTCCCTTAATATGGGTATCAAATGAAAAGGCTTGACTAGTGTTAGTTGTACAGATAAGTAATCTGAGGTAGTCGGGGGTTAATCAACATTTTTAATTTTGTTCTTGTTAGTTTGTTTATATTAACGATAACAGATTTGCACTTGATCGCGATCTCGCCTAAATTTTTTTAAATAAAGAGTGACGAAACAAGCAGGTCATGTGCCTGATGGTAAGCAACACGCCTGCCACATAACAGCACAGTGACACGCAGCTATTGGAACATGAAGAGTCCAAATCATTACCTAGCACTGCACTGCGCTCGTCACCCATAGATCTTAGATGTTATATCTCTAAGCCCTGTAATTTCACTGGAAAAATTGCCCTTCCAATCGGAACTTAGTAATGTTTGCACATTACTGCTTAGCGGTAGAATAACTGGCAAAGTTCTGGTACTTCCCCAGGCGGGCTCTGCATATTAAGCAACGCCGCAGTCTATGAAGGAGCGTGCTTACTTCAATAATATTGATTTGCTACAGACTTAAAGACACTCATTTCATATTCATCAGGGAATATCCAATAATGCCCGAACTATACGAGTCTAGTTTTTCAAGCTAGCATTTGTAAGCTAGCAAGCTAGAAATTCTAGCTTCGTGTAGACAAAACTAGCGTTGCGTAGCGTTATCTACACGAAACTAGCACTACTAGCTTGCTATCCTAGTTTGAAAAACTAGCCTCGTGTAGATCGGGCATAAGGGCACAAATATCATTAGAACATTAACCAGGGAAGAACCTAAATAACCAATTAGTATAATAAATGTTTATCTCTGTATATGTTTGTGGCTTTCTCGTGTTACAAAATGAACTGAACAATCGCACCAGGCTTAAGTTTAGAACTCACTAGTAGCGCTCTGCGGTTTTACCCGCGTAGTTTCCGTTCCAGTAATTTTCCCGGGATAAAAAGCAGCTTATGTGTTCTTCCAAACTACATTCTAACTGTATTCCAAATTTGAACTCGATCCATTTAAACCTTACGGCGTGATTGAGCAAAAAACATCCAAATATACAAACACACACATTCATAACATTAGTAGGATGTCAGTTACATCCCAGAATAACACATAGATTTGTGTACAGACTAGAAAAGTGCAGACTTTTTCAAATGCATTTTATAAGTTCTGTAAATGTAAATTTACTACAAATTTAATACTTACTTCTGAAATTCAAAAAAATAACTTTAAGTTAACACAAATTGTTTGTTTCCCAGTTCCTACCAATATAGTAAATCCGAAAATAATTCTATCAGTCTCTTTATTACGTGGTACTGAATCGATCTCAATGACATTTGGGTGCAGAAATAAACTATAAACCTGAGACACAATTTAGTAAAAAAAATGTTACAGGTCAAAATAGTAAGTTAAAGTCTGTGTACAAGTTTCGAGTTTCGTCAGTTTTGAACCCAGAAGTTTGAAATGTATTTCTTATGATTAGAAATAAATAAATGTGCCGTTCAAAGTTATAATGTTATGGCAATTTTAGTAGTAGTTCTTTTGATTAATACGTCCCAAGTATCTACAATAAATACTTAATAAATAGTAATTTTTAGTTTGTATCAATAATTGTCTAATACACTAATTCATAAACACTAATTTTCAAATTGTAGCATATTTATTATTTATGTTCGATCCTTATAATTGTTTCACACTATTATTTTGTTCATTTCGTTAATTCACTACGTACTAACAAATTATTTTAATATTAATTCAAATATTTGTAACTTTATTATTTTTTTTCATGTACAAGTTGGAAGATGCCACTGGTTTCCGAAACACAGTTCTAACTAGCTCGGGGCCAGTGGACACCTGTTTTGTATAGACTCATTATTTTTAAGTTCCAAATAAATAAATTTGATTTGATTTGATTTGATAAGCCAATTAGTCTTCTTTGTAAGCCGCGAGATACATAGCAAGGCGCAACTAGTATTATAAAAAGTTGTCTATTCAAAGTCGTATTTTTTAAATCTTGCAATAGGTAATGAAAATTAACTATTTTTAATTCTTAAGCTTACAGCCACACTCCCCTTTTGTTTGTGAGCAATTACTCACCGGGACCCCGGGCGATCGAGCTGTCAGCAAGCTGTCTCTTTGGCAGATTGCAGTGAATTATGGTCTGTAATTACATTATAACATACCTGGCCATTTTAAAAAGTTCTTACTTAACTACAAATTAAATGCAATTGAAATTTTTAAAACATAAATTCAATTTTAAGCCCGTCTTAAATCTACGGTGGATTTTGTCGTCATCTTTACGTGAAATATTTATAGAACTCGTTTTAGAAAATGCCTATTTCTGTATTCATTGTATTAGACAATATAGACAATATATTGGTGGACAATTCACACATAACACCATCTGACCCCAAACTATGCAAAGCTTGTGTGATGGCAGCCAGATAGCTGATATAATACTTTTATAGTTTTAAATACATACTTATTATAAATAGAAATACCCAGACACAGTGCAAACATTTGAATTCATCACACAAATATTTGCACTGGGTGGGAATCGAAGCCACGGCCCTCGGCTTCGCAGGCAGAGCTACTACCAACTAAGCCACTAGGGCAGTCAATGTATTGGTTTTATAAATATTTCCATTTGTTTTTTTACCCGACTGAGAGAAGGGTTATGTTTTTCGCGTATATCTTGTATGTTTGTAAATTAGTTTATTCCCACGTATAAACGACTGGATGGATTGTCGTTAGATTCGTCTCAATCATCCAAGTGTACTTAGATGGTATACTTACGTAATGTTTTTTATTTTTATTTTTGCAGACGGGTTTTTAAAATTTTAGAGTTATAATTGTATCCTGTATTAACTTAATAGTTTTTTGGGAAGCTGGCCAAAAAGCACTTCAAGGTATTGGCAGTTTACTGTCGATTTATGCTACTTTTTGTCCAAATATAAAACCTACATTTTTTACCGTAATTATATTCCTGAAAGCAGCATTTCTTTATGTTCCCTCTGCTGGGACTCGGGGATTTCTTTCACAAGGAGAGCGTGAGTGTTATGATCCACCGCGCTGGGCACGTGTAGGTTGGTTGATGATGATAGACATAACACGTCTAGTACTCAAATTCATTAATTTCATTTCATTTAGTATTCAAATGACAAATTGTTTATTGTGAAAAATAAATACAGACATAAAATATACAATTCACGCATTGTTGCCACAACCCGGCCCCAGCTCGACATAATTCCGGTTGTATCCAACCGGCGCTGGTCTTCGGCTGGTGCCGGCGAATGATGACACACACTACACGTCATAATCTTACACATATGTAATATATTTACCTAGCCCCATCACATTATATTTTAGACATCTAGACTTTAATCAAAATAATATATGTTCCATGTTTTAACAAGATGTGTGTGACGTGTGACAAAAAACATCCAATTAGTTGAAATCAGGGTTTGTAAGCGTCGGTAACTCTCAGAGAATCTTACGCTGCATTTGACGATATACATTAAGTATCATAAATTCTACTGCATCTGAAGCTATAATTAACCACTGTGACATATCACCAACAACTACACGGTATGACTTTTAAACTTGTGAAATATTAAATACAAAACTCTCATAATCCATAAAATTTGAATACCTTCCTCCCGGCGTCCATACATTGACATTAAGCTCATAATTTGGGTTATTCTTCAGTCATTTGGCCTTTTCGGTAGATATATGATTGTATTTATAATTTCGACACCTTGGCATGGGTGATGTTACTGGTGACATCTTCAAGGAAAGTAATTTACAACGGATTTAAGTGGTACCTTGTAGGGGTTTTAAGCAGTTCGCTTGTGTTCACACAATGTCACGAGTTGTCCTAGGTAATGCTCAGGTAATGCGTTGCCTGAGTGGGTTTTCCCAATGGTTACAATCTTGGTGTCTTCAAGTCGAGAGTGTATCGGCTTACAAGCATAAGTATATGCAGCCTACTAAATGTTCCCGCTGGTGGTACTCGAGGCATTCTCTATAAGGAGAGAGTCAAGGTCATAGTCCACCACGCTGCCCCAGAGCGGATTGATAAGTGAGACATAACTTCGGAAGATTTTGGGTATATGTCGGTTTACTCTCGATGTTTACCTTCACCGTTTTAAAGTTTCTAGGATTATTAGCATGACGTTGAAAAGACAGTGGTGCGCGTAGGATTTGAATCAGGGCGGATTGACAGCCGCCATTCTGTCGACTAGACCAGCTGCAACTTACAAACAACTTGAGCAATTAATTACAAACAACAGTACAAATCTGCTTTTCTTAGAATTTCAATAAAGTCATAGTGAATATTCGTTATTCAGTGTACAATTTACACGTCAATTAATATGAAACAAAAAAAAGAGAATAGAAATAGTAAGTACCTATACAATTTCGAAGTTCAAAGTGAACATTTCACTGTACGATAATAATTATTTTACAGATATACAATTGTATATAATTATTGTAGATTGACTGGCCTCGTGGCTTAGTGGGTAGTAACTCTGCCTGCGAAGCCGAGGGTCGTGGGTTCGATTCCCACCCCAGTGCAAATATGTGCAAATATGTGATGAATTCAAATGTTTGCACTGTGTCTGGGTGTTTCTATTTATAATAAGTATGTATTTAAAACTATATAAGTATTATATCAGCTATCTGGCCGCCATAGTACAAGCTTTGCTTAGTTTGGGGTCAGATGGCGTTGTGTGAATTGTCCGCCAATATAGGCAAATAAACATAATCCAAAAGATAGTTTATTGAAGAATGACAGTACTTGTTTAATATTTTGTAAGATCGTACATTAATTGCTTCATTTAACACCAATGAAACATTCTTATTTTGGTCGAAAGCAATAAAATTATTTCTGTAATCGAACCTCCGGAATCTTTCAATTGATCACATAAATTTAATCTTGTAGGTGATTATTATGATCTGTCGGCGAAAACATTCGCGAAGTTTAATAATAAGTTTTAAAAATGTGTTATCATTTTGCGTAAATGTTGATTAAACGTGTAACCGCCATCTTGCGTGAAGTTATAGACAAAATGTATGTTATTTTAATTAATTATTATCAAATTGTAAAATTATTGCAATTTGATAAATAAATAGAAACAAAAATGCATGTTTTTGTTGCTGTGGCTTACTTCTTAGTTAGCAGGGATCCAAAGCTTGTCATTTATAAGTAAGTTACACATATAAGTTAGTGAATAAAAGTTACTACATACGTAAATTTTTTCATGATTTATATTATTAATCGTATTTTTTTAAATGTTTAACAGTTTCTCAAATAAAACCTGTAAAAAAAACTTCTGTAGAACTTTATTTAGCCAATAACAGCTTTATAATTGTACACCATCTGGCATGACGTTAATCGACGATGCGATCCACGACATAGCTATTTAACCTCGAAAAAATCGTTCTACTCTGAACTTGAACACTCTTAATTTATAGAGTTAGGAGTATACTCGTATGTACTACATTTCTAAAGCTTAGATGTTCTCACGAAAATTTTGTAAAATTTCAGTTTTTGGAATATCAACCATGAAACGATATCGCTTTCTTGTGCTACAAGCAGTCCAATATAAAAACGAGTAAGGTGGTATTACATCATGCAGATCTGCTGCACACTTTCCGAAATGAATCAGATAACAAAAAGTGTTTGACGTTTGCGCCGTCCAATTTTAAATTTCAATTAAACATAAGAGACGATCTTCTCAGCATTCCATGGATTCACCGTGCGGGTGCCGGGTCCATCGTGTGGCAGAGAGAGAAAAACTCGAGTAGTTCCCGAGACTTGTGACTCGGGCGTAGGTTTAAGGGGCCCCTTTCTGACGTACATCAACACTCACCTTCACTACTCGTTTTTCTCTCCCTGCCCAGCCAAATCTGATATGAGCCTATATGATATCGCCTCATTATAAACCCTGAAATAAACACAATTTTGTCTCGTTGCCTTGTTCACACGAAACCCATTAGATACAGTAAAAAAATAAATGTCTAAAATGTTTCTAGCAATATCATTAAACTCCAACAAATCCTCAGTAAGTTCTTTTAAAATGATTGTACTAAGATAATATGATACCGAGCGCAGCGGGCGCCTGGGCGTGCCTCGAGCTGAGATTAGCCACGATTAATTGCGGAAAAACTCGGTTTTATTCCGAAATAAATTACGTTTTCGAAGGAAGAGCCAAAATATTTCTATCAATGGTAATCCCTTAAGACTGGGGTTTTGTCTTGCTGCCTGTAATCTTTCACTGGACTCTATGTTGCTTTGGTGTCATAGTCACTTATAAACCAGTAGAGTAAGTAAATTTTTCGCCTGTTTTAGACCTGTCACTCTTTATAATGGGACTTGTTAGACATTACTCTAATAGTAAGCAACTCATGTACTCCTAATATTTCAAATTGATGTCTATCACTGTACCGCACTCGTTATCGAAGATAAAAGATGATTATTCATCTCATTGCCCTAATTTAATAGAAACTTATGTAAGTCATTTTTTTGGATTTAAATTTAGTTTTCTTTTTACTTATCAGTGCATTTTTCATGCCAAAATTTTATTGTTAACTTTAATATGTTTACATTATTTTGAAAGAGAATCTTGATGCTCTTGTCCGTTCTACTTGGTCATGATACGAGATATTGCATAATATAATATCCGATATAAAGGCAATTGCTCTTCTTGTGTCTATATGACTCAATTTTTTTCTTTTGCATAGTAATTGGTGGGTACACCGCGACGCCACCCTAACCCTTTTAAAAAAAAAAATTGCTTGTTAATCACACTACCCTTAATACGTATATATTTTCTTACTTTTAGTTGAATTTTCTGTCTAAGCTTGTTTTTTTCAACTATTATTTATTTGACTCATACCCAACCTAAACTGCAGGGCATCCAGACAAAAGTTTTTTTTTAATTATCTATGGATTCAAATCAGGACACATACATTTGGCACTATTTCGACATATTAAGGTTCACACAGAGAAAGTCATGTCTTGTGCAAGTTCTAAATGACAGCGATCCACGTAGATGATAAAGTTAGTTTACTGTGATATCTACATACAATATTCCACTTGAACTATGGTGCGGGAGCTAGAACAAATAGCGACTTTATTGCGCAACATGCCGACATTTATACCAACGCGTCATCATTTATCTGCTCGCAACATTTGCTCGGAGCTCAGTAGCCGGCAAATTAGGGGTTGTATAGTACATTTATTTGGTATAAAATAAGTTTTACTTTATGGCGCACCAGAAAACCCTTTTCAAGTGAAAACAAAAACCTAACAGTTTGATGTTATCCTTACTAATATTATAAAGCTGAAGAGCTTATTTGTTTTACCCTGTTAATATCAAGAACTCCTCGACCGATTTAAAAAAAATATATATCTACACGATCCCTAAACACTATGGGCTATTTAATGTACCACTAGTAATAAAACTAGGTACCTACTATTAAAAATCCATACTCATTTGATGAAGAAAAAAGTAGCTGGCAGATTTTTATAGTTGAATACTAAGTTTAAACCTGAGTATCAATTTGGAATGTTTGAAATGAAAAAAAAATCTAATACAGATAAATGCATCATACAGTTGTGATATTTGTTGTCGGAATCACAGCGTGTTAAGCGAAGCTCGTACATTATAAAAGACCGCATAATACGGTTGAAACTTGAGTTATATTCAACCAGCCATATCACACGTAAACTTATTACTAATATAAAATCATAAAAATTTAAAAAATAAAAACGTCGGTATTTTGTACGTGACTGAACATATAAACAAATTAACCGCTAAAGTAAATGTGTTTACCTATTTTGGTAATTCTGAGTTTCATAAGAATGCCCTATATTCATCACGAAGGTAAACAAATCGTTAACCAGCTTACTTTATACCATGTTTAAAATAATAATCGGTCTCATATCAATCAAGGTAATTATATATTTCACGCGATAATTTAGTATCGTTTAAGGTGTTTTAAAACTGCATTTCTGACGCGACTATCCGTCAAAGTGGCGCTACTTGCTACTTTCATCTTTGAAAGTGACATTGACATAAAATTGGTCCAGTTACGTCAAAATCTGTCACACGCAGATTTTATTTTGCGAATGATATAATTATCAATCTTCTTTGTGGCATGTTGGAATAAAGTTTCAAATTGAATGACATTTATTTTTGAAGGTTGTGATTATGTTGGTATATCAGATAGCACTGCTGAATATTTTGTGTTGATATGCGATCGTTTTGTATCAACGTAGTACGTACACAGGGCTACATATTATAATGGTTCTAAAAGTTTGTTCTACAAATATTATGCTTTACATAGACTTCAAACCATAATAATTTTAAGTAATTATTGAAAATAAAAAAACGGAAATTGCGCGGACGGAGGAGTGAAAAATTTAACATATTTATAATTTGTATTTGCTAAGGGTCTGAAGAATGCTACTATTTAAAAAAAATAGGCTTACAAATACATTAATCCAATAAGGAAAATGTTACACACAGTAAGTAACACACACATAAAACAATTATGAATAAACGATAAACTTTTTGTTAATTGTTGAAGTCTATGATCAAATAGAAAATGGTTGAACATTACTTGTTGGGTAAATTTAGACCACATGGCGATCGGTAATTTACTTAAATATGTATGATTCAAGTCACGGCTGGTCTAAAACGGCGATTGCCGATCTGGAGGCCCGGGATCCCCACGCGCACCACTGTCTTTTAAAACGGTGAAGGAAAACATCCTGAGGAAATCAATATGTAGGTAGATTCTATTGAGGTTGTGTGTCAGCGCACCAACCCGCACTGGGTCAGTGGTGTGTGGTCGTGGACCGTGGTGGATTATGGCCGTGACTCTCTTCTTGCGAGAGAAGACCGCCAGACCAAGTAGTTGGAACATTTAGAGGGCTTTTTATGCTACATATACCTCACACAACACAATCTTGTCCCAAAGTAAGCCAAACTTGTAATCTTTAAACCAGTTTTGACACAGTCACCTCATGTACGTACGGCCTAAGCCCTTGTGAGGTCAACCTGCGATGACTCAAACGTCGCCTAGTCCGCAGACCCTCAGATTTAACAAAATGAAGCAATTTACATAAAAAGTTATGTTTATCGTCAGTAATCATGATGAAAGAGATAATTATCTTGTAGAATTCTGACAAGTAAGACTAGTAGCTTGTTAAAGTTTAACTTTTTGACTGCTTTACTTACATGAAAAGCGATAATTATGCTTACAATGTGGTTCATAAATACAATCATTTTATAAAACATTAAATAAAGACTAACGACGCCGGGAACCGATTTGCCGTTTCAAGTAGACAGACAAAGAAAAGTTTAAATATATGTATATTTTTATGTAAAAACCTTATACAAATACTTCCATACACATTTAGTGAAAAATTAATAATTTGGAACTATAAACAGACGCTTTAATTTTATTTCTATAAAAATATGTAGATAGAGCGATGATTTTACACGCGCCAATTACAATGTTGCAACAATCGCTCAATAACCATTTTTTTATCAGACAAAGGGTTAATTAAATGAATTAAGTGAGAACTTGCAGAACATCGAAAATTAATTTGAATATTTTCTCATATGGCCACACAGAGGGCAGTTTTCTTATGCTTGGTGTACATGATCGTAGTTCTTGGTAAATTTTTATCTCAATTAAGGGTTTGCTCTATGTGTATTAGCTTTATCTGCTTTATACTTCAATTAGTTGTCAACCCTAGCTTCGCTCATGGTTCATAGTAGTTTAGCGTATAGTCAGTCCAGTCCGACTCAAGTTTCGATCGCGTCCGGCGATCTTTTTTAATCGCAGCTCGTTTAGAACTGACGAGCTCAGTGCTAAACGAGCTTACTGAACTGACTATATCAAACGTGAGTTACCCGTGTATTTATTTAAAACTAGCTGTACCCTGTCACGCCTCGCTGTGGCACATTGTGATGCAAAAATTAGATAAAAACAATCCTGGATGCGGATTATATATCATTGTAAAATTTTAGCTCGATCGGTGCAGAACTTTTTGAGTTTTTGAAGCGCACACAAACCACATAACCATTTTATATATAGAGATGTGTATTAACCACGTTAGTAAAGTTTTCATACTGTCAAATATTATTTTAATTTTTAATTCGGCCCCGCAGTAACTGAGATTACCGCGTTCAAACAACTCACAAAATGTTCCCACTGCTGGGACTCGGGCCCTTCTCTCGCAAGGAGAGAGTCAAGAACATCACCACCACCATCCACCAAGCTGCGCGCTGGTCCGATGCGGGTTTGTTTCTAAGTTAAAGATTCTAAGTACGTGTCGGTTTCCTCGCGAAGTTTTCCTTCAACGTTTTAAGTTAGCGGCACCGACACGCTAATATAGTGGCATGGTGTAACATCCGAGAGGCCACAAAACAATGAAACGGGACGTGCGCGTTAGACGATTTTTATGGGTGAAAACATTTGAGTTCGCGTTAACGACATGCGGTAAATGATAATAGATTTTAAAGAAAGAATTAGTAAATAGATCAAGTTTTTCCGCATGCTTCCTTTGTACCAATCGTAAGAAGATGAGGTGTATATTTTCTATGGCGACATGGTGTGCCGCGACAAAACTATGACACTTCCACAAGAGCGACAAAATAAGAGCGATCAAACCCGTGCTTTCGGTGTTAATCGTTTGTTCTAACTCTATACGTTGTATACGTAAACTTTTTGTAATAAATAATCTTATAAGCGTGCTCTTATGGGTATTGCTCAACATTCGGAACACGTAGGTCTATAGACCGCTCTTTAAAAAAAACTCGTGGATCCTTACAAGACGTTCAGCTAACCTCCAACTCTTGTCATGTATGTTGTATATCCGCCTTCATCGTTTGACACGCTGACATTTTGACTCGATGCTGATTTATCACGAACTAGCTGTACCCTGCCATGCTTCGCTGTGGCACATTGTGATGCAAAAATTAGATAAAAAACAATCCTTGATGCGGATTATATATCACTAGCTTTTACCCGCGACTTCGTCCGCGCCACATATTTATTAAAGTAATTGAGGCAGTACCTACTCGTATGTCTACTACCATACAAATTCACGTTTCCTAATCAAAATCGGTCTAAGTCAAAGTTTTATATTTATTAATAAATATACAATTTACACGACAAATTACAAAAAAAAACTATGTTCTCAAAAAATTTATCAAAAACAGACTTTAATTTAAAATCATATTGGGACGGTCCTCCAAATTTTATTAGAGTCTATTAGTAGATATTAGTAGATATATCGTCTGATTACATGAATACAAATTTTAGTTTGTTGTTCATATTTCAAAAACCACCCCACTGATTTCAATAAAATTTATATGACCACCTCTGAACTATAATCTACCAACCAAAAAAATAACCATCTAAATTGATTCACAATTGGAAATACAACTGGATTGATAACCTCCTCCTTTTTGAAGTCGGTTAAAAATAGCATACAAAGTGCAAAGATCCTTCCATGCACACTTTTACTCCTCATTTCCACTCTTTTCAACTCTTTTTCTGTGATAAAAAGTCGCCGTTGTTCTTTCCTAAGTCTAGTCTATCTGTGCACCAAATTGTAACAAACTCTTTAAGTGGCTTAGGCGTTAGACGGCAACGGACAGAGAGAGCTACTTTCATATTTTATGTATAATTTCGTATTAGAATTGAAAACAGGTGTTCCTGATCATTTTATAGGAGGCAGTTGTAAAAGATTACCGAAAAGTAATACGTTTACTCCTCCAAAAACTCATTTTCGCAGTTCTTAATTTGCCTTAATCGAGCGTCCATCATGCATAACATTTGATAAGACACCATGGAAATCTCGTCGACTATCAAAATTCTGTCTGATACGCCATTTAGTGGCTGCGCCCATCTTTAATATTGAGGTTGTATAGTGCACTGTATTCTTCTTGTCAAGCCCTTTTATTTGATACCCATGTTGATGGGATTGATAAAACCTAAGTTATCCGCCATTGTGTAGAGGCCGCCATCTTGGATTTTAATTTTATATAGTACGTTGTATTCTACTGGTTGAGCACTTTCATTTGATACCCATATTGATGGGATTGATAAAACCTACGTTATCCGCCATTTTGTAGCGGCCGCCATCTTGGATTTAAATTTTTATAGTATATTGTATTCTGCTTGTTGAGCCCTTTCATTTGATACCCATGTTGATGGGATTGATAAAACCTACGTTATCCGCCATTTTGTAGCGGCCGCCATCTTGGATTTCAATTTTTTATAGTATATTGTATTCTGCTTGTTGAGCCCTTTCATTTGATACCCATATTGATGGGATTAATAAAACATAAATTATCCGCCATTTTGTAGCGGCGGCCATCTTGAATCTATTTAAGTACATTAATTATAAATAAATGATACCGCTAGAAGCGTCTTGAAACGCTCTTGAGAGTAAATGGCTCAAACGGGTAAAAGTAAGGCGGCACTTCATATGCCGAAACATAAACACCGCACTTATGTAACCTGACACCCGTTTTCCCGCCAAATTTGTAAAACGCGAAAAGTGGCCAGTGTATCAAGCGGTTATATAAGTATCCCCGTATAGTTAGAAATTATAAAATTGCTGGAACAAACGTATATCGACTCCATTTCAAGTGTTTAGATACAAAATTTCATGGTTTTATCTTCAATAGTATTGAACTTCCAGACTTTCACCCCCAATTCCACCCCCGTAGGTACAGTTCGAAACTACAAAACTGCTTAAATATACATTTTATGGTTGCGTGTTAAATATCTAGACGTAAAGTTTCATAGTTCTTCAACAATGACGAAGTTTTCCATATAAACTTTCATCCCTTATTTTAACCCTTTTAACCATTTTTTCGGAACAAAAAGTAGTCTATGTCCTTTCTCGGGATCTATTCTATCTATGTATCAAATTTCATCAAAATCTGTTGGTTGGTTTAGGCGGTAAAGACGGACGGACAGACAGACAGACAGACAGACAGACAGATAGACAGACAGACAGACAGACAGACAGACAGACAGAGTTACTTTCGCATTTATAATATTAGTATGGATTTCCCTTAATTGCACAAAATTATACGATCTATCTTAAATCTCGGATCTTTTAATTATTGAGACAGTAAGTGTTGAATTAATTACACTTCAATAATCTTTAAGTGCTGTGAACAGCATACAAATGCCACGTTAAAAGTTGGCTTCATACTTCGCAAAATCGTCCTTAATTGTGTAATTTTAAGAGTTGTTACGTAGACATAGGTAATTTGGTAGATCATAAACTTTAGTACTGTAACTTGCTCGTAACAGCAGTTATGTCGCTGCGGTAGGTAAAATATGAATAAGTGTTTTTATGACAGATGTACGATTATTTTATCATATGTATGTCACTTAAAACAACCATTTTACTTATTATGGCTTCTGATATTTCAAAACTGACATAATCAGCTTTAAAACACATTTTGCACGTATGTAAAACTATAATCTTTAAAAAAATATTTTTGAAATAATTAAAATTGTGGAATGCTAACTACACGGGCAAAACCGGGGAGTGCTACTAGTATTACTTAAACTTAACTCTAAATTATCATTTATAATGTATAACAATAAATAACCCATTAAATGTTCTGCTGGGACTCGGGGCCTGCTCTCGCTAGGAGAGAGTTGAGGCCATAATACGGCCCGGTGCGGGTTAGTGGATTCTGAGAAGATGTCGGTTTCCTCACGATGTTTTTTCACTGTTTTTAAGTTATTTTTATCATACACATAATCATACACATAACCGACAGCCGCCGATCTCCCGACTACACCAGCTGCAACTTACTTACCAAGCGTTGTTTATTGGATCTAGCCCTATTTTATTGGACTATACGTAGCTCTAAAGCTACATTGTTTTGTGCTTGACGTTTCAAATAATCTAACTATGATATGACCAGAACATCAAGTCGAGAGTGAATCGGTTTCTGCCAGTTAAGCACTTCCATGTATCGTCACTTAATTTGAGGCGAACTGGCGGTCAAGCATAAACCTATTTTTGACGAAAACGATCGATCAACGAGAAAAATATGTATTTATCATATTTCTGTTGAGCTGTTTTTCTGCCTGTCATTTTAGAACTTTTAGTTTACAAGTGAAACTTGAGTAAACCAAGTCAACTAATTGAAGTATGTACATATTTTATTATTTGGACTGAAGTAATATTAATTGTAGTTAGCACCAACAAAATATATTTTCGTTGAAAGTAATAAAGTCAAAAGGGTACACCAAATATGAAAATGATTTATTGATATCGATACATTAAAAGTCAGTTGAATTGAGAAACGAAATGATTCACGCGCCGAGTGCGAACATTGAATACGAACTGATTGAATTGCCCAAAATTATAACACGGTGAAATGTATATTAAATAATACCTGATTGAAGGAAATTTCGTACAATAATATAATTAATGGATTTAATCTGATTTTAAACCGAATTCAAAAAAGGAAGAGATTTTCAATTTAGTTCTATGTTTTTTGTAGGTATGTACATATGTTAGGTGATAGCTCCCCCAATGGTGCTGTGTGTGAATTATCCACCAATATATATAAAAATGGGGCGTTTTCATGACGTAAAACCTGTCAAATACAGTTCCCAATTTCACCGTAGGTGGTGCCTCTGTTTTATTTTGTTAGAAACATTTCACAAAATCCAATAGTGGTGCCACACTTGACAATATTCAGAACTATCTTTGACAAGTCTTTTTGCGTCGGGTAAACGCCTCATTATGAATATACTTTGATGTTTCTTTCTTTGTTTGGTAGATCATAGTTGAGATGTAAATTGTATCGATACCAGTGGTGGGTTATTAAATATGAAAAAAAACTAAAATTTACAGTTTCTGTATACGTCGATGATCTTATGAAATTTGATGGAATGTCTGAATTTCATTTGACATCGTAATTTGAAGTCGGATGTTGCTATTCGGAAAAATAAATTATTAATTTTAAAAATGTGTTACTACCACGCAACTATTTATCACAGAAGCGACAACAGTACCTATGGGCAGACGGGTTCTGGGGCGCACACCTCTTTCTATCAGTTAACGAAGTTTAAGATACTCTGGAACTAGATGGTGGCCGATTTACCAAAGGCGATGGGTACTTGAAAACAGAGCCAAGCCAAGGCAGATTGGTGTATTATTAAATGGTGATGTCCAGCAGTAGATGATGACGATGATGGATTATGATGATGATCGACTATCATGTTAGTTTTGCAGTGGTATGACTCTTTGCAGAGTCTACTTGGAGTACCATAACTACGCCAGTAACTCTACCGTTAACCATTTTGGCCCAAACATTACTGTTTGGTTTTGAAAGGTAATGCTTCGAAACAAATTACAGAGTAAAGCTATCTCGGAGTGACTATACGTAGATAGTACTTAAAGGAATTAATTCATATTTAAACAGCTACTGACACTGGGTAGGCGGCATTTTACTATCCATGAGATTTACGTATTGTTCATCCCGTAATTTATTTTTAAAGTGAAAAACTTGCATTTTAAAATCGCATTCATTTGTGTTATTTGATCGTACCCATAACAGTTTGTCATATAAATGCGTATTCAACAAAATATACTCTCTGTAAACAATAGTCCATTGTACTAAAATTACCAATTTGCATATATCAAAATGAAAGCGAAACAGCAAGAACAAAAATTCAAACACTTACAATGAAATATTCAATACCTAATAATGCTAGTTTTTGGTGAAAATATTTTTTTTTCTTCGAATCCATCTATTATAAAATATTTGAAGCAAATTTTCTAAGCTTAATTTGCATTCTTTCGCAATAACATTGGTCTCTCTGCCCTGTTAATTTGGTGGAATAATTATCAAAGTAGAACAGTTCAGTTTACACATTACTATAGATATTAGAATGACTGAAAAAGGCATGGAATGTCTCAAGCGGCCTCTCTAGAGAGACCTACAACTAGAGTGGCTGCATGGCCCCATTAGCCAGTGCATCGATGACCATCACCACCATATCATCATCACGATATTTTGATCCTCTGGTTGGGTGGACGAACTCTTCTATGGGATCTAACATGTGCTCAAACGTTTGGTCCTTCACGGCCTAATAGAACAAAACTAGGAACCAGAGAGAGAGGAGAGAGAGAGAAAAAGACACTGAGATGCGCAATATGCATCACTTTCTAGTGAGACCATAATTGTGCCTTTTGGCGTTCAGATTTTTGATCAATAGAGTTGATTAACTGAAGGTTGCTTAATTTAAAATTCAATTATAATCTCAAACGAAAGTACTTGACTCCTAAAGTACTGAGCACAAAAACCAATTTGAAATCAAAAATGACATCACAAATCGTCGGAGGTTTTTATACTTTACATTATTAGTTAGGTGTTGTATCTATTGATATTTGTATATGTATATGTGTGTTATGCGTCAGTGACGCTTCAGTAGGAAAATAGGATCGATTTCATGCTACTTATTACGTTATGTAAAATAAAATGTATGTCAATGTGGCTAATGTAAGCCGTCACTCAAATATCCAACGTGCCCACATTAGATCCGACAGGGGGACATGGTCAATATCGTCATCAATGACATTCTTACGAAATTTTCGTTTATCTACAAATTCGAGTTTACTACGATTAAATCTACACGTATGTAAGGTTGATTAAGATGTCAAACTGTCATAATTGTTATTACACAATAAGGCTAGTGTTTTATCATAAATCGCCTGATTCAAAGCAACCAGTTAAACCAGTTCGCCCCGGTTTCCCCATGGTACATAAATAGTGATCACTTAGGGATCACGTATAGTTCCAACGGGGATTTTTTTAAATCCACCAAATGAGATTATCGCGTTTTAAAACGAATAAGCTCTTCAGCTTTATAATATTTGTATAGATTATTTTTACATAAGATGAAACTTGTTAGAACATTATTCTAGGTTAAAACACCCAGATTATACATATCGAAAAAACAGGCTTAGGAGAGTGTGCCGTACTTTTCCAGAGATGATGATATATGTGGATTTAAAGCGCTTTGTCCGAAATTTCGGAATTTTTGCATCGTGGTGCTTGGGTTTTGGGAACTTGGGATATTCCTTTGCGTTATTATCACACGGTAAAAAGGTAATAAATAATGAAAAAAATCTTGTTTTTTTGGAATATAAAGTGGCGGCATTAGGACAATACGTGCTTGAATTGAAATTTACCTCCAGAACTCAATTAGATTGTTTTTTGGAATACATGGACACATAAGACAACTTTTTTCGTGGGAAAATAGCCTATCGGTTTTTTATCGGATACACTTCGGAGAGTGTGCGACTGATTTGCATGATCTGATACCACCTTGCCCTTTTTTTATC
Organism: Ectropis grisescens; assembly: GCA_017562165.1. Lineage (NCBI taxonomy): Eukaryota > Metazoa > Arthropoda > Insecta > Lepidoptera > Geometridae > Ectropis > Ectropis grisescens. Next base: position 1,463,387 of record CM029772.1, read on the forward strand.
GGAATGCTCGTAGCTCGAAAAAGCGACATCGTTTCATGGTTGATGATCCAAAGACACGAACGAAGAGATTTGACTCTAATTTTGTGATAAGAACGTCTAGGCTGTGGAATACGTTGCCTGAGTGGGTTTTCCCCGCTGATTACAATCTTTGTGTCTTCAAATCGAGAGTGAATCGGTTTTTTTCTAGGTAAACACGCTCCATCGTAGACCGCATTGTCGTTTAACATCAGGCGAGATGGCGGTCAAGAGTGAGCCAACAAAAGGAAAAAAGAAAGATCTATTTCGGTTATCTATTTGCCCTATAATTTCTTTTGAAGCATTGTCATTCATACCAAGACATAGTAATGTTTGCACATCACTGCTTGGCGGTAGCAACTAGCAAACGAGAGATAGTTTCCCAGGTGGGTTCTTTACAGAGTGCCACCACACGGCCACGGCCGACGAAATTGTCACTCGCCAAATATCTAGGCCAGTATTTTACAACCCGCTTATAAAAACTGCAACTCTGAGTTGTAGCTCATCAGTCGGGAGCCAGACTTCGCCGAAATATTTACAAAATGCAAAAAATCGTAAGTGTTCCAAATATCAATCTAAGGATCAAATTTATTTGCTTGGTATTTTTTTGCGAACTTGTCTTAATTCTCCAGCAACATCTAGACTCTATCTAAATACATATGTCTAATCTCACTAATATTATGAATGCGAAAGTTACAATGTTTAGGTGTTTCTTGCTCAATCACGTAAGATTTCCTTAGCGGAATAAGTTGAAATTTAGACCTTAGTCAAATTGTAGTATGGAATCATATCTAATCGTTGTTGTAAGTTGTAAGGTGGTATGAATATTTTGAACTTCAGTGAATACAATTAGTATTACATATCCTTCAATGTAATATTATAAATATGAAAGTGTAGGTAGATGTTTGAATGTTTGGTTGTTTCTGTCTCTGGCGTTGCAAGAACGTATCAATTCAGAACCTAGATTGTAGTCACTTTTAGGAATAGTTACTATTTATACCAAAAATATAGAGGTACACAAGAAACTGCCTTTTCTAAATACTAAGCCATGCGTATTTTTATAAATGAAGACGCAAAAAATTGTGATACGAACGTTTGAATTTATAAAATGTACGTCCAAATTTTGTGCTACTTTTTACGCTAGCATATTTTGCATTTCAAAAAGCTTGTGTAATATTTAGAGTAATCAACTCTGTCATTGAGCTTGTTTCATTTCATAAGTCAGAGTTTTCCTGTAGCGATGTTACATGTAACACATAGAATAAGTAAACACAGCTACGGTTTTGCCGCGCTAAAGTAATAAAAATAATCAATTTGTTATCCCATGTTGATTTTTAACAATTCATAATAATTAATTTTATTAATAAAATTATACTAATAATATAAATGTCAATGTTTAGATGCCTGTTGCTCAATCATGTCAGAATGTATGAACGGATAATGCAGAAGTTTGGAACACAGCTAGATAATATTCTGGAACGCATAGGGTTTTTATCACTCTTAACACATTTTATCCCGAGAAAATAACGGGGCGGGAACTGCGCAGGTAAAACCGCGTGGCCCTGATAGTTAATTATGCAAACATAAAGTAATAAATATACACTATGTGCTTCTTAACTTTTATACATTCCAGAGTTGTCCTCATTGATTTTCATTACAATTTTACAAATACCATTCCTTTTCAGATCATCTTCTCCGCTATCCTGGCGTGCGCTGTGGCGTCGCCAGCTTACTTCATCGAAGACAACGACATCTACCCAGCTGCAAAGTCCACCATAACCCACAGCAACCAGCTCGTCGACCACGGCAGCACCCTGGTCGCCCATGACGCCTTCGTCTCCCACCCGATCATCCCCCTCGTCCATGAAATATCCTCCAAGAAGTCAACCTTGACAAAGAGCAGTCAGGTTGTTAACCACGGAGGTACCGCAGTTCTGCACGCTCCCGTCTACCACGAGTACCATCCGGTGATGTACAGCGAAGTAAGACCTTCGAAAACGACAGTCACTAAGAGCAACCAAGTGGTCAACCACGGTGGATCAACGTTGGTCCATGCTCCTGTCGTTCCAGTAGTACATGCCCCAGTGGTGCATGCCTCGGTGGTGCATGCCCCAGTATTGCATGCTCCGGTAGTACATTCTCCAGTGTACTACTCGGCTCCAGTAGCAGCAGTAAGGTCGGGGGACTCGGCGACGTCGCATCACAGCTCAACCGTGCATGAAACGGTGCCAGTTGTCAACCATTTGCCGCTTTACGCTCTTCATCATTAATGATGAGTTTATTTATTATTCGTTTGTTTTTGATTAAATTTTATCCGATTTACTTGTTTTTGTTTTAATTCATTTGTTTCATAGCTATTCATAGTTTTAGACTAAAGTTATCTAAGTAAGTGTAGATATAGTGTGTATGATAGTGTGATAAAAATATAGATTTATAAATTACTATCGACAGTAAAAAGAAGATCCTCTGCATGCGAAAAATATAGGTAGTACTTTATTTTTACGCATATTTTCAAATCAAATTTCAAATGATTTTCACATTTTAAATGGTTCAGAAAATAATTCATTAAAATCTTCCAATTTTAGTATATTAATAATTATTCCATTTATTTGTAAGGCTCCATCCAGTAACTTAGAAATTTTGAAACCCGAAAAAGAAAGTCGACAATACCACAAGCTTATATTACACTTACCAAACTCATATTGCGTAAAATACGCACCGGCTTAGATATTTCCATTCAAGTTTATTTGGGAATTTGTCAAAATTGCCAGGTCACACGAAAAAGGGCACTTTCTAAAGATTTCCAGAAGCCTGGCGAATCAAAGGCGGCGGTTTCTAAGAAAACATCACAACGTCTCGTCAGCTTCGCTTCGTTCAGTAGTGAATACTTTTAAGTGTAACAATATATTTTTGGCAAAATTCTCACACGAATGAATTATTACTAATGCTTTTTACCCGACTGAAAGAAGGGGTATGTTTTTCGCGCGTATCTTGTATGTTTTTTTTATTCCCACGTATCTTCGAAACGGCTGGATGGATTTTGTTAATGAAAGTATAATTAAATTTGTTTCACTAACCCGAGTGTCTTTAGATAGTAAATTAATTGTATGACATAATGTATTTTTTTCCAGACAGGTTTTTTAAATTTAAGTTATATTATATCTACTTGCAGTATACCACGGCTTACCGATGCAAAATTGTCCTTCATAAAAAGTGATACATGATTATCTACAATACAATTGGTCTTTGTTTCAAATTTTAAATCGATCTGTTCCTGCGTTTCGATGTGATTCAGCAACAAACATCCATTACATGTATGGATGTTAACTATTACAATTTATAATATTAGTACTGGCAGTGCACTCCGTCCATGTAGTTCCTGTATCTGTAATTTTTCGGCAATAAAAGGTAGCGTATATGCTAAAACAGACTATAATCTAATTATGTTCCAAAATTCAACCCGATCCATTTAGTCATTCCGACGAGATTGAGCAAGAAACAACCAAACGTCCAAACATTCACATTTATAAAGTTAGTAGGAGATAGAAAACCCCGTCCAAATTAAAAAAAGTAATTATATACACTGTCTAACTGATCTTGTGGTTGGTAAGGCTGCCGAGGAATGTGTTGTTTGTGTGTTGAAAACTAATATTTATTTTGTGTCTAGGTGAATCTATTCGACAAATTTTTTAAGATACCGTTGTCTCTGTGCACGAAAGGCCTAGTCTTCGTTAAAAGGATACCTCCTACGCCTATCTTACTAAAACAAAATATCTGAAATTACATTTTTACCTCGACCTTGTTGAAATATTCATATGATGTTGATTCATTTTTGGAAAAGATGAGAAAAAATAATCAAAGGCTTTTATTACTTGACGGAAGTATTTTTATTTCACATTCAAGTGTACCTGATAGAAACAGCTACCTCAAAAATGCTTAACGCCGACGTTATCACGGATAGGAAGATACTCTAATGCTATCTATATGAAGAAGACTTTATCAGCTGACTATTATTATCATTGTATAAATTCAGACCAATGGAAACTGCGTTGCCAGACATATTGCATGTCTCTAGAAGAAGAGGCCAGTTTGTATGGGACTATTTAAATGTTTTGTATCATCTTATCTTACCTGCAAACAGCAATAAAGATTTTTGTATTTGTATTTGTATCTAAAAGCACGGACCCAGATGATCGCAGATTTTTTTTTAAATGACAGGACGAGCAAAACGTTCGCGATGTTAAGTCCATAATAGTGCCACAAAGCTATTTGAACATGAAGAGTTCAAATTACTGAAGATAGAAGGTGATTTGTGTTTTTGCAACTTAACTAGACACCCACATTGTTCTTCAAATCGGAAAATAACGTTTCAAATTACAATTTGGAACAAAGTGATCCGTCAGAATCCTCAGCCCGATCGGGGTAATTGGGGAGCCACAGGATAGGATCAGTTGTAGATTTAGATAAGCTGATGATAATACTCGTATGCGTTTTTATGTTAGGTGAAGTTTATTGTGTTCTCTTGTACTGTAGGTTTTAATAAAGAACTTTATCGTCTCCTCTCAGCTCACTTCATCTCACCTCAGCTTATCTCACCTTTCTTCACCGCATCTCATCTCATCTCATCCCGGCCCACTTCATCACACCTCATTTCAATCTCATCTCATGACATCTCTTCTCATAGTATTTCATTCACGGCATCTCACCTTATCTCATCTATGTTCAAAAGTAATGTAGATACGACCCCCCGATAGGCCAGTCGCCGGTCGTCAGCCGCCGGCGCCGGCGCAGATTCGTTACAAAACATCATTCATGCCAAATTGGATGATTATCTGGTCATGCAGTCAAGGTGACGTACATTAGTTGGTTGTTGAGAAATTTGTTGAAAATAAAACAAAGCCTCTACGATATCAAGGAGGTATGTATATATTGGTACAAGCTAATTATATTGCAATCAGTCTTCATATATACGATAGTTACAATGTTGGTGTCTTCTTTTTTTTTTTAATAAATGGTGACGAGACGATCCGAACATGTGCCTGATGGTAAGCAACATGCCTGACACATAACAGCACAGTGACACGCAGCTATTGGAACATGAAGAGTCCAAATCATTACCTAGCACTGTATTGCGCTCGTCACCCAGATATCTAAGATCTTATATCTCTAAGCCCTGTAATTTCCCCTGGAAACATTGCCCTTCAAACCGGAACACAGTAATGTTTGCACATTACTGCTTGGCGGCAGAATAACTGGCTAAGGTGTGGTACTTCCCCAGGCGGACTCTGCCAAGAGTCCTACCACTACAAGAGAGTAAATGGGTTTAATCTATGTAAGCACGTACATACCATCGTAGACCGCATCGTCCCTTAATATCAGGCATAATATTTATATAGTACCTACAGGGCTTAATTACGAATAATTCTTTAAATACCTCGACGTTTGGGCAGCGTCACCACCGCCGTGGTCACGAGAAGACTCAATTACTACAGTACAGACAGTACTAATAAACATTATGTATTGTGCTCAAATCACGAAAGTTTTTTTTAACTTTTATAGGTTTACACTTGACCCCCATCTCGCCTGATGTTAAGCGATGATGCGGTCTGCGATGAAGCGTGTTTACCTAGAAAAACCGATTCACTCTCGATTTGAAGACACAAAGATTGTAACCATCGGGGAAACCCCACTCAAGCAACATCTTCCATAACCTAGACGTTCTTATCACAAAAGTTTAAAAACAATATCAGGCATGATGGCAGTCAAGAGTAAACCTACTAATATAATAAGAAAAAAATGGCAGTCATAGGGAATGCCAATAGATTTGTTTTGCATTTACGCATTTCCGTAAACTGAAAACCTGTTTAGTTTAGGATCACGTTGAGGTCAAACAATAACTATCCAATAGTTCATTCCGATGGCAATGATCTTATGGAGCGGCCATTTGTTTCCTGTGTACTATCATTTATTATTTGAGGCAGAAGGTCGAATATCATGGCGATTCTATGCAATGCCGAACATCGAGTGTTTTCAAGGTTTGAACACTACATCACATGTTAAAATTTTAATGAATTATCTAAGATTTAATTAGTTCCTTGTTGTCTTAAAGTATCGAAAGTGGTTAGTAATACAATTTTTATTCACGTTTAATTGTAATGTGAAAACATTACTGTGTTCCGGTTTGAAGGGCAATGTTTCCAGAGAAATTACAGGGCTTAGAGATATAACATTTTAGATCTCTGGGTCTAGCGCAGTACAGTGCTAGGTAATTATTTGTGGACTCTTCATGTTCCAATAGCTGCATGTCACTGTACTGTTGTGTGACAGGCATGTTGCTTACCATCAGGCATATGTCCTGCTCGTCTTGTCACTTCTTATTTAAAAAAAACTTGAGAGGTGTCAAGGGACACCCGGATGGAACGAAGTTCCTTTCGATTAATTAGTGAAGGAATTATTATTATTATTATTTTTTATTATTTCCAAAAATCCTGTAAACACTCAACAAAAATAATCGTCGCGACACCACACTGTTCAATGCGAAATAGAAATGAAAATATCTGGCTTGCTTTCTATAAGAGAGAGAGACAGACAGAGAAACATGCGACGCCGCACAGCTTACAATAGCAAAAAGTGTCGTGACAACTTTTCGTAAGATTTTTTTCCGTCTAGCCCCCTTTCACAACGCGCGATAAGGAACTTCGTTCCATCTTTATCAAAAATTAAGCACGCTCCATCTTAAACCGCAACGTTGCTTAACATCAGGCGAGATGGCGGTCAACTGTAATCCTAAAGCATCGTAAGTAGAGTCGTAGAGTAAGAAAAACATCGTGAGGAAACTGGCACGTTTCAAGAACGACACGACATCTTTTGAGCACATTTGTGTCATCGAGACACTCGTATGTACCCACCGTGGACTTTCAGGATTTAGTTACTTACCATAGTTGGTCTGAGACGTGGTGGGTAATGACTTTGGCTCTCTTCTTGTCAGAGAATGACCTTAGTCTCACCAGTGGGAATATAAGGTGGTATGCTTATACCAAAAATACATTTTGTTTTTTAAACACATAGACTTGACATTCAAAAACAATGAGCGTTTGCACAACGGCTTGCGTACGCATTATTCTATGGGGTTATTAAGTACTCTGTCAACATATAAATCAGATAATAGCTTTACTGTGTAAGTAGACCTTCGTCAGTTTATTCACTGTGAAATGGTTCTCCATTAATGTAAAAAATTGACAATAGGTGCGTCAAATCTCTATGTCGATTGAATTGTGTAAAATGTTACTCGGGTTATCACTGATCTACAACTATTGACTTTCGACTCATATGTTGTAATGGACGCCATTAAATGTTTCACAAGACAAAAACGAACTTATTGCTTTTCAGATAGTAAAACGGAGGTGAGGCTTATTGTCTGGAATTTTGACCACAAAAACCACTACTTACAAAATTTAAAATAAGCGAGTTTCGATACTTTCAAATAATTTTTAAATACGAGACGAGGAAATCTAGGCTGTGGAATGAGCTGCCTGAGTGGAGTTTTCCCGAAGTTATAATCTTGGTGTCTTCAAATCGAGAGTGAATCGGTTTCTTCTAGGTAAACACGCTCCATCGTAGACCGCATCGTCGCTTAACATCAAGCGAGATGGCGGTCAAGTGTAAACCTATAAAAAAAAAGGTAAACCTTACGGTAAGCATGACGCCTGACCGTAAGTAACATCACAGGGCTACGTAAGCTATATGGAAATGAAGAATCCAAATTACTGCTTAGCACTGCACTGTGGATGCGAACACCAGAAGATCGTGCTATGTGGCGATTCATAGGAGAAGTCCACGTCCAACAGTGGATGGCTATTAGATAGGCTGATGATGATGATTACTCAACTGTGTTCATCCCCGTGAGGAATAATAAAATGATTCTTACTTTTTTGCTGGATTCATTGCCATTTAAATGTCAAAGAAAGTAATAATCTTGATGATACTTATCATTTACTGATTCTGAAAATCTCCACTACGTTTTGATCCTTGATTTAATAGTTGATCTTTTTATTTTTTCTTACTAAGATACAATCTAAATATTATAAGTTAGCGGTTTAAATGTTAGTAATAAATTATGTAAGTATCGATATTAGTGACAAATTTAATAATAAATATTAATTGTCTCTTTGTAACTAAAACTGAGAATTTTAATGCCATTCAGTAGGTTCTGTAGGTACTATACTTCACATTACGATAAGTATTCAAAATGTATTTGCCAACGACCGAAAAATATTTCAATTTTATTTTATTTGTAAGATTAATGAGCACAAGCCACTGTATCTTCCCACTGCGGGGGATTGGGAGTCTTCGCTCTCAAGAAGCAAGTCAAAGTCGTAATTCGCGAGGCTGGTCAAATGCGAGTTGGTGAATGGCACATGTCATTAATAACGACATGTGTAATCCACCAACTCGTATTTTTCTTAAAATGTACTTAAACTTCAGAATACCTTGTCCGCGTACATTGGTATTTTCTGTAGGATTTTGCCTATGTAGATGCGTTCTGTCGAGAATTAATCGTTTTCATAAAGATAAACACGCTCCGTAACGTATACCGTATTGTAGTAGGACATCAAGAGAAATGTTGGTCTAGTGCAAACAAAAATCAAAGGATAATACCTCAGTAGTAGTATCATAAGTATAATACCTACCTCAGATTATTATTTGTGGTAATTCCAGACTATTGACATATAGTATAGGTATGTATTTATGTATGTACTAATTTCCAAAATTACTTTCAAATTCCAGGCCGATACGTCCAGTTTTACGCTTTTATTGGTGACTTCAGTCACCTAAAGATTCATAAATTTATGCATCTCTTTCGCATTTTATCAATTATTAGCATATCCAAAAGAAACATACAAAAAAAAAAACAGAAATTTGGTGCACGCACGTAAATTCATATTCTGAATAATTTAACGAAATTACATTTTAATGAATGCTCATCTGTTTGATTATACCTTTTATAGACAATTCCGCACTAATGAGGTCCTTATAAGAGCCACCCCCGCAAGTCGTTTATTGCATACAATAACTTGCAGAAGTTGTTGCTTATGTAAGTGAACTTGACTTCAACCCAAATACATAAGTTGTACTCGTTTGTGTGTTTATATTTATGTATGCTTAATCTCGTACTTGCGTGACGTGGTAGCGAGGTGTGAAGGAAGTTTTGTGGATGTGGCATTGGGCATTGGTTAGTTTGTGAGACAAGCGATCTATTCAACATATTTTATTTTCAATAACTTAGCTTTAAGTTTTATAATAAAAAATAGAACTGATAGATACTGAAAAATATAAAAATTAGAACTGGAACTGTTTATCTGTACTTTGTGTCATTTTGTGGTGCAGTTTATATTTTCTCAAATTTTATTTTTATAAATATTAGCAGCTCGTCCCGAGTTCGTTCGTGTAGGAGAACTAATAGAACGTTGATTATATCAGATGATATCTGAAATATACATATGAAATTCAGGAATGTCTTTTTAAATAGGTTTGGAGTTCCAGAGATTACTTCAAAATAATATAAACACATACATACAAAATCAACGAATATTTAATATATTCTCTATAATGAAATTAATGTCGAAGTTTGTGGATATTTAACAAATCACAAAGTTTTTGTTTAAAAAACACTATATAATCGATAAACATTGAGTGTTCATGTTCACGTTTTTAGTAATTATTATTTTGTTAATTACAAACGGTTTTCTAATGAGTTTTTTAATGATATCTATGAATTTTGCTTTTTAAATTTATATCTTAGTACTTGTTTTATTGTTATGCTTTTTTAAAATTGTATTATGTCCTCTATTGTGTTAATGGCACAATGTGTGCACACAAGTATGCGCCGACCAAGTCTACATATAACTGCCGCATCCAAAAAAGCTTACTTACCTACCTCGCGGAACATACACGAATTTCAAGTACACCATCCATTCATTGTCGAATTTGGGCGGAGGTATAAAACGCACCGGCCTGAGCAGAAGTCGTTAGATACCTCCAACATCTCGATTCGCTCACATCCTCTTCTCGTGTTTATCACAAAACAACAAACAACAAACATGCAGAAATTCGTAAGTTGATTGTTTTGTCGTGAAGTGATTTTGTGACAGTGAATATTTAAATAGGGAGTGAATTGGTATCCTCTATATAACGCGTTACATTGCGACTAAGCACTGTTAATTGATATTCTACCTGGTTCGTCTAGTACAAAGTTTTGCTTGGATTCCCACTAGTTAATGTTGATAAAGTAAAGTAAAAATAAGCTCTACTGTTAGCTATATTGCATACTAGGGGCGTCCCGCGGTTTTACCCGCGTAGTTTCTATTCCGTTGTTCCCTTTATTTTTTTCGGGATAAAGCCTTTGTGTTCTTCTAGGGTATTATCTATATGTATTCCAAATTTCAGCGCAATCCGTTTAGACGTGATTGAGCAACAAACATCCAAACATTGACATTTAAAATATTAGTAGGATGGAGCAATGTTGCTACAGCCCTTGGAGCGTCAAAAATGTGCCCAAAAGTGACTAACAACTGACTGAGATCTCGCCTTTTGTGAACATTAGCACCGCTTCACGTTTTCACTCGCGTAATTGCCGTTTCCGTTATTTTCTCTTGCTAAAAAGTAGCATAAAATATGTATTAATCAAGACTTTAAGATGATTGTGTTCCAAATTTGATGTCGCTCCGTTCCGTAGCTTTGTCGTGATTGACCAACAAACATTCAAAGTATTGGTCCAGTAGTTCCTAAAATTAACCCGTTAAACAAAAACCTCTTCAGCTTTATAATATTAGTGTATTTAGTAGTTTTCTGAACTGGCGATAAATTAGGTTTAGGAATGTTTTGAGAGTTAACATTCCCTGTTTTTCTAATGTTCTCAATTTCTGTGCCGATCAAAAGGTTACATTTTAATTGTTTTCTAAAGGTTAACGAATAATTAAGGCAAAATAACACAGATGTATTTACTTGTTATTTTATCCTGAACCAACTTAATTTACTTGTAACTAAAGTTAATCTAGCTGCAAAAGTAGAGCAACCTACAGTTGGAATAACGAAAAAGAAATGGAATGAGTTTTACGAGAAAAGTTAATAATTTACGTTTTTAAATAGAAATTAATTGAAAATAACAAGAATTAAACAACAACTTACTCTTACAACTTCTACGACAAAAATTTCAATATACATCTCAATAAAAAAATTCTAAGTGGTATGTATTTCTTGTTGTCGCATATCAGTTTATGTCAGTGGTCCTCAAACTAGACTCTTGTACATTTATAGTGTAAAACTTTTATGAATACCAATATATTCAGACTATTGTTCACATTTTGTTTTTTTAAATATTGTATTTTGTTTGTAACGAGATATTTATAAACTTAAGTGTATTAAGTGATGAATAATTTATTTGTAACTGATGAAAGATTTTTTAATGCAAATGAGACCTCGTTTAGCCCCCATTTTGCCGAAATTATAATAAATAATAATAATAATAAATAAATATTGGTGGACAATTCACACACAACACCATCTGACCCTAAACTAAGCAAAGCTTGTACTATGGCGGCCAGATAGCTGATATAATACATTTATAGTTTTAAATACATACTTATCATAAATAGAAACACCCAGACACGGTGCAAACATTTGAATTCATCATACAAATATTTACTCTGGGTGGGAATCGAACCCGCGGCCCTCGGCATAGCAGGCAGAGTTACTACCCACTAATCCACGAGGCCAGTCAGGAGAAATTAGAAAGCGAGGATTAATATGAATTTTGTGCATTTCGTAATAATTAATCAATGATAAAGTTTAATGTTTGGCTACTCATAGACACAATTGTAATTTCTTTTAATGTATTTCTATCATAGTAGTTTTTTTTGTGATCTGATTTATATCTCACAATTTTCCCCTCCAGGTCGCTTTTGCCGCCCTCCTGGCCTGCGCCGCCGCCGCACCCGGTGTGCTTCTCGCTCACGAAGCCCCCATAGTGCACGCCGTGCACGCCACCGTACCCGTCATCGGCGCCAAGACCACCATCACCAAGTCCAGCCAGGTATTTTTATGTTTTATTACATTCAGATATGTTAATAAATTTTAAGATTGATATTGGAAAAATTTGTAAGTAACAGAAAGTTACATAAAATCAGAATTTTTATTTGTCCTTTTCTATAAATCTGTGGATACGTCGACGTAGAAAATATTTTTAGAACGTGTCCCTAACTTAATTTTTTTAACAGTAATCACAGAAGGCAATAAAAAAACACTGCTGTATTTTTACATTTAGTTTTAGATTATATTTCTACATAAAATACAAAATATTATTATTATTTCTTCAATAAATGTATTATATTATGTGTTATCAGGTCGTGAACCACGGCTCCCCGGTCGTCCATACCGCAGTCGTCGCACCTGTCGTACATGCCGCTCCCTTGGTGCATGCCGCCCCACTGGTCGTGAAGACCGCCCCGGTCGTCCATAGTGTACATGCCGCCCCAGTGGTCCACAGCGTACACGCTGCCCCCGTAGTTCACAGCGTGCATGCCGTCCCCGTGGTCCATGCCGCCCCTGTGGTCCACACGCCCGTGGTCGTGAAGACCGCCCCCGTGGCCGTCGCCCACAGCAGCTCGGTGGTCCACCACTCCCCGGTGGTCAAGACCATCGGTCTCGTTGCTGTCCACCATTGATTTTGCTTTATGAATAAATTATTACGTACCTGATATAAAATAATTTGTTTGACTTTGATTGACCTTATAGGTCAAGTTTCATAATATCACGGTGGTTCCTTATAATTAATCATATATGATCTGCCCCTCTACCAACTAAATCGGTTATGGATTTGCTAGTGCTGTCTGTATCATTTCAAGCGAGAAGAAAAGAGACAGCATTATCAAAGCTAAGACAGAGGCGGTAGACCCTCGGAGCGTCCCATGATTTACTTACTACTTATAATATTATAAATGCTCAAGTTTGGATCTTTGTTTCTCAATCACATTGGAACGGTCGAACGAATGAAGTTACAATCTATATCACAGCTAGATTGTAGGCTAGAATTATTTGTAATTTATGTTAGGTACTTGTTTGTTTCGAGAAAATTACGAAAACTTCAATATTTGTATTGAAATAAATAAATTTAATTAGCTCAACGTATAAGCATTACCATTCACCAGCATGCTGTGCACGCTTCCTACTGGTACTTGACATAATCATCTCAGTTATCTCTTCACATTCAACAGGCAATGGATAATTTAGTAGTGGTAGGACTCTTGGCAGAGTCCACCTAAGAAAGTACCACACTTTGCCAGTTATTCTACCACCAAGCAGTAATGTGTTGCGGTGTGAAAGGCAATGTTTCCAGAGAAATGATAGGGTTTAGAGATATAACATCTTAGATGATCTCTTCTCTCGATGATCATCTCTGGGTGAAGAGCGCAGTGCAGTGCTAGGTGCTAATAATTTGGACTCTTCATGTTCCAATAGCTACGTGTCACTGTGTTGTTATGTGGCAGGCACGTTACTCACCATCTGGCAAATGCTTTGCTCGTCTCGTCACGCTTTAAAAAAAAATAGGTACTTATGTAGTGTAGTTTCTCATTGTATAATTTGTTGTGCCCGATAAAAAAGTATCAAGTTATAAATTTGCGTGCTACAAGAGTTTCGGATTTTCATCACGAAGGATAAATCACTTTAAGATTATTCTGTGTCACGGTTAATAAAATCTGTGTGAAAGTAGTAATTTGTCGCCAAGGTGAATAATGATAGTGCAGACAGTACGTGCTACAAAACCTAGTGTTCAGAGGAAAATACATTTCAAGGCAATAAAACTTACAATCTAATAACACGAGATAGAAAACCACAAATAAAGCTTCGTTTGTTGTTGTCAGCTTAAACATGAAATGTTACACAGGACTAATCGCTATATAAGAATATCTCATTTAAGCTCCATTTTATCTCTGTTTTGAAGTGTTGACTTCTAAGGCGCATTAATTCATTGCACTCTAATGTTTTTTTTAACTTTTATAGGTTTATACTTGACCGCCATCTCACCTGATGTTAAACGACGATGCGGTCTACGATGGAGCGTGTTTACCTAGAAGAAACCCTTTCACTACCGATTTGAAGACACAAAGATTGTAACCATCGGGGAAAACCCACTCAGGCAACGTATTCCACAGCCTAGATGTTCTTATCACAAAAGTAGAGTCAAATCTCTTCGTTCGTGTCTTTGGAACATCAACCATGAAACGATGTCGCTTTTTCGAGCTACAAGCATTCCGATTGAAAAAAAGGGCAAGGTGGTATCAGATCATGCAAGTCAGTCGTACACTCTCCAAAGTGTGTCCGATAAAAAACCGATAGGCTGGCAATTTCTCACCGATGATCAAGATTTTGTAGATTTTGTCTTTGGTCCGATACTCTGCATATTTCTTTTATTTAGTATGTATTTTAATCGATTGTGACTTACATTAGACAACTAAAATATGTTCCGATAAACGAAGAAATTATATGAACGTATTCAAGGTTGGTTGCGAAAAAACAATCTTTTTATAAATCGAAATATGGCATTGTTTGCGGTAAACGGTAAACATTTTTTGAGATGGTAAAAACTATTGCATTCGCGATACACGTACATTGTGTTTAGTTATTATGTTTATTCATATCATATTAAGTTAGTACATTGTGTTTTCGTTTCTGTCGCCACTTCCAGGGTGGCATTAGATTTCTTTTGATTGTTTAATGTCACTAATATTCCAAGAGCCGAGAGCTTGAAATGAAAATTGATAGGACTCTACTTGTCTAGTGTTCTAAATTGAGGGATTCATTCCCACTACCCACCAGCCAGGTTTGCACTTCTGTGTTATAGGAGAGATACGTGAAAAGTTTTAAACTTGCCTCAGATACGTACCCCACCCAAAATTTGTGCCAGCTCTCTGATTATAACGTTGAATTGTATTTCCTAAGTGCAGGCTTCAGAAAACAAATAAATCTTTCAAATGTAATGGTATTCGCTTCTTTAATGCAATCCCTGTACAAGTGGAAGGCCTCAATGAAACCAAGTTTAAAAATGAAATAAAAAGATACCTATTGAGCAAGGCATATTATAATATAGACGACTTGGTTAAAGATAGTAACGTATGGAAGAGAAATGTGTCGAAATTAGAATCTTGTAATAAGGTAAAATAATAGATTTTTAAGACTTTTGATGTTACATTGTTTGTACTAATGTAGTATCTGTATACTGTGTGTATTGGTTATTTGTTATCTTGTCTTCGACTAAGCCTTTTTACAGCTGCATGTAATTGACTAGGCCCCTTTACAGCTGCTTTATTCTTTTTGACGTTGTTATTTTATCATATTATGTACACAGATTCTTTGCCTTTTTGTAAATGACGTTACCAAGTGTTCTTATGAATTTATGGTATGAATAAATGAATTGAATTGAATTGAATTAGAACCATAATATACAGTTATAAATATTGTTATAATTGTGTCCTAAAAATCCTGTTAAACTTTATGCGTAACACATTTTTTAACAACCGCAAGTTTATAAATGTAAATTTATATTATATTTATAAATATAAAGGCTGGTCTGGTGGCTTAGTTGATAGTAGGTCTGCCTGCTAAGCCGTAAGTCGTGGGTTCGATCCCCACCCAGTGCAAATGTTTGTGTGATGAATTCAAATATTTGTACTAGGCCCTTACACCCGGGCACAGCATATCTGGCTATATTTAAATTTATATAAGTATTATTCAGCTATCTGGCTTCCATAGTACAAGCTTTGCTTAGTTTGGGGTCAGATGATGTTGTATGTGTAATGTCCACCACCAATATTTATTTATTTATACTTAACCGTTATCTTACCTGATGATGCGGTCTACGATGGAGCGTGCTTGCATAGATGAAACTATTTCATTCTCGATTTGAAGACACCAGGATTGTAACCATCGGGAGAAACCTACTCAAGCAACTCATTCCACAGCCTAGACGTCCTTATCAAATATAGTCAATCCTTTTCGTTCGAATTTGAAGAACGTTTCAGGCGTTAATTCAAAAGTGTGTATACCGATTAGACTCGAAAATTCGACGGCGCGGCGTTTTGGCTCACGTAAGCTTTTGAGTAAATATTCGGAATAATAAAGCACAAGGTAAACTCTATATTCCACTTATTTAGACAACAAAAGAACAAAAATATATAAAATTTTAAAAATAAAGTAGCAATTGGTGACCTTATTGCTAAGAGAGATGCATCAAAACGCGCTCCCTTACTTTCTTGGTATGTACTAGTTCTATAACTACAAAAATAAATAGGTATAGTATGAGCAACGAGCAACGAGTACCGACGTTATTTGTGCCTCATACTCTAATGGCGTGGTCGACACAATTCCTTCAAGTTATGGATATAGTCATGTGGAGCGAAATTATTCTCAAATGGATATCTAAACATAGTAATGTGAAGGATACCTGCAATTATACAAGTATAACTCTAACGGCGTCAAAATCTTTACTAATATTATAAAGCTGAAGAGATTTTTTGTTTGAAAGCGTTGATCTCAAGAACTACCTACCTGACCGATTTGAAAAACATATTTCACTTCCCATCAAACCAGACCAGAATTGATGATGTTTGTACATTTTACTGCTTGGCAATAAGTATAATGTCTGGCAAAGGTGTGGTACTTCGTCAGGTGGACTCTGCAAAAAAGTCCTATCACTACTAAAACTTGAATTGTTGATTTCTTTGGAGTTATTGGTTTATGTGGTAATAGTGTGCAACTTTTAATTATTATCAAATACCGTAGCAGACCACGATCGTTAAATGAAAGCTACTTTTTATCAATCACAGTAAATAAATCGCAGTAAAAACAAAGAGGTAAATCTTTATTGGAAGAGACATTCCTTTAGTGCCCATTACTAAGGAGTAATGGGCAGGCGCTATTTGATGATGGCCGGAGTTATATTGCCGTTATAAATTTAGAATTGTTTGAATTGAAATGAATTATCCATTCACCTACTTACACAAAATTTACACTAATATTATAAAGACGCTTAGTGAGTTTGTTTCTACGGATGTTTCTAGAGAAACTCCATGGGATAGAGATAAATAATTGTATGGGTATCGGCGAGCCTTTTTTGTTAATTCTTTTCTGGGGATACTCTAATGTTTGAAAATGGTAAATGTATAATTTATTGGAGAACTTAGTGTACCATCAGATAGCATAGGATAGGAGGCTCCGACAGAGCGATAGAAAAATACATAAAAAGGCTTGGATCTATTCTGTGGGTAATAAGCCCAGTTGAGTGGTAGGTAATGATTGGGATAAATTAATTCTTCCATGGATGATGCTCCTATAGATTTGTGACCCTATAGCAGTGATGTTATGGGCAAGCATGTTGTGTACCATCAAGTGCATGTCCTGCACTCAGTCTAAATTATTGACAAAATTGTTGACTTTCAGGCTAATTGACAGACCTCGTGACTTAGCTGGTAGTAGCTCTGCCTGCAAAGCCGAGGGTCGTGAGTTCCATTTAATGTAATATTTAAAACTGTACACTTATTGGTGATTAAATCAGCTCTCTGGCCGCCACAGTACAAGCTTTATTTAGTTTGGGGTCAGATGGTATGTGAATTGTCCAATAATATTTTATTTATTTATTTGTATTTATTAAAAAATAATAACTTCGTTATATCTCTATACATAAAAACGTTATGTTGGTTTGTGTACGCTTTAAAAACTCAAAAAGTACTGCACCGTTCGAGCTGAAATTTTAGAATGATATATAATCTGCATCAAGGATTGTTTTTATCTAATTTTTGCATCACAATGTGCCACAGCCAAGCGTGGCAGGGTACAGCTAGTTCATTATAAATACGTAAGTTTAGATGTTCGTTCCTCAATCGCAACTGTTGTACAGATCAGATTGAAATTTGAAGCACAGTTAGAGTATTGATAAATAGTACAATAGACTACTTTTTATCACGATAAAATAAAGGCAATAGTAACTACGCCTGTAAAACAGGCGCAACTAGTATCAAATAAATGATTAGAAACGACAATACGACCTTCAACCTAGGTTCAGTTCGTCAAATGAAAAGTAAGTACTGGCGCCCATACGTAGTACTGTGATTCACCAATGCCAGTTGTAGGAATCTAGAAACATTAAGAGCATTCCTCGCCATGTTTAGCCTTTGCGTGTACTCGCACGGGAAAACTACGAAAACCTACGGCTATATAACTGTGGGACACTGCACTGGGAGGTCAGTTGGCTGCGGAGACCGCGGTTTGCTAGAAAAAGATTAGGAGTTAAAATGTTTCGATGGGTGAGTAAAGTCAGCTTTTTTCTGTAATCTTCAAACGATCACCCTTTAAGAGTGAGTAATGATTTATTTTTGAATTGAGAAAAGCTTTAGCCCCGATGACCATTTTTGGTAGGATAAAATACCAATGTGTGTTCCCGTCCCTGACTTGCTTTTGTAGGTGTGTATAGTAATTTACGCGTTAGACGCTTTTTGTATAGTTGAAATTTCGTAACATTGCATCACTGACATGCATTTATGAGTGTCGAACACTGTGTTGCAATATACCTAAGTCCAGTTTGACACTAAAATTTTAAGTTATAAGTTTCCCTGGTTTTGTAAAATAGATGGATAGATATTTTTTATTATTTTTAGATTTTCTAAATAGCCCTTGTGTTTCTGAATAATTTATTTATGTAGGTACTTAATTTCCTTTTTTCGCATTAAAACGCAGAAACACATGTCCTTCTTCAGGCTATTTACGATTTTTGCGCAAAACTTCATTTAAAACGCTTCATTAGTTTAGGTATAAAAGCGGCAACAGATAGATAGTAACTTTCGCACTTATAGTAATAGGGATTGTTGGCCAGCAAAGGACAAAGCTGGATTTATATGTATTTTCACAAAAATGGGAATTCGATTCATATGATTAAAACTTCTAATACTTATAAATCCACTTGGACTAAATTTAGAGGCATAGTTATCACATTAATTGTGTTGGTTATATAATTTTGAACGAAAATAAAAAGGTTCGGTCGAAGAAACAGCGAAATAAGGCGCTAAAATCAGGCATTGGCTGTTTCCCAAAACTTCTGTGAACAAATATTTCGACTCAAAGTTTTTCTTTTCAGCCAATTTACTAACAAATGTAACTAATATGTGCATGGTAATACTCTAGAGAAAAATTCAAACATTCTGAGGTTCGGGTCAAAGTGAATAACAGATAAATTCAATCCACATGCAATTTATTTCGTAATATTGTCAAAAACTTTTCAAAACTATGTAAGTATTTGATAAAAATGGGCACGAGATAAAGTCAGTTTATTTGGAAAGACCGTGCATTCACAAAACTCAAGCTACAGATGAATAACTTGAGTGAAACAACCTAAGTGTTGTGTTTTTTTTTTCGTAATAAGTTTACACTTGACCGCCATCTCTGGTAAGCGACGGTTCGGTCTACGATGGAGCGTGCTGACCTAAAAACCAATTCACTCTCGATTTGACGACACCAAGATTGTACTCGTAATCATCGGAAAAAACACTCAGGCAACGCATTCTACAGTCTAGACGTTCTTGTTAGAAAAGCTAAATCAATTCTTTTCGTTTGAGTCTTTGGAACATGTGCCTACATAACCATACAACCACAAGAATAGTTTTGCTTACATAAAAGCGGTGGTTCAAAAATAAACCGAACGCTGGACGGCAAACCGACAAGTGACAAGTATGCAGTTTGGTGTACTTTTACCTGTTCGTGCACGGTTGCCTGGTAGAGATCGCTCTAAGCAATAAGTGCCGTCAATATACAAGTCTAACGCTTAGTTTGGGGCTCACTGATAAAATTACTTATCAGTTTCTAACTATAATTTTATTAATCTGTGTATGTATGTATACATCGTAATATAATTATTAACGTGTGTTTAACTGTATTTTGTGTGTAAATAAACTATTGTATTCTTTTATATAAAGAGTTGTTCTAAGGTGGTGGTCAGATGCAAAATTAACTTGACAGGGGTTTAAAAATATAGCGAAGTTTATAGCGAAAGGTCACTAAAATGTTTTATCTTATTCTGTACAGCTGGTCTTCATCGCAATCTTGGCTGCAACCAGCGCTGCGCCGGCGCCCAAGCCCATCGTGATCTTCCCCCAGCCTGTGGTCCATCATGCCCCAATAATTCAACACGCCCCAGTAGTCCACCACGTGCCACTAACGGTTTCCCATGTGAACACATTGGTGCATCACCACGCCGTCCATCCGGTGGTACATTCGCTCTACAACGGCTACTAAGGAGCTTGCATTAAAGTATTAACTAAACTATAATTGTTTACTATTTGTTTTATTGTTAATCAAACGGTCCTAAGTTTTAATGTAGGGGAGGTTGGGGTAAATGCGAATGCGGGGTAATCTACACATAAACCTGTGACAGACATGATTCCTCAGTTTCTGAGTACATTTTAGGACTTGTAACATTTTATATTTCAAGCTGCTTCTTTGCTTAACATCTGAAATGTATAACATAATATCAGAAGATATAGATAGATAACATTTATATATTATACATCTTATCTGATATTATATATATAAATATATTTTATAACACGCACAGTTATTTCGTTTAAAACAGTATTTCCCAAAGTGGGCGATAACGCCCCCTTGTGGGCCCTTCAGGTCTAAAGGGAAAGGGCGGTTAGACACCTAGAAAAAAATTGGGACGTTGTGTAGAGCCTTGGAGTCAGTTGTGTACCACCTGCTGGACTCAGGTCTCAAGTTAACTCTTGCAGGTTATAGTCAAAGTCTGGTTTAGGATGAATGTTTGATCTCCGCTATATTTCACAATAATTATTTTGTTTAATTTGAAGTTAGTTATGTGTGTGGTCAGACAAAATAAGTTTTGGAACCACTGGCTTAAAATTATCATCCAGAAATCTATCCAAAGTGAGTCAATGAAGTTTCACGTCTATTACAATCATCATAAAAGTGAAACTTCATTAAAATGTTTCAACATACAATTTTAAGATCATTTAAGCATGTATTTGTCTATATTTATCTATGCAAGTTAGTATGTTATAATTATTATTGTACGTAAAATTTTGGGATTATAAGAAACGAGTTTTTAACCCCCGACCAAAGGGGTGTTATAAGTTTGACGTCGATGTCTGTCTGTCTGTCTGTGTGTGTGTCTGTCTGTGGCATCGTAGAGCTCAAACGGATGGGCCGATTTCGATGCGGTTTTTTTTATTTGAAAGTTTATATCCGTGCGGATGTTCTTAGCTATGTTTGGTAAAATGGCCGCCTCTACAAAATGGCGGATAAAATATTTCTTTACAACCTACCTCAATATGGGTATCAAATGAAAGGGCTTGACTAGTAGAATACATTGCACTATAACAAATTTCAAATCCAAGATGGCCGCTTCCACAAAATGGCGAAATGCCTTTATTTTTTCACAACTCCCTTAATATGGGTATCAAATGAAAGGGCTTGACTAGTATAATGTTATACAGATAACAAATCTAAGGTAGTCGGGGGTTAATCAAAATTTTTAATTTTGTTCTTATGAGAGACGATCTGCTTAGCATTCCATGGATTCACCGTGCGGGCGCCGGGTCCATCGTGTGGCAGAGAGAGAATACAGTAAATAGGTAGATATTTATGTAGTTACTTAACTAGTTACCCTAAGCACACCTAAATTATCTATAAACCGGAGAAGACCTAAAAATAATCAAGGTACTCAAGCCCACTACCAGTCGGAAGCGTGACCAATAAGGTAGTGAGGTTACCGCGCCGAATGACAAACTATTTGTTATGATTATTTTTTACTATAAATATAAGAAATGGATAATTTTAAGCTCTCCTGAAAACAAACTTAGTATGATCTCTAAGAAGGTCGGCGCGTGTTTGTATCTTATAATACACACTTTTGTCATTAAGAGTACTGCTGTAATAAAAACTTGTTGATGTACAAATTGTACTCATAACATCCAAATTTTAAATAAGTTAGTACGTTTCGCGCGTGATATCTTAACGCCTGGTGATTTGTTCTTCTGCACGCGACTGTACTTTTGCGGTGTTTTTTATGTTTTAACTTATTTTTCTACAAACAATCACCATTGACCTTTAATAGATGATACTATCTAGAATTTTAATGAGAGTGTTTAGATATTTTTCTACACACAACACCATCTGACCCCAAACTAAGCAAAGCTTTTAATATGGCGACCAGATAGCTGATATAATACTTAAATAATTGTTAATACATACTTATACATAGAAACACCCAGACACAGTGTGAACATTTGAATTCATCACACAAATATTTGCACTGGGTGGGAATCGAATCCACGACCCTCGGCTTCGCAGGCAGAGTTACTACCCACTAAGCCACGAGGCCAGTCAAATATTATATTCTAACTCAGTGTTGATAGTCAGTTTTTGTATGAAAATCAAATATTGTAATCTATTATTTTTTTCTAAAAACGAAACAACTAATTTCAGTTTCAAAATTAAGCTCAAAAAGTTCACTAATATCAATAGAATTAATTAATGTATCATCAAAGTATTTTTTTTTCTTGTTACGAAAGTCGCTCTACAGATTTTAGTTAAATTTATATGACACCATTCAACCTTTTATAGATCATTCACCCCTTCTACCTATAGTCAGCTCGGGGATTCTCGAAAAATTGTTAGGGGGAATATGCATAAAAAAGGTTGTAGCATTGACAAACTTCTCCTTTTTTAAGTCGGTTAAAATAATGATACTATTTTCGTAAAAGAATGGCGTCAAATTGAATCAATAATATCTTGCGAAGATTTATTTTGTTAAATCCCCCACAAAGTTTTATGACACAGTAAAAAATAATGTGATGTGAACTGTAAAGCAATTTCTAAATATCGAAATATTTTTATTCTATTAACCAAGTTTTTACGGCGAAAGAAATGAGTATTTATGGCACTTGCGACCTTATTATAGTTACCAATATCATTATGAATTCCTTGGGTGATTTTAGGGTAAAAAGTAGTCCAATATTTTTACCTTATTTCTAATCCCCGAATAGTTTTATGTTGCAAAAGTTACGGCTAGTCTAGTCAGGAGAGCGGCGACTACAGATCCGGAGCACCGGATTCAAACCACAAGCGTACCGTAAGCGTTCCTTTTCAAACAAAAGTCGTGAAGGAAAACATCATGAGGAAACCGACGTGTATCTAGAATCTTTCGAGGTCATGTGTCATCCACCGACCAACACTCACTGGTGGATTATGGCCTTGACTCTCTCCTTGGGAGAGAAGGCCCCGAATCCCAGCAATGGGAACATTTAGTGGGCTGTTTATGTTTGTGGGAGTAGTTGTGTATGTTACCGGTCCAATTCGATTTAAGGAGAGTTTTTCCTAGGCAAAGACAGTTCGCCCTTAATTTATATGGTATTTTATGTTAGAAGGACAAGAAAGGACAAGGTGGTATTACATCATGCAGATCAGTTGCAGAAATCGTGGTGAAAATGTTGGCTCAGCAGACCCCAGTACTGATTTCGTTGAGAATCAGTACCTTGGGGTATTAGTACAATCCGAACGGTTCTAGTTCGGCGTGACACTACTTGTCTCTGTCATTCTAAGCGGTTATGACAAAGACTGAGACGTTTGATTCCGTGTCGAGATCAGACTGTTTTCAGAATGGCTACACTGATTACGCTGCCGTTTCCGAATTTCCTCAATAACTTACAACACAGCATTCATTAGAAAATTTAGAAAACGAAAACAACATCGTTAAGATTTCTAAAGAAATTTTATAATATAGAAAAGAGGAATTTAAATAAATAAGTCAAATGAATAAATTGAAATGTCATGCAAAAAGTTTCCATGTTATAGGATTATGTTTTACTTATCCTTCTAATATTTATTATAATGTTATCGAAGAATTTTGATATCGAAGGGTCATGACCATAAAAATGTCACCAAGCTGACACGATTCATCTATACAAGAATGCTTTTATATCAACTGTCATTTATTTATGCAAAAGCATATTACAAGGCTACACAGATAGTGTGGCATACAGGTTTCTGATTCTTGTATTTTGATTCTGATTGGTAGATTTCAGATATTGAGTATAGAATTATTAATTGTGTAGGTTAAGGCAAGCCTGTCTATATACTTACATAGGGTTTACACTTAACATCTATAAAAAGAGGTATCACTGAACTTTTATCTACTGTTGTTCAACAGACCAGTCTTTATATTTTCTCCTGGTGAGTTTGCTTATACAGTGTAGTACCGTTCCATCCACGCAATATAATATCATCGCCTAAAACTCACATCATGTTTGTGTGTTCAAAGACGAAGGAAACACATGTGATTTTTTTAAATTTCAGGCCAAATTATAATCATGAAAAAATATCAGCTGCTGACATAACATGATGTTTTTAACACACGTTTTATATTCTACTAATGTTATAAATGTCACAGTTTGGATATATTTATATTAGTTGCTCCATCATGTCAGAATGGCAGAACGGATCGGATTTAAATTTGAAACAGTTAAATTTAACTCTAGAATAGCAAATAAGAAACTTTCACATATCAATAAATGTGTTATATCGCTGCTGATATACATAAAGTATACATCGTATAATATAACAAGAACAAAATTAAGCATGTTGATTAATCCCTGACTACCTTGGATTTGTAATTTGTACAACATTCTACTAGTCAAGCCCTTTCGTTTGATACCCATATTGAGGTAGTAAAAAAATATATATAATTTTCCATTTTTAGTGGCGACCATATTGGATTTAAATTTGTTATAGCGTATAGTATTTTACTAGTCAAGTCCTTTTATTTGATACCCATATTGAGGTAGATTATAAAGAAATATTTTGTCCGTCATTTTGTGGAGGCCATTATGAATCGATATTAACCAAACATATCTAAGCATACACAACATATCTAATCTAAGCTACAAATAAAAAAAACGCATTGAATTTGGCTCATTTGTTTGAGGTTTACGGTGCCACAAAGACACACAGACATCGACGTCAAACTAATAACACCCCTTTTTGGTCAGGGGTTTCAAAATAGTAGAATACCTGGCAAATGTCATGTTATTGAAGTCCAAATGTCACTTCAGTTCAATAAAACTTGTCGTTCTGTTGAAACTTGTCATGATCAACATCCGACATGATAAAACGTTTTTGATTAATGTTTTGTGGTTTAATGAAGTTAGTGTAAAAATAGTAAAAAATAATGTTTTTACATAGCATTGTATCTATTCACCATAATGTGGGCCTATCTGCGTAATCCTACATATACAAGTATAACATACGAAGCGGGTCACCTTCGTAATTGTGCTGTAGCTCATGGAAGGTTCTCGGCCCCAGGACGGGCGTCAGCTTCATGACGTTTGACGGGTTATAAATTGCTCCACATCTCGTGGAGTGGGAATCACAGCTGCGGCTTGAGCGATACAAATACTGCACTTTATTTGTTAAATGTATCTCCGATTTATTTTCACCGATAGGAACATCAAATAGTAGTAATTCTGTAAAGTGGAGCTCGTACACAGAAGGTGTTTTGTATATTATTTAGTTGACTATATTAATTGTATAATTGAATATTTTTATTTTGTATTAATTTCTTAATATACAAAAAAAATCCATGAAAGTCGCTGGAAACCGCTGGTTGCAGGTTGCGCAGGACCGTTCGTTGTGGAAATCTAGGGGGGAGGGGGCTATGTTCAGCAGTGGACGTCTTGCGGCTGATGATGATGATTAATTTCTTTGACATTTATATTTATTTGATTACATATATAATGGACATTCATGCTAAATCTTAACAAACTACACTAATGTCATTCTTTGTATTTGTTGATGATTTATACCTACACAATTACACAAACATGATGTAAAAGTATAATTTTATGACCATGTAACAACACCGTTGCGAATAAAAAACTGTGAACTATTTAAGTGACTTCTAAGAACGAGGTTTGTTCGGAAAATTAGTTTGCTTGTATTTTTTATTTTCTTTGCATCGGGTTCGGGGCAGCAGTTGGGATATTCAGGGATTAGTTTAGATTAGTTTTTAAGGGGGAAATTGATATTGACATGGAAATTTCGCAGATGCAGCAGATGTTTCTGTATTAAAGTTGAAAACGACTTTGAATACATTATATTATAACACGTTTTAGTTTTTTGTAAAACAGTATACGAATTGAAATCGTTTCATTAGTTACGAATTATTCTCTGTGACTATCACTTTCCACGATATTTCGATGCAGTTTAATGCATTTTCTACGGATTATCTATCGAAATATTAGTATTGCAATATAATTACACTAGTTTTTTAACACGCTTTAAACAACTTGCAAGTACTAAGTATCAATTTTGTTTTTTTAAATTTGATTGCGTTCAGTCTATGGTAAAAAATATAGGTATTGGTACAAAATAAACTAGGTAGTATCTGATACGTAATAACAAAATGGGCTAAGTTGGGCTCACATTTTCATTGACAATAGTTGGCACCATTGCCATCTCGCCTAATGCTTTCGAAAGTTCTATCACTAGTAGTACGAAATTTTGGATGCCACTTGGACTTGACAGAATTATTCTCGAAACAAGAGTAAATAAAGGTCGCAAGTGAACTTGTTACTATAAATAGTAATGCAGTGCTTAATGCAATTAATGGCGGGCACTGATCGTGACCGCGATCTGACGATGCGTCATGACTACGACTCGAGCTCCCAGGCGAAATTGTAGTGGGGGGACAAGATATGCGAAAAACAAGACCGTGGTTTTGCAAGACGGATTATTTTATGATTGTTATAAAGCACAACAGTTATTCACAACTTTATTACAGACTATATTATAGTCTTAATGATTCACTTCCCGCGTCTGTCCGTCCCTATATATCTATATTATGCTTAGATCTTTCAAACCAACAAATAGATTTTAATGCGGTTAATAGCGAATGTTCTTCTATACTTATATAGAGTTTTTAATTTACCTATGTATACGGTAAATATCCAGTAATTAATAATATCTATTAATCACGGCTGAATCTTCTATACATCATAAAACAAGACTGTTGAAGTGTATTTTTATCATACAAAAGTTTGCATTTCGCATGTTATAAATTTGTGGTCAATAAAATTTGGTTTAGGATATCATAAATATTCCTAAAAACACGTTTAAAAGAATTGTTTATCAGGGACCATACTATTAATATTCCGGTACCTATCAGTTTTGTTTGTATCAAAAAACATCCAAACTTGAAATGTCCTTGCAGTCTTAAACTTGCTTGCCCCTTGTCCTGACCCATCTCTATGTTGAAAAGTTTGAAGAGTTATTTCTGTACAGAAGCGACCTTCGTAAGGAAACTCATTATGGGTAAACTAATACATAATACAGTGACAAAGACTTGTAAGATATTGATCCCTGGGATCAAAGCTAAACATTATATCGTTTATTTGTTCATCTATCTAGACATGAGTTTTCAATATAAATTTTCATCAAAACTTATTTAGCAGAAAAAATTGGTTTCCATTTATAATCGAAACAGAAGATATTCCGAATTGCATATGCATTTATTTTCACACATCCTTCTTTCATAAGGAGAGAGTCAAGGCCACAATTCACCACGCTCAACATGCGTTATCCACCAATACGTCAAAAGCGTGTTGGTGGATAACGTATAGTCATTTTTGGAATGTTCATAATATGTCCTCGCCATTTTTTCCTTCACCTTAGCTAGTAGAGATGATAGAGTAGTACGTACGTCTACATTTCATCAAATACTCTGAAGTAATACCATAGTCAAATCTATGACCTCACGATTGTTTATCCGGATGTTCTCGCTTTGCAAAGTCTTCATGTGATTTTTCACCAAAAATCGTTTTTTCGTGTGTTCATTATACGTTACAATGGTCAAAAATTCCTGTAACGATTTGACTTTACTCATTAATTTGTCAGGTTTGGTTCAAGTAAACATTGAGAGAAATTTGGACATATTATAAATTGATCATTGATCAAGATGTGAGATGTCGCCGTCTGAAAAAGCGATATGGTATAAACCTTAACCGCCAATTACCAATTCACGAAGTAAAATAATCAGAGTCAGATTACTATCTACTATATATAATACACTATACTATATAGATATATAACATCAACTGCATCAGCAGCCCCTTAATGTTCTGTTGTTTGTGGTCTCACAATGAAATAATCAACAACATTAACCACGTTTACTGTTGTTACTTACTGTTGTTTGTGGTCTCACAATGAATAATCAACAACATTAACCACGACGCTGACCAAGTGTGGGTTGTATTATGACATTTGCTCCCAGATATGGCTTTCTTGGCCCATGCTACTTTCTTCACGATGTTTCCCGTCACCCTTAAAGCCAGTTACGATGACACGCCTGTACATCCACACTTCGAAAATACGCGGTATTCAAACCTACGACTCCGATTATGAAAACAGACTTTTTTGCCACTAAGCAATCACAGTAGATAATCTATATTATAAGATTTTATCAGTCTACGTTAACTCTTGGCACTGACGTCAAACCGTTCATCACACATTAATTAGGCGTAATACCCGGAAGAAATTATCGACAATATTACAACACGCCTCCATTGTTCGTAGCTCCATGGCGTAAAAATAGCTTATAAGTTGACTCGCCCTCGGAGTGATACATACAGACAGACACCCTGACAAGATGACCACCTGCTTGATATTGGTGAGAAAAATATCATATTAATATTCATATATCGTTGTATTAATGTGTCGAAAACTGTATTCTTCTGTACTCGTATCGGGGAATTTATTTAACTAAGATTTCGTCCTTATAGTATTTAGTAGTGTTGTTTCATAAATACATTTGTATTTTATCGAGATAAAAGTAGCATAATTATTCGGTGCTTCAGACAGTACCTAATCTATTACATTCTCAGTTCTTGAAAGTACATGTAACTTCGAAAGTTAAATATTATATCCAATTAGCAGTATCCCTCGGTTGTACCCGCGTATTTCTCTATATATGAAGAGTCCAAATCATTACCTAGCCCGCACTGCGCTCGTTACCAATAGTAATAGATAAATAAGGTGTTTTATCTCTAGGTAATGTTTTATTCTATAGAAATTAAGTAAATTTGGTCTAAATTTTAACCCGATCCGTTCAGATGCCCCGACGTGATTGAGCAACAAACATCAAAAACTGCAAAATTAAACATTTGTAGACTCAACAATTTTGCATAAAAATTTGAATCGAAAAGGTATTATGTACCTAGTAGTCCGCACATCCTCGCCCGTGGTACATATATAACCATAGCATTCAGGGATAACGTACTTGTCCAATGCTGAAAAAATTTTTGAAATCTGCCCAGTAGTTCCTGCGATTAGCGCGTTCACACAAATAAACTCTTCAGCTTTATAATATTAGTTTAGAATGAAAAGTAAATTGTGCGTTAGTATATTATGTGACATAATATATCTAATTGCAATTATAAAGTAAACATTCTTAACGTTCTCTGGCTTGTTAATATGGTGCTATAGTTTCCAGCAATTTCTTAAAATGCCTTATTCACTCGTGTCAAGGCGAGATGCATCGGAAATGCGTCTCTGACGCAAGATTATACAATCCATCTCTCCTTATTTGGGTTCTGTCGACTGAAATGTAATTATTTAAACTCGCTTGACTGGTTTGAGGCGGCTTGATTACCAAGAAGGCAAACTTTAAAAATATGAGGTGATGAATTGAGCGTAGTGATACTCGTATATAGCATACAATATGGAATGTGGCTTCATAGTACTATTTTGTAAATTTTAGCGGTTTTGTTCTTTTTAAACCTGCTATTTCAAAATAATTCTTTAAAATTTGTCAAGTTTCAAACTAATTAATATGTATGGCATTGTACTCGTATGTTTTGAATAAATTAATGAAATAAATAAATAAAAAAAATGTGAGTATTTCCAACACAATACTATTATTGTTTTATCCATAGAGCCATCCGCGAAACTTTTATACGATTTATTCATAGAACTTGTAACTAAAAGAAAACTTTTTTTATGATATCGGCAAGGCGTGCAAGGGTCGCGCCGGATGGTAACCAATACTCTTGCCTATAACAGAACAGTGCTACACTGTAGAGTGTAGAGGTATTTCAACATGACGAGTCAAATTCACTGCACTGCGCTGGTCACCCCGATATATCATAAGAAATTTATTCTTTTATCCCCTGTAATCTCGGTGCTACCATAGAAAATAAAACTGTGGAGTGCAAACAGTCTTACCAATACACTCGTATAGCTAAATTAGCGACCCGTCCAAACTTAGTTTGGGTTGAACTAATCTATATAGCCTATTGAGGCGCCATCTGTACGAGACTTATGAAACTTACGATCAATGACAAGAACCTTACTAACCCTGTAATCAGATTCATTTATAGACCGTTAATCGAAATAAAACTATCTTATCTCTCAAGTTAGACCGAACTACACATAAATTGTAGTGAAGATCTATGTGAAGATAGCTTGACTTTCTAATGAGTTTATTAGAACAAACATCATAACACTTGGATTTTTAAATATTGACTCATATACATGTATGTGTATTATATCAGCTATCTGACTTCCATAGTACATAATTATTATTATTTCGGGGTAATTTCATTTAATCTGGGGGCACGGCAGTGCCCCCGCCAAGTCGAGCGCGAAGCGAATACTGCCGTACCATTCTTTACTGGAACCATTTCGCTGCATTTTCAGGCCCCTATTTGAGACCTTCTGGATAAGACCAGAACGCTGAAATTTTCGTCATCTATTTCATTTTCATGATACAAGCTTTGCTTTGTTTGGGGTCCAGGTGTTGTGTGTGTAATGTCCACCAATATTTATTTATTTAACATGCTCAAATGTTTTATTGATACTCCTCACCGGTTCACTAGATAATTCAGATGTTTTTATCCCAGTAGTAAGTTAGGTATGTAGGCTAGTTTTTATGACAACTTTGACTTTGACTTTGTAAATTTCTTTATTCCCGGATACCTTTCAAACGGTTGGATGAAATTTGACAATTAAGATATCGTCTTTCGTCATTCGGTTGGTTATTCATCTCAATTACCCAAATGTCCTTAGATGGTAATTAAAGTTTTTTTACATATAGTATATCTATAGAATGACGAGACGATGTAATTTAAAATTTATTTTAATAAAGTGTGTCGCTTAATAATATGCCCATATACTTTATATAGATATATTCGTATGAATGATATTTGATACTAGATGTCCGCCCCGGCTTCGCCCGTGGAACATATATAGCACTCATCGAGACCCCGCACATATCAACGGTGAAAAAATTTCAGAAATCGGTTCAGTCATTCCTGAGAATTTCGCTTTCAAACAAAACACCTCTTCAGCTACCTGCTACGCCACCTGTCGAAAATTGGTCGTACCAACTCAGAGATTAGCAAAAAGGTTTTACACTCAAGAGGTATATATTATGTAATCTGTGATATTCAATGATGCAATTTTAGACACATGCTGTCATGTGTCATGTCAAGGCATGAAACGTACGAAAACTCTCAAAAGGGGAATATTTTTTCCCGATTTTGTTACATTCTTGTTTTATGCTCCGCTTCAATTAATAGTAAAGTTATTTTCTATAGCCTAAAGCCTTCCTCGATAAATGGACTATCCAATAGAAAAATAATCTTTCAATTCGGACCAGTACTTCCCGAGATCCTAGCGTTCAAACAAACAAACTCTTCAGCTTTATAATTCAAATGCCCGCCCCAGCTTCGCCCGTGGTATATAATATAGCACTCATCGGGATCCCGTACATATCCAACGGTGAAAGAATGACTGAAATCGGTTCACTCATTCCTGAGAATATCGATTTCAAACAAAAAACCTCTTCAGCTACCTGCTACGCCACCTGTCGGAAATTAGTCGTACGTCGTACCAACTCAGATTTAGAAAAAAATTTTGCAAAGGTTTAAATTCAATGCACAGATTACTGAAATTCAATGACGCAATCTTTGACACATGCTGTCATGTGTCATGTCAAAGCACGAAACGTACGAAAACTCTCAAAAGGGAATATTTTTCCCGATTTTGTTACATTCTTGTTTTATGCTCCGCTTCAATTAATAGTAGAGTTATTTTCTATAGCCTAAAGCCTTCCTCGATAAATGGACTATCCAATAGACAAAGAATCTTTCAATTCGGACCAGTACTTCCCGAGATCCTAGCGTTCAAACAAACAAACAAACAAACAAACAAACTCTTCAGCTTTATAATATTAGTATAGATATTCCATTAGATAATTGCAGTCAAGGTACGGCAACTACATATCAATGTCAGACCAACGTATGGGAGAACTAGGCCGTAGGATGTAGCCGTTGTTTTGTCCTAGGTCAAGCAAGAAACTGATTCATTTATATCAGTCGGACGGAAAAAGTGGATATACGTGTATCATGAGACGTGAAACGTGAGACGTGTGACATTACACAAGGTTTCAGCCAATACTTGGGTTGATCGAGTTGTGTGGGATTTGCTAGATTTATATGATGAGAGTAACTGAACCAATAAAAGTTTTTCTGTAATTTAAATTATTAAGCATCATCATCATCATTAACAGTAAATGTTCTCACTGCGAGACTTTCTCTCACAAGGAGAGAGTCAAGGCCATAATCCACCACGCTGGTCCAGTGCGGGTTGGTGAATGAAACATGACTTCGAAAGATTCTAGGTACACGTCGGTTTCCTCACGATGTTTTCCTTCACCGTTTTAAGTTAGCGGCACACATGACTTCGAAAAGACAGTGGTGGGTGTGGGGTTTGAACCCGGGGTCTCCGGATCGGCAGGCGCCGTTCTCTCGACTAAACCAGCTGTAACTTCAATAAGCAAGTTTAAATTATTAAACGAATTAAATAAATGTCAAAGGAAAGAGATACTTTACGTTAATCAATGACAGACTAGTTATTTAAAAAAAAAGGTAAAAACCCTTGTTTCAAAAATATTTCCAGATATTATTTTAGATAATTTTTTACTGGAGAGTGTGCAAATGCATGCTGTAATACCATCTTGATATTTTTCTATCAGACTGCTTATAGCTCTAAAAAGTGACACCATTCCATGGTTTACCAAAGATTAGAACTAGGAGATTTGTAACAAACGCGTCTAAGCTATGTCCTAAGCCCTTTCATTTGGTACCATATAAATAGTTGTGGAAAAATATGTAGTTGGACATTTTGTGAAGCCGGCCATATCGGATCCATTTTCAAAAAACATACTTAGCTAAGAACATTCCGGACTTATTCGCCATAACAAAAAAAACAGAACCATAATAGGTTAATCCGTTACCTACTATGCCACACACATACACACTCAGATGTATCTCTGTGTCACATAGAGACACGTCAAACTAATTTAAAATACAACACACACGTCGTTAAAAAAATGTGATTATAAGTGAAAAATGGAGCCAGAGTGGTGGAAAATACTCAATAATGATAATATCTAATTTCATTTTTCCATTGGGCTGCTCATGGCTGGAAAAATCAATATCGTTTTAAGGTTATAATGTTCTTATGACTGGAACAAAGAGATTTGACTCCATTTTCATTATAATAAAGTTTAGGCTGAAGAATCTGTTACCTGGGTAGGTTTTGTTCGATTGTTATTGTTTTCAAATAGAAATACTAATTGTAATTACCAGGAAAAACCTACTCAGGCAAGGCATTCCAAAGCCCACCAAGAGCCCAGACGCCCGTTACATAAGTAGATTCAAATATCTTCGTTCGAGCTTTTGGAACATCAACCATGAAACGATGTCACTTTTTTTACGAGCTACGCAGTGATAGCAGTTCTATAGCAAAAAAACGAGGTGATATTATAATATTTATCTAGGTATGACCACATCGTCGCTTAACATCAGACGAGATGGCTGTCAAGGGTAAGCCTAATCAATAAAAAAATAATGTTACAACATCTGCCATACATATTTATTTTAGTGGTGATACGAAGTTCATCGAGACCGTTATTAGTAGGTAAATATATCAAATTCTGTCGAAGCACTGCCCTCCTGCCCTCCATCGAATTCCAAATCACTCAAACCATATTTTATTCATCGTAAACATTTACTTGCGACTTTATTATTATGCTACAAACTAGTTTCATCAATTAATGTCACGATCGAGCATTTATCGGTTCATTGATGAGTGTTTGAAGTTTTTTAACAAAATGCTAAAACTATTAAATTTAGTACAGTTTGGCAAAAAAAGACAAAAAAACGCCAAAGGGTGTAAGGGTGCTGTCACTATCGAAGTAAGCATTCATTTTCGAAAGATTCAAAGGATGGCATTATTTTAATTTTCTTGGTAAAAGATAATAATAATTTATTATGGAACCAATAATTTATCATTTCAAATTTTAGATTTAAGTCTGACATTGAGCGATAAAACTGCTAGTTTCGATTAAGGCTTTTTGCTAGGCTGTAAGATACATTAATTTTAAAATGTTATTTTAAGATTATCTTAAATCATTTGCTGTGCAACGAATTGCCAAGACTGTTATAATGAACCCAATGTTTGCAATAAGTAACTAATTTTGTCTTGCGTAAGTATTTTAAGTTGAAAGTCAATAAACTAATATCAACCCGCGACTCTGTCCGTGTCGAATTTAGGAAAAGGCTAACCTAAAGAACTAGATTTTTTCGCGTTAATACATCGAACTCTTAAAAACGCAGAAGCGGCAAACGCGCGTCTACTATGGCGATGCAAAATCAGGTGACGTCTCCTGATTTAGTCTCAGTCGCAACAAGGAATTGTCTACGTTCGCTGACAATTCAATTTTCAAATTTTTCAAACAGATTTTCGCCACGTTATGTTGTCTTTAGATTATGGCATACCTCATCTTCGATTCTTTAATTATATCGATGCGTTAATGGCTATAATCTACCTAAGTGCGCAAATTTTAGAGTGATTTTTTCAGTAATTCCGACGTTATTGAACAACAAACATTGAAACTTTCACCCGCGTAGTTCCCGTTCCCGTTACTTTCCCGGGATTAAAAGTAGCCTTTAATTATTAGGCTATATAATCTGTGTTCCAAGTTACAATTCGATCTGTTCAAACGCTCCAACATGGCTGAGCAACAAACATACACAATTTATCAATTTTAAAATTAGTAGAAATAGATATTAGGTCATAGATACATAGATTGAAATGGAGAAAACGCAGGAAGGCTGACTCTACCACCATGTGGAATACACAGCCAGGAAGAGAGGTAGAAAGAGACACACAAGGATTTCGAGGTGTTCAAGAAAAAAAATCTTCAAATCACACAAAGATACAACAACACACAGATTTCTAAACAGATGAAAACTTCGTGAACGACACTGTGAGGCCAGTAATTACTTATGTATGCGTGACAGCTCTCACCGATGCGACGTTGTCAAATTACTCGTTGGTGTGCGTGTAATGTTCCCGTCTGAAGAAAAAAATCCCACTATTGTTGTCATAGCTTCGGAAATCTTCGGTGATAATAAACATATATATTATAATGTTAAAATAATTTATTTTAAGTTTTAAGTTTTATTATTACACCGATTATATATTATGCAAGGATTCCTTGTTATTATTATTTCCATCCTGTGAAGTTAAGAATTTTGATTTTGTATGCAACAAAAAATTCGAATATTCGTACAGAAAACTCGGAATAAAAATACAACGCCGAATAATATTAAAAGTCATGTGTGAGTTCATTATGAGTATTCTGTCGGAACTTCTTATGAAATTTTGAACATTATGCTTGACAAAAGGTGGCAACTACTCATTTAATATCGGAGAACACAGGAGGTGCAGAGAATTTTTGTCAACTGATTGGATGTTTGGGGTCATATAATTCAACTTGTTTATTATCCAATCTTTGCCCGAAAACGGGTCGCAAACGAAAAATTCACCTTTTCAAAAATGTTAATACAAACCAACGAAAACTGTCTAAGAGTTTTTGTAAATCAGTTGAACATTATTCACATCGCCACCCAAAGTTCCGTCGTCCAAGTACCAAACGTTTAAAATAGATTGGAGACGTTAAATGATAGAGCGAATGGCCAGGGCGAAAGTCGCATGGCCGAAGGTTCACCAAGTTGATAGCCAACAGAAGATAGCATAGGATTGTTTTGATAATTTTGTGGGTCCGCCATAATATTGCCAAAGAAAATTGTAAAGGTCAAGAATTTTATTCTTCACTTCGGACAACGGGGGCTCCACGATCAACCAAATTAAAGGCGTTTTTGACGTCCACCTTTAACAATCCTCTCCCCAATTTTGGACAAAGAAAGTCAGGACAGAATGAATAGCAGCCTCACGTCCACCCAGAGAACCAAAATCAAGTTTGTTGGGACAGGGAGCTCGAAAGAGCAACGTTTTATACCTACAACCCACCTTGGCAGCAAGGCCAGTATATGTGGCGCCAACAGCGATTGGCCTGGTCCCAACATCTTTTTTGGGTAAGTATGTACGCACAAATTAGCTCTGTATAAAACTTCGACAATGTCACTACTGACTCCACCAGATAACAGGAGGTTAATTAAAATGATTAGATCTCTAAAAAAGAACTCGCCTACTTTTTTAAGCTCCACTATACCTACTTAAAAGTATTGAAAACTTGCTTCATAACTATAGCTTTCATCAACACTATAGTATTTTTATAAATACTAGTTATGACGTGATTTGTGCTAGGCATCGATTCACATTAAATTAAAAAATTACGATAATAAAAATAGGGTTTAAAATAGAATAATACAATCTACATAAATAATTTGATCTACGAGTATCTTCAAAAAAATCATAATCTAAATTTTACCTTAACTTTAGGGAAAATAATTTCAATTTAGTATAGCAACACTAGCCAATTGTCGTTGAGGTGTTGTGTGCCTATTCATCAATCGTAATGAAATCGCCTAAATTATATAAATAGCAGTAAAAATATTCAAACTTTCCTGTGAAATGATATTCCTCTTTCCTTTTCTTATTTTTGGGAACAATGTTTGCAATGTTTGAAGACACAAGACGGCATAATCTTAAACAAAACTCAAAATCACACGGTATTCCCGTACGAGACGGAAGTCCGTTTCGTACTGACTGGAGTTTGTATTTGCTTTGGCGTTTGATATTTGCTTTCTGAACCTCAGGATCTGTGTTCCGCACGTTCCATCTGCCTTTAGAAATCTGTGCAACAACATTAGAATTGGGAACCTTTTTTATCAGTTAAAATGAGGCATATAAGTTCCATAATCAAATAATCAAAGCAAAAAAATATTATATTAAAATCATACAAGTTCCAAGAAATAGTTATTTCACACATAAAGGAATGGAAGTGTTTGATCTCACACTACATCTATTTTTCGGGCTGAATTGGACTCTCAAGCAAAGCTTTTACTCAGAGCTTTGTCAAGTCAGGTTTCCCTTGCGCCACTAGCAATCACATGTTAAGCAGATATTAGGTTTCTTTACTTTCTTGGAAATATTATTTGATTATTTTTTTGCTTGCTTTGATGTGCTAATTGAATTCGGTATTATGAAAATTATTTGGGAAGTAATGTAGTTCTGTAAAAAGTACCTGTAAGCACGTCAGAGCGTTTGAACAGATCAAGTTGTAACTTGGAACTTATATTATATAGCCTAATAATTAAAAGCTACTTTTAATCCCGGGAAAGTAACGGGAACGGGCACTACGCGGGTGAAAGTTTCGATGTTTGTTGTTCAATAACGTCGGAATTACTGAAATAATCACTCTAAAATTTTAGCACTTAGGTAGATTATAGCCATTAACGCATCGATATAATTAAAGAAACGAAGATGAGGTATGCCATAATCTCTAGGTAGCTTTAAATACACATTTTTAAGTTCTCTCTAGAATATTAGCAACAAAATATAGGAGCAGCATCATATTGAAAATTCCTCATCTAACGAGGAAAGTTCCCAGTTTCGGTGTTCATTAGAACCAGCCGCCGAGGTTCAACGTCTTTGGAACCCAGTTTCAAATTAAATTCGGGTTGAAGATTCCTAAAACTTAGAAAACTGACTAAAATAGTAGTTTAGGCTACTTTTTTGATCACTTCTTTACTCATCTACCATTTTTTACAGTGCCAAAAAACTCATAGGCAATGATAACCTTGTCGAACAAGACTTTAACATCGCACAAATTTAGCAATATTTGCTAAATTATCGGATTTTTATACATATACTTCGGAGAATGTGATTTAACACCACTTTGCCCTTTTTTCTACTGTGCTGCTTGTAGGTCGAAAAAGTGACATGGTTTCATGGTTGACATTCCAAGGACTCGAAAGATTTGTTTTCACTTTCGTAACAAGTACGTTTAGGCTGCGAAATACGTCACTTGAGTTTTTCCCGATAGTTACAATCTTGGCGTTTTCAAGATGAGAGTGGTTTCAACTATAAAGTGAATCCATTTCTTCTACGTAAACACACTCTACATCATTATTTAATATCACACAAGATAGTGGACAAACTTGGTGGACAATCTTTATTTAAATAATGTTCTTTATGTTTGTTATTTTTTATTGCAGCTCGCAGCGGGGCTGGCCCTGGCGGCATCATCCCCACTCCCCGGGATCCACTTCCACTCTGACTATCACTCGGACCACTTTGGTCATCAACCGGTCCACTACGAACACCACCCGTCCACTACGACGTACACTCCTCCGCGCTAGTGCACCCCGTCCACGCCTCGCCACTCCACAGCGTGTTCGCAGTACCTGCGCCGCACGCTGTACCCGTGGTGCACCACCCCCCGGTCGTCAAGTACAAAGTGAAGACGCACTATCATTTGTTTGGTTGAATAAATTTATTTAGCAAATTTTTGTATTATGTTTTTAGCCTCCTATAAACTGGTTTACTTATAAGTCTTTATTGCCAAACTAAACAAATTTGAAACTTAACCAAATTACGATCTATCACATTGGAATTATCGGGTTTAGTGATCGGCGTGTCTTGCGACACATAGGCCTCTTCCAGCTGTTTCCACGTTGTTCTCTTGTTAGCCTTTCTAATCTAATCTGGTTAGGTGTACATAATATTGACGTGTCTCTCAATGTGTGTGTATGTGGCATCGTCGTAGCTTCCGAACGGACAAACTGAATTTGATTTTGTTTTGACTTGATGACACCAAAATGGTAACAATAGGGAAAAACTCATTCAGACAACGGATTCCATAGCCTAGAAGTTTCTTTTCTCAAAAATCAAACCTTCTTTTGTTTTTTGAGTCTAAAGTATATTTTCTTGCGAGGGGTAGGCAGGCGAAACAGTAACGCAAATAGTTATCCAAATTTCGAACAAAGACGACATCTTAAGATCATACTTACCTCAAAATGCCTAGTGAGAAATAACCTCCCTACGCTTTCCTACACCTTCATATACCTTTATAAAACGGAGAGTCTATTACACAGTTCACCATGCAGCAGAACTTTCAAAACTATGTTTTTTTTTCGTGCCATTTAAGAATCCACTAGAGAACCTCCCAGGTTCCCCATTGACACATTTGACAAGGACATCACCATTCTTAAGTTTATGGCTCCCCAAGGTACTTTTACCTAAAATGTGTCTAAAAATCAATGTTAATAATATACATCAGCAAGCAGAATTTTTCGTACAGGATGATGGATCAGCCCAGGTAACTGATCGGATGTTTTCTCAACGCTCGTCAACTGATCCAGGCCACGAGCTGAAATAAACATAAGTAGGGTTGTGTGTCTCTCGGCTGACGGATGGTGTTTCCTCGGCCTTGACTTTGGAACAAAATATTCCATACATCTTGATCAAAACTTGTTACCTACATTACATAACTTATCATAATTTATTCGTTTACTATAAAAAATCTCAAGGTATTTCATCACAAATTAACTGGCGAGCTGTAAGAAATACATTGACTGGCTTCGGGGCTTAGTTGGCAGTTTGTAAGTCTGCCTGCGAAGTCGAGGGTCGTGTGTTCGATTCCCACCCAGTGCAAATATTTCTGTGATGCAAGCTTTGCTTAGTTTGAGGTCAGATGGAATATTTGTAGTTGTAGCGGTAGGATTCTTTGCAGAATCCGCCTGAAAGTACCAACCTTTGCCAGTTAGCGAACAT
Organism: Ectropis grisescens; assembly: GCA_017562165.1. NCBI lineage: Eukaryota > Metazoa > Arthropoda > Insecta > Lepidoptera > Geometridae > Ectropis > Ectropis grisescens. The sequence goes on from CM029772.1 coordinate 1,503,599, forward strand.
TGCGAAATTACAGGGCATAGAGATGATACATCATGTTCTGGGCGACGAGTGCAGTCCAGTGCTAGGTAATGACTGTAATACTTCGGACTCACATTTTCCAATGGCTGCGTGTCATTGTCTTGTTATGCATGTTGCTTACCATCAGGTCCATGTCCTGCTCGTCACGTCACTATACAATGAAGAAACTAGCTTTCCAAAATACGTGCCGTGTGCCAATCCGCACTTAGCCATTGCGGTGGCCTTAACTCTCTACTTACAGAATACAGCCTCGAGTTCCATCAGAGGGAACATAAAAGCTGCTTATGATGTACAAGACGAACGAAAGCTGGGAACGCTGGGTAATGCAGCTCGTCTTACTAATATTATATTATTATGTTGCTCATTCAACAAAAAAACTACTGAAGGCGTCTGGATGAAATTTGGTGCATAAATATATCAGTATGGAAGAACACCTAAGGTACTTCTCTTTTTCGAGAAAATAACGAAATTGGGAATAAAGCCAGTGAAACCATTGGATACTACTAGTACTAAATAATTGTTTACAGTTGTAGAACATTTGATGATCACAAAAAAGCAATAAACAAGTTAAGAGCGAAGTGAACAATAGACAGTAAAGTTATCCCAATCAGCCCTCAAACAAATAACTAAGTATAACTTCCACGATATGAACTCCTGCAAGTTTGGATTGCACTTTGTGAGTTGAGGTTCATCGGCTCTCGCTAAACAGGCGAGGGCCGCAAGTTTGATTCCATTATCTAGCGGCGACAGGACAGCGTTCGTATTAACAGTAAACTATGTCGATTATCCTAACGTTTCAAACGCATGGTAAAATTTCGAAACATTTCGAAGTTCCCCTAGGTAAAAAAATAAAAATATTATTATTCCAGAGTTTTTTTTTTTTAACTTTTATAGGTTTACACTTGACTGCCATCTCGCCTGATGTTAAGCAACGATACGGTTTACGATGGAGCGTGTTTACCTAGAAGAAATCGATTCACTCTCGATTTGAAGACACAAAGATTGTAACTATCGGGGAAAACCCTCTCAGGCAACGTATTCCACAGCCTAGACTTTCTTATCACAAAAGTAGAGTCAAATCTCTTTGTTCGTGTCTTTGGAACATCAACCGTATCTATATACCAAGTTTAATCCCATCCCTTCCGTAGTTTTTTGCAAATTCGTTTTTTTTCTTGCCAAAGGCCATTTATCGGTATCTATACAGATGACGTAATGCACAATATAATATTATTATATAATAATAGTGTCACTTAATACTAAAATCTAAAGAGTTATTAGTGTCCACTTCTATCGGCAGTTCATGACTGCCAATTTTATTAGCCTTAGTTTAAGTTTTTATTTTATTTTGTAGATTTAGAAATAAAGAATTACATATACTTTTTTTTTTGTTTTCTGCTTTGTTTTTGGTGTGTACAATAAATCTAAATCTAAATATATTATTAATATTTCCAAAAATGATATAACCCCTATAATAATGACATTTTGTGTACACAATAAAGTAATGTATCCGTATTTTCTATCCATTTAGTAAATATGACCGAGGCACACGGTGGTGTCTTGACTTCATCTACTGTGTTGTTTTATACGTTGCTCCATTTTGAACACAATTGGTGGAAGAGAGTCGTTGATCGACTATTAATTATATTATGCAAAATATGAACCGTACAAATTGATTGTAGTTTTAAGAAAGGCTTCGAAGGAAGTTCCAAGTGATTGAACCTTTGCTACGAAATTTAATTTTGTTTACTCTGAATGAGCTAAAATTAATGATTATAGTTGTTGTGGTTTCGTAAATTTTCAAAATTATATACTTTTACTGACTATGTTGTTGAAAGTTACCTATAGTTACACTGAAAATATGGAATAAAACTTTTTGGCGTATGGACCGCCGCGTTTTGCAAAACCTTTCTTATACACAATTTCTAATAGATCTTAATTTATCAACAAGCATGTTATTATCTATGTATCTACTTAAAGGTTAAAATTTACAAAGGGAATATTTAATTAAGGCACGGAGTAATCATAACACAGAAGTCAAACTCACATCAAATATGTACCTAAAGTAAGCCATAGGCCTACACACCTCGGCCTATCGAAACCTCACTCTCCGATAGACTGAATGAAGTACCTGTTTCCTAAACTGTTTAATTATTTAAACTATTTAATGCACTTACAAAACGAAAACAAAAATTAGGATAAGTCTTAAAATATATTAGCAAATTCTAAAAGCTATTTCTTCCAGGGAACCGTGGAACGGAAAAGGAGTTTTTACAACAGCTTTTAACCGAATAACTTTTTTTGTGTACAAAAATATAATATTATGACAAGGCGTATTTTGAACCCCCGACCAAAAAAAGGGGTGTTATAAGTTTGACGTCGATGTCTGTCTGTCTGTCTGTGTGTGTGTGTCTGTCTGTGTCACCGTAGAGCTCAAACAGATGGGCCGATTTCGATGCGGTTTTTTTATTTGAATGTTAAATACCGTGCGGATGTTCTTAGCTATGTTTAGCAACTATCGATTCAAGATGGCCGCCTCCACAAAATGGCGGATAAAATATTTCTTCACAACCTACCTCAATATGGATATCAAATGAAAGGGCTTGACTAGTAAAATACTATACAGTGTAACAAATTTCAAATCCAAGATGGCTGCAACCACAAAATGGCGAATTACATTATTTTTTACACTACTACCTCAATATGGGTATCAAATGAAAGGGCTTAACTGGTAGAATACTATGCTCTATGACAATTTTCAAATCCAAGATAGCCGACACCACAAAATGGCGAAGTACATTTCTTTTTTCACAACTCCCTCAATATGCGTATCAAATGAAAGGGTTTGACTAGTAGAATGTATTACAAATCTGAGGTAGTCGGGGGTTGATCAAAATTTTTAATTTTGTTCTCGTTCCTCGTGGATGACACTCGCATCCATAGGCACTGTTCCCAATTCCGAGATATTGTGCCGGTGCGTGATATCTATTTATTTATCTGTGCACTGCTTATTAGTAGCGCTATTTATACAGTTTGTCTTCTGTAAGCTGATTCTTGTATCCACCATCCGATGGTTTAGCGTACTGCTCGTGCAACATCTATCACTGTGCGTTATCCAATTGGCGGGAATCGGTCGATACTATGACACAATTTAGTAGATATAATAATTAACGTGATTGTTACTTGTTACTCACTAGCATATATAGCGATACTATAAAAAAATATGATTCCTCCTTCGTAACTGTGTTAATTAAAAAGTGTGTTAACCTAAAATTGGATGAGAAATTACTCTCGTCCTTGAAATATAACAGCGTTTCATTCCTCGACGAGAAACAGATGTCGGGGGAAGGACTTTTTGTTACAAATATTTTGTCGTCTTCTTGATTTATGCGAGTCTTCCCGCCATCTTATTTATGACCTTCGGGGAAACTATTTTGTTTTGTTCGTAAGTGGTAATCAAGTTAATAGCTAATTATTGAAGTAAGTTTATTGTTTACCTACTTATTAATTGTATTAATTCAAAGTTTTTAAAGTTATATCTTCTTAAGTTTTTGTACATTAAAAGGTTTAACATTAAAGGTTTGCTTCTGTGAGTTGCTTATGTGAGCAGCGGCGGCGTAGTGACGTAGCGTTGGAGCGGTGGTGGAGTAGAAGCTACAAATTCAGTACTGTTAATACTAAAATTCCAAGTTAGAAGTTTTCATTTCCACCGATAGTCCCTATGACTGCAAATTTTTATTCTTAATTTATAAGGGTTTTACTATTAATATTTAAAATAAAAAGACAATAAGAAACTTGAAAACTAGAGTGGCGCTGGTAGTGGGGTAGGTCCCAATCTACCGATTACTAATACTACAGATTGAGGGACCGCCTGAACTGTTGATGGTGCTTATTGTATGAAGGACATCTTTATTCTGTATCCGAGCCTTGATTCATCCGTCTGGCGAAATCACCTTAAGATTTTTTTTTTTTTAAATAAAGAGTGATGAGACCTGCCACATAACAGCACAGTGACACGCAGCTATTGGAACATGAAGAGTCCAAATTATTACCTAGCACTGCACTGCGCTCGTCACCCAGAGATCTAAGATCTTATATCTCTAAGCCCTGTAATTTATCTGGAAACATTGCCCTTCAAACCGGAACACAGTAATGTTTGCACAATTATAAGATGTTACAAGAATGGCCTTAACTCTCTCCTCGTGAGAGAAGGCCTCTCGCCCCAGCAGTGGGAACATTTAATGGGCTGTTTATGCTTATACTAAGCATAAATAAACATAGAACATGTTAAAACTACCATCCATCCAGTTTTATTTGAAGGTGAAATTCATATAAATATCGAGTATGTAGATACATAACAATTGTTCAAATATTTACTCATGTCGAAACTCACGGAGTGACAGTTTATATTTTGATACCAAAACAACGAGGCCAGCTAAAAACAAAAATAACCGATTTTATCCTCGGCCATCGTCAATTTTATGTGCGAATCCCGCAGTCTTTCTTCCAAGGTCGCAATACAGCGAGAGACGTAAAAAATTGTTGACTGTGAATCGACGTGAAGCCTGCCTCTGAAACCTCTTTGTTGTTTAACGGGAAAAATAAATTTTGGCAGGTAATTAATGGAGACATCGTTTGTGCGACGTGAAGAAGAGACGGGGCTTAACTGGGTCTTAAATAATTTAGACTTACTCGTATTTCGAGGTTGGATTGATGCTTAATTTACAAGTAAATTGTATTTCTTTTAGTTTTGGTAGGACTCTTGGCAGAGTTCGCTTGGGGAAGTAGCACACATTTGCCAAAAAGTTCCTGTTTGAAAAACAACATTCCGGTTGCCTGGAAGAGATCGCTCTTAGCGATAAGGCCGCCATTTGCTTCACTAGATTTAAGAATTTATCTTTTTGTTTATTCATTTTTTGTTTTTGTGTTGTGAACAATAAAGTGTTTCTATCTATCTAACTAACATTTCCAGATAAACTACAGGACTTAGAGACATATTATCTTGGATCTCTGGGTGACGAGCGCAGTGAAGTGCTAGTTAATGATTTTGAATCTTCGTGTTCCAATAACTGCGTGTTACTGTGCTGTTATGTGGCAGGCATGTTCCTTACCTTCAGGCACATGTTCTATTCGTCTTGTCACTCTACACCACAAAAACAAAAAATACTATCTTAAAATATAGTAAAAAATAAGATTTTAGATAAAGCCATAGCAGTTTGATCCAAATAGCTGTTGGATAAAAAAACTGGCAAGACTTGGCATTTTTCCAAAGGCGATTTGCAAAAAAAAAATCTTTCAACGTTATAAGATACTAGTAACACCTCATGGTTTTTCTCGCGTTGTACCGGGATTTAAAGTAGCTTATATGTTGTTCTTAACCTATGAACCAAATTTTATTTAGATTCCTTTGTGTGTTTTAGCGTGATGAAATAACTATCAAAGACCCACTCACTCAGATACTCGTAATCGTTTGCGTTTATACTAACTGTGGGCTATAGACAGAAAACATTGTGACACAAACAGACATGAATTTTGCAGTAAAATTGTAATTGTTTGTGTTGTTTTGACTAATGAAAGTACCTATCTGTAAAATACTTAGCTTATAAACAAAATTGAGTAAGAACCTATGACTAGTAAATCTATACCAATTCTCGTTAATCCAACTACGCTCAAGTTCTCATGTTGCACATTGCCAAAGAGTGGATTTATTACAAGCTCCTACAGACGATACCTACTTAGTGGCTAGCCTAGACCGTAGGCTCACTATAAAAGGACTAGCCCTAACCAACTGGACACAGTTAGTCTTATACAAGAACGCACACAATGTTCAAAGTGGTAAGTTAGTCTAATTAATATTGAGCTGGATTTATATATTATTTAAATGACAATTTAATTTAATCACAAACAGTTAAAATAATCTCATCATCATATCATTATTTTTGCTATCTTACTGATGTTAGTTGTCTTATTAACGTCATCTATACACTTTTCATGTATTCATTATATCAATATGTTTTCTAAGAAAAGTATGTATAATGTCGTTCACAACTACTTATGACGGATTCACTGTCGATTGGATGCTATTTCGTGACACTTTTTTTCAATTTTGTAATGTCTCTCGGTCTAATTAAAAAGCCACTTCTGTTACTAAGTGAACTTATTCCATAGGTTCAAGCAGAGAGAATGTATAATTTCTGTAAACCTGTCTAATTTTTGAATGCAGTCAATTATACAGACATACTTGTAATGCAAAGACACTCCGACACAGAACAAATATTTTTATTCACCACACGATAATTTGTATTAAGTGGGAATCGAATCTGCGACCTTATCAGGCAGACTTATTACCACCTTATTAGCCATTACGACTGTTATATGGACAAAAATGATACTACGTATATCATCAAAATACACAGACCTGGTTTTGTGAACTTAGAGCAATGTAAATGAGCATTAAATTCACAAGTAATCCCCCAACTGAACTATTTCAAGTTTAAGTTGTAACATTACCTAAATTTGTTCTAAACGTCTGTTTTCACTCTTTAAGTGATGTGCTTTAAACTTAAATTCTATTTTTCTACTTGAAAGATTCATCTTAATTTGTAGCACAGAAAGAATTTTAAACTATTAAAAGTATGTTAGGTATTTTTTTAAGTTGTTAAAGTCTATTAAGTATGTTGGTGATTTATTTTTGAATCGTAGCAATTATTTACTTTTCGGTTTTAAGAAAAGTTTGGTCTGTTATACTTAGTACTTTTCAAACAGTTAAATTGCATTAGATAGTTCTACGAGAATATTAATTAAAAAGACAAAAAAGATAATCAGAATGCGATCTAGCTTTTCATTAGGTATTGATCGTTAGCTCATCTGGCGAACTTTTAACGGCTAGTATTTTTTTACTGGGATCAATCTATTCAAGAAAATTTCAAGGAACTTGTTTTTTCGAAAATAAAAGTAGGATTGTAACATGAGATATCTGCTAGTTAAAGTTTCGTTACCTAATGGGTTACCCGTTTCAGATATTAGTCAACAAACAAACAGATTAGTCCATTATTTAATTAATATTAAATTAACTAATAACAAATATTAGTCGGAACAAACAGACAGACAAAAACTTTAAATATTTGAATATTTTGATGTATGGATTTTTTTGCGAGTAGGTCGTTTAAATTAATTTTGTGAATATCTGTCAATTAGGAATTACAAATAGACACATTATTTATTTGTAAGTACAAGTAAATAGGTTTGAACTTGATTTCGCCCGACGCTAAGCGACTATGCGGTCTACGATGGAGCGCGCTTCATTTCAGCGATTGGTTCAAGTAGATACACAAATCACACGATGCGGGCATAATTTGAACGTATCCCACGTATATTTAAATATATATTATATCCTTATCAGACATTGTACTAAGTAGTGATAATCGTGCCATCTATTATAGAAATATTTATTGTAATACTTGCACAATGTATTGCTCGTACGATTTGTACTACAATGTTGGTGGAAAATCTACATACAACACTACCTAGCCCCAAACTATAGAACACTTATACTATGAGCCAGATAGCTGATTCTTATACGAAAATATTAGTACTATACATACGTACGAGGGCGCATCCAGAGGGGCCATGATCCCCCTGGGCTGGGTCCAAAACCTATGGGGAATACTAATTAAAACTTACTCCACTTATCTTGGTGGACAATTCACACACACACCACCATCTGACCCCAAACTAAGCAAAGCTTGTACTATAGCGACCAGATAGCTGATTACGGCACTATTTGCAAATTTAACATAAATTTCGAGGAACGAGGAATCAGTGATGAAATAAAATACTTAATCCAGTATCGAAAATCCCAAAATATCCGATTCAGCCACTTTCTACCGTACGCCTGTAAAACGTGCAGTTTTTTTTCTCTAAAGGTTTTATGAGGTATCGATTGGGACACTTCAAAAATTACGTCTCCCAATATATTTCTGGGTTGGCAACGTTCTGACATGATCCTAAATGTGACAGGTGGCGTGACAGCTGACGGGCTGTCTGCTTGTGTGACGTTTTTGTATAAATGAGACAATTTCAAACTCAGACACACGTTTGTGTGTGTCAGTCATGTCAATACGCTTAAACAGTATTTAATTAATTCTGTAAGTTCCAATTGTAACTCTAGACCTTTTCTCATTAGGAGAGAGACAAGGATAATTAAAAGTTGAATTTCTAGAAAAATACTGGTTTCCTCACGATGATTTATTAAGCATTAAAACTAGTGATGATAACAAATTTGTACTTAAGCAAACATTGGTAAAGTTGAAATTAAAATCTGTGATCTCACGTTCTTCAATCAAATGATCTCACCACTATTATACTACCTCAGCCTAAGTGACAATACAGTTGAAATGACTGCTGTGAGTAGTGACAGCTGTCAGTGTCAATCTTAGTTTTGTTATCTACTTTGTTTAGTTTAGGGTTTAGTAGGTGTGTTGAGGAGATCAATTTTTTTATCGTATTAAGTGACGGAACTAGCATAACATGTGCCTTAAATTTAAATTAATGTTTTAACTTACTTTTAAATTATACGTTTATAAATAAAGAATATTGACTTTAATATAAAGTATATTAGCTTTGCAGTACATTCCTCACTAAGAGATATAATATGCTTTATCGCTATGCCCTGTAATTCCTCTGGAAAGATTGGCCTTCAAACTGGTCCACAGTGATGTTTGCACATTACTCAACTGCTTGGCGGTAGGACAACTGAGATTTAAAATAATTGATCTACGATTTGGTTACTATTAACTATAATAATAATATAATAATAATAATATTTATTTCATGACCAAATGATGTACATTTATACTTAAATAAACTAAACCATAATCAAATGTATCTTAATTTATATAACTAATTACAAAATTAATATTAAGCATGCCGCAAGCATTTCACAAAAGCACTAGCCAAAATATAGCAATACTCATGACCAAATAATATGAATTAATAAATGATTTATAAAAAAAAAATATGATTTAAAAAAAATAATTATAGCGCTAATTACAAAATTTTACATTGGAATCAAATTAAAACTAAGCATGCAAACGGATCATATAATGTACATTTATAAGTAATTCATTTTGATTTCATTTTTAGTTCCTAAAAATGACAGTATTTATTTGTCTCCAAAGGCACCTGAACTAGCTGGAAGCTGTATTTCAGGTACCAGTGGCCTCCCCAAATTGTACTTTTTTATTGTATAAAGCCTTGAATTACTATTTAACTGAGTAATTAAATGCATTGAAAAGAAAAAAAAAATACAAATGAAAAACAGATAAAATCGTAAATAAAAAAAAAAAAACACATGTTCAGACAATTTTAAATAATGCGTATGTGTAAAAGGGTGTGAGTGTGTGTGAGGGTGTGTGTGCAGATATCTGTAAAAGGGTGTATGATGGTGTGTTGAGGGTGTGTGTGTGTGTGTAAGGGTGAGTGCGTGTGTGTGAGCGTGTATATATGTGTATGTGTTTATATAATATAGGTACGTATGTGTGCGCAATTGTATCAATGTTGTGAAGATTAACTTATAATATCATTAACGTGTCGGTGGTTACTTATATTACTAGGACCTTCAGTACAGTTAAGTATGCTACAACTCACGATTTATAACGGAACCCGAAAAAATTGCTTTACAATACTTCAACAGTAGAAACCCTCTAACAAGTCTTCAATTTGATCATAGTCAGTACCTTGTAGCCATGTAAAAACGATATGTTCTAGACTACAACTACTATGACAATGTAAATCATTTTTTGTATGCATGTTCAGGTGTTACTTCTCGCATTTGCGGCGGTGGCTCAGGCTGGAGTGATCGCTCCCGTGGTGGCCCACCCAGTCGCCGTGGCCCCAGCCGTGGTGTCCCACAGCGCCGTGGTGCACCACGCCCCGCTAGTGCACCACGCCCCGCTAGTGCACGCTGCCCCAATAGTCCACCATGCCCCAGTGGTCCACGCGGCCCCGATAGTGGTGCCGGTCGTGAGGCATGCCCCACTCATCGCCGTGCATCATTGAGTGATGAACTCCTGATGAAAAGTTCTTCGTGAAGGATTTTTGGTGAAGATTTTTTGGTGAATAAGTAAATAAATAGCTTCTAGACAAATTACAAAGCTTGTTTTATTAACTAAAACATGGTTTTAATGTTTTTGACGTGTGTGGTGATGTGTTTGACGTATCTGCGTGTTCGTGTCTGTCTGTCTGTGGCATTGTAGCTTCCGAACGGATGAACAAATTTGTTTGGTTTGAAAAGTGATGTGACGATGTTATTCAGTGTGGTCAGCATTGTTTTAATAAAATCAGTTCAGCCGTATCAAGGTAATCAGATCTTTTGTTGGCTGCAGACGAAATGAATGAAGAGCGTGACAAGTGATTGAACCTACAAATTCCTACCTAAAATTTGTTGCCAACTTTCTGAATACCACGTTAGTTTAGGTGACATCTCTACTTCTATAAGAAATATTTTATCATGTTAATAGTTATTGTAACATAGAATACCTAATTCATTTTCGATCTGAAATTTTGTTCTGGCATTGAATCACATTGTGGTATCTATAATTTTAAATATATTGTGGTATGTTGGCATGCCCATCTATACTGACCGCGGTAACAATGGGAAAGCTTTAGAAAAATTTAATTAATAAAATAAAATGCCACTATTATTTCAAAATAGTACTAAATTTGTGACAGGCCTGAACCCCATATAATTAAATTTTAGCTTCATTTTTCGCAAGAAGACCGAACAAATGTCTGTAAATAAATCTGTAAATAAAATTGAAATATTGGAATTCTCAGGATCTTACCGTTCTATAAATTTCATCGAACTTTTTACCTGTTTCAGAATAGCCGTATCTGCTCTTTCCATATTTACGTAGTGAGCCTTCATCTCATTATTCCACGATTTATCGGATCTGTTGACAATATGTTAATGCTGTCGGCGCGATCGTACATCAAAAGATTTACCGCGGATCTGCACCTATTTTATCGGAACTGGTGTCAACGACATAGGGAGGGACGTTACCCTTCATCGTCTGAGGGTCGTTAAAGTGCGGGCATCCTTTTCCGCTCTCTAATTGCCGCTTAAATACCAATCAATGGTAGTTAAAAGTTTAATGGAAAGTTACTAAGACTTTTTAGTATTCAAATTAACGTGGTTGTTACACATATTTAATTGGATAACGGGACATGCTGCTGCCCGTTTGGCACTGCCAAACGGGCAGCCACCGCGCGCGTGCACTCGCCTTGAAAAAGGCCGCCGGACGCGGCCGAAACTCGAGTCGGATTGACCGACCGTATATACGTGAGTGTCCCGTTATCCAATTAAATATAGTTACTAAGACTTAAAAAAAAAACAGGATTTCTTTGAGTATTCAGTTGGGAATGTTTTGTTGTTCATGTTTCAGGTTTGCTATGTCATGGTTTTGTTTGGTGTGATAAAAAAAGATGAAATGTGCAAAGGGAGTTAACAAAATCCTACAAATATTATAAATGTGAAAATAGAGATGTTTAGATGTTTGTTGCTTAATCAAGTCGGAATGTTTGAAGAGATCGTGCTGAAATTTGGCCTGAAATAACACGTTTTCATCACGTAGGCGTTTTCATCACGAGAAATAACACGTTGGCGTTTTCATCACGAGAAGATAACGGGAACAGGCACTACGCGGGGAAACCCCGGGGCACTGCTATTAATAAATAAAATAAGCCCCACGAATTACGAAGTCCGCCCTCGGACAGATAGCCCCGAGTCCCAGCAGTGGGAACATACAGAAGTCGGTTTAAGTTATGTGTCTTAATGTGACCTTGCTTTGGAGTGACTCAACGAATTTGAGGTTTTGGCGCTGGGTTTTGAAGTTTTAATTATGAGCTACTGGAGATTTTTTTCGTGCAACCATAAGAATAAGCAGCGTCACTTAATGTTCCCACTTCTGGGACTCGGGACCTTCTCTAGCAAGGAGGAAGTTAAGTCCATAATCCACCACACTGGACCAGTGCGCCTTGGTAGATGACACACGACCTCAAAGGATACTAGAAACATGTAGTTTCCTCACGATGTTTTCTTTCGTTGTTTTTAAGTAAGCAGCATTGCGCATATGACTTCGCTAAGACGGTGATGCGCCTGGGTTTTGAGCCAGGATCGGTAGTCGCCGACTAAACCAGCCGTAACTTCATTCACACAATCAAAAACGCTAAATTATTGAACAGTGCCTCCAACGTTAATTTTCAAAGATTGACAAAATTGATTAAACCGTTCAAACCCCTATTTCATCGCTTCGTTTCACTGAAAGACAATTCGGTGAAATGCTGAGGCTTTAGTTTGACTGATTTACAAATAAACACATCGGGAAAGAAATTACTTCCTTCCCGAAACGGCGACTGTAGTCTGTGTAACTTTCGATTTAACAAGTTCAACGCCTGACAAAAACCTCTCCGAAATAAGTTCCAAGTTCTTTGCTGTGTAATAAGCTAAGACCACTGGGCTTGGGACGAATTGGGATGATGTCAAAAATATACGAGTACACGCAATTGCATCAAATCTTAGGTCACTAGTAAGTCCAAGTTAAGGAAATACCTATTATGCGTTTAAGATTCGTACCACAGCTCACAGAAGAGCTGATAATTTTGAAACGCCTTAACTTTTCATAAAACATGGCTAAGAACACTTAAGATTAATTCATTCACCACACACACACGCAATCACGTAGACACTTAAAAACTTAGAATAAACACAACTCGTCTTTTTTGCATTGAAAGTTGAAAAAAGATGATATACGTTAAGTGATTATGTCCACAAAGATTATAATTCTATTTAGGGATCCCATCCCTAGACGCGAGGTCGATCGGATCGACCTCGCGAATTTAATGAGCATTGAAATTGTCAAGGAAATTCAAAAGGCAAACTTTTGAGTCAACTCGATGCGTGACCGAACCTTGGATGCTTCTTACCCCCAACCTCGCCTCCTAATACCCGGACCGACCTCCAAAAAGATGCATTGTATACTAAGCTTTAATCCTTAATAAACGTATCTTCAAGGATAATTGGGATGGAACGGGTTGAGGTCAAACTAGGATCGGGAAACAGGAAAAGAAATCAGGATTTAAAAAAATGGCAGTGAAAGGGACAACTGCTTAAATTGAAAACTTATAACTTAAAATGTTAGCATTAAACATCTATACTAATATTACAAAGCTGAAGAGTTTGTTTGTTTGAACGCTAGTATCTCGGGAAGTACTGGTCCGAATTGAAAGATTATTTTTCTATTGGATAGTTCATTTATCGAGGAAGGCTATGAACATAACGCTACTATTATAAGAAGCGGAGAATGAATCAAGAATGTAACAAAATCGCGAAAAAATATTCCTTTTTGAGAGTTTTCGTACGTTTCGTGCTTTGACATCATAGCATGTGTCAAGATTGCTTCATTGAATATAAACCTTTGCCACAGATTACATACCTCACCTTTGCTAATCAAATTTGTTTCTAAATCTGAGTTGGTACGACCAATTTCTGACAGGTGGCGTAGCAGGTAGCTGAAGAAGTGTTTTGTTTATAAGCGATATTCTCAGGAATGACTGAACCGATTTCAGATATTCTTTCACCGTTGGATATGTACGGGATTCTGATGAGTGCTATATAATGTACCACGGGCGAAGCCGGGGCGGACATCTAGTAATTAATAAATCACAATACTTTACCTTATGGGGAAAATCTTTTGCATTGTATAAGGTAGGTAACTTTTACATTTTCCCCATCTAAAAAACGTAGAATTCCTTATTTTGACTTCAAACACTTGAACAATCATAACGTACTCGTACATCCTGCTTATGTTATAAATGCGGAAGTTTGGATGTCGTTACGTGTATACAATATAAATACCTATTTACATTGTATATTCTTAAAAACAGTGTAACTGTTACAATATCAAGAATTCAATTGTTTTTTTTTTTCATCTCAAAAATGCCTAACGCAGCCAAAACTAGTATCTACTCTTAAAAAACTGTGTATAAAGGCAGATGCGTACTTTCCTTAAATTACTTCTATTTATTCCTCGCGTTACAAAGCCAAACACAAGAAGTACAAATCTGTAATTAGTTACAACGTTTACTATTATAATGTTGACTATGTGGAAGGGGAATGTTCGCGCATGCGCACTTCTACCATAGATACCTTAAAAACGTTTCTGCGCAGCCATGCGCGGCTAACTCCATTGGGTCAAATTGTTTGCCGGCAACTATACCTAGCTTGAGGGTGTCGGTTTTTCGTGACAGCGTTTTTTTTTACTCTTATAGGTTTACACTTGACCGCCATCTCGCCTGATGTTAAGCGACGATGCGGTCTACCATGGAGCGTGTTTACCTAGAAGAAACCGATTCACTCTCGATTTGAAGGCACACAGATTGTAATCAACAGAGGAAACCCACTCAGGCAACGTATTCCACAGCCTAGACGTTCTTATCACAAAAGTAGAGTCAAATCTCTTCGTTCGTGTCTTTGGAACATCAACCATGAAACGATGTTCGCGCGCATCGTGACAATCTCTCAACATTTTACCCTAACCCACCACAAGAAGTATATAACTTCAAAAAATCTAGGTGTTTGCCTTTCTAAAAACACCTTATAGTGTCTTTACATAGCGACTGCGATACCGTACTTAATCCAGTTTTTGTCGTCTCCTTTCAGCGTCCTCCGCCGTTAATGGTCTGAACAAATTGCTTTTGATTTACAGACTTCTGCGGATTACTCCTCAATTAGTCTGAGAGTGTTAATGGCGTGGATGATGTGCTCATTGTGTAGTGTTAATACTTCCTGGAAATACGTTGCTGGTTTCGTGGCTTGGTTGGTAGTAAGTCTCCCTAAGGCCCCGGAGGCCGTAGATTCGATTCCTACCCACGATAATTAATTATGTGTGTGATAAATGCAAAAAAATCTAAGTAATATGTTTCTATGTTTCATAAGAAAACATTTACAATCATTCACTTTGACTGCTGAGACAGCTAGCAGTACCTACTCAATCCTCGTATAAATGAAAAGTACCACACTTTTGCGAGTTGTTTTACCGCCAAGTAGTAATGTGAAAACATCACTGTGGTCAGGTTTGAAGGGCAATTTTTCCAGTGTAATACATAAGCGTAGTACAGTTCTTTGTAACGATTTGGACTCTTCATTATTTGAATTTGGGTCAACAGAATTTGCAATTGCAATATGAAGATTGCAATAAAATTCTTGTCTAGGTGGACTTGCAAAGAGTATAAACAATACAAAACCTCCTTTCTGAAGTTGATTAAAATCTAAGCAATTTGTTCCTTTTTTCAAAGATACAATAGCAATAGCATTAATATAAACAAATCCAAGAACACGCGGAAATGCCGACACACTTAAGTATGCGCGGGAATATTTGCAACACCCTAACCCAGTTAGGGTTCGCCCTTGACGAAATTCATTCGACAAAAGGGCTTCTACAGAATTTAACTTGCAGCCTTGAGGCAGCCCTTTTGCGAAATAACTGCACACATGTAAGGGCACTACTTAAAGGGATTACGTTACTTGATTGTTTTACATTTACGCTATTTATTTGGTAATTTCAATCTTAGTATAACTCAGTAGACCTTTCAATGATACTTCAATACTTCAACGATACTTTTATTCGTCTGTGAAACTAGGTTTTTTTACAAAAATGTGTTGTTGTGTCAGAGACCAGAGAAACGTTCGCTAGTTTCCACCACAGTTTGGTGTACAGACATTTCGTGTTGTTTTGTGTTTTGATAAACATAATATGTGCACAATAAGTATTTAGAAAAGTGTTACCTTTTTACATCATCTCACAGCAAACTTTCTCAGTATTAACAAACCTTTGCCAGTATTCTCCAACTATCTAATATATAAAATTCTCGTGTCACAGTTTTCGTTGCCATACTCCTCCGAAACGGCTTGACCGATTTTGATGAAATTTTTTGTGCTTATCCGGTATCTATGAGAATCGGCCAACATCTATTTTTCATCCCCCTAAATGTTAGGGGTAGTCCACAACTAAATTTTATTTATTATTTTTTAGACCAAATTTTTAATTTCTATTTTTTTATGATACAACATACAAAAATACATACAATCCTCAATTTTCCCTCTTCTACGATCAACCCTTATTTTATAAGGAAATTATTTATATGACAAAACAACGTTTGCCGGGTCAGCTAGTAATAATATAATAAAATGATCACTGTTTCGTTTTCAAAGGCAATAAAGAAATAATATATTTGTGGACAATTCGCACACAACACCATCTGACTCAGCAAAGATTGTAATATGACGGCCAGATAGCTGATATAATACTTACATAGTTGTAAACACATACCTACTTATTATACATAGAAACACCCAGACACAGTGCAAACATTTGAATTCATCACATAAACATATGTCCTTTGGCTGCACAGGCATAGTTACTACCCACTAAGCCAGTCAAATGTTTCCAGGGAATTACAAGGCAAGGAGATGAACCACCTTATATCAGGATTCGTACCATTGTTTCTTTGTTGACATTCCATAAACTCCAACGAATGGGGTTGACTCTACTTTTGTGATAAGAACGTCTAGCCTGTGGAATACGTTGCCTAAGAATGTATTTCCCGATGATTACAATCTTGATGTCTTCAAATCGCAAGTTAATCGAATCAGTTTCGTCTAGGTAATCACGCTCTATCATAGACCACATCATCACATCAGGCGAGATTGCGGTCAAGCGTAATAATATTTAAAACCCTTCGACATCACGACTGTGAAACGCATATTTTTTAACTGTAATAGGTTTACACTTGACCGCCATTGTGCCAGATGTTAAGGGCGTGTGGGCCGTAATTTTGAATTTTTAAAACAACTTTAAGACCTTTAAAATAGTGTATTAAACTCTGAAAAAAATATATGTATTAGTTAAGGATCTAATCTAGTGCAGTTCGCAGTCAATAACACGATTTAATGAATTTTACTTGATAGAAAAAAATCCCAAAGTTACCCCTTTTCAAAAAGATTTTTCAAGTTTATGACTAAACTAATGAGTTTTTTTACTAAATTTTTGTACTCAACGAAAGCCACTAAAAAGTTATAGATGCATTCGCAGAGTTTGACTTGATGAAAAGTATCAGTTATTCACTATGTTTTAATATCTACCATATATATAGCGCGCCGTTCGGCAGGCCTGATCAGTCGCGTTTCGGCGCTCACGGACGACGGGCCTGTGCTTGATTTTGCAATTTTGACAACCAATAAATTTTAAATATTACGATCATAGTGCCACAGTATAACAATCTCAGTAGGTATTACTAGTGAAGCACGCTATGATCTTGATTTGTGATACCGTTTTCATTGAATTGCAAATAGACGCTGATACTAATTAGTACGCTGTTTACTTTATGTTGTAGACCAATAGGGGGGAGTCTCAAAAAACTGACGTCGATACCACATCAGTAAAAAATTCAATCCGGATGCAATGGAAAATAGATAAGTATCGGTAAAATATTCGTCCGTCAAATCAGAGGATTTGATTTTGATTTGGATAAGGAAATAATGAAAGGGAATGAAAGAAATCCCTGCGTAAATCCCTAATTGGAATGATGAAACTTGTATTTATATGCCCGTTAGGTAAATTCTTTGGTAGTAAGGTACTTAGTACTTGGAAGAAAAGTCCTCATATATATTTTTTATCACTTTGGAAGAGAGTCTCGCACAAACTATTCAGTTTAGAAAAAAATGTTAGAAACTTCAATACAATTTTTGAACACCTATCCATAGATAGATACACGTATGGTTTTGATAGTTTTTTTTTTGAGTTGCAGTTCCAAGTTTGTGACACCACCAAAATTATTTGTTTTTTTTTTTTTTGTATAGAAATGTTAATATGGTTCATAAAATACATGTACTTACCAAGTTTTAATAGTATAAGCTCTTATAGTTTCGGAGAAAAGTGGGTGTGACATACGGATGGACAGAGATAACGTATATAGGGTCCCATATTTTGAAATTTGGCTACGAAGCCAAAAATAAGATGTTAATTCTGTTCTCAGTAGCATAAACATTTCCTTTTTACCCAAATAGGAAGAAGGGTCATGTTTTTCGCGCGTATCTTTTATGTTTGTAAAACTTTTATTTCCACGTATCTTCTAAACGGCTGGATGGATTTTGGTAACTAAGATATTCTAAGACTAGTCTCATTCATAAAAGTGTCCTTAGATAGTAGGTAATATTTTTTAAGTGTAGTTTTTTTTTTGTAGTCCGGTTTTTAAATTAAAGTTATTCTATCATATTGTTCGTTGCTCGAAAAAACAGCACCATTCATTATCATGATTGAAGAGTTGAACGAAGAGTTTTGTCTCTATTTTTGTAATAAGAACAACTAAGCTGTGAAATGCATTGCCAGAGTGGGTTTTTGTCGATGGTTCGAACCTTGGGGTTAAGAGGTACACCATGTTTCTATTAGAGAAGCAAGTTCCATCGTAGACCGCATCATTTTCATCCACTATCATCGATATCATCGCAACCGTATCATTAAATGAGCTATACATAGTAAACGGTAAGTTTTACAAAAAGTATACTAACAACAAAAGATGCAAAAAATATTATTTTCTACAATTGTTGTCATAATATATTATAGTGTGGTGTACATACATACATACATAAATATATCATTACTTAAATATAAATAAAACATAATACATATTTTACATTTCCCGTTAAAATAAATTTTGATTTAAAACGCTAATCGCTTATGCGCGAGCCGCTGCGCTTGCGCCGGGCCGAACCTCATTAACCGATATAGGTTGGTTACCGCGGTCCCGGCGAATGCAGGCAGTTGCGAATTACCTGCAGCGCGCGTATTATACTCCCGTTTCGTTTATAACTAAATTAATTGTTTTTCTGGACTGTTTCGTATCAAAATTATTGTGACTGTTTTTGTGTTCATCTTAATAACATTGTGAGCGTCAATAAACATTGGATTGACTGTTTGTGAAGTGTTTTCTTACAACTAGTACCGACGTAAGTGCGATCACCTAAACCCACACTGGTGACCCCTCTTTTGGACTACAACGCAAGTTACGGACATAATTGAACTTAAAAGTGGCTAGTGCAGTGTATAAACTATACCTTGTGCATTGCAATTAGAACTTCTACGGTGATAACATAAATTTTTCGTCGGTACTTCGAAAACGTTGTGTGGTACAAGTCATAAGCTGATAGCGATTTTTACCCAAGTCGCTAAAGTCGGTTGAAACGATGTCGAGAAAAGATGAAGAACGTGCTTCTACGAGCTCTGCCGAATTATTTAGAGTCGGGATACGCGTCCCCCCCCATTCTGGCCGGAGGAACCCGAAATCTGGTTCGCACAAGTCGAAGGGCAATTTGCTGTTTCGAATATAACTTCCGATATCACGAAATTCAACTACGTCATCGGACAGCTTGACCATCAATTCTCCAAAGAGGTGAAGGACATTATAATCTCCCCCTCCACCGACAGACAAATATGAAAAACTGAAAACGGAACTTATCAAACGTCTGAGCGCTTCACGAGAAAAGCAAGTAAAACAGTTATTGATGCACGAAGAGTTGGGAGACCGCCGCCCTTCACAGTTCCTGCGACATCTCCAGGGTCTATCTGGACCCGACGTCCCAGAAGATTTCATCAAAACCATCTGGACGAGCAGATTGCCACGGGTGTGCAGACTGTGATCGCTGCACAGCCTTCGGCGTCCCTAGAGCTTCTCGCCGACCCAGCTGACCGCATCCAGGACATAGCGCCGACCACACCGCAAGTGTCTGCCGCTTCTACACCTGGGTCAGCGCTGGATGTCATGGCGAACGAAATAGCCGAACTTCGACGGCAAATGAAAACACTGCTGGATCGCCAAGCTCGTCCCCAGAACCGGGAAAGGAATCGCAGCCGTTCCAGAACCCGTTCAAACTCCAACGTTCGAAAATTCCAGAACTGCTGGTACCACTGGAAGTATGGAGCAAAAGCGAACAAATGTCTGAAGCCTTGCAGTTATCAGGCGGAAAACTCCCAGGGCGGTCGGTAATGGCGACCAGCGACTGCCCTAACACATCTGGTCGCGTGTTCGTCGTCGATCGTCGTTCGAAGATGCAATTTCTCGTCGATACTGGAAGCGACGTTTGTGTCTTCCCACGGCGCTCACTCAAACAGCACCGTCCTAAGTCAGACTTCGAGCTTTCTGCTGCTAACGGCACGCCAATCAGCACGTACGGATACTGTCACCTGGATTTGGACCTTGGGCTACGCCGAGACTTCCCGTGGCGCTTCATCGTCGGTGACGTGACTAAGGCAATTATTGAGCAGACTTCTTGAAATTCTATGGCCTTCTAGTTGACATACGTAACAAACGTCTACTAGACAACACGACAACCCTCTCTGTTGTGTGTTCACCTGCACACTCGTCGACTGCGATTTCTTCAATCAAGATACCAATCGGCGAGTCTCGCTACGAACAAATCCTGAAAGAATTTCCTGAAATTACAAACCCCTCCGGAAGACCAGCTGAAGTCAAGCACAACACCGTGCACTACATCAGAACCACGCCGGGGCAACCAATAGCCTGCAAACCGCGACGTCTAGCGCCAGACAAACTGAAAATTGCCAGAGCTGAAATAGAATCAATGTTAAAATCAGGTATTGCACGACCATCGGAAAGCTCCTGGGCGTCACCGATACACCTCGCTCCTAAGAAAGACAGCGGATGGCGACCTTGTGGAGATTACCGAATGTTGAACGCTCGGACCATACCTGCTAAATATCCAATCAGACATGTCCATGATTTCACACACAGCATCACAGGCAGCAAAGTATTTTCAACGATCGACCTCGTGAAAGCTTACCACCAGATACCTGTAAATCCTGACGATATCGGCAAGACAGCAATCACGACACCATTCGGATTATACGAATTTCCGTTCATGACATTCGGATTGCGAAATGCTGGACAAACATTTCAAAGATTCGTTGACGAAATGACCCGTGGATTGGACTTCGTCTACCCATACATCGATGATTTTCTCTGTTTTCAAAAATGAGGTTGAACATGAAGAGCACCTCCATATTTTGTTCACCAGATTGAAGGAACATGGCATTATCATCAACACTTCAAAATGTAACTTCGGCAAGTCTGCAGTGAAATTCTTGGGCTATCACATTTCACCCAACGGCATAAAACCTCTAGAAGAAAAAGTAGAAGCAGTTAAGTCGTTTCCCGCACCTAAGACAGTTCGAGAGCTTCGTAGATTCTTGGGAATGCTAAACTTCTACAGGCGTTTCATTCCCAACGCTGCTGAAGTACAAGCACCGCTTCATTCATTGTTAATAGGATCTGTGAAAGGTTCCCATCCTGTCAACTTGCAAGAAGATACCTTGAAGGCCTTTAACGAGTGCAAAGAAAGCCTCTGTCACGCTGCAATGCTTACACACCCAGATTGCCAATGTAAGTTAGGCCTCGTCACCGATGCATCTGATACAGCGATTGGTGCCGCCTTACAGCAATACAAAGATGGTGATTGGCAACCACTCGCTTTCTTCTCACGGAAGTTAACATCGGCACAGCGGAAATACTCACCTTACGACAGAGAACTCCTCGCTATTTACGAAGCACTGAAGTACTTCAGACATATGGTTGAAGCTAGAGAATTTACGATCTACACTGACCACAAACCGCTATGTTTTGCATTTCACCAGCGCAAAGATAAATGTTCACCGAGACAATTTCGTCATCTGGACTTCATTTCCCAGTTCACTACATACTGACGTGAAACACATCTCCGGGAAAGACAACCTAGTCGCTGACACACTGAGCAGAGTGGAAGAGTTAGAACTAGCGATCGATCACTCAAAGCTAGCCAAGTTACAGTCATCTGATGCAGAACTAAAAGATCTGCTGGAACGAGGAACTTCGCTAAAACTAGAAAAAGTAAAGATACCTGGAACACGTGCTGAAATATACTGTGACGTCAGCACACCAGTTTCAAGGCCGTACGTCCCGAAGCTAATGCGTAAGCAAGTTTTTGACAGCTTGCACGCATTGAGCCATCCTGGTGCCAACGCCACAATCAAATTAATATCAGAACGCTATGTCTGGTCCGGTATTAAAAAGGACTGCAGAGAGTGGGCACGTACATGTCTAGCTTGTCAACGTTCTAAGATTACTAGGCATGTATCGACCCCATTAGGAACCTACCAGCTACCACGAGCACGATTTCTCCACGTGCACATCGACCTCATCGGGCCACTTCCAATTTGTAATGGAAATAGATATTGTCTCACGGCAATCGATCGTTTCACTCGATGGCCTGAGGTAATGCCAATACCCGATGCTACAGCTGAAACGGTAGCGAAGGCCCTCTTAACTGGGTGGATATCGAGATTTGGTTCCCCCGCGAGTATTGTAACAGACCGCGGCAGACAATTTGAATCATCTTTATTTCAACATCTTTCCAAAATAACCGGATTTTCACATAGAAAACTACTGCATATCACCCGCTTGCAATGGAGTTATAGAAAGATTCCATAGACAATTAAAGACGGCGATCACCTGCCATGCAAAAGAAAATTGATGGAAACTTTACCTTTGGTGCTACTTGGAATTCGAAGCGCGTACAAAGAAGACATAAAAGCGAGTGCCGCAGAACTTGTGTACGGAGAACCGTTACGGCTGCCGGGAGAATTCTTTGACCCGAGCACGACTGGAACTACAGACGTCACAGAATACACTGCCAGATTACGCTCATTCGCTAACGACCTGAAACCTTCACCTGCTTCGAGACATGATAAGCCACATATTTTCATTTTCAAGGACTTACCCACTGCTAGTCATGTATTCTTACGAGAAGACGCAGTAAGAGCACCTTTGCAACCCGCATATACTGGTCCACATCCTGTACTTGAGAGATCTGAGAAAGTTTACAAACTCTCAATAAAAGGCAAGACTGTTACAGTATCCGTAGACCGATTAAAACCAGCCTACATATTGAATGACAGCAATATCAAGCCGGTAGGAGAATATCACGATGACCCGCCTACATCACCCGAAAACCTCCCAATAAGAACACGTTCCGGACGGGTAGTAAGATTCCCCGATCACTATCGACCGTAGGAACGGTCTCTGGAAGGGAGTGATGTGGTGTACATACATACATACATAAATATATCATTACTTAAATATAAATAAAACATAATACATATTTTACATTTCCCGTTAAAATAAATTTTGATTTAAAACGCTAATCGCTTATGCGCGAGCCGCTGCGCTTGCGCCGGGCCGAACCTCATTAACCGATATAGGTTGGTTACCGCGGTCCCGGCGAATGCAGGCAGTTGCGAATTACCTGCAGCGCGCGTATTATACTCCCGTTTCGTTTATAACTAAATTAATTGTTTTTCTGGACTGTTTCGTATCAAAATTATTGTGACTGTTTTTGTGTTCATCTTAATAACATTGTGAGCGTCAATAAACATTGGATTGACTGTTTGTGAAGTGTTTTCTTACAACTAGTACCGACGTAAGTGCGATCACCTAAACCCACAATAGTTTCCAAAATATCGGCTAAAACAGTTTTTTTTCCATTGGCGTTTGAAGCTCTACCTGGATCTGTGAGCATTTTGTAATTTTATGCTCAGTAAGTGATCTTTACCTCATACAAAAAAATTGGATTAGAAATTTAGTGCAAAGTTGAACAAAAAACCGTCTATTTTACTGACCTTTCACTACGTTTCAGCACATTTTGTTAAATTTTTGACGAACTTGAGATTTTAGGAAACATTTTAAAAAGATGCATGAAATTGGAAAAACCGGTCTCAACTTATAGTGTGACCAAAAAAGAAAAGGTTCAGTTATGTATACTCGTACCTACGAGTATAGATAAATTTTATATTTCTTCATTTATATTATATAGCAACAAAACTTTACCACTAGTATAAACAAATCTTGAAAAAAATTGAGTTTAAATTACATAGTCCAATATTTTAATGTTATTTCTGCACTGTGGCACCGATTCCGCGCATCAGAACGGTCGCGAGTACAAGACAGCATTAAATGCCTACTTTGACAGAATTACCTGGCCTTAAGAGACGATGCGATATACAAAGTAGCCTACTTACTTGAAGAAACTGATTCACATTCTAGCCATTAGGCTAGACTATGATAAGATATATTTTTATACAAATTTTAATTTGCAAGGAATAGGCATGACGACTGAAAAACAGAATTAGTCCGTCAGTCACATAATTAAAAAAATATTACATATTTATTTATTTTTCCTATTGTTTCGCAAATTAAAATTGGTCAAGTGCGAGTCGGACTCGCTCATGAAGGCTTCCGTAGCAGCAAGTA
The DNA here is from genome assembly GCA_017562165.1 of Ectropis grisescens. Lineage (NCBI taxonomy): Eukaryota > Metazoa > Arthropoda > Insecta > Lepidoptera > Geometridae > Ectropis > Ectropis grisescens. The sequence continues at coordinate 1,528,028 of CM029772.1, forward strand.
ACATAATATTTTATGTAAGTTCTTGTAGTTCGTTTCATTGTTTTAAGAATAGTGAATTTATGACGTATTAAAATAAAACTATTTAATAGATCTCGTTCAAACCAATTTTCGTGGATAGTTTACATAGTAATAAACATCATCATCATCATCATCATCAGCCTATCTTAGTCCACTGCTGGAGAAAGTCTCTCCCATGGCTCGCCACTCAGCCATTCATAATAAACATCATACACTTTTTATTTTTGTCATTCTCTTATGTTAGAAGTTACACGGGGGACACACATTTTACCACTTTGGAAGAGTTTCCCGCGCAAACTATTCAGTTTAGAAAAATATATGTTAGGAACCTCAATATCATTTTTAAAGACCTATCCATAGATAACCCACACGTATGGTTTTGATGTTTTTTTTTTTGAGTTTCAGTTTTTAGAATGGGACACATCCCTAAAATTTATTGTTTTGATCTATTTTTTGTATAAAAATCTTAATGCGGTTTACAGAATACATCTACTTACTAAGTTTCAATAGTATAGCTTTTATAGTTTCGGAGAAAAGTGGCTGTGGACATACAGATGGACAGACAGACAGACATGACGAATTTTATGGGTCCCGTATTTGGCTATTTGGCTACGGAACCCTAAAAATGACGCAGACACAGTGCGTAGAAGTTTATAGTGACGTCACGTCATTGTATTCCCTTACGTTGGTAGGTACTATCACCCCGCCAGCCAGCGGTTCAAAGAGGCGAGGATTATATCAGATTATCCAAATGTATTACCAATCTTGACAACAAAAGCCGAGCTTACAAAACACGCAACCCGGGACTCTATAGCAATTACTTGTTGTGGCTTCTAATGAATCTTATCTTATTTCCATTTACTAAATGAAAATATCGAATCTGCTAAATGTAAAATACCTATATGTTATGTTTAACACTAGTGACACATTTAGATGCTGCTTTACGTGTTTGTTGCTCTGTCACGTCGGAATGTCAGAACGGATCTAGCTGAACTTTGGAATAGTTGGATTATATAGCTTTTTTTTTTAAATAAAAAATGACGAGACTAGCAGGGCATGCGCCTGATGGTAGGCATTATGCCTGCCACATAACAGCAGAGTGGCACGCAGTTATTAAGCATGAAGAGTCCAAATCATTGCTTAGCACTGCACTGTGCTCGTCACCCAGAGATCTAAGACGTTATATCTCTAAGCCTACAGAAATCACAGAATTTCTCTGGAATCGTTGCGCTTCAAACCGAAACACAATTATGTTTGCACATTACTGCTTGGCGGTAGAATAACTGGCAAAGGTGGTACTTTCCCAGGCGGACTCTGCTAGGAGTCCTACCACTACAGTAAAGTTTGGGCTATTGCATTTTTTTAATGCGCGTTTATAAGCGGTGCTAATATCTGATAGACTACATGCTAATTCACCTCGGAGTATATTTTCAAATGTAGATATAGGTACAAGTTTTACAATATCGTTGGCTCTAACGGTGGAGGAAAATATCGTAAGGAAACCTACATGTTCTTATAATTTACAGAGGTCATGTGTCATCCGTCAACACACACTGGACCAGCTACAGATTACGGGACCAGCGTTGTGGATTATGACATTGACTTTTTCCTTGCGAGAAAATTCCTTGTTAACAACAAGGCATTCTCTCGCACTCGCACGCATTCTCAACATTTAGTTGGCTGTTTATATATAAATTGATATTATAACAGAGGCAAACGGTTTCATGACACGGGTGGCGCTGCTAGTGGAGAAGATGGACCACTACCCCGAGTGGTTTAACATTTACAATAAACTACAGGTGTCATGTAATGTCATTATCGTCCCACGATTGCAATGGACTCAGTCAAAGCTGATGTAAAAATGGCCTCAGTCATGGACAACAACTTTAAATAAACTGACAAGCTATCCGACAATAATACTTATGTTTCCTTACGTTGTTTTGTTGCTTGTGATATTGTTTAAATTTTGAGTGAGATGAAAAATATATTTGTAATGGTAGAACTCTATATAAGCTATATAGGATGTGCCTGGGGAAATATTACATCTTTGTCAGTTATTCTTCTGCCAAGCAGCAACATCTGTCGAACACCTTTGCGTTCCGGTTTAAAGGGCAATTTTTCCAGCAAAAAAACGTGGGTATAGAAATAATCATGTTATTCCTCTGGGTGACAATGCTAGGTAATAATTAGGATAGAATGTGCGCTTAAATAATATGCTGAAATAAAAAGTATAGTCTCCACTAACAGTAGATTTATAAAAACAGAAATAAGAGAACTAAAATGTTTGACTCCCACACAAAAATCGTCTCGACCTTTGACTAGTAATTCTTCCATGTATTTCACTTTTTGCACAGCCCCACGCTGAAGATACATTGATTGCGGAAGTTTCATGTTTATTGTATGTAGCAATAAATGGTAGATTTATTGTTGGTAGATATTTATGTTTATTTGCTATACTCTAGTGTGGGATCCAGTTGACAATGGACAAGCTAGCGGTGCTAGATATTAATTCTTTCGACAGTATAACTTTGAGTAGTTTCACCAGTAAAAACAAGTATGGGTACTTACGTAAAGATGCAAGAAGTTAAATACTTCTTATTTTAATTTTCGTGTTAAGAAGTCTAACTTTAAAATAGGATAGATAATAAATACATATACGGTTTTTTATCGGATACACTTCGGAGAGTGTGCGACTGATTTGTATGATCTAATACCACCTTGCCCTTTTTTCTATCGGAATGCTCGTAGCTCGAAAAAGCGACATCGTTTCATGGTTGATGTTCCAAAGACACGAACGAAGACATTTGACTCTACTTTTGTGATAAGAACGTCTAGGCTGTGGAATACGTTGCCTGAGAGGGTTTTCCCGATAGTTACAATCTTTGTGTCTTCAAATCGAGAGTGAATCGGTTTCTTCTAGGTAAACAAGCTTCATCGTAGACCGCATCATCGTTTAACATCAGGCGAGATGGCGGTCAAGTGTAAACCTATAAAAGTAAAAAAAATAATAATATCATTAACGCGAGAAGTACTGGGAGGTATTAGTTATAAGTTCGGCCTAGGAAAATACCACACCTTTACCAGTTATGCCACCGCCATGCATTAATGTGCAAACATTACTGCATGGCCATACACATATATGTTCCGGTTTGAAGGTCAATGTTTCCAAAGAAATTACAGGTCTTAGAGATATAACATCTTAGATCTCTGGGTGACAAGCACAGTGCAGTGCTAGGTATCTATTTTGACTTTAATGTTTCCAATAGCTGCATGTCACTGTTATGTGACAGGCATGTTGCTTTCCATCAGGCAAATGTCCTGCTCGTCTTGTCACTCTTTATTAAAAAAAAAGTATTAACATGAAGTTAGCTCTGTAAAGTAATGTGTTATACACGTAATAAGAAAAGGACGTATTCACTAAATGACTTACTCTGCCACTCGCTATTACCTACATATTAAGGCTTAACTATTATGTACTGTACATCCGTTAGGAGAACTGTTGATACCAAACATATACAACACTATTATGTACGCAGTGTTATGCAATAAAAATAATTATATTTCTAGAATAAAATGCTTCGAGCTAACATCAGTGCATCATAAAATTTACCTACTCTCAACATTTCTTGTGTAATGCGCCTACAGACGTATTACTTCAAAAATGCAAGGGCCGAAGCTAATTCTGCTGATAATGTAGAAAATATCAACGACCTCTCTCTCTCCGTGCTTCACTATTATAATAATCCAGTGTGTGTGAGTTTGTGAGGATTTACGGCTCGTGAGTGAATAGTTCGAGCCATTACTGGAGCAATTTGTCTATCGGGTATAGCGGGTAGTTCGGTCGGAGCGCAAAAACTGATTTAAGGTTCAAAGATAATGTTTGAAATATTTGTGTCTGCCCGCGACTTTACCTGCGTCGCTTACAATTTTAGAAATTTAAATGTTTTGATGCTTGTTTTTTCTCAAGCGATCAAGCTGAAAATATATTTTACCCAGGGCATCACCACTTAACAGTGGACTGTTGACTGTAGCCGAACTGTTGTTAACGAAGTGGTGAGTAAGATAGTACAACGTAACTGTATATATATTTAGTACATATTTATACTGGAGACCAGGATTCCAGGATGTATAATAGTGGTAGTGGTTAGACTCTTTGTAGAGTTCGTCTTGGGAAGTACCACACCTTGGCCAGTTATTCTACCACCAAGCAGAATTGGGAAAACATTACTGGATTCCGGTTTGAAGGGCAATGTTTCTAGTGAAATTATAGGGCATAGACATAAAACATCTTAGATCTCTGGGCGATGAGCGCAGTGCAGTGCTAGGATTTGGACTCTTTACGTTCTAATTGCTGCGTGTCACTACGCTGTTATGTGGCAAGCATGTTTTTTACCATCAGGCACATGGCCTGCTCGTCTCGTCACTTTATAAGTACTCCCTATATAATAAAATAAAAATAATAAGACGTGATGGCCTAGTGCTTAGAATGGTAGATTCACAATCGTGAGGTCCTAGGTTCGAATCCCGCTTACACTACTGAGCAAATAACAATAAAAATATTTAGTATATGTGGAGCTTATAAAAATATGTGGTATAGTGTAGCAATATTACAAAGGCTGGCTTTTTATCCCGATAAGTTATTTTTTTCCCGATAAGTTCGCTCGCTCTACGCGGACAAATTTGTAAGCAAGAAATATAAATAAAAATAGAGGACACCCCACATTATCGTGATAAAAATAGCCTATTTCCTTTTCTAATCTATATAGTACATAAAATTCAAAATTTAATCCCATTCGGGTGTTCTTCCAAATAAAATCAGCAAATAAATATTATAACATCTAAACTTACACATCTACGATGTTACTAGGATCAAATTTATTTATTACGGGGCCTCACAAAATTTGGTTTACCCATTGTAATAGTTTACGGAGCATTAATCGGTTTTTTCGCTTTAGTTGAAAAAGCTTCTGTGATGAACGTGCATTAGTTATTAGTTACCCATTTATACGATTTTAAGCAATCGTCTATTAATTAAAATCATGTTTATGGTTTCACTTATTTATTTCAAGATTTCAACACCGCACTTACCAAGAAGAAACAAATTCATTCTAAACTTGAAGACTTGTATATGTAGATTAAACACGGGACTACCCACTCAATATAGAGATTTACTACGATAACATGACCCGCCCCTCCAGAATTCAAAACGTTTGAAAGTAGTTGTAAAATAATATACAACGCACCACCACGCATGTGTGCGTACTGCTACTGCAGACGAATAAGTACAACTACATACAAACTCTTTCGTAAGGATGTGACTACACACATTAAAACAGTAAATTGGAGGGGCGGGCCATGTTATCGTAGTAAATCTCTACCACAGTTTAAATCTTCTCATTATGAAAGTATAGTCAAACCTCTTTCTTCATTGGCGTTTTTCGATCATCAATCGAGATGAAGATCATGATCAACAGAGTACCAGTTAGCGTTTATCACGATACACTTCATTATTCGGAATGCTCGTAGCTCGAAAAAGCTACATCGTTTCATGGTTGATGATCCAAAGACACGAACAAAAAGATTTGACTCTACTTTTGTGATACGTCAAGGCTATGGCATACGTTGCCTGAGTGGTTTTTTCCGATGGTTACAATCTTTGTGTCATCAAATCGAGACTGAATCGGTTCCTTCTAGGCAAACACGTTTCATCGTAGACCGCATCGTCGTTTAACATCACGCGAGATGGCGGTCGAGTTCGAACCTATAAAAGTAAAAAAAAACACGGCAGAATAGATGTAGTTGTAACTTCATAACTCCGAGCAAAGCTAGTCTAATCTTTAATTCGCCCATTGGCTACGGTCCATAAATATTCAGGCAGGATTTATCAACACGAGCTAGTAATTGAATTGAGCACAACGTGGTTTATATTAGGATCTGTAACAGCTGCAGTTAACATGCACAATTTTTTTCGACTTTCATTTCATTTTGGTTAATATGTTTGTCGAAATATATTTTTCTGTTTGACTACAATTTGCTATGCTTTTACTTATGTACCTCGCTGTTTTACGTTGTTTTCGTTCTTATGATTCTCGAGTGATAAAAAATCAATGTACTTTGTACTTGTTAGAATGTATAACAAAATGTAGCTAGTAGACTAGTAGCGTCATCTGTTGTAAGAATGAGTAACAAAATGTAACCAGTGGCGCTAACTATGAACTCTTTGAAGTTTCTTCTTTCTAGAACAATAAAGTCAGTCGTTGTCCATCCGCACTGCTTTTCGTTACAGGTTATGGGCAAATAAAGTGAATAAAAGCAATTTTGGTTAAAATATAGTGCAAAAATGTCGACAAATCTAATTGCAAGTATAGCAAAGCTTAGAGGCAGAGAGAATTATGAAGATTGGGCGTTTGCCGTGGAGAACTACCTCATATTAGAAGGCATGGAACGGTGTATCACGACCGGCGACAATCCTAATGATGCAAAAGGCAAAAGCGAAGATAGTTTTAACTATAGATCCCAGTTTATTCGTACACATTAAGAGTGAAGCAACAGCAATGGGATTGTGGCAGAAGTTAAAAAAGCTATTCGATGATAATGGCTATACGCGGCGCATCGGATTGCTTCGGAACCTCATATCAATTCGTCGAGAAAATTGCGAATCTATGTCTCAGTCACAGATTTCTAAAACAAAAGGCAGATGGAACGTGCGGAACACAGATCCTTAGGTGCGGAAAGCAAATATCAAACGCCAAAGCAAATACAAACTCCAGTCAGTACGAAACTGACTTCCGTCTCATACGGGAGTTCCGTGTGATTTTATGTTTTGTTTAAGATTATGCCGTCTTGTGTCATCAAACATTGCAAACATTGTTCCCAAAAATAAAAAAAGGAAATTTCATGGGAAAGTTAGAATATTTTTACTGGTATTTATATAATTTAGACGATTTTATTTCGATTGATGAATAGAAACACAACACCTCAACGAAAATAGGTCAGTGTTGCTACACTAAAGTGAAATTATTTTCCCTGAAGTTAAGGTAAAATATAGATTCTAATTTTGTTTTGAAGATACTCGTAGACCAAATTATTGATGAACATTGTATAATTCAATTTTAAGCCCTATTTTTATAATCGTTATTTTTTTAATTTAATGTGAATCGATGCCAAGAACAAATCCTCGCCGTAACAAGGGTTAATAAAAATACTAATAGTGTTGATGAAAACTATAGTTATGAAACGAGTTTTTAATACTTCTGTGTAGTTTAAAAGGTTTTATTTCAGTAATATGTGGCCAAAGCAACTACAAACTCCTGTCAGTACGACACAAACTTCATCTTGTTCACGGGCCTGTCCATACGTGTTCATCCTGTGTGATTTTCTGTTTTGTTTTAAATAATGCCGTCTTGTGTATTCAAACATTGCAAACATAGTTCCCATAAACAAAAAAAGGAAGGAGGAATATCATTTCATAGGTAAGTTTAAATATTTTACTGCTATTATGTTATTTAGGTGATTTCATTATGGTAACAAATAGAAACACGTGTGGCTATCCCAAACTGAAATAGTTTTCCCTGAAGTGAAGGTAAAATATAGATTATAATTTTTGTTTTTGAAGGTAGTATTACTTAATTTTAAGACCTATTTTTACTATGTTTTTTATATATAATGTAAATTGATCCCTAGCAGTGATCCACGCCGTTACGCGTGTTAGTAAAATTACTAATAGTGTTGATGAAAACTGTAGTTATGAAGCGAGTTTTTAATACTTGTATGTTCTGTCGAGTTTACAAAAATACATAATACTTTCATTTTAATAATATTATACGAGTAGAATAGAATGTTATATAATGCTAGCAGTAGGTCTCTGAATATTATCATTTGATAGTAGCAGTTTTTGAATATTATACGATTACTTGGTTTAAAAGTGAGGTTTTGTAAAAAGAAATAGTGAAGCATTAGTGAATCGTTTAAACGATTATTCGTTTCTTTTTTTTGGTTTGTTGTTTGGCCCTATAAAAGGTAGCCCACATGCATTTTATCAAAACTAGTTTTGGTGGTAAAGATGATTGTTTTGGTTTTTGTTTAAACTATCTAAGCGAGCAAATCATACTAATTGATATTTGCGATTCAAGTTGATTTTTGGTTGCATGTTAAATCAAAATTCTTAACTTCATAAAATGGAAATAAGATTTCTTGTTATTAACAAGAAATCCTTGCATTATATATTATCGGTGTAATAATAAATTATTTTAAAATAATGTTTTATGTGTTTATTATACGTGAAAATTTCCAAAGCTTAAGACAACAATAGTGGAACTTTTTTCTTAAGACTGGGAACATTACACGCACACCAACGTGAGTAATTTGACAACGTCGGTGAGAGCTGTCACGCATACATAACTAATGACTGGCCTCACAGTGTCGTTCACGAAGGTTTCATCTGTTTAGAAATCTGTGGTCTCAGTATGTAACTTCGCTGTTAGAAATAAGTCAGCGATTGAACAACACAGGATTCAAGATTAGTGATGAATGGGTTGGCTCCTTGTTGTTAGCAGGATTACCTGAAAATTTGAACCCATGATTATGGCGGTGGAGCATTCAGGTATCGAGTTGACAGCGGATGCCATCAAGTCAAAGTTGCTTGATATGGAGGAAGGAAGTGAAGCAGGTTCTAGTTCTACACAGAATGCATTCGTGACGAAAGGTTGGCATTACAATGATAAAAACCTCAAAAAACAAACGACCGCACATAAACAAACGTCATCAAAAACGTGAAGGCAAATGTCAGATGTTTCAAATGCAAACAACTTGGGCATTTCATGAATAAATGTAATAATATTCCAAATAGCAAGGAATCTAATGCATTCAGTGCAGTGTTTCTTAGCGGTAACTTCAATCAATGGGATTGGTACGTTGATAGCGGTGCCAGTAGCCATTTAACATGTAGAAGTGACTGGTTGTTGAACACAACAAATCAACACCAAGTTCAAGAGATTGTCATAGCTGATAAAACGAAAATTTCTGTTGAAGGCTGTGGAGATGTGTCATTAACTACAGTTGTTGGAGATACCGAGCATAAAAACACAGTGATGGGAGCATTACATGTGCCGAACTTGGCTACGAATTTACTATCTGTCAGCCAGTTAATTAGCAAGGAAACAGAGTGACATTTGATACGAAGCACTGTTATATTTATAACCAAAATAGTAAGCTTGTAGCAACTGCGGATTTGGTAGGAGGAGTGTATAAGTTGAGAATCAAACAAGTGGATTGTTTGTTTACTTCAGTATCTGGAAATGTGTGGCATAGAAGATTTGGCCATTTAAACACCAAAGATCTCAATGTGATGAGAGATGGTGCCGTTAATGGAATGTCATACTCGGATAAGGCTCAGGTCAGTAAGTCAAACTGCGTTGTGTGCTGCGAAGGTAAGCAGGCCAGGTTGCCGTTCAGTCATGTGGGCAACAGAGGCAAGGAACTTCTCGAGATCGTACACGCAGATGTTTGTGGGCCTATGGAAGCTAGATCTATTGGAGGAAAGAAATATTTTTTGTTATTCGTCGATGACTTCAGTCGAATGGCGTTCGTATATTTCTTAAAGACAAAAGATGAAGTATTCTCACATTTCAAGGCATTCAAAACGTTAGTGGAGAATCAGACAGGCAGGAAGCTGAAAGTGTTTAGGACAGATAATGGATCAGAATTCTGCAGTAAGGAATTTGAAACATACTTGGATTCTGCTGGAATTGTTCATCAAAAAACTTGTCCATACACACCGGAACAGAACGGTCTTTGCGAAAGGTTGAACCGTACAGTCATAGAGAAAGCGAGATGTTTGTTATTTGACGCAGGATTGCCGAAGCGTTTTTGGGCAGAAGCAGTGAACACTGCAGTTTATCTGCGAAACAGGTCAATTGCAACAGGACTCAATAACAAAACGCCTATGGAGATTTGGACCGGAGCTAAGCCAGATGTCAGCCATCTACGTATCTTTGGAAGTAAAGCCATGGTACACATACCAAAAGAAAAAAGGTTGAAATTGGACAGAAAAGCGACTCAATGTATACTTGTTGGCTACTCAAACAATGTCAAAGGTTACCGAGTTTACAATCCCAACAATAATAGTATTACTATAGCTAGAGATATTGTTGTGATTGAGGAGGGGATTGAACAGAAGCAAGATGTATTACACTTTGACATTAGTGAGAGCAGTGATGATATTTTTCCAGTAAAGGAAGAAAGACCAGTATGTACCCAAGAAGTGGGGGACATGAGCGACGTAAGTATATTAGAAGATCAGGAGAAGAAGAAAGCAGTGAACTTCAAAAGAGAAAGCACTAGTACTGAAGAAGAGGTATTTGAGGACTCTACAGATATGATAGAGGCAGAACCTGCAGAGCTTGTGCGAGATCACATGTCGCAGACAGGGCTACCCACAGAGTTTCCAATAGAAAAGGCTAGTAAGCGTATCCGCAAGCAGCCTGATTGGTACGGTATTGGTAGAGTTTGCGTTGGTCAAACTAATGAAATAAATGCAAATGAAATATCGCTAGACGAAGCATTGTATGGACCTGAAAGCGAACAGTGGAAATTAGCCATGGAAAATGAATTTAAATCATTTGAAGAAAATGACGCTTGGGAATTAGTCGATATTCCACCCAGTGCCACAATAGTACAATGTAAATGGGTTTTTAAGCGGAAATTTGAAAATAATAATAAAGTAAGGTACAGAGCTAGATTAGTTGCTAAGGGTTTCACCCAAAGGCCGGGCATTGATTTTGATGAATGTTTTTCACCTGTTGTCAGGCATTCCACTTTAAGGTTGTTGTTTGCTTTATCAGTTCAGCTTCATTTAGATATTTGTCATTTAGATGTTAATACTGCTTTTTTGAATGGGGTTTTAAATGAAACAGTGTACATGATGAAACCACCAGGGTTTCAGGATAGTAATGAACATGTAAATAAGGTTTTGAGATTGAAACGTGCGATTTATGGATTGAAACAATCATCACGGGCTTGGTACGAACGAGTTGATGAATTGTTGCAATCATCGGGTTATTCAAAATCTAAACTTGAACCTTGTCTATTTACAAAAATGTACAAAGATGTAAAGATATATATTGCCTTGTACGTTGATGATTTTTTGTGTTTTCAAATAATGAAAAGAGACTAATCTGTTAAAGGAAAGTTTGTCATCAAAGTTTAAAATCAAAGATTTGGGACATGTTAAAAATTGTCTAGGCATGAAAGTAGTTGTAGACAAAGATAATGGTACAATAACTTTAGACCAAGAAAGCTATATTGAAAAGAACTGCTGTTAAAATTCAATATATCTGATTGTAAGTCTGCAGAGACACCGATTGAACCTAGACTGAATCTAACTAAAAGTGAGAAATGTGACACAAAGTTACCATATCAGAAATTGATTGGTTCACTTATGTATGTAGCTGTGCTCACACGTCCTGATATTGTTTTTTCTGTGAATTTCTTAAGCCAGTTTAATAACTGTTACGATGAGAGGCATTGGGCTTATGCAATGAGAGTTCTAAAATACTTAAAGAAAACTAAAGAGTTTTGTTTAAAGTTTTCAGCTGATGGCAATAGTCAGTTAGAAGCTTTTGTAGATGCAGACTGGGCCAGTAATGTAATAGATCGAAGATCCTATACTGGATATTTCTTTAGGTTGTCAGGTTGTGCTATCTCTTGGGAAACCAAGAAGCAGTCTACTGTAGCGTTATCCAGTACGGAGGCTGAATATATGGGCATTTCGGAGAGTTGCAAAGAAGCTGTCTACTTGCAGAATTTGTTATTTGAGTTAACTAATGAAACTTATCCGATACCAATTTTAATGATAACCAATCGGCCCATAAGTTGTCAGCGAATCCTATTCACCATAAAAGGACTAAACACATAGACGTGCGGTATCATTTTTGTAGGGAGAAAGTTGCTAGCGACATTGTAAAGATTTAATACTTGCCCACATCAGAGATGCCCGCAGATTTATTAACCAAGGGTTTATGTAAAGTAAAACATTATAACTTTTTAGGAATGTTTGGTTTATATGCTTAAACATAATAATATAATATGGTGAATGTATGTATCTATTATTTTGTTAAGTGGGGGTGTTAGAATGTATAACAAAATGTAGCTAGTAGACTAGTAGCGTCATCTGTTGTAAGAATGAGTAACAAAATGTAACCAGTGGCGCTAACTATGAACTCTTTGAAGTTTCTTCTTTCTAGAACAATAAAGTCAGTCGTTGTCCATCCGCACTGCTTTTCATTACAGTACTCTTCCTGATTAGAGGTATAATCTGTTTTCTAAATTTCTTCCCGATCTGTTCAGTGTTGATGTTTGTTACACAATCACATCGAAATGTCGATGTGATTGTGTAACAAACATCAACACATTCTCATTTTTAATAAGTATATGACGAACTATTGTTATTATTTATATTATTTTACCGTAATTGTATCTTTTGGCGCGCCACAGACTGTTTTTTCGAGGGCTGTTAATTGAATTCTAGCGTCACGCTCAGGAATGATAAGAGATCTTCGGGTAAACTCGGAACCATAGCCATTGACCATCTACAAATGCGTCAGGATTTTCCATTGGCTATCTAGAAATGCGTCAGCATAATATCTAGATGGCCATGCTCACGGCCACGCCCTCCAGTTCCACGTTCCAGTATCCGTAGTTTCCAAAGTAAGCTATTAAATTTCTGAGTTATAAGTTTTCACTTCTATCGGCAGTTCCTATGACTGACAATTCATATTTTATACATTCATTCATTTTTTATTCAATTCTATTTTTAATTTTCAGTTTGAAATGTATAATGGCATTGCAAGCCCCGGTAAATAATAACAATATGCAGTGAGCAACCGATCTAATTATTGTTGTGTATGTTACAATTCTAGTTTATCATATTGGAATAATTAAAGACACAATCCGATAAATATTTTTCCTAATGAATAGCTGAATATTTTTGCGCGATTTCCATCTTAGATCCATGTATGGATAGATACATGGATTAACTTTATTACACTTAATTAGATTTTAACCAAAACAAAACTACTAAAAGTGAGAGTAGCAATTTAGTTTATTAAGGTCTGTGATACTTATGCTCGTAGCTCGAAAAAACGACATCGTTTCATGGTTGATGTTCCAAAGACACAAACGAAGAGATTTGACTCTACTTTTGTGATAAGAACGTCTAGGCTGTGGAATACGTTGCCTGAGTGGGTTTTCCCCGTTAGTTACAATCTTTGTGTCTTCAAATCGAGAGTGAATCGGTTTCTTCTAGGTAAACATGCTCCATCGTAGACCGCATCGTCGCTTAACATCAGGCGAGATGGCGGTCAAGAGTGAGCCAACAAAAGGAAAAAAAAAATATTTAATAATATGTACTCATTAGATTATGTGAGACATAATGTTTGTTCCAATATTAAATCTGTAGTTATTTGAAATGAATATAAATTTAAATTTTTTCGAAGAATTGCTAATCCAACACAATTTCTTCAAAATAAATTCAATTAGAATGACTTATCAAGTTCGAAAAGTCAAATAAAGTGTAAATGAAATAAAATTTATTTGGATACATACCATCTCCGTTCCGTCGCGGGTAAAAAAAACATTACTCACGAATTTGTTCCTGTTAAACGTTTTCAAAGACAAAAGAACATCTAGAAAATTTGGAAGTGTTCCACTTTTGAAAGTTGCGCGTATAATATGAAGTTAGTAATGAGTTGGAGCCAAGTATATTATAATCGCCATTACATTACAACGTCATGCCCACGCGCCGCTCACCGACTTTCCGGACGTCTGCACGTCGCGTGGGAGTCCCTTTGTTGGTTTATAAACTTGGGCCAGACTCAATAAACTAGCTGTTTATACGCGCTATGTTAACACAATTAGACTTTCATTTGAAATGCGAAAAACCTTACTTTTTATTGTCTTTGACAGGTGCTGTTATCTTTGCAGGGAAAACTGCTTTAGCTGCGTTGATCACATTTGTAAAGGAAAAAGCTTATGGATTGCCGTCACCGACATCCAAAAGTGGGGCAACGGCGGCGGCGGTGGCATAGTGTATTGCATTTAATAGTGGTAGGACTCTTGGCAGAGTCCGCCTCGGGAAGTACCACACCTTTGTTTGTGGTAGAATAACTAGTTATTCTACCGCCAAGCAGTAATATGCAAACATTACTGTGTTCAGTTCTGGTTTAAAGGGCAATGTTTCCAGAGAAATTGCAAGGCATAGAGATATAACTTCTTAGATCTCTGGGTGACGAGCGCAGTGAAGTGCTAGGTAATGATTTGGACTCTTCATGTTCCAATAGCTGCTTGTCACTGTGATGTTATGTGGCGGGCATGTTGCTTACCATCAGGCTCATATCCTGCTCGTTGATTCACTCTTTCGAGTTCTCTGTTAGAAGCATTTTGGATGATTGAAATCTTGAGATCGCGTCACCAACATGGATACTAGCAGTCTATGTGTAGCTACAGGTAACGCATTGTACAATATTGGTGCTGTTTCTTTTTTTTCAGTTCTATCGACAGTATTTACAACTGACAATTTTGTGTGTTGTTCATTAAACAGGTAAAATTCAAATGGGGCTAAATTGAAAATTCAGTCTCAAGTCTCGATCATAAAATAACAAGTTATCATATAATATCACTAGCAGCCCGCCCCAACTTCGCCCGTTGTAAACCTATTTACTCACTGCATAAAACACTCAGGGGATATTTACATATAGACCTAATGGTGAAGGATTTTTTTAAATGAATCTAGTAATTCCTGAGATTTGCGCATTCAAACAATCAAACTTTTCAGCTTGTGATGTTGGTATCAATAACAAATAACAAACCAAGTGAAGTCATTCCAAGACGTAGAACACGTTAAAAATAAAAATATAATTACATAATTACCCATTATCATTAATTACAACAAAACTTTGAACCTTAAACTGAAACTGAGTTCTGTGCGCACCTCAATAACTCCGGCATAAGTTCCCGAAGGACTCGCTAATCACCTGTGGGGCCGAGGGGCCCTGACCCGCACATTACCATAATGAGGGCCTAGACCGGGGCCCAAGGCCATGCATGCCGTACATGCGACTCCCTGCCTTAGTTGAATTATGAGACTTTAGAAATGCATCGGTTTTTCAAACGATGATTACCTGATTTTTTATTAGTAACACCGGAAACTTTAAACAATAATTGTCTTTTTCTTTTAATATAATGAGATACCTACTGGATTAAATTTCCTCAAAATCAATCACCGCGTCCATTCGATGTGATTCGATACGAGACCACCACTGAACTACTAAAAAAAATAACCATCCAACTCTATTCACAAACATGCGCTTAAAAAATATGCAGCCGGAACGATATATTCCTCCTTTTTTGAAGTACTTAATTTAAACATCATTTCACGCTCAATTTAAAAAAAAATCTGTAAAACCATATAATGTGGAAATAATTTAAAACAAATCACCACAGTAATTACTATTTTACAATCTGAATATTATGCCAGAGAGGTAAAAATTTAGCTTCAATTAAAGCTACATCATCTAAATCACCACATTTTTTTTTTACTTAAAATATTAAGAAAATGTTTATGTACTTAATTATTCAGAGTTATGGCTGCACCAAAAATAAGCAAAAGATAAAGTAGTTTAATTTTCACTACAAACTACTTTTACACATTGAGCATTGCCAGTAACCTAACAATTTCTATTTTTTTTTCTTCTGTGTTTTAATAGTTCAAAAAAATTGTGTTTCTTTTTATAAATGATGTGTAATTGAGAATATTGTTATTTTTGTTGTGGTTGTCTATTGAAATTGAAATTGTTGTCTATGGCGGTCAAGTGACATATTATATTCTGAAATACATTTGATTTGTTTACCAAAATAAACTTTCAATTCAAATTAATGAATGAAACAGTAATTACGCACAATTTTGAGGTTAATCCTACTAGTAATAAATACATCTTTTCAGCAAATTTGTTAAGTTGCACATTACGAACAAAACATTTATTTCGGCTTAGTACATCAATTAAAGCGGCAAGATGGCAGTCAAGTCACTTACCATATTTAAAATCGAACTACGTGTAAGTATAAAAAAAATATTGAACCTTAAAAATTTACCTTTCAAAAATATTGTAGAAATAGAATCAGGAATTTAATTTTTGTCGATTCATCCCTTAAAGTCACAACACTACGTGCCCGAAATATTCATTCAACATTAGTTACAACATTTTCTCGACGAAAATAAAATGAACATCCCAAAAGTAATTTTATTTCCCGAACATCCGAAGATTTTATCGTAACAAAGGTAATAACAAGAACACGGTAGACTGAGCCAGTAGACGATCAAGTTTATGAGCCAGTACGAACATTTTTACCTTTGATTGCACATGAAATCGGGGGAAGGGGGGGGGGGAAGATTAGTAATGCTATTCAATTTAATATAACTGTGAATAAAACACACTTATTTTGAATTAAATTTATTTAGAAAATTATTTGTGATTTTTTAAGTGTACCTACTATCAAATATTTTTTAAACTACGAGTTTATAACTTGTATTTAAATAATAAATGTCAAGTGTACTCGTATAACCCACCACGTCGGTCAAGAGCACTCAAGAGCGTGTAGGCATGTCCTCGAGCAATGTTTTTTGGAACATTATGGTTATTATACGATATTTTCCTATAACATTAAAGCTATTTGTGATGTCAAACTTGTACGAATACATAAGCATTAAAAACATACTAAATATTATGTGCAGGTGAATTCAATCAATCTGCGACCTGACGAACCGAAGTCGAGTCAGAATATATTCCATAAATTACTGCAGTTTTTTTTATAAGTAACAATCTACATCCTAATTATTCAAATATTAATACCAATACTTTGTCGAAGTAAGTTTTGTTTCCTTTTTTATAAGTTAAAAAATATATTTTATTCGAGAGATCGTTTAACGTCTATCAATTAGAGATTTAAAATGAAAAGTATTTAAAAAAATGCTCTGTCACTAGTATAGTACTGTAGTACAATTGTATTGTCTCTAGCGTTTTAAATACAGAACTGGATTAAGTAACTGTCTTGATGTAAAACTGCCTCAAATAGTCAGTTCTCGCGTACTTGTGGTGCAAAATAAACGCCCAAATATATATCTATTATTTCCTGAGGTCAGTGACTCCATCATCTGAAGTTATTTGTGCTTTTCAATTGATAGGCTTTGATTGTTTGCCGTCGAAGAAAATGTTATTATAGAGACCTTTGACAATAATCCACGTCGTACTGAACAAACAATTGATTTCTTCTTGTTTCCTGCGCGTAGGTTGGTTCTTTTGGTTAAATGTCCGTGTGAGAATAATCTAGAAAGCGAAAACAATTACCAAACAGTCTGGAAAATTGTTGGTGTAATACGTGTGAACTGTGAAGGTTATTGATCTTTGGTATTTATTAATTATCGATAATAGGTTTGCTCTTGATCACCATCTCAACTGATGTTCAGCGACGAGCGATGACGTGTGATGTCATAGGATATCAGGTAGGAACGAAGTTTCTTCGAAAAATATAGAACCAACACAATTGGTAAAAAAATATTTTTGTATTCTTTAAGTTACGTTTTTCTGAAAAAAAAAGTTGGTAGCAATGATTACGGACAGTTTTACGCGTCACTTACGTAGTTTTCTTATGGTTTTAGTCTCACAGTTTTTCAGTATAGTTGCTTTGAAAACTCCCTTATTTTTATAATAAGTAATAAGTGACAAGACGAGCAGGACATGTGCCTGATGGTAAGCAAAATGCCTGCCACATAACAGCTCCGTGACACGCAGCTATTGAAAAATGAAGAGTCCAAGTCATTACCTAGCACTGCACTGCGCTCATCACCCAGAGATCTAAGATGTTATACCTCTAAGCCCTGTAATTTCTCTGGAAACATTTCCCTTCAAACCGGAACGCAGTAATGTTTTCACATTACTGTTTGGTGGTAGAATAACTGGCAAAGGTGTCGTACTTCCCCAAGCCGACTCTGCTAAGTGTCCTACCACTTTCTCCTCCACTTGATACACCGTGGTAACTATATTACACGAAATGACGAAAACCAACAAACTTAACTTTGCGATTGATTTTCTTTTTGTTTGAAAAAAAACGATATACACCAAAATTTTTGTTTAAAGAACTTCGTCCCAAATTGATTCATTTAAAGCTAAATGTAACTGACCTGTCGAGCGACACGGCGACGAGGCTGTAGACGGAGGCGGCCACCGACAGCCCCTGCACGTAGGGGACCGTCTTGCACATCAGCCAGCCCAGAACCCACGCTGGAACAATACAAATACTGTTTAGAAACAACACAGACACTCTTGGACTGATTTTCACAAATTCGGTTCACATACACAAAAAGACTCAGCACACTGACATGACACCCTGTCTTTCTGCGTCAGGGCTTAATAAAAAAATGCCAAAATGTTTATAGTGGAAAATACTTAACATAATACTAAAACGAATGTTGGATTCTATTCAAACTCATTGAGCTAAGACCAAACCAGTCGGACTCTCTTCTGATTCCCTTCTATTTCATAATTATCAGCTGCATAAAGGCTTTTGGGGCGCAATATGCTTGCCCAAAACAGTGCAGTGCCATGGATCTATTTCAGCCTGAAAAATCCAACTCATAGCCTGGCACACTACACTTTGTTTATCAATTTGCCCAGTAATTTCTTTGAAAACATTGCTCTTCAAACTGAAACACAGCAATGTTTACATATCACTGCTTGGTGATAGAATATCTGAAAGAATTATTCACTAGTACAACTTAACTTAACAATTATTAAACAGTACAAATCGTAAGCTGGCCTTTTTAAAAATATATATTTAAGCCAATATAACATAAAACCATTCAAAATGACCAAATTCAAGTCATTATAGAAATTTCGACGTCTGAAATGAAACGGAAAATGAACTCAAAAGAACAAAACTGATGTTGAATCAGTTAAAACAATTGTCGTTAATACTATTATTTGATTGAAATTATGTGTTTCAAATGCTCTGGAACCTCAAAGACTCAGTCAACATTCATGTACCCCTTAAAAGCCCCACTTAGCACCGAAGATTTCCAACAAATCTCTTCCCATAATTTCCTGGCCCGCCTATAAATTTCGGCAAATTCAGATCACGCCTACATAATGCCCTCTTCAAGAAAATTGGCCAAACTTATAGCGAGTGGAGTTCCGATCTCCAACACGGCGAGCCGTACCTGGGAGCAACAAGTAGCTCTCACTAAATCAATATGTACCGTCCTGCAGCCAAAACTAGGTCAGGTCACTGTACTACCTACGACCCTTTAGCCTTGCATTCCTCCTTCCCCGTCCTTTTCTTGCCACCCCTCCAGGGTATCTTCCCGTCTCCCTCACTTGGCCTTGCCCCGCAAAACACATTACAATACAAAAGTCAGATATGACTAAACATCCACAATTTAATTTATATCCTAAAGCTTTACAGTTAGGTTTCAAATTCGTTCGTGTGGTTCGAGGAAGTTGCATTCGGTTTAGGGTGTATTGATTCAAGTTTGTCTGAAATGAATAACTGATTTGTTTTTAATGACGCGGAGTTCCGTTGTGTTTTTTCTTAACCTATATTTGTGGGCCTTGGCCTGGCTTCATATCTGAAGACTTCGTTTGTGACAGCGCAGCAATTTGATTATTCAAATCTGTGGGGGAAATGAGCGCGTTCTCCATTTTTCCATTACAAGTAAATGTTTGATTTATGGATTTAATCGCCTTTTTGACTTTTAACTTTCTACCCAAGAAGTTGATACATACTACATCTGCACAGCTTGTGGATGAATCAGCAGCTTTCGATTGGTATATAGTGGACTCTATAGACCAACCAAAAGCGGCGGAAACAACGCTTAGACTCTTAAAAGAAGCAGTACATACCCTCTACGTTTCTATGTTTCTACAGATATTGCTTGCATTGTTTGCCATATACCACAGATATCGTGTATGGAAGGAAATATTAAAATCTTGCTTTCTGAGATATTTCTAGATTCAGGAAATGCAAGCCTATAATGAAATAGCTAACTGATGATTGTCATAAACTTAATTTCTTATCGAAAAGCCCAAAATTGTTTTCAAGAGGAACATTTATTTCTACGAAAGCACAAACTGTTGCTACCCCAAATACTGCAGTCATTATTTGCAGTTGGTTACATGGCGAGTTGAAATTTGGAAGCTAAATAGATTATAGTCAATATAACCATAAAAGGCTACTTAACTACGAGCACCGATACTAAAATAAAACTCTTAACTGAATTGCAGTTTTCCAAAGTTTACGAGTACGTAGTCACAGATTAATGTGAGTGAAAAATGTTTGAACTTAGGTATATTTACTAAAGATGCCATTTTAATTTTGCGACCTGAACTTCGCTTCATTCTAGTCCACTTCTCTTCACAGTAATCCCCTCTAGTACGTTTCACTTCATTCCAATTAATTTGGTTGTATCTACGCAATGTTAATAGAAACGACATAACCACTATAGGTTTCGCTATAAAAATATTGGTAATTCACCTACCGTCCAGTGAACGTTCTACAATCAAAGACCCAATTTAATATTAAAATAACAACTCAAGTTTCCAATGACAATGACCCAGAGCACGATCGTAGACCTATTCCATTAGTCGTAAATTAAACCGTCAAAGTTATCTCAAATTCTAATGCTAACAAATCAGCGTAAAATGAGCTTATTTACTTCAAAATCGAGTATTGAAAATGCAAAATTATCCTCGAAAATGATTTGTTAACACCGAATTATTAGGGCCGCTACTCAAGAATAAAACCACAATTGATTATCTTTACCAGGGTCATGCGATAGATAATCTAATGTAGCTAGATTCAATGGTTTACAAGCTTTTGACAGTGCTTCTAGGGTTTACAGGGTTCTTCGCTTTCAGATGGACGTACACAAAACGAATGAGGTGATTTTACACTAAATTTTCGCCCGCCCGCCCGCTTTATGAATGATTGAGTACATCTGTATTCAATCATTCATCCAATACATTAATGAAGTAATATATGACTGGCCTCGTGGCTTAGTGGGTAGTAACTCTGCCTGCGAAGCCGAGGGTCATGGGTTCGATTCCCCCAGTGCAAATGTTTGTGTGATGAATTCAAATATTTGGACTGTGTCTGGGTGTTTCTATGTATAATAAGTATGTATTTAAAACTATATATGTATTATATCAGCTATCTGGCCGCCATAGTACAAGCTTTGCTTAGTTTGGGGTCAGATAGTGTTGTGTGTGAATTGTCCACCGATATTTATTTATTTATTTAATATAAGTTGGACCGTTAATGACGACATTTGTGTGTTTGTGTTGATTCTGACATCGTTTAGATTAATAGTTCAATTACGAAACATTTATTGTATTGTTATATAATGTAGAATAATTAATTATGTACAATCTTTTTTTTATTATTTTTTATGTGTGGGGCAGAACTACGTTTGAGGAGTCAATAAATACATATTTATGATGATTATAATATTGAAACCCCCCAAGCCGAAGAGCATTGGTATTTATATCATAGAACGATATTAACAAAACAGATGATAACATAATAATTGTATAAACCGCACGAATCAACTAAATATACCTAATAAATAAAATGCAGTTATTTAATGCCATAAATCCGTACAGTATTTGATCTAGAAGCGTGATATCACTGACCTCAATGCCAGACCTTACAATGCAAAGTCACGAGTAGGCAAATCCATTGCATAGTAACAGGTGCTTACTTACTTAATGCAGTTACGTCATAATCAACAGCCCACTAAATGTTCCCACTGCTGGGACTCGAGCCTTCTAATCGGAAGATTCTAGGTGCACGTCGGTTTCCTCACAATGTTTCCTCACAAAATCTTCTATCTTAATTTGTGCCTGGTTTTGAGAGCTCTCTAGGCTCTAGCAAAAGTTTTGTGACGACCAGGACATGTGGCTTGCCAACAACTTGCCTGCCCATGACAGCAGAGTGACAAGCAGCTGTTGAAACAGGAAGAGTCCAAATCATTACCTAGCACTGCACTGCACTCGTCGCCCAAAGATATAAGGTATATAATCTCTGTGCCTGTAATTTCAAAATCAAAATCTCATAATCAGTTTATTTGTCAAAATATTGTCAAAAATGTGTTCTTACAAATAAAACGTTGTCTTAGATATACTACTCAAATACTTTACTCATTTAAATAACATTGAAATGGAAACATTGCTCTTCAAACCGGAACACAGTGATGTTTTCACATTACTGCTTGGCGGTAGAATTACTGGGAAAGGTGTGGATCTTCCCCAGGCGGACTCTGCTAAGAGTGCTTCCACTACAAAGTATCTGCTCTATTATAAAGGCCCGAAAATGCATGACAAACAAACAAAAGTCATTACACTTCTGCTTACATCACAACTCAATACAACCAGTTGCCTTGGATTGTCAACAGCCCATAAAGTGAGACATGCAACGTCGGGATGTCCCACTTGTCCCAATTACATATTTATGGGACAATCGGCCCATAAATACTCGTACGGGGCCCTTTCCCGTACGCACTGCACCAAATCTCTCAGGAAAGGTCGATTTTTATCGGCACGCTTTTTGTGGTAAAGGCATTGAAAGAATGTCGGAAATAAATCATCAAAGCCTTGAAACATTAAAGGGAATGTAAGTCCTTCGGTTACAATACAATACCATTTTATTATACCAAAAAAAAATACAGTAAGTAAACTTAAAACTTTAGTATTAAAATTAACGTGGTTGTTACCCATATTTAATTGGATAACGGGACACTCACGTATATACTGTCGGTCAATCCGACTCGAGTTTCGGCCGCGTCCGGCGGCCATTTTCAAGGAGAGTGCACGCGCGCGACGGCTCCTTGAAAAAGGCCGCTGGAAGCGGCCGAAACTCGATTCGGATTGACCGACCGTACATACGTGAGTGTCCCGTTATTTAATTAAATAAACTTAAAACTATAAAAATATTTGGCATTAACGGCATTATTATCGTTAAAGGCAATCTCTTCCAGTTAACCATTTGGCTAGAGTGACGAGACGAGCAGAACATGTGCCTGATGTTAAACCACATTCCTTCCTATCACAGCACAGTACTAGCTATTTTGATACAGGATACAGGAGCATGAAGAGCCAAATCATTACCTTGCACAGCACTATGTTCGTCATCCAAAGATGGCCCCGTAGAGATGGCCCCGTAATTTTACTGGATACATCGACCTTCAAACCAGAACACAGTGATGTTGTCACATTATTGCTTGGTGGTAGGATAATTAGCAACAGTGTGGCACTTCACCAGGCAGACTCTGCAAATAATCCCACAGATGCTCAACGTCGCTGATACAGTTCCCACACAATATTATAGGTGAGTTTATTACTCCGTCAGTTACATTAAAGGTATTGTTCACGTATTTTTTCTTATGTTCCACCAACAAAATAATACGAAATTACAGTGTCCCGAAGTATCGAGTGACGTCTCGCTATGGTACGATTTTTACGACAGTGTGACGTCACAATTCTCTATCTATATATTGTGTTTGGTGATCTATATCTCTGTAAATTTTTGAGAATTTGCTAAAATAAAAAATACTTGTCCAATCATAATCATCATCCATACTTGTCCCATAGTTTTCCATAATCTCCCTTACGAATTAATTAGTATGGTAGGTTTATTTTTGACCCTCTCGTCATCATAATTGTCCATAAAATTCTCGCAGTGTAAAATCATCAACTGAGACGGTATCCCCGGAGGAGTCACACGCCACCCCCGGGAAAGGACCGGGCGGCGCAGCCTTGAGGTTTCTAGCAGATCGCTGTACCACGTTATAGAGTTTATTTGAGCAGTTTCTAGTGAACATTTGAAATTACACTTACTTTAAAATATTGTAATTTCATATAATACTAGCAGCGCTTTGCGGTTTTACCCACACATTTCTTTTTCTCGTTATTTTCCCTTGAAATTCCAGACTCTAATCTAACTGTATTTCAAATTTTACCGCAATTCGTTCAAACATTACGACGTGAAAAACAAACATCATAACATCCAAACTTTGACATTTATAATATTAGTAGAGTATCAAGACTTAAAACAAAAGATTCGGACTCGGGAACTGATGAAAATACTAACATGAATGATTAATTTGGTCAAGTGAATCCTCGATATTACGACGCAGTTCCATGTACCTGCCATGTTTACATACAAACCAACAAGTGGAGAAAGTTGGCGCAAATGTTTCTAATCACGACAAACTTGTGTCAAACTACCCTCTTTCACACTTTTTGTGACGAATACCTACTACCTTCTCGAGTCCAAATTTAAAGCATAAACCGGACAAAACATTCAACAGAAACGCCCATGATAGTAAACCTTCCGTACTGAAGCAATACGTACTTCTTTGCAACTAATACGTATGATCCGGGTCTGAGGCCTTGAGCACAAAACGTCCGTATAAAAGGCGAGCCAAGACTCGGGCATTTCTCGACCTCCCAAATCCACTCCACTCGGGTCCCGACACTCGCTACCATGCATCGTAAACCGGCAATAAAAAAATTCATTCTCCATCCTCATTATCCTCAGCCGGGTGAGGAGAGCCGAGGGGGGAGGGGGTGCAACGAAACTGGGTCAGGCCTTTGAACTGGGCCACGGGGCTACCAACAAACACATCTCACAACCAACCTTATTTCCTACCGCAAAGGATCAAAATAATTCAGCAACACGCACTGTATTCACGTAGAATATACAACAGTTTCTATGTTAGTTGATTCTGAATTTATGCAGTCGGATTTGTTTCCTATTCAGGTGAGGAGAAGGTGTGTTTTGGGTGGATACGACGGAGGTCACATGTTCGATTGGGTACTTGTTGCGGTTGCCGGGTACTGTTGTGACTGAGTTTTTATTCGAACCCCGGGGTGTATAAAGAGGAATTAACTAATTAAAAGTGGGCAATTTGCGATGAAATTTTTAAATTTGTTCCGCTTTCTCTAATTGCCCTCACCTAATTAAAAGATAATCGTTTTTGTACGGGTCGATTTAGGAAATATTCAATCTCCAGGGGCTTAATTTGACCCAGTTTTAGTTGAAGTCATATAATTGTAATCAATTTTTTTTATGGTCTACCTGCAGCTTTGTCCGCGTCCTAGTATGTGCAAATAGACTACGTATTCATTTAAAAAGCTTGGTTTTTGTTCGGTACAAAAAGTAGTATACACTTAATTATGAAGCGATTGACCAAAAACAAATATCAAATCTATTTTGTAAGCTTTTAAATTTTTAGATATTATTAGGACGTCTATTTTTCCACAAAGCAAGCCTAGGATCGGAATCAGTGGAGAAAACTGGAAAAGATCTTTCAGTACCACGAAAAAAATTTGGAAGTTCATACAAACTTCACTAATTACCTAGTTTAGAGACTAGGATATTTGAGCTACCCTAAATGTTTCGTTCAAGATAATATAGTAACTAATTGTTAGATTACTGATAAAATGGATCAAGCGTTTTCTATCCCTCTAACGGAGTTAGGAGCCAGCCAGCCCACGGCTAACTTCATTTGTTTGTTAGTTGAAAGCACGTGATACTGTGGTAGGGTTTGCTAATCTAATTAAATTTCAGAATACTTCTCAAAATATCACCATATTTGAAGGAGCATACTGCATAATTTTGTTTGAGTACATTTTCGTAAAAATATTAAAGCTGTGGAATGGTTTATAAGAGTCGTCAACGAGAGTGAATCGGTTTCTAGGTAAGCACGGTTCATTGTAGAATGCATTGAGCGAGATAGCGGTGAAGTGTAAACCTATAATAAAAGTTAAAAAAAATTATAAATTTGGAAGTTTGTTACCCAATCACGTGACACTGGCTTAACGGGTAGGATTTAAATTTGAAATACATTTAGGATACAGTCTGTAATAGTGCAAAGGCTACTTTTATCACGGTAATATTACGAGAACGTAATTAACGTGATTAATGCATGAGGCTCTGGTAGTTATGTTTGTCATAATCATATTGCTGAAGAGTGCCTGTGTTGGTAAGGAAATTGGGCCAATGTAGGCCATGTTCCAGGTGACCACACATTTTATTTTGAACGAGATTGTTTTTTTAGCCACTTATACTTCCGTTACTTCGGAACAAACATATACATCTCAATTCTACCAATGTTATAAGTTTGAACGTTTGAATGTATGTGTGTATGAAAGTTTATGATCCAATAAGAAACCCACACTGGGCCAGCGTGGTAGATTATGGCTTTTATCTCATCTTGCGAGAGAAAGTATCGAGTCCCAGCAGTAGGAACATTTAGTGGGCTGATTACACTTGTAGTACATTTTTAGAAGCAAATTATTATGAAACTTTTTTACTCTTCTAGATATGGATGACGATTGTGTTAAAAATATATCGTTCTAATTAGACCGTTAGGTAAATTTTGGGAATACATGGGACAAGTTTTTTCTTTGTTATATCAAATTATTAACCGACAAAGATAAATAAGGTCATCAAACACTGGATGTTATTACGTCACGTCTTCGTAAATATCGTACAATGAAAGTGACGTCACTCGAAACTTTTAACCACTGCATCTTCGTTATTTTTTTGTTTGTGTAACAAAATAAAAAGATACGTGTTCAATATTTTTTGATAATCGGATTTACGGATTAATTAATTAGTTTTTTAGTCGTAATGCATGTCGTCATAAAATTGTACAGTCTAAAAAAAAATTGTGTACTATTTTCAAAAAAGAATGTCACTTTAGCCATATCTCAGTCGCCGCAATTTGTCGCAGCCGGCGCTACCGGCCGGATAAGCCCCTGCCCACTTCATATAAAGAGATTTGGGGGCACTATTGAATTTGATCCTTATTAGGTGGTTGGCTTACGTTTTTTGCTCTAGAAAATAAATTTCTTGGTATAAAATAAAGCTACAAAATAAACGCGAGAGTAGCATAATATACGTTTCTGATATAGCACAAGATAGAGAGTGCTATGATCGGAAACATACGTACTTTCAAAGTGTGCTTAAGTTATTTTTTTGAAAATGAAATATACATTTCATTTTAAGTATTATGGGTACACTTGACCCACCATCTCGCTTAAGTTTAAGTAAAAAGATTGTAATCGTTGGGAAAAACACAAGCAGTCAACGCATTCCATAGCTTTCACTTAGAAAAGTAGAGTCAAAACTTTTCGTTCAATTCAACATATTTACTTTACTTTACTTATAAGTTACGCCCGTAAACAATGGGCCATATGAACCACCGGGAGTCCAGGAGACCTATGTAAGATGATAGAAGCGAATAAAATAATTTGATTCAGCACTATGCCAGCATTTTCAGAATTGTCAGTAAGCTTTCCAACTGAGTGCTAGTTAAAGAGGGGGATTGGGAGAAGAGGTATTGAAACTATAAAAAAACGTAAATTTTCATTTTTATCATTATTTTTGTCAGAAAAATTCATGATTTTTCAACGATGTTCAGGGTAAACTTGATCATTTGGTTATGTACGGCATTGGTTCCAAACAGTTTCAATACCTTTTGATAAATAATTAACAACGTTGGTCATAAATTTATGATCCAAAAATTTTGTTCACGGGCCTTTAGTCTATTTTGACTATATTCAAACATGTAACTTAGCATTACTCTTTTGTACAGTTTTGGTATGAAAAAAAATGTATATGTTACACATTTTTAATCAATTCACGGGGAACGCACGAGTGGCGTGGTCCGTCCAGCTCTAACCGTGCGATATTTTGGCACTCAGTGCCAAACGAGCACCTGTCGCGGGTGTGCACTTTCCTTGAAAAAAGCCCCCAGATGTGGCTAAAACTTAAGTTGAACTAGACCGACGGTATCTATAAATACTTGTTTGGAATTATCTACTAAAGCACAATCATTTAGCAAAACGATCAACCAAACGCTATATCTAATTTTGTAAGCACGAAAAATGACACAAAGTCCTATCACGATAGTTCCATAGACCAATGGAACACTTATTGTGTTCCATTGGTCTACCTTTCACTAATCTCCTGGGAACGCCCACTCGGTAAAGCCACTAAATAATTTCCAGCCAATCTAATCCGTACAATAACCACGGAACTCGGCCAACAACGTGGTAATTGCAAATACTCTCGATGACTAGAGCCTGTAGGTTCCACACAAAGGTCGTGGAATGAAAGGGATTCCAGTCAAATACGATGACAATCATTTATTTTTAACAAGCGGCTCCTTCCGGCTTCCATCGGATAATGTCAGACAGTAAAACAACAATGCGGCTATAAATTTAGACGCTGACTATCCTGTCTCTTAATATGGATTAACCTCTATAAAATGCGCTAATTTCGATTGAAATCGGCTCAGTAGTTTAGAAGTTAATCGCAGACAAATAATCTTAAGCTAAATTTTACATAATTTGAGGCCTTTATATAATAAGGGTCTGGGTATTATATTGCTGTAGGGTTTTTTTTTTCTAGATCTTACATTATGTTTGTGCAACCTAGTATTACTATCGTCTATGTCCCATTTTTTTGTTTAGTCGGATGAAGTAACGACATCCAATTTAGCCGCGATTGAGGTCGACCTTTCAGGACGCGTGGGTAATTAGGACGTTTTGTTTTGTTCATCTATCTGCTGTTTTTGCTTGTTTATGGTTTCCTGTTCCGGACAGCAGGAGAAACGTTCCACTCTATAAAAATATTAAAGGAAAAGGAAGTAAAACTCAACCGGATGTATCAAGAATTAAATATTTTGAAGTTTTTGTTAGCAAAAAATAAGAGCGAATTTGTAATATCAGACTCCAACAAAGGAGTTGGGATACCGGATTAACAGCAGTCAAAATAAAATGAAATATAGTCTCGTTGGGCTAGGCTATGTTTAACTTCTTGGGATACTTTTGTATCATTACGCGTAACTACTATTTCGCTTATTTGATGCAAAGCGATCATAAGGTTAACGATGGAGTGCATAAGCTAAAAAAATACCATTTCACTATTGATCTGAAGACACTAGGGTTACATGCATAGGGAAACCCACTTCATAAAAATAATTCCATAGTCTAGCTCTCTAGCTGTTCAAAAAACGCAAGCGACATCTAATAATGTCTTCATTTGTATCTTAGGAAATTTAATCATGAAACAGAATGGCTTTTCCGAACTCCGTTTTTCACCTATTTGTTCTAGTTGAACACGCTCTAGGATGTAGACTCGTAGACCAACCACATCGTTGCTTAATATCAGACGAGATGAAGATCATGTGCAAGCCTATCATTGTTAATAAAAATATACTATAGCAATATAAAGGACTGTGGATAATGATTACAACAATATTCAAACTCGAAATTCGTCAGGTTATCTGAAGAATTTCATAAAATCAAATTAGTTAACTTCGCCAATTTCAATATTTTCAATATGCCTACTATTCAGCATTTCTGATATCTCTAAAGATAAAACGCTCTTATATAAATTAGTCAATTTCGTTTATTACGAATCTCATTTTTACAGCAATTTTCCACGGCATTGGAGCTTACTGTTAATTTATGATAAGTGATTGATCCCACTTCGGTGATTTCAGGAGCTTACGTTACAATTTGGGAATGAAAAGGTGGATTTAAGATGATCTGGGCAATGGATAAAGTGAATTGGGAAATATGAACTAAATGATATTTTCAAATGAAAACTCCACACTTAGGTACTTTTTATAAAATAATTTTTAGCGCACACGTAACAAGGACAGCAATTTTATGTTTAGTTTTTTTAATTTAAGTTGCACCTGTAGGATTGCTTGAATAGCGTATTTATACGCAGGTATTATATAACGCTTTGAAAGTTTATTATTTAAAGGATATGTAGATAATATTTTCACTTATATAGTGATTATGGTTTTACGAATCCGGAAGATTTGTGAATTTAATATAGGGATGATACGAGTATGTCTGAAGATGCGCTGCATGTGTGTTGTTAAGCTTTGAATTTTATTTTACAAATTAGAAAAAAATTGTCAAGTGTTGATCATGATGGGTGATAATATCTGTTTATTGATGGTTGGTCAATAAAGTACTTTCCTATTTGGGCATGCTAGCGGCTCAACCGTCCTACACGGAGTTGTAAAGAGAATAAATAATACTACCAATCTGATCCTACACAAATACGTTGTACGTACAAACAGGGAGACACGTAGATAGGCTGAACTAATCAACGAGGCTACCTATTAAATGCTTAGATAGCAGTATGTTTTCTTTCGTAATTAACATAATAATATATTGTTCTTATTGTTGTAAATAAAATATGTGTTGTAATATTTATCTAAACGATTATTATTATTACCGTACCCCAAGTACTTGTTTTAAAATTTAAAAAATGTATACCTACTATTTGAATGCTATTTCTTTTTCTTAATTGTCATTTACGAATAACAAACTTTAACTTTGAACTTTTTACTAATGTAAACTGTCTCAGCTTTAATATTGCTCTATCTCTCTCTCTTTCTTTTCGCTTGTAATTACAGAGACCACAATAGCAAAACCAAAGTCGATTTAGTTTAGCAGTAGAAGAGATGATAATCTAGTTCAGAATAAATAAATAGTAGAAAAACCTTGAGACCAAACAATATCCCTGAACCACAACAGATAGCTTCGCATTTTTATTAACTTTTGATTTGTATCTCATGACTCCACATTTCACGCACACAATACCACTCAATCACTCTGTTTCCGGCGACACACACAACTACAAATCACTGCGTGCCCCAAAAACATCCTGCCCTTGGCACCGAAAGGGTAGACAGCCATTAAACGCTGAGGCAGCTTGCAGCCTCCGCCGAGCGGAAAAACGGAAATATATGTTTCAATCTTTATACGTGTTCTTTTATACAAGACCCCGCGATATAACCACGATATACTTAAATGTATTTATTATCTTTTTCTTCTTAAAAAAAAGTAGCTTAAGTTACTTTTTATAACATTAGCAAACTGCCAGTGAAAGTCTCATTAAAACCAGTCCAGCTGTTTCATATGTGAACTGGAACAAACACAAACAGAAAGACACAAACATGTGTTTTTATTTCAGGTAATTAGTATTTAATTTAATTTTTTGTATTTTTTTTAAAACATTGTCCATCTAACCGAGACTCATTTATACTATTTACACAAAAAAGCGTGGTACTTCCCCCGAAGGACTCTTCAAAGAGTCCTACCACTAAGAAATACTATTACTAACAAAACGCTAGGATCAGACAATGTTAGTTCATGTATATTGGGTCGCTCTTGGATCGATAATCTGACGCTTTTTAAGGTATATTTTGTTAAAGTATTTATAATTTCGATAATAATAGTTACTTAACTCAAAAACATTTCGTCGAAACCTCGTTTCCTAGAAGATTCGTGCCATGTCAAAGAAACGTTTCTCCCGATATACGCTTCCTTACATAGGTATCACATACCACGTGACAAATATTTCAATACATTTGAGGAATACTTCAACGCTAATTCTAAACTCTCTTTATAGGAAGAACATTTGAAACATAATTTGTTTTATCCGAAAACGCAAAACCTGACTTCAACTTAAAATTTAATTCAGTCACTTTATAGTCATACTTGTATTTTAACCACTTCAGAAAAGGAGGAGGTTCTCGATTCAGGTGTATGTTTTGACGTGACAACGTCTTATAAATTGGTTTGCCGGGTGACACTTCAAGAAACTGCGTTACGCTCCGCTCACGTTATGCGCTCACAACGAGAGCGAGTGAGAGGCACGCGTCCCTTCCACTCGGGCATGGTTAGCCCGCCTAAGAGCGAGAGAGACCGACATAAAAAGTGAAAGGCACGCGTCCCTTCCGTAAAATTATTTTACCACTCAAAGTCGTTGTCACGTAAAACTTTTGCCCGTATACAGGCTTTACAGGCAACCAATTTTTTTTTGTATGTATGTATGTTACGCGAAATATTCCCGAAATCAGCGAGACGGTTATTGAAATATGATAAAAAGTTTCAATAACCAAAATTTACTTTATGAAACATACATCGATAACTTAGTTAAAGTTTCTTATAAATTTTGGTCGAGTGTTTGAATTTAATTTTAAATTGAAGCAGGTTTACTCGGAAAAAAATAAGTATTCCAAGTATCTATCTGAAATCTTAGTATGAAAACTAACGTGGTTATTACACATTTTACATAAATACACGGGTAACTCACGTTTAATATAGTCAGTCCAGTCCGACTCAAGTTTCGCGCTCGCATTCGCAGCTCGTTTAGCACTGTGTTTCAGTGCTAAACGAGCTGCGAACCCGCGCGCGCACTCTCCTGGAAAAAGATCGCCGGACGCGATCGAAACTTGAGTCGGACTGGACTGACTATATTAAACGTGAGTTATCCGTGTATTTATGTAAAATATCTGAAATCTATTATCAATTTAATTTTTTTGTGATGTCTACTATCTAAGGAAGTTTCAAATGAATATGATAATTATGATACATAATTATATTACGAGTATAAGCTATAGTTAATACAGCAAAGGAAGAAATTATCGACTCGACATCTTTTTTTAGGTATGATCGCCGATTTTTCGAGAACACCCGAAGCGATTCTGATAATTAGTTTTCACAGAAAAATAATTATCTTTGAGCGTAAAAAACGATATGTTTCAACAAATATTTACTCGGACATCTAAACACAGGCAAGGAAATACACTTCGGAGAGTGTGCGACTGATTTGTACGATCTAATACCACCTTGCCCTTTTTTCTATCGGAATGCTCGTAGCTCGAAAAAGTGACATCGTTTCATGGTTGATGTTCCAAAGACTCGAACAAAGAGATTTGACTCTACTTTTGTGATAAGAACGTCTAGGCTGTGGAATACGTTGCCTGAGAGGGTTTTTCCCGATAGTTACAATCTTTGTGTCTTCAAATCGAGAGTGAATCGGTTTCTTCTAGGTAAACACGCTTCATCGTAGACCGCATCATCGTTTAACATCAGGCGAGATGGCGGTCAAGTGTAAACCTATAAAAGTTAAAAAAAAAAAAGGAAATGAGAGCATTTTTAATTTTTGAAAGAAGGCTTTTATAACCATATTTATTCTGATAATAATTAGTTTCTATGAATATAGCCTTTGTGTATATATTATACCTATTTGGCCTCCGTGTTAATATTAAATAATTATTTGTTTGATCTCATTCCCCAAACATAAAGACAAAAGGCGAAGAAACTCCCACTTTGATGTCTGTAAGTCGGTGCAAGATTAATTCTCTAAATGGCCTTGGACCGGCGGAGTCGGAGATAAGCCGTCGGTATCAGGAGCCTGATTGATGGACTATGCCTGTGTTTTGATTGAAACCTCAAGCGGACGTCGATGCTTTGACAATGGTGTTTGCTGTTTTTAAACCGACTTCAAAATGGAGAAGGTTATCTAGTTGTATGTGTTGTATGTTACGTGATATGAATTGTCAATCGATTTCGATGATTCTTTCTTGTGTTCTAGGTCATACTTAAGACGTAGTCTCATGTGAATTTTATCAAAATCGGTGTAGCTATTTCTGAAATATCATAAAAAATAAAATTTGCTTACCTGGAAGATGTATTCGTACTATATTGATGTTTCATTGTAACAGTGTATTCAGTTGATTTTATTTACAAAAACAAACTGTTTCTATTATTTTGTCAAATGTCTGCGTTTAATTTTAAAGTACCTGGGTAAAGTACACATTATACAAAATGATTGTATAAAAAAAAATACATGAAAAAAGAAAGGCGGCCGGTTGGATTCGAACCTGGACCTACCATATAATGACCGCCCATCTTCCCGACTGAGTTGATATACTGTCGCGCGACGTCGCGAAATTTAACCGTCGCATTGTGGTCACATTGTAATCTTTATGTAACAGTTCATATTTTTCATTGTCTGAAACGTGCATAAATCGCCGTTTTTTTTAATTAAACCTGGCTAGATCGATTTATCATCCCCGAAACCAGAGATACATAATTTCATGAAAATCGTTTGAGCCGTTTTCGAGATTCAGATTCTATATATATTTACATATATACTTACAAGAATTACTCACTTAAAGGTATAAGATTGAATCCGGTTTTGTTGTTTCGCAAATTAAATTTTCTGTAGTCCAACTACAAAATAAATAAATAGCGGCTGTCTATGTACCGTATGTATGTTTGTAGTGTTATCAAACCTTCTGCTCGCTGCAGCTTTAGTTTTTTTCTTTAATTCACAGAAAACCCATACTAATTAACCATAACTCGTGAGATGTGGTCAGTCCAGTGCGACTTAAGCTTCGCCCGTATCCGATGGCCTTTTCCAGGGAGAGTGCACACGCGTGACCACATCACTGCGTTTGGTTAACACAGTGCCAAACGAGCATTACACGTGAGTGGAGCTACCCGTGGAGTAATCAATATAATAATATATAACCAAATGTATTAAAATACGTAGGTACTTACAGCAACTAAAAGACTCCAAAGTCTTTAACGTCGTCAAAAAGTTGCTACCTAGAATTCGATTTATGACGTATGGATTTTGGAGAGTGTGTTAAATGATATATGTATAAAATAATATCACCTTAGGTTATAAAAGTGATATCGTTTCATGGTTGATGGTTCAAGGACTCGAACAAAGAGGTTTGGCTCAACTTTCGAAATAAGAAGTATTGACTTTAGTCAGATGGTGTTGTGTGTGTATTGTCCACCAATGGTTTTTATTTATTTACAATGCAGAACGTGTTGGCTGTGGAATGCGTCGTGTGAGTGTGGGTTTTCGGTGGCTAAAATCGTGGTGTCGTCAAGTCGAGTGTAAATCGGGTTCTAATAAGTTAGCACGCTCCATCGTGGTCCTCGTCAATTAACGTCAGGTGCGATGGCGGTCAAGTGAAAACCTATCAAAAAATAATTAACTGGAATAAATTACATTACATTACAATAAGATATAATATAAAAAGAATAAATACGGTCCTATTGAGAGCAATAATGAAGTACTACGTTAAGTTTTCCAACCGAACCACCGCCGCCACAATCCACATAAGCCTCAGATCTCAGAACACATCAGACGGAATGCCAGCATTAATCAAATCAGATCAACATAAATATTCCATCCAGTAGGTTAATGATTCATACAAGTAGGCCAATGAGAGCTCTGGCGCGATTTGATAAATGACCCAACTGAGATCTGGAGCTAACAAGTTTAGGATCTCAAGGTCGACCGATGAATGGGGATATATGCCAAGTTCATGTTGATATCTTACACAACTTACACAAAACGTTATTAGATAATGTTTTAAGTGGTTTCATTCTTATCACTGGTATTCGCTACACTAACATTATTATTTACAACTAGCCCTATGTACCCTGCCACGTTTCGCTGTGGCACATTGTGATGCAAAAATTAGATAAAAACAATCCTTGATGCGGATTATATATCATTGTAAAGTTTCAGCTCGATCGGTGCAGAACTTTTTTGAGTTTTTGAAGCGTACACAAACCAACATAACGTTTTTATACATGGAAGATATACTAGCAGTGTAGTATGATTTTAACTGGTTATTTTTAAGCTATTGCATAGCTTTTATCATGGGTCTTGAGCGCGGAGACCGAATCAAATTTTATTGTGAGAAACCGCTAAGAAAGAGAGAGATCGAAGACATAAAACCGTAAGGAAAAAACCTGCCACCCACCAGGCCATTGGGCTTTAAATCTTATTGTTATTACGAGTTACATACCATATTTGTACAGCAACCTGTTACATACATTTTTAAACAAATAATGTTGCAATAGCTTTACCGCGGCAGGCCCCGAGTGCCAACGACTTTTTTTTATAGAATACTCGTAGACTGACAAGACGAGCAGATAAGCGACATGCCAGTTCATAACAGCAAAGTGACACGCAGCT
This sequence comes from Ectropis grisescens, assembly GCA_017562165.1. Taxonomy (NCBI): domain Eukaryota; kingdom Metazoa; phylum Arthropoda; class Insecta; order Lepidoptera; family Geometridae; genus Ectropis; species Ectropis grisescens. Next base: position 1,563,980 of record CM029772.1, read on the forward strand.
ATTGGAAGATGAAGAGTAAAAATCATTACCTAACACTACAACACGCTCGTCACCCGAATACAGAAGATGTTTTATCTCTATTCCATGTCATTTCTCTGGACACTTTGCTCTTCAAGCCGGAACACAGTGATGTTTTCGCGTTTTAAAATAGCTTGCAAAGGATATTCGTACTTCCTCAGACAGATTCTGAAAAGACTTAAGTTAAGGTTCAACAAAATTAATTAATTTAGAGAGACGATCTTCTTAGCATTCCATGGATTCACCGTGCGGGTGCCGGGTCCATCGTGTGGCAGAGAGAGAAAAACTCGAGTAGTTCCCGAGACTTGTGACTCGGGCGTAGGTTTAAGGGGCCCCTTTCTGACGTACATCAACACTCACCTTCACCACTCGTTTTTCTCTCCCTGCCCAGCCAAATCTGATATGAGCCTACTAGTGCAGCTTTAGATACACGTTCTAGTATAGAACTTACAGCACTTCTGGATAAGCCAAGGTCTTTCAGTAGGTTATAGAGAGATTTTGCTGGTATACCTCTCGCTCCCACTTCTACAGCGTATAAACTAACTACATAGCCGTTTTTGTTAATTCGTTTAGGAGGTCGTAATACTTATTTTGTTTCATCGCGTGGTCTTTAGGTATATTAGTTTCCCACGGTACGGTAAGTTCTACAAGGACTATGCGTTTCGTAGCTCTAGAAAAAGGAAAATGTCCGGTCTGGATGACGAAACACCCACATCCTCTGGGATTTTGTAGTGCTTTTCATACGTGTCCATTAAAATAGTCCAATCAGGTGCTGTACCCAGGATTGAGTAAGGCTTGTTCCTGGAGTTTGAAGTTGAGCCTTCTTTACAAAGTTAATTTGTCTGTTGTTTGTCGTCAATCCCTTTTGGGCTCTAGCTACCGAAAGGCTCATGGCTTCACGTATGATTTCAAGTACTCTGTCATGACGCCGTGAGTAATGACCCCCATTAAGGAGCACCTTGCGTCCCACCAATATGTGCCTTGCTGTACATATCGCCTCTCCACAAGTATAGCAACATTTTTCAGAGGCTTTTCCCACCTTACCAAGTTACTCTGGTCAGGGAGGGTCATTTGGAATGCATTTAGATAAAATTTTAATAAGGCAGGGGACCAGTCATAGATCAAGGTGCGCCATTTTAGAGCTAATGGGATACAGAACTCACCTATGGTTAACCACTCACTTTGCATTTCTAAATTCATAGCGTGCACTTTGTAACCGTCATTTTCGTCTTGTTGTAGAAAGGTTTTTTACCATGTCTCGGTCTTCCTTTTTTCTCGCACCCAACCCAGCAGTATTTACTTGTGCACCTGCCATAAATTGTTTATGGAATTGAAGTCTAGATTCCAGGTCTAAAGCAGTTTTGTCTTTTGGGAGAGATGTAATTAATTCGTCTTGCGACTTTCCCAAAACATGCGTTTTTGTAACTCTTAGGTGTTTGTAAAGTTCAGACGGTTTCTTTAGTTTCAGCCCAAAACTATTGTGATCCCTAAAAGAGTAGAGGGATCAGCCGGATGTGCCAATCCGAACCATGACTTCAATATCTTTATGACATTGGCATCTAGCTTTGCCAGGAGAGTTTACCGATGTCATATACTAGGAAAGGCCAAGTGAGACGTGATGTGAGGTAGTTGTCATATATCCATGCTTTTTGATATTGCTGATAGGCTGCTGGTCTACCTTATTGAGGTTGTTCATGAAATTTTCAACAACCACCTCTAATGATGGTGTACGTCCTTTGTGATCTATCTTTCTACCAAGAAATTTGAAAGGCACTGCCTCTGCAATTGTGGCAACTCCTTGGCCACTTATGGAGAGTCCCGGATCGTAAGACGTATATTTGGTATTTCTTCTACCCAGACAAAGACAATGACATTTAGATGGTTTTGTCCTCATTCCTCCGTCCATGTACAGAACTCATCGACTTCGTTCAACAATTCTTGACACTGTTTGGGATTACGTGTAAGTATTGCAAGGTCGTCCGCAAAGGCCAAGATTGACTCAGTGTACTTATTGTTGATTTTAAACCGGTAGCCCCATTTCTTTTCACGGGATATTAATTTGTCTACTAAAATATTTATAACTATATTAAATGCTATTGGTGATAAGCAGCACCTTGGAATAGTCCTACATTGTATTCAAGTGGTTTTGTGTATTCCTTGTTTACTGCTATGACGAATTTTAAGTGGCAATAATAAGAATTAATTATGTCAATAATTTCAGCAGGAAAGTTATACCATTTTAGGGCAAATATCATAAGTTCATGCTGGACAGAACCAAACGCGTTCTCTAGGTCTATCCAGCAGACTGTAATTTGCCTCTCATGTGTTCTGGCATCTTTCAAACTTTCTGCTAGTAATGTATTGTGTTCCAGGCATCCAGAAATACCAGGCAAGAACCCTTTCTGGTGATTGGGCCTGAAATACCTATTGCTAGTCATAAATGTGGTCATTTTTGTTTGCAAAATACTGAAAAAAGATTTTAGAAATTGTATTGGTTAGGGCTATCGGTCTGGTGTCTTTGGGATGAGTTACTTCCTGCTTTTTAGGGATGAGGACAAAAATTGCTCTTCCAAATGCTACTGGGACTTGCTTTCTTGACCAGATCTTAATGAATATTTAATTAATTCTACAAAAGTCCCGAGGTTTTTTCGTGATAAAAAGTAGCCAAAGTGCTATTCCACAGATTGTAATCTAACCGGTACCTAGGGTCCTAACCGCTGCCGGCAACTGTCTTAGATTTTATAGTATCTTTAAGTTTTTAATCAAGGTAAATATAGCGTATAACTCTAACTCTTGAAATTAAATAGGTAACTGAGATAATACGTATAATGTACATGTTATGAGAATAATTATTTTAGAATTTAGATATCACATTAATTTTGATACGAAATGCCTAGTTTTGTAACCTTAATTAAACCTCCCACACAAAACATTATAACTAATCGTAGGTGTATTAAAATCACGTTTATTCTTCACGAAGTCATGAATATGTAAGTCTGTGTGTCTGGAGTCTTTGATTGCAAGCCCACATGTAGGGTAAAAGTGGGAGAGACGCCATACTTTTTAAAGAAAATTTAAAAAAAATAGAAAACATGTTATATTCAAATCGTTTATTTTTCATTCTACAGGCACACTATTATTACAAATAATAATGACATAGAATTTAAATATTTATAAAAAAAAATCAAATAATAGGTAATTAAAATCAATAAATGGTAATGGGCCATCTCTCCCACATAGTGTGGGAGAGATGCCATAAGGTGTAGGAGAGATGCCATACGCATCATTACGGTTTTCCGTGGCTCTTTTTGCGTATTGCTTCTCTCCCACAATCGTTGTAATGCGGAGAATACATGGTCCATGACTCGTGGAGCTATTTTAGGCACAAGGGACACTTTATCCAGTCTGTTTTTTTGTAATGTAATAATTTTCCCAGCATTTATTGTCACATTGCTATCGTCTGCAATTGGGTTTGCAGGATGTTTCTGAGCGGATGTGGATGCAGAGGATTTTTCAGCAGCTAATTTTCGATGTTGGAGGAAAAAGGAGCTGCTAAGCTCCTTCATTAAATTGACGTTTGTCATCATATGTTCCAAGTCATGCTAAAACAAGATTAAATTTTGAATTATCATTATACTACTATTTTTAAATAAAATATATGAAAACTAACATAGCAAAACAACAATATTACAAAAATAAAGAAAATCGCCAACATAGTCGAGCAGATTTGCAAGTTGAAGTGGCAATGGGCAGGCAGGTTCTAGTAATCTATGGGGAAGGTTTATGTCCAGCAGTAGGCTTCTTATGGCTGAGATGATGATGACATTTAAAAAAATAAAGAACATATTGCGTTATGTATTGCTAATAATTACCTGGAGGACCTAATCCAGATTTCTTAGTATTGCCAGTGTAGACGTCTAGGCAAGGTACGAATCAGTATTCCATACCGCCTTTGGACTTACTTTTTTGATATTTCGCCTTTTTTTACCTTTTCTACGGCCAAAATAAAATTTTCTTCTGTCCACTGCCCCCGCAGCACTTTTTGGTTCCTTATATATTATCTGGACATCCTATAAACTGAAACAAATCGAATAGATTACTCAACTATCACAAGGGGTGGCATCTCTCCTCATTTTATGGGTGAGATGCCATACCACTAAAAAAAAAAATAGGAAACACAAAGATGAAAAAACTAACATAACATACGTTGTTTACGATCATTATAACGTATTAGAACTACTTCTTACCTTATTGTGTCTTTGTTTTACAAGTAGCACTGGTTGAACATTCGAAAGCACAAAACTTTGGGCAAAAATTTACCAAATTAATTTCGGTTTTCGTCAATAACGCACAACACTCAAGCGTAGCCGGACAGGCACTGACAAGTTTCGTCATTGGTGTCTATGCGTAACTGAGCAGAGAGACAAAAATAGACGTCTCTTTCCCACATAAAGACTTAGCGAAGGTATGGCGTCTGTCCTCATATGGCGTCTCTCCCACTTTTACCCTAATCATTCCGATAAGATGACATTGGGTTTGATTGGAGTATTACATTTAGACTTATCTAAGTTTCAGCGGTATAGTAGCATTTCAAGTTAATTGCCTACATAGTGATAGAATTAAATTGGATGTAGGAATTATAGTATTAATTGGATTTAGATTATTCTTTATTTTTAATTTTGTAGTGGTAGGACTCTTAGCAGACTCCGCCTGGGGAAGTACCACACCTTTGCCAGTCATTCCATATGTTCGAGTTTGTAGGGCAATGTTTAATGAAATTACAGAGCTTAGAGAAATTATGACATCATAGATCTCTGGGTGACGACCGCAATGCAGTGCTAGGTAATGATTTGGACTTCATGTTCCAATAGCTGCGTGTCGCTGTGCTGTTATGTGGCAGGCATGTTGCTTACCATCAGGCACATGTCCTGCTCGTCTCGTCACTTTTTATTTTAAAAAATATTATAGAATAGATTTTATAGAATAGACAAATAGTGACAAGACGAGCAGAACATGAATGTACCTGTTGATAAGTGATATATTATATGTATAGCACAGGTTTTTTTCGGGCAAATATTTATTCTACGACTTACACCTCAGTGAGAAGACTGATTACCGTTTGAGTCACTAGGTACGAGTATGTAGTAAAGTCATATTCCATCTCTATAATCTCATATTGAGACGAGTGATGAATCCGAGCGTAGGATAAAATATAGCGGCTTTGTCCACAAATTTGAAATGTTTTGCTTTTAGTCCAAGATTCCAGAGCCGCCAGATGTCACGTATTTTCTGATGGATGAAATGTGGACGATTGAGTAGAGTTAGTACGTACTAAGAACACATGCTTACCCGCTAACTTCCTTAGACGGTCACGTATGTTATAGGCAGTATCTTTAAAAATAAGGTCCTGATACTTCCAGACACTGTCTGTCGGCCGTTTTGCTGAACAGACTCTATTATTTTTGGAGTTTTAAAGCGTCTGTTAAGCAAAACGGCCGACGGAAAGTGTTTGGGAGTATCGAGGCCTTATTTTTAAAGATACTGCCTATAAAAAATGTGAAAATCAGTTATCAGAAAAACCGTGAAATGAGTAATGTATCTTCTGGGCCCTATATCTCAAAATTGGCCGTCCGAGGAAGTTAGCGGGTAAGCATGTGTTCTTAGTACGTACTAACTCTACTCAATCGTCCACATTTCATCCATCAGAAAATAAGTGACGCCTGGCGGCCCTGGGATCTTTCTCTATTTGAGTAATTTTTGAAAAATAACTGTTAGTCCCCGTTAAATCTGTTCTCATAACAATGTTTGTGTTGTACTATTACAACGCCACAGGTTCCTAAGTAATTAGTTTATACCAGTTTGCCCTTACACTGCTGTTACGCAACCGTTACAGTTACCTAATTGATATGTCTGGTGAAGTCGTCTCGTTACTGAATATTGGTTCAAAGTGTTAGCCTTGGAGCAGCTGTGGAATGGTGAAATAGGGAGATATGTCTAAGGCTTGAAATGTATTACTTGAGTAGATATTTCCCGTTGTATATCATCATCATCATCAACAGCCCACTAAATGTTCCCACTGTGGGACTCGGGCCTTCTTTCCCAAGGAGAGAGTTAAGGCCATAATCCATCACGCTGGCCCAGCGCGGGTTGGTGGATGACACTTGACTTCGAAAGATTCTAGGGGACATGTCGGTTTCCTCACGATGTTTTCCTTTGCCGTTTTTAAGTTAGCGTTGTATATGTTACCCTAAAACTGTAAAGATCGTCGGGTTATAATCTAACGTCGGTAGACTATAAACTGACTTAACCTACAGTAAGATCTCACGCGTTTTGTTTGTTAACTGACAGTGTTTGCTGTAATTGGCTTATTGTAAGTAAACACGTGAACAAAACTGCTAGATGTTCCTAGTACACAATAGTACACCATTATCATGAAGTGCTTACCTAAGTTATTTGGCAAAGCAAGATCCTGATATTTCTGGTATCTTGGTATTTTTTCTTTTTTTTTTTAGACTGTAATAGGTTCGCACTTGACCGCCATCTCGCATGGTGTTAAGCGACGATGCGGTCTACGATGGAGCGTGCTGACCTAGAAGAAACCGATTCACTCTCGATTTCAAGACACCAAGATTGTAACCATCGGGGAAAACCCACTCATGCAACGCATTCCACAACCTAGACGTTCTTATCACAAACGTGGAGTCAAATTTTTTTGTTCGTGTTTTTTTGGAACATCAACCATGAAACGATGAAAAGTTTGACTATCGATATGCATCGAAAGTTAGTGCTATTTTTCGGAGTTGATGCAAAATTAAGACGAAAATGATTAATTGTCTTTCGTAGTTTCAATATTTTCATAAATACAACTGAGTTTTAAAAAAATTGATTTAAAGCCACCAGAAAATGACTAACAACTCTCGACAAAATATTATAAAATTACAGCCAGTCTTGCAAACATTTCATAAGTTCCACACAATTTTAATTAAACTAGCAATCCTGAACATTAACCAAGTGTTATCGTCTGGAAAATAATTAGTACTCTGACAGTGAAGGGATTTTCTCATTTAATTCACGAAATTTAAAAGTAGGTTCAGAAACAACTGTAAGTACGTGACTTTATTACTCGTATCTACCCAGGATTTCGTCTGCGAAAAATTCGCAGAGGCTGTTGATTTGTAAGAAACTCTGCATTTTTTTTTATCGCGTTTAGGTCCGCGTTTGACTACCAACTCGCCTGAGGGTAAGCGACGGTGTGGTCGAAGATGACGCACGTTGACCTTGAAGGTACCTATTCACTCTGACCTTGAAAAGTTCTAGATTGTATCTCTCAGGGAACAAGGAGGCCGGCAACTTATTCCACTCCAAAGCTGTACGTACGAGAAAAGTAGATTCAAACCGTTTAGTACGGATTTTGGGAATATCCACAGTGTATGGGTGGTAGTGAGCCGACTTACGACTTGTCCTGTAGTGGAAAGGGGAAGGCAATATCAGGTCGTGCAACTCCGCTGCACACTCTCCAAAATGTATCCTGTAAAACACTGTCAGACTAGCCACTTTTCGACGATGCTCTAGGCTTAGCAGTTTTTTAGTAGTTAAAGTCTCTATCGCCGATTAGCCTAACAGCGCGCCGTTCAACCGAGTCAAGAGCTTCGAGCTGGTACTTTGCCGATCCATCCCATAGGTGGCAGCAGTATTCCACACAAGAACGAACTTGAGCTTGATATAGAGCTAGTAGTTGATTCGGTGTGAAATACTGCTGTACTTTATTTTATTTAGGTATAGCTTGCAGCTTGCGGTATATCTCACGGATGACCTAAAATATTTAATATCATATATTTTTTACGAGTAGCTCCATATTCCTTACATAAAAGTCTAAATTACTCCCCATAACATTAGCTATTTGCCAGTAATATCAGTCTAGCTGTTTCAGAGATTAGCCAAAACAAAGAGACAGGCAGATATTTTTTTTTATTAAAGCAGCTACCGTAGTTCTTGGACTAGCATTGGTCCGCGGTTTAATCCGCATAGCTTTCGTGTATATTAAAATGTCTTCTAATGTTTGGATGTTTGGGTGTCTGATGCTCGATCACGTCGAATCTTCTGAACGAATCGGATTAAAATTTGAAATAAGTACAGGTAGATTAAACCTAGTCTGGATTGCAGGAAAATAACGGGAAGGAGAACTACATGATAGAAACGTGGAGTGCTCCTAGTTTATGATATAAGTAGAATATACATTTATTAAAAAGCTGTTAATTGAAATTTACAAATTGACACTTTTATTCATGCTGTTTTAGATTGTATTATAGATAATTATTGTTCCAGAATATTATCAAAATGGGCCCAAATTTAAGCTACAATAACATCTATTATGTTTTTACGAGGTGTTGAAGCAACTAATATTAAAAGATTTATTTTAAAATTTCAGTAGAACTCTCAAATAATTAAAATAAAACGTAGATCAGCGAACAGAACGCGACGTATCTTCGAGGCACCATTCACTGCTTGTCCTTGAAATTTTACTTCCGAAGCAATTCAATGCGAGTAATCTTAAATGGGGAAGTGTGGATCTGAAACCGGGCAAAGTTTGGAACGATTCGATCAGAAGGCGTTCCCGCGTCCCGACACGCGATCTGTTTGTCAAGGTCAACCACGGAAAAGTAATTTAAATATCTAGGAATGTCAATTTTTTTATTGCGAAAATTAAATTAGTTAGATGTAAAAGATGTGTTTTTAAGCTTGGATTTTTATCCATTATTGTGCACCGATTTTTAAGCAGAACATACAGCTACAACCGTTGATTTACCGTGTTAATTACTTACGGAAGCATTCACTAAAATATCTTTAAGCATCCTTAACTAACCACGACTTAGGTTGGACTCTTTGCTGAGTTGTTTTGAGAAAGTAACATATCTATGCCAGTAACTACATGCTACTTGAAAATAGTTACTGTGCTCTGGTTGACGTTACATTTCAAGAGAAAAGTCATCTAATTTCCCCAGCAACGAATACAGTAGCGCTGCGAAGTGATCTGGATCCTTCATATACAAATGTATAAATGGAGCTGTATTATTGTGGACAGGTGCGTTGTTCACAAATAACAAAAAATATGGCATTCCATGCATTTACTCTAGCTGTATCCGAGCCAAACATCTGTGAAATGTTTGAGCGATACTTTTGTTTCAGATCAATTTCAGATCAACAAATAGATACTTTCGTTTGAGACGTTTAACGAACTGAAAAATAGAAAACTGAGCATAGCTTCAATTGATTGAATCACTCCTACTGTTCCACTGGCATTAAAAATGCGAAAGTATCGATGTGTGTTGCTCAATCACATCTAACTGCCGAACGGATTGGGTTGAATTTAAGAACATGAGTAGAACTATGTCTGGAATAGGCTACTTATTAACGCCAAAAACTTGGTATTGGGAAGTAAAACCGCTGAAAGCTGCTAGTGTAGTCGTAGTCAGAGAAGGTGATAAATTTCTCATCCCAAGCTTTAATTGCTCAGTCAACCATAAACTCCCATTGACGCCATAACAAGTATCCTTGATCAGTAACTGCCGCCCCAAAGGCTTTTGAAGGCCAGCAGTTACGATCGAGTGTCCTTATATCAAGTGCATTTCCAAGGTCGCGGGGATGTGTGGTCCAGGCGGATAATATTCTGATTATGCTGACCTTTCGCGCCGGGAATTGAATTTAGAGAAATGGGATCAAGATTGTTTGGATAGAATTGCAATCGGCTCGGGTGTGGTTTTTGCGATGTTGTTTCATGGAGCGGGAGTTGATAGATAGTTTATAGTTCAGACTAGTTACGAGCCGTGGTAAAACCCACAGGGCACGTAAATTTTGAATGTCATTTTTATTTGTATTATTTTAGAAAAACACGTTTTTTTACTAAATTAACGAGGATTCATTTACTTTTCATAGAATCAGCTGCGTACCACTTTACTTTCCGTTAAAATTGAACCAGAAGTTTTAAGAATTAAGCGGAGCAAACAGAGAGACTGACACAAATTACCTAAAGAAAAATGTGTAGGTTTACATTTTCATTTGCGTATATTTAGGTAAATATAACATATTCAAATACTCATCCCTAGCTATAGCATTGTTTCACCAATATTTTTTATGGTTATATTATTGTTTGGGATATATTTCAGAGATGGTCCCATATAATTTTAAATGAAATCAGTGTAGTGTAGGGTTTTAGAAGGAAAAGTTTTGCAGATTTCACAAAAACATGAAATTAAAAAACTTGTGTAGTAGAGGTACACACGAGCCCTAAAATCAGACGAAATTACGTAAAAGTACTAGGGAGGAGCCTACACCATAAATCACCAATCATAAGGTGACTCGTGTGTTAAGGGCTTTATTAGTCGAGTGTCCAAGTTTAATTTAAAATTTAAGTCGGTTTTGTTTCGGAGAAAAATAAATGAATATACAAACCGTTCATTTTTCAATCTCAAGGAAGCTTCACAAATAACGGAAACCCACAGCGTTGTATTTCGAAGTCAGTTTTCCAAAGCGTCTCCCAGCTCGCGACCATCTCAGAGATACAATTTTTTGATAAGACTGACCGCTCTGGTGACCTCGTTCTGATAAACGACCAGCTCCGGGTGCAGCCGAAGGTTGCATGAGGGATGGACGGAGTATGACGAACAGATTCACGTTGAATGATGTGGGAAGGATTTTAGTTGAGGCTTAGGATGGTTTACCAGTGTAAGCGAAGCGAACTTTACAATTTGGGCATGTTATTGTTCGTAATAAAATACATTTAATAAGTGTGCATTTTTAACTAAATATTTAAATATTATATCAGCTATATTACTTCCATTATGCCAAAAGATTAAAGTAACACAGGTCTGTTACTTTCTTGAATCTTTTGGTTACTAGGACAATTAATAAAAATATACCATTTTAGATTTCATATGATACAAAATACATTAAAGTAGCATGAAACACATACATGATACTAAAAGTAAAGAAGTTTAGGCGTAATAATTTTACGATAATAACTCGTATTATTTCCTCCTAGTTTTTATCGAAATTTAGTTTTGTTTAGACTTTGCATGTTACAAAAACGTGCAAAATGACTAAGACTCCATTTCGAGTTATTACAGCTATTATGTGTTCAAACATATTATTCCAGAATATAACATAAAATATTCGCTGCGCGTCTGGTTCGCTTAGCTCTCATTGGAGATGCGGTTTTGTACGCTGGAATGGAAAGGTATCTAAGTGCTTTTGGATGATATTCGAAGTGTTTACGTAATTCGATAGCCATTCTGGCCTTGAGGGGAGAATGATAGTTCTGAGTTATGTGCGGCGTCAGCTCACCTATGGACGTCTAGTACGTTTCGTTATGAAACTACGCCACTTTTATCCACGTTTCGCTACTAAGATCCCTTTTATATTATTATAGTAACAATATTTTTATTTGCTGATTAAAATTTTTGAAATACCTACTACTTTTATATGTAGTGGTTTACTCTTTTTAGACTCTGCCTGGGGAAGTTTGCCGAATTGTTTATACGTACATATATAGATTTAAATAATTTGCAGCTGTAAATCAGAACAGCGCCACTTTGCGTATCCCTTTCTCTCTACCTCATTATACCATCTGCCTCGGTTCTGTTGCAAAGCGGGTCTAGTCTAGAAGTGAAAACGTCGTTTCTCAATCCTAAAACCCAATTTTATAAATAAAATCCAAACTCATCTTATCGGACAATGGCCGTGATGAGGCTAATAATATCATTTGATGTGTACACATACAAAATACAGTTTCCAAACTGCCCAATCCCAGTTTTATGTAAAACCTACCCACGAGATGAAGCAATCAGTTGGGTCGAATGAAAACTCCTAACGAGCCAACTTTGGGCTCATTTTACTCAATCCTTTACGACCCGCCTACCAAGCTATCTCTACAGTTGACCACGACGAGGAACGAAAGTATCATACATAACACCAATTCTTTTGAGTTTGAGAAATACGACGGTGTTGCCTCGGCTAGATTTACACTTAATTTGGCAGGGATTCCCCTGAGGTTGTTTCATGGTCATTTTAAATAGGAATTTAATAAAGGTAGAGTTAGGGTTGAGAAGGTTGTGAATGTTTGATGAATTGTAAAACATTTCAAAGGTGCAAAACATCGTTAAGATAGAATTGAGTGTACTCACACTCAATTCTAGAGGCAACCCTTCCTAATTATTTCTACGTATTCCTCTGACCTAAAGCACACAAAATTAGATTCTCTTGAGCAGTATGCCACTCGAACTAACCTTTATGGAAAGCCCATTTACTCGGGGTAAGTCATCACCTGCTGTCTTAATTGATTTTGAGATGTGAGGCTGAATAGTCGCGAATCGATTGTCTTAATGTAAAGTCCCCCGGAATAGAAGAGACGCCTAAAAATAACTTGTAAGTCTGTCAGTTGGATAAAAAAAAAAAACTTAGAGTACAAAGAGCAATTTCTTTTACAAGAGAAGAAAATATCTTTTGTGTCAACTACAAAATCGACAACTTTTTACCGGACTGAAAGAAGGGTTATGTTTTTCGCATGTATCTTGTATGTTTGTAAATTTATTTATTCCCGCGTTGTATCTTCTAAACGGCGGGATGGATTTTGATAATTAAGATAACGTTAGATTCGTTTCAATCACCCAAGTTTCCTTAGATAGTATATTGTTACCCATAATGTTTTTAACTGTTGATTTTTTTGCAGTTGGATTTTGTAAATTAAAGTTATTTTACAGTATAAAATGACGAGACGAGCAAACACATGACCTACTGTCTGATGTTGTGAGAACCTGCAGGACATTAAAAGCGACATGGCTGCTCATAACAGCACAGCGCCACGCAGCCACTAGAACATGAAGAGTCCAAATCGTGGCCAGCGTCCTGTTTTACGGTCTTTACGGTCTTGACTTTATCTTTGTAAGAGTGAGTGTAAACCCATGAGTAGCAACAGTAGTGCTGGGCTTTGTGTAAGCAGCTTATGTTTATAGCAATTTGACTTTGCTCATAAATATATCAACTTGTGGGCTTGCCTTAAGTAACTATTATATGGTGGTAAGTTTAGAAAACAATTGAGAAACATTCAGAATTATTTTAGTATGAAAAATAACGTGGTTATTACACATTTTACGTAAATACACGGATAACTCACGTTTGATATAGTCAGTCCAGTCCGACTCAAGTTTCGATCGCGTCCGGCGATCTTTTTCAAGGAGAATGCGCGCGCGGAATCGCCGGAAAGATCGCCGGACGCGATCGAAACTTGAGTCGGACTGAACTGACTGTATTAAACGTGAGTTACCCGTGTATTTATGTAAAATTCAGAAATAATCTTTGTAAACAATGCCACAAATCACTCATGAGACTGATTGAGTACAAAATATATTTTACAAGGAATTTGTTTTGGTCTACGGTTTCTAGACCAAGGAACCCGATAAAGTCTTCAGGCCAAATCGGGTTGAAGGGACCTGCCAATTCCCTGTTTCTTACAAGCAAACTATACCAAAACTATGAACAAAGTTGGTAAGTCGGTCAATTTATTTTCTCCCCAAAGGTTCGGGGGACTGTTTAGCTGACCGCATTCTGGAAAAAGTTGTTACTTTTTTTTTCAGGAACTACAAAAGAAAACAGCCGAGTAGAAACGGGAAAAGTCGGATTGAAATTGATGACTTGCCTTGTCGCTTCATCAATAATTAACAATTCTGTGTTAATGTTTCGGAATTATTTTCTTTGTTCAAATTAGAACTTTATCACATTTGTTTACGGTTTGTAATTTAGTTTTTATGTCATATTTGATTTGTGATATAAAAAGTAATTCTAACAATACTGCTAGTCCTACTAATACTATAAATGGTATTTGTCTGTAAGAGATGGTGCTCAGCAATAAGGTCGTCACTTGTAGCGTTAGTTCATAAGTGTAACTATAATATTTAAATTTGTTTGTCATAAAAAAGAGTTTTCTATTTATTTAAATCCAAAAGTTTGGATGTTAATATGTTTGTTGCTCAGCCACATCGGAACAGCTGAACGATTTAATTTAAATTTGGAATACGATTAGATTATAGTCTGGATAAATACATGGGCTACATTTTGTTTCGGAAAATAACGGGAACGGAAACTACGCGGATCAAACTATCCTATTCTACTTATATTGTCAATGTCAATGTTTGGATGTTTGTTGCTCAATCACATCGGAACAGCTGAACGGATCTGGTTAAAGTTTGAAACACAGTTAGATTATAGAAATGGTGGCACATAAGCCACTTTATATAGAGTACGGGAATTGCACGGGTAAATCCGCGGAAGGCTACTAGTTAATGTATAAACCCAAAATAATAATTCTCTATTAAGTTAATAATATACCTATATAAAAACTTTGCCAGCGTGATGGATTATGACCTTAACTCTCCCCAAGTACGAGAAACCCCCAAGCCTCAGCTGAAGGAATGTAAAGTTGACGTTTAAGCGCTTCTAAACCAAATTGCTAGCTCACTTGAATTATAGGTACCAAAGTACTCAGTAATTCATCCACAAATTTGGCTGGGCAGTTTCAAATAACAAGATGAGTGCTGTTTTCATTCCATTTAACACTTTCTTGTGAAAATAACTTGTAAAAATTCTATATTTGCTTTGTTTTACTCTCACACTACACTCACACTTTTAGTTTGGGACTAGACGCTGTGGTGTGAGGAATGTTCATCGACATTTTTAATTTATTTATTTCTGTTAGTATATTAACCTCCTATACTAAATTCTACCTAACTCGAGGGAAATGGTGGTCAAAATTACGTCTTTTATCTAGATATGTCAAAACACACATACACTTAGAAACATAATTATCAAATGTCACCGTAACTAACTTAACCTACCGTAAGATTAACGTATAATATAATCTAATTAACGTATAATCTGATGGTGTTGACCAAAGATAATTAGTCATTTGACTGATCGTACGTCTCCCCCTTCGTAGCGTTTTATAAGCATAATTGCAAATCTAACCTACTGTTGAACCCGTTGATGTCTTTCTTTGCATCCTGCTCTGTCCTTAGAAGTTTGTATAAAGCTATCTCGTTTTGTCCAATCATAGGTGGAAAGTAGTGCAGCGTGACATGGATATTCGGTTTATCACAGCGCGGTTTTTTACCTCGTCCTGCGCCCCTGCTGGTGACTATGAATTTAAGCAGATTCCTTTCATGCCCAATCAACAGGGTGCTTAATCTATGGTGTTGACAAGTTACGGCGACAGAAACAAAAAAATGTTAAACCCTTATTTAGTTTCTATGTAAGGGTAGGATTTCATGGAGCGGTTTCAAACCGCGCCCGCGCGCGGGCGCGAACCGCGACGGGCGACGATTTTTTTCCAAAACTCACGAGACCGCTCATTGTAGCGGTTCGCGCCTGCGCGCGGGCGCGGTTGGAAACCGCGCGGACGTGCGGTTGGAAGTCAGTAGCATAGCGTAGGGAGGGCGGTAGGGGCGGCCCGCTCGGGGCGGCACTTTTGAGGGGGTGGCAAATTTTAGATTAAATAATAATATATTTAAGGTCAGGTTTTTCTGCCAAGGTAGGCATTTACGCTGCCTCGCGCGCTCTGATGCCCCGCTTTGTGCGGAATGGGTGCCATAGTGCAGAAATAACACTAAAGTATTGAATAAATTGAACTAAGTACTAGTTTATACTTATTTTTTGTTCAAAATTTGTTTATAATTGTGATAAGAGTTTTGTTTCTTTATAAACCAGGAAATATTTATCTACACTCGTAGGTATACTAAAATTAACCTTCTCTTTTTTGACGCTTTAAGTTGAGACCAGCATTACCAATTCCATTCATTATTTAAAATGTTGCCTTTTACTTCGTAGATTTGTCCAAAATAAAAAAAAAAATGTGCAGAAACTTAATTAACGATACGGTTGCGTTAATGCCGATGATGGTGGATGAATATGATATGATCTACGACGGCGCTTACTTCTCTAACAGAAACAAATTCACTCTCGACTCGCAAATCTCAAGGACCATCCAGAATCGAACCATCACGAAAAACTCACTCTGGCAATGCGTTTCACAGCCTAAGTAGTCCTTCTTATTACAAAGGTGGAGATAAAACTCTTTGTTAGATTCTTTAATCAATGATGAACGATGTTATTTTTTTCGAGCAACGAGCAACACGATAGAAAAACTTTAATTTAAAAAACCCGACTGCAAAAAATCAACACATAAAAGACATTATGTACTATGTGATGATACTTTGGCGATTGACACTAATCTAACAATATCTTAGTTATAAAAATCCATCCAGGCGTTTGGAAGAAACGTGGGAATAAAGAAATTTACAAACATACCAGATACACTCGAAAACCATAATTCTTCTTTCAGTCGGGTAAAATGGCAATAAAGGAAATAAATAATATTTTTTTATCGCAGCCGCAAATTAAGAAAAGCTTGTATTATCTGTAATCTGTAAATGTATTTTATTCCACAAATTGTTTTAATTTCTTATTCTATGACGATTTCTGAGTAACTTTTTTTTGACTCCCACGATATTGACCAAGAACTTGTCAGAATGAATCTCTACTCGTAGAGTCTTGCGGGAGGAGGCCACGAAATGTTTTGCGATAAGGCGTAAGAGCAACATTAAAGTCGAAGCGTTCGAAACAGACTCTGGAAATGATGGAAGAAGAAGAATCTATTTCAGCTGTGTGGCAAATTGTATAGAAGACCAATGAGTACAATCAGCCCCTTGACATAGCGTTTGTGGGCTATGAGAAAGCATGACGGATAACTCAGTGAAAGTCTGGTTGGTCATGGAATCCCTACAGCGATGCAAAATTGACTGCCGAGAAGCCGAGATATATCGAGGTAATGAGATATTTGTATATCGCCGCAACTATGACTGTTCAAGTTCGAAACTCGCTGGTTTAGACTGGACGTGACATTTATAATTACGGCAACAGGCATATCTCACCAAACGATATCGTCGTAATGGCCAAAATGCTGGGGGATCTACAAGAGATACTGATGGGCCTTGTTTACGCCTCCCAGTGCATCGGTCTCCAAATGAACCTATATAAAACCGTGCACCAGTTGAAAAGCGTGCTGTGAAACGAGCAATGGTTGGTGTTTTCTGAGTGATCGTATACGAAACGAAGTCATCCGTCAGTGGACCAAAGTTATTGACATAGCTCAACGTATTAAAACAAGCGGAAGTTGACTGTGTCCTCGAGGTAAACCATAAGTTTTGCATGTTTCAGTAAAACTTGACATAACTGATGCGTTGGCAATGAAAAAGTCACTAAAATAAACACAGGTTTTGTACCTTAACCTTAAATCATACAAAAATGTTCCGCCAGGCATTAAAACTCACTAGATCTAGTGACAAAGTCAAATTCATTTAGCCTCATTATTATATTACATTATTTATTATAACTAGTTCCCGTTATTTTCATGTGATGAAAAGTAGTCCATTTGTAATCTATCTAATCTGCAATAAACTTATATTTTATAATAGATAATAGATTACAAGCAAGCAAATACTTGATGTATTCGAGAGGTAGAAAACCCCTATCCTATTTTACAGAATAGCCTACAAACACTAAAAAGTACAAAACATAAAATAAAAAAACATAAAAAGTTACGTTTAAAATAACCGACTTCAAAACCAAAAAAAGGCATTCAAAAGCGAAAAGTAAATTAATAAGGGCAGCACTATTTTGTTTCTCCCGCCCCTCAACCGACTGCCAGAACATTGACTTATATAAAGAAGGACCAGACCAACCGTACAAAAAAAAACCACCGCATTGGCCCTAAAACATTTTTAGGGCCAGTGTGACTCAGTTCACAGCGTTCAGTAGGCGGAAGGAACGAGTATTTGGTGGTCATTAAAATGCATAATTGTGTGCTAAAGGTTGCAAAACTACGACACAAAAGTTACAAAGAAAGATGGGATATGGTATCATCAGTAAGTATTTAACCTTAATTTCCTTTTGTTGCTGTTTGTTAGATTAATCGGCATACATTTTAAAGTGATATTATTTTTCTACGGATTTCCACAAAAATAACCGCCATTGAACGCGTGAAGTGGACGAAGTAGCCTTGTACAAACGTGATTTTGTTGTTGTTTTATTGTTGTCGAATTTAATGCAAGTGATTTTGAATTTTGGGATTTAATAATAAAACAAAACGTAATCTGTCTTATTCCAAAACACGGACTAATTATAGTACTGGAATTAAGCCAGGTTTAAACCAAGTCTAAGTCTAAGCGTTATTACAAAACGAAGTTTTTCTCTAAACCGCGTACTATCTATGATACTAAAGATTAACAGTCGGACCGCTAAATTAACTATGAACTTACTTCGGATCTGTCATTTTAAGGTTAGGACAACACTTGTTTCTTCCATATTTAACAATTTGAACTCTCGCAATAGGGATGTTACACATTAATGTTAATTTTATGACAGTTTGCATTAATGGAATATCGAAAATCACATTATTATAATTTAATATTACGTAGTAAATTTATTATAAATGATTTTAAATCCTATATTTTTAATCTGTTGTCACGTGACTGGCTACACCGATATGAATTATTACGTCACTAGTCGCAAAACAAACTGTTAAAACTTATTAAACTGTTTACATTTCTGCTTTTTTTTTATAGTTTGCGATCTTAGCGACAACGATTTTGATTGTTTGTATTCAAGTAATGATAAGAAAACACATAACCTGAACATACAGTCATGAATCGCGACCGGTATTTTGCGACTAGTGACGTCATGTCAGTCGTTAGTTTTTCAAAATTAGTCTAATATTGTATATTAGTATATTTACTCATCGAAAATACTAATATTTTGAAATGAAATGTAATTTTTTACGGTAAACAAGGGTCAATCTTCAAATTAAAAGCAGTTCCAAAAATTGTTAATATTGTTGTATAACGTTGGGCTATATCAGGCTTAACCTTGGACTAAGTAGTCTTTGGATAGTCTGAGTTTTGTAATAGGAACACATTTTAAACCTGGTCCTAAGTTTAATACCGTATCAAACCTGGATTAGTTAGTCCTGGTTTAAATCTGTACTACGAGTATCTTAGTTTTTTGGAATAAGACTGAATAGGTTTAATCTACACTTAGGTTTGAGTACATTACAAAGAGAAAATATTTGTAAATACTTTCGAATTTTTGTGTTTGCATTGAATAGGATTCGAAACTAATTGAATGATTTGAAAAAAAAATGAATGATACTCGTACAATAATAAAAATACTTTTTTTACTATGTTTATTATTGTATTTAAATATTTGAGAAACTATTTTGCATACCTATACATATGTAGTTCGTTTAGAGTTTTCACAGAAACTTGAAAGACATACGTATAGTAAAAATTTTATTCTCAAATATTATTCCAATTGCTAATAAAAAAATATGTATTAAATTACGTTTTTTTTTGTACAATGTTATGCCGTCTTTTGTCGCCAACGCGGCACTCACGTAGTTTGTATGATTTACAGATCTTACTGTTTTTGCTTGTATTAAGAAGTTTTCTAAAAAATGTATAAGTAGGGCGCATCCTTCCTTTTGAAATCATTGGCTGCAGATGGCCACCGCACCGCTGCGCGCGCAGCGGCGCGGTAGCCACGCGGGCGCCGCGCGGCACCCGCGTGGTAGCGCCGGCGTAAACCGCCTCGTGAGTTTTGAATTCAATTTTTACATACAAATCTGCATCCTACAGAAGACGCGGGCCCGCGCCCGCGCGCGGGCGCGGTTTGAAACCGCTCCATGAAATCCTACCCTGAGTCAAATAAATAAAACATGTTTTTAGAATATACTAGCTGTACCCTGCCACGCTTCGCTGTGGCACATTGTGATGCAAAAAATAGATAAAAACAATCCTTGATGCGAACTATACATCATTGTAAAATTTCAGCTCGATCCGTGCAGAGCTTTTTGAGTTTTTGAAGCGTACACAAACCAACATAACATTTTTAAATATAGAGATTTTGAAATACTAACACACATTTCTGACGAAAATAAATGTGAAAATACACTTTCGGTCTGGTTTGCTAATTAGTGTGCTTAGCTGTAACCGTAAATCAAGTTACTGAATATTTAGGCTCAGGTTTAACGACGTTTGTATGAAATATAAACATTTTACCACACTTTATCTCAAAGTAATGACTATAAATTGACATCAGCTGTTCAAAATGAGTAAATAAATTTACCTCTCTGTAGACATTGTATCGCGGTGCTTGTGACATTAATGGAAACATCAGCAAGGTTGGACAGTAAAGACAAATGCTGAAAGTGGTCAATACTTAGGTTTTACTCATCAATGTTGAGCACTGTTACTTTCAAACCTAAATCACAACAGCAGATTGGTGGTTCAAAAATTTGCTGTTTTGTTTGTAAATTGAATTTGAAATTTAGAACAGATTTTTTTAAATCTGGAATAACGCATGAGTTTTTATTGCGGATAAAATACAGGAACTGAAATTACGCGTAAAATAACGGTAAAAGCGTGAAACAGCATAACCAGCCAACTAAATTATTTATTTATTATTTATAATCCACCACGCTGGCCCCGTACAAGCTGGTGGATGAAAACCATGCTAATTTATAAATTTAGCGCGATTAATAATACCGGTCTACATAAGTAATATATCATGTAGAGTACAGTCAGTCTACAGCCCGCTCTGGATCGACTGTACTCAACGTAATATATTACTTCGATCGGTAAAACATTTACAAACGTGAGAACATTCGGTTCAGTTACAGTTAGCTAACGATTTAGGCAATTAATATTAAAATAAACATCGTCTATCACTGTAAGCGAGTTGACAGGAGCTACGTAAGATCTCAGACATTATTAAGATTTTGTGAAGTAAGGCGGGATGACCCAGTGGTGAGAATATTGGATTTAATACATTCGCAAGGTCGTAAGTTTGAATCGCCACCTATACAAAAAAAAAAATGTTTGCATGTCGAGGTACATACAAACACAATTTTTTCACAAAGGCTAAAAGAAGCCTTAAAGTGGGCATGAGTGCTCACTCAAAAGCATCTTTTAACGGCGGTTCCGTGTGGCAGGTTGTTATTTTCTTCAAATATGGTCGAAGCGACAGCTGACACTTGTATCATACTCGTGAACGAATGCTGCTTGTGAGAGTAGAACTGCTCGTGGCATATGTGCTACATAGAAATTAGACTTTTACGTTAAATGTCGCTGATTTGAAAACGTTAATTGAGCCAAAGAAAACGGATATTTGTGTATGTGGTGGCAAAATATTACATTTTAAAAACTTTGACATAAATTTAAGAAACATGAAAGCAATACAAGACATGTACCTAATGGTAAGTAACAAGCTTGCTCATAACAACACAGTAACACGCATAAGAAGCCCACTAAAAGTTCCCGCTGTTGGGACTCTGGGTCTTGTCTCGCAAGGATAGAGTTAAGACCATAAGTTTCGAATATAAAAATAGAGTCCAAATTCCTGTCTTGCTCTGGGAACACTTTAAGATGAAGAACATTTCATATTCTACAGGTTTGCGATGCACAAGTGTGAAGTCATCCTTCAATCGCATTTCACTGAAGAAGCTGCTAAAGAAATAAATCCAATATAATCCTGGAAACTTTTACCCTTGAATCTGTGAAGTAATATAACTCTGTTATAATAAATCACACAACACTTCGCGGCGGCCAACTAGCGAGAAACAGTAAACATTACAGACAAACAAACCGTCGACGAGATCGATATACTCCGTTACACACAGAGGGAAATTGGAAATGTGTATCTTGAATACTGGCGGCCCGTTCCAGCTTCGATCGGATATCCTATCCTACTAATCCTACAGATGTTGTAAATGTCAATGTTTCGGTGTTTGTTATTCAAGCACGTCGTAATGTTTTAATGTTTGAAAAAAAAAATACAAAAGCTACTTTTATTCCGGTAAAAT
Source organism: Ectropis grisescens (assembly GCA_017562165.1). NCBI lineage: Eukaryota > Metazoa > Arthropoda > Insecta > Lepidoptera > Geometridae > Ectropis > Ectropis grisescens. The sequence goes on from CM029772.1 coordinate 1,585,959, forward strand.
AACTGGAATGGGAACTACACGGATAAAACAGCGGGATGATGCTAGTTGTCATATAAAGACAATTCATAGAATAAAACTATTTTATCTCTCAAATTGGACTAAATTAAAAAAATAGCCAACTTTTGTGAAAATCGATTGACTCGGTGAAAAGTTTACTGAGAATTTATTCTCAGTAAACTTTCATAATGACACTGAATTTTTGTACATTAAAATATTGTATTAATATACGTTTCTTACAAGAAGAAAATACAAAAAACAAATTAATACATGTTGTGTTAGTGTGCACTGAACCCCACACTAGGGCTACCTGTGTTGTGGGATCCAGGCTTCTCCTAATTTTATACAGTAATAAAGGAGCTTACAAAATAAAACTATAAAACTATAAGACAATAAGCACTATAAGCTGATATTGATAATTAATAAAATTGCTAATAATTGACTAATATTGAAGCAATTAGTTTTCAGTCTAAGTTTATACCGTATAATGTAAAAATAGCTATAATAACACTCCAAAAGATCCTACCTCTTCAAATCTTTGGTATATAGCATTCAAAGTAATTATGACAATAGAACCAAATCGTCTTCCTGAGAGCGATAAACGAAATGATATGCCATAGAGAGAACCAGAACCCAGCCGATATATTATTGATACCGATAACTTGTTACATATACCCACATAAATAAACCTTTAAACCATAAATATAATAGACCTTCTTCAAAGTCAACTAGTAGGTAGATGTGTGAAATCTGTAAGACGATCTTGGTTAATGTTCTCTGTTCTCCAACCTCCGAAACCGAAAGTTTTACGACAAACTTTGTTTTATTTTTTTATGTCTGTAAACCATGCCCGAGTGGAAGGGACGCATGCAGCAACATAACGTGAGATCATTTTTGAGTGTCAAAACCAATTTATAAGACGTAAAGGTTTTATTTTTGTAATTACATGCACAGCAACAGATCTTAGATCATTTAGAACAAAGAGGGTACATTTGTAAGGAAGTCTCGGCTGTGGAATGCGTTGCCAGATTAAGATTTTCCTGATAGCCCTGATAGCCATAATCCTGGTGTTTTCAAATTCAGAGTGAATTGTTTTTTTTTTAGGTAAACACGTTTCATCGTAAACCGCATCGTCGCGAAACATCGGATGAACTGTGGTCCACTTGTCCGCCTATTACCCATATTACTATAGTACCTATATTAGTCACGTATATCTTTATTTCCTTAAGTCTAAGTTTTTACAATATTTATATACATCAAAACATTATAAAACCTAAACCTAGTTTGTCGCCAGCAGCGGGCAGGGGCCCAAGCTACCGGTGGTTAGGGCTGCAGACTGAGGAACCTCCTGACGATGCGCGCCGTGTCGAGGATGACCGCCTTCTGCATCTGACCCTTAATCCAACCGTCTAGCGAAAGTCTCTTGAGATGTTGGTCGAGACTTTTCAAATATTAAGACTTTAGTTATTATTATAATATATATATAGATAATTGAGCTCTGGAACATACCTGGAAATATTTCTCTTGATGCAGTGATATTTGCACTTTTTTTTTACTGTAATAGGTTCGCACTTGACCACCTGATATTAACCGATCATGCGATCTACGATGGAGCGTGCTTACCTAGAAGAAACTGATTCACTCGCGATTTGAAGACACCAAGTTTGTAACCATCGGGGAAATTCCAATCAGGCAACGCATTCCACAACCTAGACGTTCTTATCACAAACGTGGAGTCAAATCTCTTCGTTCGCGTTTTTGGAACTTCAACCATGAAACGATGTCGCCCTATTGTGGAACGAGAATTTAGAAGAAGAAAGGGCAAGGTGATATTAGATCATGCAGATCAGTTGCACACTCTCCGAAGTGTATTCGATAAAAACCCGATAAGCTAGCACATTAATGATTGCTGGTAGAGTAACTGTCAAATATGTGGTACTTCCCCAGGTTGACTCTCAAAAAGTCCTACCACTACAACAACGAATTCCCAAATAGCAATATAATTCCCGATAGTTACAATCTTTGTGTCTTCAAATCGAGAGTGAATCGGTTTCTTCTAGGTAAACACGCTTCATCGTAGACCGCATCATCGTTTAACATCAGGCGAGATGCGGTCGAGTGTAAACCTATAAAAGTTAAAAAAAAAAAAAAATAGCATTATTGTGCTCACTAAATTCAAACTCTCACATACTCGTGTACAGCCGAAGCTTTAAACTTCTCCGTCCACAAAGTTTGAATTGATCAAACGTTCGGAAATATTGAGTTGAAGCGCAGAGGTTCAGAACTTCAGTCCTAAGATTGAAACGTAAAATATATAGGTAATTCACGAACATTTCGTTTCTCAACTTAATTTAATTATGTTTATAATTTGACTTAATTTAAACTCGAAACTTCGAAAGTTTTGTTAATTATCTTTTAATTTAAAATTGGTGCCATAGAAGACAGGAGAGCCATGGAAGAGAGGTGTGGGACGCCACTTGTGTACGTGTACTACTAGGACCAGTCATAACTTTATTCCATTTGGTAGATAATATTTCAGCGATATTTGATATTAATTTTATCGAAATGGAGTTTGAAATATTAAGGAAAATCGCAAATTTGCTTACCTAGTTGATGTATTCGTGCTTCCTCAATTTCATTAGATCAGTGTGGTCACAAAAGTGGAATGTCCCAGTTAAATTTTACATTGAAGCAGTATTTGTTTATAAAGAAAATTAAATTAATAATCATCTATATATATAAAAAATGTTATGTTGGTTTGTGTACGCTTCAAAAACTCAAAAAGTTTTGTACCGATCGAGCTGAAATTTTAGAATGATAGATAATCCGCATCAAGGATTGTTTTTGCCTTTCAGCCGCCTTTGTAACTGTGTTTTGTAACCAGTTACAAAAGAAGATTTTTTTTCCGTTTTCGTAACCCGGTTACAAACTAATAATTATAATGTGTATAATATGTATTTTAATCCGCTTTCGTAACTACGTTTTTTGCATCATAATGTGCCACAGCGAAGCGTGGCAGGGTACAGTTAGTTTCTGATGGTTATGAAATCAGATATCAAGCTCAAACTTAGTTTGTTAACTACACAAATAACTTGAAAGAATGCAAATGTTCATTATCATTCCGTATTAATATGATATTTAGGCTATAAATTCGTCACGACAAGAGCTGTAGCGTGCCTGAGCTGGCAACTTGCGGCTTAGTTTGAGTACACGTGGAACCGTAACTATACTTCATATTCGCATGTTCTGACGGTCGATCAAAGTCGACATGAGTATAACCTATATAACCTAGGCCTTGTTTTAATAACTGAAGGACTCGCAAACAAAGCAGAGCCAAAACCAAGGGATGTTGGCAATATTTGAATTACGAACGCTCGTTTATTGACACGAAAGCCTATTTTTGAATAGGTTTTAATAACAATAAACAATTTGTTAGAAAACCGACCTTAATTGGGCGTTAATTAAAATGGTAAGGCAACAAATTTGCTGAAACAAATGAACGTAATTGAACATGGTAACGTTCCAGCGAAATAAAAATAATAATTAAAACAATTTTTAAATTTTTTTTACGATTCTTTTGAAATTTGGTGGAATGTCCGATTCTGATTTTAAATTAGATTTATGTTTTTTTAGTAAATTGATTATCTTCACTCTTCACATCGTCGCCGCTTAGCAACATCTGGTGGTGACACTGTCTTTTTTGTGTAAAAAATACAAAAGACATTTGAAGAGCTAGAAAAAAATCATGATGATCTAGCCTACCAGTCAGCATGCTGCAGGAATTACCACGCTAAATGGAACAGCTTCCACTTCCAACCAAACAATCACCAGTATTTTAGTAACGCAGAGCGTCCACCAAACGCTCAAAATTTGTTTTTAAATTAAAACAATTTAAGCGAGTCTAAAAAAAATACAGTAAGAATTATTATCAAAGAACTCATAATTCAATTAGATGATTGGAAATCAAACCAGGGCTCAATCCACAGAGGAATTGAGTAATATTAAAATATAAGCCGATTCAAATTAGCCAAATTGAGGGTCGCTTTTGTCTGAATCTCATCAGTAACGGTACCTATATACATAGAGTTACGAATAACAAATTCGATAAAAAACAAAGTATTGATGATGATCAAAAGAGTTCTAAATATGGTCTACTAATGGTATAAATTATGTCATAGTTTCGATGTGTCTTGCTCAATCACGTCGAAACTTATGAATGGATCGGTTTGAAATTTAGAACACAGTTATATTATAGTATATAAGAGTGGGTAGACAGGCTATTTTTATTCCAAGAAAATGACGAGTACAGAAGCTTCGCGGGTAAAATGGCGTGGCCCTGCCAGTTATGAATAAAAAGATATATTTTTATGTTACCAACTAAATATTGGTGTCTAGTGAAGCCATATTCCTTAGTAAACATTAATATTGTATCCACAAACCAGCGGTAAGCACCCCGTGATCGAGGTTCGAAAGCGAGCGAGAGATACACACGTGAAACGTGATACGTGTGCACACGCCGCGTGTACACACGCCGCGTGTACACACGCCGTGCGTACACACAGGCTGCGGATTGACCTGTTATAATTGTAGCTACGCACTAGGTTAGGTTACGGGGTTATGGACTAATGACATGCTAAAATATTATTGACTTGTAATTAAATATACAAATCAATACGGTTGAAAATTTCTTGAAACCATTTAGCCTTAAACGAAGCAAAGTTTTGTAATATAGATATATAGAGGCAGCCAGTTAGCTGATTTGACTGGCCTCGTGGCTTAGAGGGTACTCTGTCTGCGAAGCCGAGGGTTCGATTCACACCCAGTGCAAAAATTTGTGTGATACATTGAAATATTTAATACTGTGTCTGGGTGTTTCTATGTATAATAAGTATGTATTTACAACTATATAAGTATTATATCAACTATCTGGCTGTACACGATTTGTTTAGTTTGGGGTTAGATGGTGTTGTGTGTGAATAGTCCACCAATATTTATTAATTTAAAAAAGTATATGGGTGGGTTTAAAACCACGACCTACGCCTTTACAGGCAGACTGTCGACCAAATAAGCCAATAGGTAAAATAACTAAATCATCTTTTAAATGTGGTGCCTGAGTGGGGTTACCTGTTGGATTTAATGTGGATGTCTTCCAACCTAGAGTGAATCAGTTTCTTCTATATAAGCTTCATCATGGATCGCATCACCAATCAACATCAGGATAGATGACGATTATAGACTAGTAACACTTCGCGGTTTCCCCGCGTATTTCTCGTTCCCGTTATATTTTTGTGTTAAAAATCTGTTCACCCGTTTCGATATGGTTGAGCAACAAACATCCAAACATTTATCATATAACTAAGAAGTAGGGAAAAACCAACCATGATGGTGTGACGTATGAAATCAGTGGCGTAGCACGTTGTCGATGAACGTAGCACGTATCGTAGCGCTCTCTACTGACGCTACATTATTATGTATAGATAGAGTAAGTAATATTGTTTCCACAAGAGAGTTTTAAAGCGTCTGTTAAGCAAAATGGCCACCGGAAAGTGTCTGGGAGTATTGGAGCCTATAACATACGTTAAAATCAGTTATCAGAAAATACGTGAAGTAATGTATCTTCTGGACCCCATATCTCAAAATTGGCCGTCTAAGCAAGTTAGCGGGTAAGTATGTGTTCTTAGTACGTACTAACTCTATTCAATCGTCCACATTTCATCCATCAGAAAATACGCGACGTCTGTCGGCTCTGGGATCTTGGACTAATATCTTTACATCTCTATCACGAAATATTAACCTGCGTAGTTAGTAGTTAAAACAAGGGTTTTATTGATTTAACGCGCCACAGTTTGTTTGAAATGTTTTTTGTTTGAAATTTTGGTTCTTAAAAAAATCTAGTGCAAAAAAAATTTAAAAACAACTGCTGATTCCGCAGCAGCATAGCCTTAAATTATTAACCGAATGAAATGTAAAAGTGACGAAATGCTTCGAGTATATGACAAACATCATTTAACAACACTTTATCTATTTGATAATGTTCAAACAAAAATAATAAGATCGCGAATTTTAGTTATTTTACCGCCAAGCAGTAATGTTCTCATTGTAATTAGTTCTAGTTTGAAGCGCAATATTTCCAAAGAACTTACTGGGTTATGAACTTAATCATTACATATATCTGGGTAACAATCGCAGCGCAGGGCTAGTTAGTGACTTTTAACTTTTTAATCTGTAATGTAAATGCGATACTGACCTTGTAAGTAAGCGTGTTGCTTACATCTAGCACAACCCTTAGTTGTCTCAATTCTAAACTTTATATTATATGAAAATCTCATATTAGATTAAGCAAGATATCTGCCGTTCATCCGCCTCACCAAAACGATTCTGGCTTTGCTGTATTACTGTCTCTATAACGTCAAGGAAAAAGAACGAGAGAAAAAATAACAAACCTGCGACGTATGGAGTACTTCTAGACCTCCGGATAACTGATTACATGAGCTTTGAAGAGACTTGTAAAATAAATGACGTCATTTCGTCAAGCGCTCAAAACACCGCCATTCGCTGTCTCTCCCGATTTATCCCGTTACGTAAGAGACAGACATACATTAACCATCGTAATCTCCCGTTACGCAATGCCCCATCGCAGTAATCCTAAACAACGGCCGATAAGAGAATTGCCTGTTAAGAGAAAATACGCTAATTGCAGAATGATAGTGTAATAGCAAGATTATCTTAAATTTATGTTTTTATCTATACATACAGAAATTGAACAATAGGAAAGAAAATACAATTATATTTTGAAAATTTACTTTTTCATAATTATTATTTATCTAGGCAATTTTGGAATTCAAAAATGTAATGAATATATGTATAGAATCTATTGTATTTGTTTAGTTATTAGTGACTGCCCACCAAGTGCAAAATCAGACTTGTATGTGGAGGTTCCAATGCGAACTTTTCGTTGGGCCGGTACAGTTTGTACGGACGCTTTCGGCGTTGTGACGTCACAACTGACCTCAACTCTCAACAAGGAAGGTATAGTTATTGTTTATATATGCTATAATTAGCTCATCGATATATCTTCTATCTACTAAGAATTCTAAATAAAGCCATAACTGAGTATTATTTTTACTACAAGAATTGCTCGTTTAAAGGTATGAGATAGTGATGACTCTTTTCAGACTCCACCTAAGGTAACGAGAAATATCTAGAATAAACAAGAAATATTAGTAAAATGGAACGTGAAATTGAATTAAAATTTGTGCCTTGTATTTACAATAGAAATGGATACAATCCAAAGCCCGAAAATTGAGGAAATCTGATTCCCTTCTATTAATGGACGAGATCGATTCAGCTCAATTTTCCATAGGTATTGAAGCATGAGCTTGAATTATCGTCAAACACGGCCCATGATGGAACACTGAACCCTTTGTTCCGGGATATTCTAATCAAATCAAGTTTTGAAAACATACGTAAGGGAAACAAACAATAAAACAACCAGGCAAGTGTGGCAGAACTATCAAACTAATCAGCCCGTATGAATGAGAACAAAATATTAAGAAAATATGTTAATACAACTTCAATCGATTTACTTAAAAATAATCTAGACAGAGAGAGATAAGGTGCAGTGACGATATACAAACGGCGATCGGGCTTATTGCCAATAGTGGATAAGTTTCTGCTAATGATGATGTGGTTTGAAATTCATACGTATTCGTACTTCATGGTTAAGTCGTATTGGGCCAATTTTTTTTGAGGAAATACATATTTATCGGTATATTTTTTTTTACCTTTTTTGAAACCTGATTTAAATTTGATTACTGGTAGGCATAATCACAGTAATATTAACTACCAGTATTTCGACTTCATACAAACGGACGAAACGCGGGCTGTACCTACGCGCCTCGATCTCGGGGCGCGCTCGTTACGTGTTCCCAATGTAATCTCTATCTTAACGTGCATGACATAAGGTAGCCGAGTCGTGTAAGTCGCATAACCCTTATCGTATGTTTACGTGCTCGCAGCTGTAGGTATGAATTTCAAAGAAACGGCTCAGTTAAATTACTGATAGATAATTTTACCGTGGCATAATCTATCATAAACCGTATTATTGCTAAACGTCCGACAAAACTTATCATCTTTTGAAAAAAAAACAGTATTTAAAAGTTAAAAATCATAAAACAAGATACCAATTTATGTACATAATTTGTAAACGCAACATCAAAGGCTTTTCATGAAACACGTGTACTCACTGAGTGAATATCGTTACAACAGTATCAGAAATGCGAAAGTGGTCTGAAAAAATACCTACAACTTATACGACAAAAAGTGTTTTTAGAAAATATAGACATAGTCAAAGTTCACGTTATCATACATCTTATTTTAGTTTAGTAATCTAATAATTTATTCCCTCCAAAAAAATCAGAACCGACTTTAATTTAAAATGTAATAAAGACACTCGACTTAATGTTATCAGAATCTATCACTATATAGTCTCAATACATGAAAGAAATTTTAGTTTTCTTGTGTTTCAAAAAACGCTGCACTGATTTCGATAAAACTTGTATGTTACCATTAAACTTTGATCTACCAAACAAAATCGAATCACAATTGGTGGCGCTATTGCGTAACATACAAGACATTTTTTGCTTCATATTTAGTGACTGTAATGTATTTTATTGATTTAAAATATGTAACTTATTTAAAAAAATACTAGCATTTTGCACTCCTTCTTTACAAGTACTATAAGTGTGCGATATTTTGTACTCGTGCTCAGCCATCTGCGTAATTTTTATGTAAAGGGGTAGGTACAAAGTTTTTTTCGTGTATTTGTTCATAGCCTTTCATATTTGACTGGCCTCGTGGTTTAGTGGGTAGTAACTCTGCTTGGGACGCCGAGGGTCGTGGGTTCAATTCCCACCCAGTGCAAATATTTGTGTGATGAATTCAAATGTTTGCACTGTGTCTGGGTGTTTCTATGTATAATAAGTATGTATTTAGAACTATGTCGTCGAAAAGTGGCTAGTCTGTCAGTATTTTACAGGATACATTTTGGAGAGTGTGCAGCGGAGTTGCACGACCTGATATTGCCTTCCCCCCTTTCCACTACAGGACAAGTCGTAAGTCGGCTCACTACCACCCATACACTGTGGATATTCCCAAAATCCGTACTAAAAGGTTTGAATCCACTTTTCTCGTACGTACAGCTTTGGAGTGGAATAAGTTGCCGGCCTCCTTGTTCCCTGAGAGATACAATCTAGAACTTTTCAAGGTCAGAGTGAATAGGTACCTTCTAGGTCAACGTGCGTCATCTTCGACCACACCGTCGCTTACCATCAGGCGAGTTGGTGGTCAAACGCGGACCTATACGCGACAAAAAAAAAAAAATGTGAGTATTATATCAGCTCTCTGGCCGCCATATTACAAGCTTTGCTTAGTTTGGAGTCAGATGGTGTTGTGTGTGAATTGTCCACCAATATTTATTTATTTATAGATTTAAACACCCAGAGAAAAAAGAACGAGCTCGTAAAGAGTTAGCATCCGTATATTCACACCCAAGGGCGAATAATCTCACTCGCCCGCATCCCATCTGTCCCGGGTAAAATTGTAATAAATTGATCGTAGATTTAGAAACTCAGTTTAATTGCCATCTCGATAACCTTCTTCAAACAAACGACTAAAATTCCGATTAACAATTAAAGTCAACTAATTCATTTATGATTCATTTATGGCGTAGGACGTGGCAACAGCCGAGCTGGGAGTTTGCCAAATAGTGGGGTTATATCATCTATAGAGCCTCAATGGGCTATTCTTTTTACTAGGATTTGCAATAAAAACAGTTATGGTTTTATCAGTCCTTCTATTTATATACCAGCAGCGCCTTGTAGTTTTACCCGCGTTGTTTAGAAAATTACAGGAAAAAAAAGCCGGAAAATTACGAGAACACATCCCGTAATTTTCCCGCCATAAAAATAGACTATGTGCTCTTCCACACTACAATTTAATTGCATTCTAAATTTCGACTCGATCGATTCAGGCGTTCCAACGTAATTGAGCAACAAACATATGAATATTAAAACTTACGGTGAAAAACTAAATATTGGTTAGCTGACGGTTTCAGTTTTTGGATAGATACAGTGTGCTTGCGCATCGAAAAAATTTACTGGAATCATTTTTCCAATCAAAAAAATCGCGCCATAACAAGTGTACCATCCTAACCCACACAAAAAAAGAACTAATATTTTGTAACGCAGCGATAAATCTATCGGCTTAGCGCTTAGTTTGTGAGTAGGGCAGTATATATTACCAAAAATCTCGATGGGACACTAAAGCTAGGCTTTACATTCTTCATGTCAACAAAACCATATTCTAGATCTAAGTGGAGCTCTTAAAGCCATAACTTGTAGACTTTGCACAGTTCTCGACTAACTGTGAGTATTTTAAGCTTAGTTTTTCATTTTTTTTCAACTAACATTTACTTTTATAGTTTTTTAGTGTGTTTTTGTGTTATACGAGTAAACTGGTAGCATCCTGCGGTTTTTTGGCTTAATTTCTGATTACGTTACTTCTTCAGGATGTAATGTAGCAGCATATTTAGTGTTATTTCAGACTATTGTCTGTAGGTATCAAATGTGTTTATTTTAATTTTTGCTTGAAAAAGTAGAAATATTCATACATACATACAAACTCTCGCATTTATAACGTAGTAAAATAGCAGCCACATAAAAAAATATGTGCGCTCAAGAAGTGGCAGAAGTGGAAACTAAAATAGGAAATACTTAACTATTTACAGAGAGATAGAGAAAAAATATTTTAGAAGTTGAAAATTTGAATACCTATTTACCTAGTAAGCATTGCAACACGAGAATAACATGTGGCTGAATGATTAGTGTACCCATGGCCTAAAATAAATAAAAAACAATTTTTACGCGGGTCGGCAATACCGTTTAGCTAGCAAATTTTTTTGTCTTTGCTGTTTATTTATTTTATAAGTATTTCGCTAAAAATGCATAAATATGTTGTGTTAAAATGTATGTGTAAGTGCTGTGATGAAAATAGGTATCATTTTGTGTGTTTACGTAGCGTTAGTACTGTGTGAAAAAACATGCAGTAATACGAGTATATTACAACAAAAACTTTTTTGAAATGGATGTGAAAAGCAAATTTAATATTTCGTGGCAAGTTCAATTAATTTGGTAGAAGTGAATGTCGCGATGAAAAGACATACTTAACTATAATAAACATAGGGTTTATATAATATTTCTGGCTCTGACGCGCTTGTTCACTGTATTTTGTTTCTCGCTTAGCATCCCGAGTTTACCCGAAAATCTTATCATACCCGAGCGTGACCCTAGAATTCAATTCACAGCCCACGAAAAATCTGTCTAGGCGCGTCAAAAGAAGTTTTCACTTGAAAAAGTTAAGTTATCTAGTATATACTTAAATACCTGTAACAGCTGTATGTATGTAACCAAAGTAACTTTGCACTGCGAAAGTAGTGCTTTTAATGTGTTAGTATGACGGTTCAATGTCAAACATATTCCATTTCAGAGTGACGTCAAACTTCGTCTGCCTTGACATTGGGTGAAATAGAAAGGGCTGAGGTCATTGATCTAAATTTCCTGCTATCTACATAATTCATGATTGCGGGAATCAGATTCGTGGGAATTAAACTAAGCGTTATTGTGAAATAATATCTCCGAGTTTATTAACCGACTTCAAAAAAGGAGGTTTCAAACTGGTTGTATGGTTTTTTTGTTCACGTGTTTGACTATAGCTCTGCCAAGCGCGGATTAATTTCGATAGTTCTTTCGAAATTTTAACAGAAATATTAAATTTTTTATCTCGCTGATATACATTTACTTATCTTACTTTTTTAACCCCCGACCAATGAAGAGGTGTTATTAGTTTGACGTCGATGTCTGTCAGTCTGTATGTCTGTCTGTGTGTGTGTCTGTCGCTGGCACCGTAGAGCTCAAATGGATGGGGCGATTTGAATGCGGTTTTTTCATTTGAAGGTTAATACCCATGCAGATGTTCTCAGCTTTGTTTAATTCATGTCGATTCAAGATGGCCGCCTCCACAAAATGGTGGACAAAATATTTTTTCACAACCTACCTCAATATGGAAATCAAATGAAAGGGTTTGACTAGTAGAATACTATACATCATATCAAATTTCAAATCCAAGATGGCCGCCTCCACAAAATACCGAATTATATTATTTTTTTCACTACTACCTCAATATGGGTGTCAAATGAAAGGGCTTGACTAGTAGAACGTTATACAGATAATCCGAGATCCGAGGTAGTCGGGGGTTAATAAAAAATTTGTTCGTGCACTAACACTATAAAATATCCATGGATATTTGGATGTTAGTTGCTCAATCACGTCGTAACGTACGAACGGATGGGTCTGAAATTTAGTACACAAACACAGGTAGATTATAGTCTAAATGTCTGGAAAAACACATAGGCTACTTTTTGTCCCAAATAAACAACGGGAACGGGAACTACACGGGTACATCCGCGGGACACTGCTAGCAATATTACGTATTATTACGTATTATCTTGCTCTCTCATTGGAGTGTGTTTGCTAAATCAACACAAAAAGGATAAAATTTTGTCGAGTTTAATTTTAAATTGAAGTTATTATCGGTTATCTAGAAGGCCATTGGCCAAGATAAAGCGTCATTTTATCACGTGACTACGATATAGTGCTCTGTGATTGGTCAACGCTTCACATTGGTTGTCACCATCGTAGTTAAACAATTTAAAAACGAATTATGACACAGAGCTATAATACGCTTTGGGCTAGTCTTTTCACCACACTGGAGGACGACTTTGAGCTTGACTGGATGACTGATGACTTTGGTGTTCAATCTGACCTAAAAACCCTAGCCTTGCTGGGCATTTTCTTGATATGACCCACCACTCCCAAAGTTGGAGATTGCACTAAGAATACTAAATTACAACTAAACGTAACTGAACTAGTTTTGGGCTAAGCCTAGAATATGCTCCAATTCTAAATCTACGAAATATTTTTTATGGTCTAGGTTTGGGTGACATTGACAAAACTCGTAAGAACATTGGTTTTGTAAATTCCTACATAACTAGATAATTACTTTTAGGTGAGTACATTTCCTACTCGTAAAAAGGAATATGTGTGCTGAAAAGCGTACGGTAGAAGTAAAAACTACATTATGAAATAACTATTACAAATACAAAAATCTTTATTGCTAAATTTTTTATTAAAAACTATCGAATAATTTTAATTATTAAAAATAAAAACGATTATGTATAAATTGAATATAGTCAACCTCATACATTCTGTGTAATAAACACAGCGACACGACAGTGATAGCAGATAGACGACTATCTTTCTCGCTCAGGCACACTCGGCGGTCCCGAGTTCAAAACGATTCTGTGGTGTGCCAACAGAAGTTTCCACTTCAAAAACTGCAACAAAACGTTCTCATACCAGCCAAACCACAAACACACATCGCTTGGCCAATGCACAAACGTTTGAGTCGATAATCGCGCGAGGTGAACGCACCACCTAGTGCCCTAGTTTTTCATCGCATATCAATATTTGATGAGGCTGTCTCTACCAGCTAGACTTCCCTAGGCCTGACATTGGTTGCTAGGGTGTCGTGCTTCCTTAGGCAGTAGTTTGGTTATCAATAGTTTATTACCTACGCGATTATGTAGTACAGTGCCGTAGTAGTGATTTGAATTCGGTATGTTGAAATGACCGCAGAACATTACACTGTTATAGGCAGGTATCTGACTAATATTTATAAATGCTATTGCATGTTTGTTGCTCGACCGCGTCAAAATGATTGAAGGTTGATTTATTAGTTAAATTTTATGGCCTGGAATGGCACATACTTTTTTTCCCCGAAAATAACGTAATCGGAAACCCGCGGGTTGCTGCCAATATAAAACACAAAAAGCATTAGAAAACTGTAAAAGAGAGCATTAGTTGAAAAAAACTAAACAACTACGCTTAAAAAACTCGTAGAATTCGTGGAAAAAAACGTGGAAACCTTAAGGCTGTGGTCTTCAAATGGTTTACTATTCCCAAGCATTGCAAGAAAGCTCAAGGTAAAAGGAAAATTGGTAATCGTAAACTACCTTTGAAAGTACCATCTACGTTTGGACAAACGTTGGCCGACGATAGCCACTGCACAGTGCAGTCTCTCGAAGTCGTTACAGAGGTGAACGGCCCAGTGACCCGGTTCCGCCGATCGATGGCCGATTGCAATTGTTAGAAGTCCCTGACGCCGACTGATTTGTAGGTTTGTTGGGTGCCCGTATCCACCGATACAGGGCGATGCAAATACATTTGCATATTCGAGTGGACGGTGCTTTATTCTTACAATAAGCAATACGAAGGTTCATAAAACCAAGGGGAAATAGAATAGAAAACCAATAATATAAGCACAGCATCAACAGTCCACATTTTCATTGCGGAGATTTCTAGTATGTCTCCTTGAAGAGACAGTCTGGGGTAGTACCAAACATTTCGTAGTAATTCTATCATATATCATAAGTCCGTACAATGCAAACGTTATTGTGTTCTTGTTAGGAAAGCAGTGTTGCGACAAATTACAGGTAAAAGGGGGAAATCTACTCCTTAAATTTGAATTTCTCGGAATAAAAAAGAAAATCCCTATAAAATACCTATAAGATATGAACGTCGTTGTAAAAACTTCTCAACCTTTTTTTTTACTCGTAAGTTTGCTATTTATTTCAGTGAATATACTTAACCAAGACATACGTCCGATGGCAAACACAGTGGCACGCGTCTAAGTGAGCTACCCATCTCTCAATCTGATCATGACTGGTGATCTGGTGGATCATTTTTTTGCACTACAAGTTCTCATCCCTGCTTATCATAATTTTTCATTCCTATCTGCCATTATTTCACCATGTCACTAAACTTATTAACCACTGAAATGGTATCGTTGTATAAATCTTTACCATTCCAAACTTTGTATGTAAAAAGGATAAGCTTACAGTCATTTAAAGTCTACGATTACTCATCCCAGCCGCCATTAAATGCATACTTTGTTGGTTTCCACTCTAATTTTTATTTAAAATCTACAATTTTACAGCTCAATTTGGTTTAGCTCGCGGTTCAATTTATCGTTTTTAAAACTGCTATATTATGGTTGTGGCTCTAAGTTTGACAATTAAATTTATACATACTTACAGATACTTAAGGCTGATTAGTTGGAGAATTAGGTAAGTATATGCTTTGACTGGAGTAGAATTTATACTAATACTAGCTGTACCCTGCCATGCTTCGCTGTGGCACATTGTGATGCAAACATTAGATAAAACAATCCTTGATGCGGATTATATATCATTGTAAAATTTCAGCTCGATCGGTGCAGAACTTTTTGAGTTTTTGAAGCGTACACAAACCAATATAACATTTTTATATAAAGAGATTACAAAGCAGAAGAGTTTTTTTTGGAAGTCGATAATCTGAGGAGCTACGAGACCGATCTTTTAAAAACTTAGTTCACATTTGGATATGTATGTTATCCCTGTTATCCCTGAGTCCTGAGTGCTATAAGTTATTATATTTATGTACCACGGGCGAAGTCGGGGCGAACCGCTAGTGTAACTAACAAACCAAAATATATTCTTTTTAAATTTACATGAAGGTATCATGGTGTTATAATACACAGTCTCCAACTGTTTGGGATAGCAAAACCAATTTTACAGATTGTAAGTGCGACTCCATTGTCCTCACAAAAGCAAATAAGAAAGAATAATCTCTTTCTTGAAAAATACCTTTAAATAAATTCAATTACAGAAAGATAGGCAGTTAGTCAGTATCTTAAGAGTCTTCGTCATTACATTTGCCGGGTAAATTGCTGGCTGGAGATCTGTTGATACCATTCTGTTCTCGCCTTCTGAATATTTTATCTTTCGAGATTTGGGTGTATTAAGAAATTTGGGGCTATTTATAGAATGTTTTAGCTCAAAGTCTTGTCGGATTTTATGAATGATAAATTAATACTTTAGAATTTTCATTCATTTTGAGATCATGTTATGATTGGTCTAGCATTTCAAGATCATGTTATGATTGGTCTACCATCTCGAGATCATGTTATGATTGGTCTACCATTTCAAGATCATGTTATGATTGGTCTACCATTTCGAGATCATGTTATGTTTGGTCTACCATTGCTTATTCGACTAATTCGAATAATTAGACTTTTATGTATATTTTTACTAGTAGTGTTTTGTATTTTTACCCACTTAATCACCGTTACCGTAGTTTCTCGAGAGCGGATCGAATTCTTAGCTCTAGTATATAAAAGTACGTGTTAGTAAGTGTATAAAAAGTCAATTCGGCGGTAAGCTAGATTCGTCTCCTAATTAGGCGTGTGACAACAAGGAGTAGCAAGCAGTGAGGCAGTGTGTCGCGGTGAGCACATCGGCCCAGTTCCGGCTCTCGACCCGTCTGACTCGAGGGCCGCTTGTGACCCGCCGCCTCATCGCGCACCATCAAGGAATTAGGTTACATAAGCGCACGATTCTGCTGACTGGGCGGGAAAAGATGCAAGTCGGCCGCACGTTTCGTTAGCTAGATTTTTTTAAATACATAGACTGAAGGAACAAGCAGAATATGTCTATTGACTAAGTAACATATGCCTGCACGCAGCTATTGGAATATGAAGAGTCCAAATCATTACCTAGCGCTACATTGCGCTCGTTACCCAAAAGATTTTAGATGTTTGTCTCAATGTCCTGTAATTTATCTGGAAACATTGCACTTTAAACCGGAACACAGTGTTTCATATTACTGTTTGGCGCTAGAATAGCTGGATAAGGTGTGGTACATGCTCAGATACTCTATAAAGAGTCCACCCACTACAAAGTTAGTAAATTTGTATACACTGATGATTTACGCGTTTTCATATTTTTTTAGGAACAAGAAAAAGTTTGTTTTATCTTCATTCAAGAAAGTTTTTCAATTCAGCTACTTTACTGTAAGCTAAACTAAAGCTTCAGAACTCATTTGTTTAGAACCAATTTCGATATTTTTTTGGAAGTAAGGGTTTGAGTTTTTTTTTAACTTTTTTTTAACTGGGCAGAGCCTTTATTAACAAAACTAAGATACAAAAGGGCTTGAGTGTATCAGTTATGTTGAAATTTATCGTTATGTTTATGTGCATTAAAATCATTTCAAACCAATTTAAAAAATCACACTAATATTGTAAGGGTTTTTAAAAGATACCTATGGCGGTTACCGCCTACCAAAATTTGGGCTACAGGGACTTATTCAAGTTCATGATGGTGAAAGTGTGTATGAAAGAACCTTTGTCACTCTTTCAAGTAAAAGAAATCGGGATAACAGCATTCGATGGCAATCTAGTATGCGTCAGATACATGTATGGGTTGATGACATTAAAAAAATTACGGATCTTATAACAATGAAACTAGTTCAGAATTGGATTGCGACAAGTGGGTTGCGCGACGAAGTGATAGCATACAGTCTGAAAATAATGAAATTACGATTTGGTGATAGTTTTGCAAAAGGAAGCGTGCGACATTTTGGTAAACTTTTTGGTTTAAGGGCGTGTGGGCCGTAATTTTGATTTTTTAAAACAACTTTAAGGCCTTTAAAATAGTGTATTAAACCCTGAAAAAAATATATGTAATAGTTAAGGATCTAATCTAGTGCAATTCGCAGTCAGTAACACGATTTAATGAATTTTACTTGATAGAAAAAAATCCCAAAGTTACCCCTTTTCAAAAAGATTTTTCAAGTTTATGACTAAACTAATTAGTTTTTTTGCTAAATTTTTGTACTCAACGAAAAACACTAAAAAGTTATAGATGCATTCGCAGAGTTTGGCTTGATAAAAAGTATCAGTTATTCACTATGTTTTAATATCTACCATATATATAGCGCGCCGTTCGGCAAGCCTGATCAGTCGCGTTTCGGCGCTCACGGACGACGGGTCTGTGCTTGATTTTGCAATTTTGACAACCGATAAATTTTAAATATTACGATCATAGTGCCACAGTATAACAATATCAGCAGGTATTACTAGTGAAGCACGCTATGATCTTGATTTTTGATACCGTTTTCATTGGAATTGCAAATAGACGCTGATACTAATTAGTACGCTGTTTATTTTATGTTGTACACCAATAGGCGAGTCTCAAAAAACTGACGTCGATACCACATCAGTAAAAATTAAATGCGGATGCAATGGAAAATAGATAGTATCGGTAAAATATTCGTCTGTTAAATCAGAGATCGGGATAAGGAAATAATGAGAGGGGAGAAATCCCCTGCGTAAATCCCCAAGTTAGGTATCATTTATGATTATTTGAACTTGGGGATGCATTTATATGCCATTTAGGTAAATTCTTTGGTAGTAAAGTACTTAGTACTTGGAAGAAAAGTCCTCACATACAGATTTTACCACTTTGGAAGAGACTTTCGCGCAAACTATTCAGTTTAGAAAAAAAATGTTTGGAACTTCAATACAATTTTGAACACCTTTCCATAGATACACGAATGGTTTTGTTAGAATTTTTTTTTTACTTTTCCAAGTTTGTGACTCCACCAAAATTTATTGTTTTTTTTTATGAAAAGTTCATAGAAATTTAGACATTCGACCAAATTTGATAAGGAGCCTTTTAGGCAGTAAAATTACTCGTAGAATTTAACTCTGCACTAAATTTCCGATTCGTATTTTTATATAAGGCTTAGAATCATTTCCTGAGCATAAAATCACAAAATAACAAATCCAGGTGGAGCTTCAAGCGCCAGCTCGAAAAAAAATTTTTGGCTGATATTCTGAAAAAGTTATAAAGCCTATTATTATTGTAGAAAATAAAATTTCCCAATTTGTGTTGCCAGTAAACTTTTTTTTCGAACTTACCGATTACGATTTATTATGTCAAATTTGATGATAACAATGTAAAATAATAAGATGTGAATTCTGTTCCCAGTAGCATAAACATGTCCCTTTTACCGGAATGGAAGAAGGGTTATGTTTTTTCGCGCGTATCTTTTATGTTTGTAAATCTTTTATTTCCACATATATTATCTTCCAAACGGCTGGATGGATTTTGGTAACAAAGATATTCTAAGACTAGTCTGACTCGCCAAAGTGTCCTTAGATAGTAGGTAATATTTTTTTACGTGTAGATTTTTTTGTAGTCGGGGTTTTAAATTAAAGTTTTCTATCATATTGCTCGTTGCTCTAATAAACAGCACCGTTCATCATCATGATTGAAGAGTTGAACGAAGAGTTTGGTCTCCACTTTGTAATAAGAACAACTAAGCTGTGAAACGCATTGCCAGAGTGGGTTTTTGTCGAAGGTTCGAACCTTGGGGTTACGAGGTACACTGTGTTTGTTTCTATTAGAGAAGCAAGTTCCATCGTAGACCACATCATTTTCATCCACTATTATCGGCATCATCGCAACCGTATCATTAAATGGGTTATAAATCGTAAACGGTAAGTTTTACAAAAAAGTTTACTAGCAACAAAAGATTTCTTCTATTTTACTGGCCTTTCATTACGTTTCAGCACATTTTTTTTAATTTTGACGAACTTGTGAATTATTAGGAAACAGTTTAAAAGATGCATGAAATTGGAAAAGCCTTTCTCAACTTATAGTGTGACCAAAAAGAAAAGGTTGAGTTTTGTATATCTACGAGTATGGATAAATTTGATATTTCTTCGTTTCGCTTCACAATTCACAAAATTGTTATCACTAGTATAAACAGTATAAACAAATATTGAACAAAAAATGAGTTTAAATTACACAGTCCAATATTTTAATGTTATTTCTGCACTGTGGCACCGATTCCGCGGTCGGTGACGGTCGCGAGAACAAGACAGCGTTAAATGCCTTTTTTGACAGAACTACCTGGCCTTAAGGTATAACTAAGTATTTATCTACCACATTAGTTTTGATTATAAAGTAAAATCTCTTAACCTAATTGGTATTGTTACCTAATTATTTAACCCTAGAATACCTCACTACACACATTACTCTATCAGGTAAAATTTACTAAAATTAGATGTGAACCAACATACCTTGGAGCTCCACCAGACCCCACAACAAACACTCGCTAATTTCACAAACCAACAAATAAATATTGACACTCGTCATAGTCATAAAAGGGTAAATCACTTAACCTTGAATAATGCCCGGTTTTGACTTATTTAGCATGGGTTCGAGTTTAGTGATTTAAAAATACTTAGCTGTTTATCGTGTCTATTATGTTCTTAACACTACTAGTATGTAAATTTTTAACGCATGGATTAAGTCAGTTATATCAATAAAAACACTATTATTTCCCGCCAAGATAATTAGCATTAAATGTGTTGTTGTATTCAGTCATGTGTTGAACATGAATTTAAATTGTGGAAGTTTATATATCCTCTCTACCATAGATCGTAGAACTCAAGATTAGCACTCCCAAACTTCAGGGCGCACGGAATCATCTTAACGATGGGAAGAGTGGGGTCACTCTTTTCATTGTAGTCGCTTGTAAGAAACGAGCGACGCCGATTTTTTTTACCTATCACTGATTTTGATCATTTTGAACATAAACATAAAAAATTATGTCTTTCTGTGCATTCAAAAAGTATTCTAATAATTTTAGAAACTCAAGTAAATCTAATAGAATTACATTTCATGCGTGAGCACTGCATTTAAAATTATTTACATATTTTCTAATTACATGCCCATATTTTTTTTGAAATGGCTACCATCAGTGTGACAGAGAGAGAATACTACTAATTATAACTAGCGCGAGCGAGATAAAAGTCTTAGACAGAGACAGATATCACAGATGCAGTTTTTTACCAATGTCAAGATGTTCAGGGGTAATTTTGAGTTCTACAATCTTTGCTCTCTACATATTACCAATACGACTCTACACAAGAATGTAATCAAGAAAGTGAGGTATTTTTTGCCTAGCTTTGAGAAAACGTTAAAAACATGCAATTCATTTCCTTGCCAATTGAGTTTCAAATACCCTACTCTAAAACTACTATCAAAGTCCAAACTAGCTCTTACAATATGGGATTGTAGGTCATACTGATGATATAACTCACAAAGTTTCTATTAATTGGGAATAAATGCTACTAATGTGCTAGGAGCGACCTCATTTCTAAAGGTTTACAAATGAGTTCGGGAACTAGGATATGACTCAAGGTCGAAACCTACTTAAAAAACAATCTGGCAATATCGGAACAGAAAAAGAATAAGATGATTTATGAAAAAGTCAAGGTGATTTAGAAATATGGACTTTTTTTCTATAATTTACGTACCAGTTTTTAGAGAAGATTATTAATATTCTCAATCTACTTTACTTTTTTATGTTTTCATAAAATTATTTTTTTTTTTTATTGAATTGACGAAAACAGCAAGATAAGCGTAAAATTTATGACTGTGTGTGCAATAGTACGAGTATGCTATTTGTCAGCCGTAAAGGGAAAATTATACACCCATATATTTCGATTTTTTTTCAACGTCTTTGGATACACCACATCTGTGACTAACTAATAAAATAGCTCTACTAACGGAACTAATAAATAAAAATGAAAATGTAGCACAGAAAGGAAACAGTAACAGTACAAAAGTAAATTTCACAATATTCTAATTAATTAAACACAAGTATAGCAAAAAAAGGCATATTTTCATTAGAATTTCTCGACGTCGTAACTGTCAACTTATGAAGTTAACGAATAGAAATCCTTCAAGACAAATATAATAAAATGTGTGCGAAAACGTGAGATCGTAGATTGAAAAACAGGTACGAATTCTATCGTTTACTTCGGTATTTGATTATATGCCTATCTGTCTTCACATAATTGTTTTGAATATGATTTTGTGACTAGATATTTGCTTACGAGTACTTGTAGTGGTAGGACTCCTAACAGAGTCCGCCTGGGGAAGTACCACACCTTTGCCAGTTATTCTACCGCCAAACAGCAATGTGAAAACATTACTGTGTTCCGGTTTGAAGGGCACTATTTCCAGAAAAATTACAGGGCTTAGCGATATAACATCTTAGATCTCTGGCTGATGAGCGCAGTGCAGTGCTAGGTAATGATTTGGACTCTTCATGTTTCAATAACTGCGCGCCACTATGCTGTTATGTGGCAGGCATGTTGCTTACCATCAGGCACATGAACTGCTCGTCTCGTCACTCTTTATTAAAAAAAAAACTAATTCTATTTTACATAATATTTTTTATAAGATAAACCAAAGAACCTAGGCACACAACAACAACAACAATATTTGGAACAATATTCCTTATTGCAGGTTTAGAGGAGACGGGGATTTTACTGCGCGATCGATACATAATATAAGATTAAAACATTTGAGTCACAAAATTACTGAGCAGTCATTGTAAATCTTTGGCTGACCTGCGCACTGCAGTGTTATTGTGCAAATAGCTTTGTGCTCCTGTGCAGCCTATCATGCCATCAGACGCATACCTAGCTCTTACTGTCACCTTATCTTACAAAAAAAATACTATGATTTTAATCTTGAATTTCAAAATACATTTCTTTTGTCGATTCTTCAGTCCTATGGATGATTTTATGTGATGTATATTTTTATCTATAATCTTATTATGGCTTATGTAATAGCAATATTGTATTCTGTGCCCGCTGGGTACGGATCCACCGGCTCGAGGTCCCGGTGTCAGCTGCATCGAGAGGAATTGAAAAGATATTGGAAAACGGTCACAAGATCACGCGCCAAGATACTAGAGCTGTGGAAAATGTTTTATCCTTACTAATCTATAAACGCTAATGTTTGTGGGTGCGTTTGCATGTTTGTTATTTTTTTACACAAAAACTACTAAAGGAATTTGGATGAAATTTAGTACATAGATAGATAACAGTCTGGGATAACAAAAAGGGTAGTATAAAAGCAATTAATGCTTTTATTTAAATGGGTAACGTTTGCAAAGTGAGGTAATTACGGAATAGGTTTTTTTTAATTTATTGCCTCTTACTAATATAGATTACAATCGATCATGTCAATTGCCCTTACGTGATGATTTGCTAATCTTAGTTTGAAATTCAGTAACCTTCGTTCTAAAATTTTCAACATTTGTTTCATCTAATGTTATGCAAATTAAAAATTCCAAAAGCAGGCCTAACCTTCACCTTGAAATCCCGAGCTATACCTTAGATATGCTTCCTAGCGCCTATTGAAAGGCAGCCGAGTCAAAGGCATGAGAGAGGTGAAACACCTACCCGCGCTAGACGTGAGAATTGAGTGCTTGTAGGCGTTCAAAGAAACAGACAGGGCATGACTTTGTAATCATCGCATTTTGTGTGATGAAAATCTAATATGTCCTTTATGTACTTTTAAGATGGGGAGGAAATAGAATCAGCCTACTCAACGTGTTTTTTGTTTACCGGCAAATTATATGGTAATCAAACGAGTATATACAGAAAGACATTCTGATACTTTCTATTTGACATTAAATGGTATTTTTACGTACGCAATACACTCAATTTAAAAATAAAACGCCGTATGCGGTCGACACTAGAGGCACAGTAAATACATAATAATAATAATATATTTACTGTGCTAGAGGCCAAATGAAAAAGTTGAATCACGCATAATTTTTTAAGTGAAATTAATATAGAAACGTGTAATGTTTGTGACATCAAAATGTTTAATTATTTTTTAACTATTATAGGTTCGCACTTGACCACCATCTCGCCTGATGTCACGCGACGATACGATCTACGATGGAGCGTGCTTACCTAGAAAAAACCGATTCAATCTCGATTTGAAGACACCAAGATTGTAACTATCAGGGAAAACCCACTCAGGCAACGCATTCCACAAGCTAGACGTTCTTATTACAAACGTGGAGATAAATCTCTAGAATTGAACTAACATAAAATATGGAAAAAGGAAATAAGTAATGGCCTTTTCTAAATTGAACAGTAAAATGCGATACATTTATGAAAACTTTTAAAACCAAAACTAAATAATTTGTCTTCGAAAATGTCTAAAAAGTTCTAAGCTCTATCTTCTTTTCAACTGCTTACGCGGCGTGGAGCACATATTCAAGATCAAGTCGCATTTGTGCCTCTAAAATTAATTCATATTCCATTGCCATCTTCAAAAGGTCAAGTTGTATTATTATTATAATGTAATATATGTCACCGTTAAACCGTCACAGTGTAATCTACCGACTTTATAGTGTAAAAAACTATTTAGATCATTAAATTCATAAAATTATTACAAGTTTACGTTGATATAATATTTTTAGTTTTTCTAAATAAGCACGCTCCACCGTAGGCCACATCGTCGCTTAACATCAGTCGAGATGGTTGTAATGTGTAAACACCTACACAAGTTTTAAAAATAACATAGGTACTAACAGCGCCCTTTCCGATTCGTTCGTTCCGATGTGATTGAGCAAAAAATATCCAAATCTTTGCGTTTAAAATATTAGTAACATTTAACTATACGGGATCCGATGTTTTTCACTACGTTCTTTCTTCTGATGATAGTCTGTCGAGTAACATGATACACTCCGCGAGGCATAAGCTGAGCTTTGCATTTGTGTGAGTGTACATGGATAGTGTAGGTGTGACAACCGGCCTTAGGCGCGGCGCCATTCTGTCTCGCCGCGCTCCTGCCTGATTGGTGATCACTCACACTAATGCAAAGCTCAGCCTATACCTCGCGGACAAAATTTCAATCTCCTGCCTGATTGGTGAACACTCACACTAATGCAAAGCTCATCTTATACCTCGCGGAGTGTACCTACGAGTAATATGAGGCGTTCCATGTCCCGTTGTGCCACCCTTATCTTGTGCATAGTCTCTTTTGTGAGTGTTAATGTATTGGCGCCGTATGTCACTGTGAGCAAAACACGTTGATAATAAAGCCGAGTGTTGGAGTATTGCGGCATTTTTCGATCTATGAGTAGATAATGTATCTTCTGCAGCCCACCCTAACATATGTGCCAATCTATTGAATCTCTTAAGGTACTATTTTAACTTGCAGTGTATGTTGTTGTATGTACATAAATACGTTTGTTCGGGCGAAGTCTTGCTACTCAATTTTGAAGCAGATATCTTCAACCAATTGGGCTAAAATTTTGTATACACGTTTAATTTCGATGGTAATACACGAAAGCCGTGTGGCGTAATTCAAAATCCATTATGCCAGACAGTCCATGACGGAATTGTTATTTCAATTATGGGTATCAAATGGAAAAACATTTCTTCTTTTTAGAACGTTCTTCTTTTTAAATGAAAGACATTTTAAAAAAGGTTTGGTTAAAATAATTATATTTTTGGGATGAAATCTATCATTACATACATTTTTCGATGTTAATTATACATTTTAAGAAGAAAAAAATTAGTTGCCTGTAAAGTCGGTATACGGGCGAAAGTTTTACGTGACAACGACTTTGAGTGGCAAAATAATTTTACGGAAGGGACGCGTGCCTTTCACTTTTTATGTCTGTCTCTCTCGCTCTTAGGCGGGCTAACCATGCCCGAGTGGAAGGGACGCGTGCCTCTCACTCGCTCTCGTTGTGAGCGCATAACGTGAGCGGAGCGTAACGCAGTTTCTTGAAGTGTCACCCGGCAAACCAATTTATAAGACGTTGTCACGTCAAAAAAACAAAATACTCGTAATTAGCAGGAGTATAGGGATATTAGTAGTATATCGCTATGTTTAAAACTTTCACTAATAACTTAGTTGATAAAGTTATAATTGTTTATGAAGCAAATCTTTGTCTAATCTGAAAACCTCTTAGTTCTTTAAAACTCACACAATTAATCAGTGAAGTGAAGTTTGAACATGTGTAGCTGCGTCGCGTCGCAGCAAGCTGGGATCCATTAATCCACGGAATACGTTCGAGTGATCCCCATCCGTAGGGCTTTGCCTAATGAGGTGACACCCAGATTTGGGTGACATCGTAACCCCGGCACAAAATTATTAAGGTAAATATGACCAAAAATGTTACATACTCATGCTATTTTTTCATGACTTTCTGTTGTTATCTGTATCAATAGTTATGTTTATCAAGAAGCCCATTTGTACCTTTTTTATAGTATGGAGTGATGAGACCAGCAAGCAATATGCTTGCCCATAGCAGCAGTGATAAATACACGCAGCCATTGGAACATAGAGTCCAAATCACTGCCCTGTGCTCGTCACCCAGAGATATAAGGCGTTTTATTTCTATGCCCTGTAATTATGGGAAACATTGCCCCTCCAAATCAAAACATAGTAATGTTTGCACAATACTGCTTGGCCGTATAATAACTGGCAAAGGTGTATTACATCCCCAGGCATTTTCTGCAAAGAGTACTTACCGACTCTTACAAAAACTATTGACGTCTTACGGACTCATCAAATACAACAGTTAGTTAATATCAAATGTGAGTTACCGTGAATTTACTTAATATTATTTTTGTCACTGATAAATTTATAGTTCACTGACGAAATTTTGTGTGATGTTAAACGAAGATGCGGTCTACGAAAGAACGAACTTATTTAGGAAAATTCGATTCACTATTGACTTGAAGAAGCTAAGACTGTAGGTATCGGGAAAGAATCACTCAGACATCGCATTCCACAAGCTAGACGCTCTTTCAACAAATGTGAGGTGTTTGTTGACCCCAGGATTTCAAAAGGAATTTTGTTGTCAACCATTTAGGTATTGACACCTAACGATGTACCTACGTAACGTAAAATGCTAAAGGATCGTTTGAGACCCGCTGTCAGACCGTCTGAAAATCACAGTGAATATACATGCTTACTACCTAAATAGGATCTTCGGGAGACTATATTTTTTGGAAAGATGGGATTTTATTAAAAATTCTAAGCATAAATATCCAGCGTAATAGATTTTTTTGCTTTAGTAATAGCAGTACCTATATCTGTAATATAAAGGTGACGTATTGTCAAACAAGAGTGTTAATTAGTAAAATTATAGGTAGGTTATAAGCTTTGACTTCTATCGGCAGTCTATGATTGGTATTTTTTGGCTTCAATCTAGATTTTTTTAGTTAAGAAATTATTTCACTTATCTCTGCGTCAACTGAAACTTCAAGGAAAACAAAGCGCCTTATTAGAAGTTTGGAGCAAGAAGTGTCGCGACGCCGCGCGACAATGCCGCCGGATACTGACCTCCGGCTTTCATTGAAGCTGAGTGTTTTTTGCTCGTTTGCAATTACGGAACGTGTACTGCGTTCTTGGATTAAATTGTAGAGAAACTTTGAAATGTTTGGACGTTTGTCCATTCCTTTTGCTTGTTTATTCACTATTATTTTACACACTTTTATCCACTAGACTTCCAGGATATCGGCAGAACTATGTAAGAAACCCATTTTGTGTGCTTATTAGTGGGACTCCGGATCTTTTATCACTAAAGTCATGGTTATAGCCCACTGGCGAGTCTTTAATATGTCTTTAAAAACCTGGACCATCATCTCGCTTCATGTTAAGTGAAGATGCGGTCTACAATGGAGCGTGCTAACGAGAAGATACCGATTCAATTTCAATTTGAAGACACAAACAGAGTAATCTTCGGGGGGGAAACCCCCACTCAGACGACGTATTCCACAACCTAGACGTCCTTATCATTAAAGTAGTTATTTTGATTTTGATAAAATTGACGTGTAAATTGTACATTTATCAATAAAGAACTTTGACTTTGACTTTGTAGAGTCAACCCTCTCCGTTTGAGTCTTTAGAACATCGACCATGACACGAATAAGGCACCAGCTCAAATAATCTGTACCAATATGGTAAAGCTGGGGCGATTTCAAAAGTTATTTCACAGTTGGATATTTTCGTGATCCCAAGTACTATACACTATTTATTATGTATTGTAGTGGCAGGACTCTTCCAAGCAGTAAAGTGCAAACATTGCTGTGTTCCGGTTTGAAGGGCGATGTTTCCAGAAAATTTACAGGGCCTAGAGATATAACATCTTAGATCTCTGGGTGACGTGCGCAGTGCAGTGCTAGGTAATGAGTTGGACTCTTCATGATCTGATAGCTACGTATCACTTTGTTTGTTATGTGTACTATTACTACGTATCACGGGCGAAGCCGGGGCGGACCGTTAGTCAAGTTGTATCTCTGGGTAACAACAGTGCAATGATACGTAGTAATTTAGATTCTTTGCGCAAGGGCACCTTAGACCGTCTCAATCAGATGGTACAACTTCGGTTTCGAGTGTCTCCAGTACAAAAGATCAAGAAATGTCAAACCACTGCCTTACACTCCACTGGTCTGTTAATGCGAAACAGACATGTTTAACTAGAATCACGCTATCTTTTAACCAAATGATTCCTTGTATCTCATTTCAGTTATCTAAATAAAGATTATCTCGCCATAACCCGCTGTCCATCTTATCGGAGCCATCAAAGCAGCGTAAACGTTAGGGCTCCGCATCGAGGGCGAAGCCGTAAAGGACGGTTTATTTTTACCGACCCTAAGTGGAGCAACGGCTAGTAGGGGACTCTACTCACCCGACACAGGGCTTTATTTACTGGGAGACCTGGGGGGTTATGGCCTACGAATATTTATTTAGCAATTTAAGTCTTTACACTGTGTTTTCGTTTTTGAAGTGAAATATTCCTTAGGCCGCACACAGTTTTTTTTGTAAGTTGTAAATGAGGCTAAGGGAAAATCTCGATCGGATGAACTTTGGGACCGCTGAGTGTACTCGAGAGATAAAAATAGATAGATAGATAGATAGATAAACTCTTTATTGCACTTAAATAATAAAACAAAATACAGAAACATCTTAAAACAAAGTAACAATGGGCGACCTTATCGCTAAGAGCGATTTCTTCCAGGCAACCGTGGGATGGTGAAGAAGATATTAAAAATATAGTCAAAGTCAAAGTTTTTTTTTTATGAATGGTTCTTTGTGGATTAGCCTCACAATTCCGCCAAAGACACGTTAAATGACAGGCCGTCAAACAAAGAGATAGGGGCCAGTAATATGAGTCTTGTACTAAGAGGATTTGTCACGTGTTCTATATTTTACTAGGTCGCAAAAAATTAAAGCTACATAACAGACATAAATACAAAAAATCTAATAATAATACAAAGTCTAAGTTCTTTATTGATAAATGTTCAATTTACATGTCAATGTTATAAAATCTGTCAACTGCTCTTCACTGTTGTATCGCTATGTTTACTATGTTACATGCATGTGTAATCATTTGTATTATAAATTATTCAATAGTTTTTGAAGTGAATACTTCTTTTAACACACCACAGACAGATTTTTCTTGGGCTGTGAATTGACCTCAAGCATCACTCTCGGGAATTAAATAATTCTTCGGGTTTAACTCGGGACCATGGCCATTGGCCTTTTTTTTTTGTTGTAGTTATCAGAAACCCATTGTATGCTTTGTAGAATATGAAAATAAATAATGACCTGAACACAATTAACACGTGACCAAGGCAGATGACAAAGTACGAGAGATACTGATACCCAGCAGTGGAACAAAGAAGGTCGTGGTTGAAGATCCATTGCAGAGATTGCCTGAGGAAATACCACACTTTTGACAGTTATTCTACCGGTTAGCAGTAATTTCCAAAGAGTAGTGTGTTCTGGACTGAAGATCATTCGTTCTAGAGAAATAAATAATCTCATATGTTCTGATGACGAATGTAGTGCAGTGCTTCGCTTTCGTTTGGATTTTGCATCTTCAAATGACTGCGTGGTGTTGAGGTATTGTGGCGTTATGGGCAGATGTGTTACTTATCAGTTTTTATTTTGAAAATGCTTTGTTGACATTAAGACACTCGGTTTGATGAAACAACATTTTATTTTCATAATTTGCGAGCAAAAAATATTTTCCTTTCCTCAGCTTTATGCAGTTCAGAAACATTGTTTTCTCTTTATTTCTGTTATTTCCACCAAAAAATAAGATAAAAGTGATACAGCATAATTTGGATTACTTAGCTCACTCATAGACGGCTTATGAAGGTCACTGACCTCGGTTGCAGGGCAGTCTGCTTGCATCTGATGTGACAATCGCCAACCAAGATAGAAATGCATTTGGCAACACTGGCGAACTAGAATTTTTCAAGAACGTTGTTGGAGAACTCCGATGGCGGAGGTTTCGACCGATGTAGAAGGTTAGGTTGTCTTGCAATGTTCCAGCTTAGAGAAATTCTAGAGGAATAAGTTTTTGTTTTGGCGCTGAATTTTGCTGAAACTACCTTTTAGTTTGAGATATGGTCTATTATAAAGTGGGAGTAAATTGACTGCACATTTTGTTTGGTAAGGTCTGAGGAAGGTGGCGAAAATGATTTTTCAGTGTTGGCAGCACTTTGGATACTTAAATTTATAACTTTGGTTTTGCCATAACGTTTAACGCTCAAAGAATTTTTGATGATGTAAAAAAGTGTAGAATATGCTATCACATTGAATTGAAATGAATATTAAATTGTCAGTAACTAGTTTCCTTAACAAGTTGTGTTCAAAATGACAGTATATTAAATATTATCGATAAAAAATTCAAGAAACGTATGTGAAGACATTGAAGTTTTTGGTAATTAGCTCTTGTCTATTGCCATTCGTAAACATTACAAGCATGTATTCCTCAATTTTTCGTGGCTTTCTCCCAATAAGTGTAGGAATTAACGTAAGCCTCTCAACGAGCCAGCGAACCGTAATATTACGTGAAATGGGTTAAGTGGAGACAGAAGGAGCCAGGTTGGGCCCACTGGAGCCAGATGGAGCTCAGGAGTCAGCCCAAGCCGACCCACTCCCAGAGTCCCCCCAACACATTAGGAACACTACAAATCACACAGACGCCCGGGGATTATTTTCAGTGGTTCAGTAGAGATTGATTTTAGTGTTACACGATAATGAATCGTGTCTGAGAACTTTTATTTTTGGAATGAACGAAGTAGGTACTGTAGGTCTGCGTACAGGATAAGGTGAGGTAGATTACGGTTTATGGTTGTCAATCGCTATTTTGATTTAAGGTTTTTCAGTACTATGTTTTTTTGTGCAATAAAGACTATCTATCTTTCCACTGATACTTTCATGTTAAATTTTTGTTGATTAAACGTTTCGTCCTCTTTTTCAGAGATTATACTTTTCCTAGTACAACAGAAAGCAGTCAAGCGGAAACTTATTATTGATAATTATATTTCAATCTGAGCTGATCGGTTCTAGTAATCTGCAACCAAACATAAACATCCGTAGTATCAGAAGGAAGTAAGATTAAAACTTGAGTTTCCTGATGGTGATTGGTCACCGTTGTCTACAATAACACATGGCCTGTGAAACTAGGTCTATTTACAGATGTTAAGTATTTGGGTGCATAAAATTGCTTGCAGTAGTCCCAACTTTGAATGGCATACGGGCTTTATTGTAATTGTCTCGAAGATAACCCCTCAATAAAAACAAGCAAAAGCGGAGCTATATGCAACTATTACACCACAAACATTGTGAACCGATAAAAGATATTAATCAAAAATATTACTAAAACGGCCTTCTAAAATGTGTGCCACCTCAAAAGCTTTCGCGCCCCAATGCGTATGAGTACTTTCCAAAAGCTTCAATAGGAGGTATCCAGGTGACCGGGACACCGAGTCGCACCAATTGAAAA
Organism: Ectropis grisescens; assembly: GCA_017562165.1. Classification (NCBI taxonomy): domain Eukaryota; kingdom Metazoa; phylum Arthropoda; class Insecta; order Lepidoptera; family Geometridae; genus Ectropis; species Ectropis grisescens. Next base: position 1,617,593 of record CM029772.1, read on the forward strand.
CGCAAACTCACTATCCGTAAGTACGAGATATCTTTAAAGATTCACGATCAGATTACGAGCAGATACTCAACTACTTAGAAAAATGAAGTGACCATATTTTAAAAAAAATGTTTTTTTCTTTATATTATTTTTACAGTGTTGAATAACGGTCTTCAGCACCCCAGTAAAGGAAATAGCTTCCCGAGAAGGTTACGCCCCGCTGGTTTCCGGCACGTCACAAGAACCAAATATGGCGGTCCGCACTTAAATGTGATAGCGGCATCATGACTCTGCTGTCAAGCCACGTCTGGAAAAACCTGTTTGACGTTTGGTCGGTGGAGTCACTAACGCTCCGTGGCGTCGAGCCTGCCATACCCTGACATGTCCTTGCATAGTGGGCATACGTAATTGCACCTCCCCATGTAACAACCCATTGTACAATCACAAGGAAACTCACTTCCAAACAGGAATTTGACGACCACTAAATTAATGACTCCAAGTTTGGATTTGTATGTATTACTTTTACTTATTACTTGATTTTTGAATTGTATATATTTAATGAAATAACATACAAAATTTACACATCGAATTATACCAATCATGCCTACGTCCTGTGTATTTTCACATCACATCGTCTTTCTAAGTTTCTGTTCTGCCGTTCCGTAATCTGCGGTTAGGTAAACCCATTAACCGTGTTCCGTAGCTAGGCCTCCCGTAACATACATCGCAGATCTCCGTACAAACGTTACCTGTGCAAATATTATACGAAAAAAGATTACGATTTGATGAAGTTCGATAACCTTCAGGTATATTGAACCTTTTGACCTGACTGATATATTCTGAAGCTGGGATGATGGAAACGTATTTTTATTTTATAGATACTTGTGTGTGGCTTATTCTAATACTCGGAAATTAATCTATTTTCTGAAAGCCGAGAATAACTTTTGCGACATCTTTTAGGTGAAAATGTAGATTTTATGTATGTATAGCAGTTTAATCTCACGATGCGCTTCTTACTTACTGTGACCAAGTGTATAAACACGCTAAGTTTGTGTGCGTGAAAACAAATGCCGTCAGCACGAATTCCCTCACGTCTCACATACGTTTTGGTACTGAGAGTCACGCACGCACACATTCACAGCGTGTTTGTGTGCATACATCAGGAAAGGAGCCCTTATGTTTGTACTCTAAATCAAATACCCTATTATACTAGTTTATCATGGCACAGCAGAGGTATAGCGTGACTTACAGTACCTAAAATCGTATTCGCCTGGCACAGACACCTCTTATAGACCAAAAACATATTTAAACCGTCGGTAATTCTCACTTCCCTCCCTATACAAAATTAATGGTCTACCGGTGTCTAAACCAAAGCCTAAATGCGAGGTCAATGCACCGGGACTGGCTCACTAGGTCACGTGTCAGGTTTTCAGGTAAAATTGAACCGAAATTTACATAAGCGGTAAGATCCTGAATAGTGTTTTTACGCAAAAAATATTAGCTTTGAAAATGATATGGTTGAGACCTTTTTTTTAACGGTTTTTTTTATCCATGATTGTAGAGATTGACTACGATAACATGGCCCGCCCCTCCAAATTACTGTTTTAATGTGTGTAGTCATATCCTTACGAAACAGTTTGTGTGTAGTTGTAATTATTCGTCTTCAGTAACAGTACGCACACATGCGTGGTGGTGCGTTGTATATACTTTAAAACGTTTTGAAGGATTTCTTAATTTCTGGAGGAGCGGGTCATGTTATCGTAGACTAGAGATTTATCTCTAGTTTTTCGTTAAATTATTTCCACAGTGTTTAAATTCTTTTGACGTAATAACGTCTAATAAATGGATGAACGCCGGCTGCGTGCACGAAAACGTGTCCCGTTACGCTCGTAGTACGCTTGCGCCGCATCTAACAATGTTTTGTTATGACGTTCTTACGTTAAACTATCGTCCGTAAACTAACTGACTTTACAGACTACCAATTTTATAAAATGACTTACGGTTTATTTAAAGTTCTCCCCTTGAAAAGGGAGTCAAATGCGGCTAGCATTTAATTCTCTATTTCGCCCGACCATAATATGCGACTTACCCGATCATTACACTTATATACATGTTATAACCATACTAGGTTTCATCCCACTATTTTAAATGGCAATGTTTGGATGTTTGATGCTTAATCACGTCGTAACGTGTAAACGGATCAGGTTGAAATTTGGAACACAGATTAAAGTTTAAAAGAATACATACATAGGCTACTTTTTATCTCGGTAAAATAACAAAACAGGAACTACGCGGTTGTACACGTGATATCAAGAACATAATAAAAATTTTGACTAACCCCCGACTACCTAAGATTTGTTATTACTACTTTATTGTTACTAGTCAAACCCTTTCTTTTGATACCCATATTAAGGGAGTTGTGAAAAAAGAAATGTAATTCGCCATTTTGTGGTAGCCGCCATCTTGGATTTGAAATTTGTCATAGAGCAAAGTATTCTACTAACCAAGCCCTTTCGTTTGATACCCATATTGAGGTAGTAGTGAAAAAATTATATAATTCGCCATTTTGTGGTGGCGGCCATCTTGGATTTGAAATTTGTTATAGCGTATAGTACTTTTCTAGTTAAGCCCTTTCATTTGATACCCATATTGAGGAAGGTTGTGAAGAAATATTTTGTCCGCCATTTTGTGGAGGCGGCCATTTTGAATCGATATTAACCAAACATAGCTAAGAACACCCGCACAGATATTAACTTTTAAATAAAAAAACCGCATCGAAATCGGTCCATCCGTTTGAGCTCTACGGTGCCACAGACAGACACACACACACAGACAGACAGACAGACAGACATCGACGTCAAACTTATAACACCCCTTTTTTGGTCGGGGGTTAAAAAGATCGACAAGGCAAGAAATATGCTATCCGTGCTTTCGGTGTAAAGCGTTTGAGCTAACTCTATACGTAGTACGAGTATATTTTATTATGTAAACTCTTTGATCCAAGCATACTAACATACTTTCGCGTTTAAAATATTAACACGAAATAAGATACCTAAGTAGGAGAAGATTTTTTTTTTCATAAATCAAATTGTCATACATAAAACTTTTTAACACAGTTTTGTTATTATACATAATACAATTTTACGTATAACCTCAAAAAACTAATAAGAATCACATTGGAGCGTAAAATAAGCAACTTCATTCAAGTCTTATTATTCGTGTCGTTTTTCCGGTTAAGTTTTTCCCAACTAGGCTACGAATGGTCGCGGGAATATTACGACTCGGATTATTATTATTGGATTACTATTTTGTTTGAAAAGTTTTGTATAAGCTTTACTTTCTCCCTTGTCCCTTTTAGTTTGACAAAAATTGTTGCCATATTGGCGAATATTGGTATAGTCGCTATAAACTGTGTTTATTTTAATTACTATACAAAAATGTTTATAGTATATGGTACTGCATTGTTCATTTAGTTTAGGTATACTACTAAGTATTAGGAAGAAATCGTTCTAAGCGATAACTTCCCAAACTGCAACTTTATTTAAAGGTTCTAAAGTAAATTTATTTTTCTATAATTTAAGTGCAATATAGCATTTATCTATCTGCCGATCCAGCAGTTACGAGATAGATATTTACCATAGTAACGTGCTAGCCAGTTCCCGATATTTCGACACAGTTTTACGCATTATATCCTCGGGTAAAATTAGTAAAACTATGCCCAATTTACATGTAAACATGGTGCAAAATGCTGCACGGTTATGTATCACAGACTATACAAAAATAAAATTAGCTTCATATCTTGAAATACGTCCGAGAATTTGCTTAGGGTTTGCGACCCGCCAATTTAAATAATACTTTTTTATATCAACAAATTCTCCTGTAAATTAGCTTTATAATCATCTACCGGTTAAACACAATATTAAATTAACTGTGTACCGACATCTTAATATATATAAATCTCGTGTCACAATGTTTGTCCTCAATGGACTCCTAAACCACTGAACCGATTTCAATAAAACTTACACACCATGTGCAGTTGGATCCAACTTGAAAGATAGGATAGTTTTTATTCCGATTATTTGTCTTTATATGACAATATCCGAGCGAAGCCGGAACGGGCCACTAGTAGTTATATATTATATGTACTAGTGGCCCGTTCCGGCTTCGCTCGGATATTGTCATATAAAGACAAATAATCGGAATAAAAACTATCTTATCTTTCAAGTTGGATCAAACTGCACATGTTGTGTAAGTTTTATTGAAATCGGTTCAGTGGTTTAGGAGTCCATTGAGGACAAACATTGTGACACGAGATTTATATATATTAAGATACAGAGATGGCGTAACAAGCAACGGTGTCGCGAGTTCGAATGTTTTTCCCGCCTCAAAATATGCCAAAGAAGCAAAGCTTTCAAAAAACAGACGTAAAAAAACAACAAAAACAAAACGATTTTTTAAATATTTTTATAATTTTTAAAACATTATAGTATAGTAAGAATACATCATCGATACGAAGAAGAAGACTTCAAAATAATGAACTAATTCAATGATTGATAGATATCTGCGAGGCTGTAACGAGGAATAAGTGCCTCTTTTGCGGACAAGCGCCGCGCAGTAAACCGGAGAGGCAGTAAAGGAGACAGGCCGATGAAATGTTTTACTGAACCTAGCGTGTCACGGCGGGACGAGATATGGTATCGTCACAGCAGTAGCCAAGATCCTATGTTTTACTAGTGTTAGTGTACTTTTGGGAATCCTACAACATTATAAATTACTAGATGCCCGCCCCGGCTTCGCCCGTGGTATATTATATAACACTCATCGGGATCCCGTACATAGCCAACGGTGAAAGAATGACTGAAATCGGTTCACTCGTTCCTGAGAATATCGATTTCAAACAAAAAACCTCTTCAGCAACCTGCTACGCCACCTGTCGAAAATTGGTTGTACCAACTCAGATTTAGAAAAAAAAATTAGCAAAGGTTTATATTCAAGGCACAGATTACTGAAATTCAATGACGCAATCTTCGACACATGCTGTCATATGTCATGTCAAAGCACGAAACGTACGAAAACTCTCAAAAGGGGAATTTTCCCGATTTTGTTACATTCTTGTTTCATGCTCCGCTTCAATTAATAGTAGAGTTATTTTCTATAGCCTTATATTATTTTCTCGATAAATGGACTATCCAATAGGAAAAGAATCTTTCAATTCGGACCAGTACTTCCCGAGATCCTAGCGTTCAAGCAAACAAACAAACAAACTCTTCAGCTTTATAATATTAGTATAGATGTCAAATTGTGTTTGATTTTTTTTTACAGTATGGAGTAACGAGACTAACAGGACATGTCCCTGATGGTAAGCAACATGCTTGCCACATAACAACACAGTGCCTATTGGAACACGAAGAGTCCAAAGTCTTAGCACTGCACTACGTTCGTCAGCCAGAGATATAAGATGTTTTATCTGCCTTGTAATTTTACTGGAAACATTTCCCTTCAAACCGACACACAGTAATGTTTTTACATTACTGCTTGGCGGTAGAATAACTGGCAAAGGTGTAGTAGTTCCTCAGACGGAGTGTGCAAAGAGTTCTACCACTACTAAAAATATGGTTGGTTGTTCGGATGTCGGATGTTTAGATGTTTGGTTGTTACGATGTTCGGATGTTCAGATGTTCGGTTGTTCAGATGTTTGTAGATTTTGACGTTATATGTTTGGACCTTTGGTCATTTAGGTGTTTAGAAGTTTAACTCAAGTCGCTTTAAATCCGGTAAAATGACGGTAAACAGAAACTATCTGTAGTTTGAGTAAAAATAAAACAAAAATCCGTTTATACTATCCGTTTATACTAATAAGTCTTTGACATCCTTTCCTGATCCCACGAGTGGGATCAGGAAAGGATGTCAAAGACTTTGCAAGCAAGATGACGACAATTACGACGACAGCAACATTGTTGACCAAATATATACAGACTCCTCGACATCTAAGCACGCACCGGACGGCGAGGCGGCCCGTAACGTAAACCAGTAGTATGGCTATTAGGTATATTTATGTAGATATTTTAACAAAGCTGCGGGAACTTACGTACGGCCACCGTCATTCTCCCCGACAGCATTAGGGCCGTATTCACGCTTAGGCCGTAATTGCAATCAGAGCCCACTTTATGAGTTCGTTTCAGAGTGCCGCTAAATTTGGAACTGTCAGAAAGGTCGACAACATGTCATTGTACTCGTAATTAGGACCTACCTGGACAGACTCAATTTTAAATGTTTAAAAAAAATATACAATAGCTAATTATTAATGTCATTAATGTGAGTTTAATTGTTGATGGATTTGTCTTCAGCTAAAAAGTGACCAGTTAAGTTAAAATAAAAATATGACAAATTCGTTATTAAAATTATTTCAAACCGTTACCTACAGTTTCAACGACAGACTTTCTACCAACTAATCTATAACGAGTTTATTCTGAGGGGACATTTTAAACATTGATGAGACACTAGTAGAAGTTTTTGTTTTGATAGGATAGACGAGATTCGAGCCAACAAATTAACCGCTAAGCCACCTCGGTTGCCTAAGATCATCAACATCAACAGCCTACTAAATGTTCCCTACTGGGACACGTACCTTCTCTCGCAAGGAGAGAGTTAAGCCCATAATCCATCACGCTGGCACAGTGCGGGTTGGTGGATGGCACATGACTTTGAAAGGTTCTAGGTACATGTCGGTTTCTTTACGATGTTTTCCTTCACCGTTTTAAGCTAGCGGCATAGGCTTGTGTTGCCTTAGATACTTGTTTTGAATTAAATTGGCTCTTTAGGTCGTAGGTACTTTTTTGAGTGCCGTTAAAATAACAGCCAGTAAGTAGGCCGGCAGGTCGCCGGCCCGGGGCTGCGGTCCCAAAAGCGCGGAGCTCCGTGATCCGATGCATTACCGATGCAATGCGAATCGCTTTTTAATTCACGTTTTACTACGTCGCGTGTTCACGGGGTTTATGGCAGAGTCAAGGGAAAAACTGGATTTAATCGGGACTCAGGGGCCTTACCAAGAAATGTTTATTATTGCATTCCTTAAAAATGAACACCTTGCCATTTTTTGAATTGGGCAGCTGATAGCTCGTCTTTCAGAAGCTTTCTTTTTAGGGTTCCGTAGCCAAATGGCAAAATACGGAACCCTTATAGATTAGTCATGTCTGACCGTCTGTTCGTCCGTATGTCACAGCCACTTTTCTCCGAAACTATAAAAGCTATAACTATTGAAACTTGGTAGGTAGCTGTAATCTGTGAACCGCGTTAAGATTTTGATACAAAAAATAGAAATAAAACAAAAAACTTGAGAGGTGTCAAGGGACACCCGGATGGAACGAAGTTCCTTTCGATTAATTAGTGAAGGAATTATTATTATTACTTACAAAAAACCTGTATACACTCAACAAAAATAATCGTCGCGACACCACACTGTTCAATGCGATATAGAAATGAAAATATCTGGCTTGCTTTCTATAAGAGAGAGAGAGACAGACAGAGAAACATGCGACGCCGCACAGCTTACAATAGCAAAAAGTATCGTGACAACTTTTCGTAAGAATTTTTTACGCGCGATAAGGAACTTCGTTCCAAAATTTAGGGGTGTCCCATACATAGAACTGAAACTCAAAAATTTTTTTTTGATCAATACCATACGTGTTTGGCGGTATCTATGGATAGGTCATCAAAAATGATATTGAGGTTTCTAAAATATTTTTTTCTAAACTGAATAGTTTGCGCGAGGGACTCTTCTAAAGTGGTAAAAAGTCCCCCCCCCCCTGTAACTTCTAAATAAGAGAATGACAAAAATAATTACCATGTAAACTATCAACGAAAAATTGGTTTGAATGAGATCTAGTAAGTAGTTTTATTTTAATACGTCATAAATTGACTATTGGTAAAACACTAACTAAGGTAACAACGAAGTACAAGAATTTTTGTACTATGTTACTTGCTGCTACGGAAGCCTTCATGGGCGAGCCCGACTCGCACTTGACCACTTTTATTTTAACTACTGTATTTACATTTGACGGGCGTCTCGCCTGAAGTGACGATGCGGCGTACAACAGAGCGTTCTAACTTAGAAGAAACCGATTCACTATCGGTTTCATATTTTTGGTTGGTCTGGTTGGTTGGTTGGCAGTTAGTCAGTCTTGGCGCCTTCAAATCAAGAGTATCGGTTAATTCTAGGTAAGTACGCTCCATCGCAGACCACATCATCACTTAATATCAGGCGAGATGGCGGTCAAATGTAAACTTATAAATGTTAAAAAAAAAAAAAAATGTTATGAACTCGAAAGGATAACTTAATAACTGAATCCTAAATGACTTAAGGTTTGAGACAGCTGCAAATGACGCAATTCTTAACGCAGATTATGTGTCGAGTTTCATGCAACGCGACACGTTAAAAATACATGTTGCGTAATAGCTAATTAAAAATGAGTTATGTTATTACTTGAAAATAACGTTTATTAGCTATCTTTTTGGAATATACTTTAAGACGCTAATACCATGTGGGTGGTAGAGGAAAAGCGGAGGTACAGTGAAATGAGACAGACTTATTTTGGGAACAATAAAATATTTATTGTATTGTCTTTAATTACTGTGTTCCTAAATAGACTTATCCAATTATCTTATATTAATTCGGGTTTAAGATAATTTATTTCTTATAAGAAAATACATTTTCACTTACATAAGAAATAACTATTTAAAAATGTAATATAAATTTACATCGTACGTGCAGACAAATTACTATAATAGTATAATAAGAGGGTAGTTGGAAATATTCGCTCGTATGACGACACGGCGGCACGGCGCGAGCGAACGGCCGCGGCCGGCGGAACACAGACTCAGCGCAGGTAAACAACCACGGATAAGCGCAACTAGAAGCGGCTTGGCTAATATAAAAATTTGTTTTGTGCGTTTTTATAAAATTTTGACCTCATTTACGTTATATTAGTGTAATAATAATATGTGTTTTTTTTTGTTATATTTATTTTGTTTAAATCTTTTTTATCTTACGTAGATATTAATAATAAGTTTGTGCATTTTGTTAATTACATGTTTGTAAAATTTCAAATGTAATCGTATTATGTGTAACTAACTATGTCTTGTTTTTTTTTTTATACATATTGCTCATATACATTTTGTTTGCCGTTATATTAAAATTTGTTTTGTGTGTATTAAAATATCATAATTCATGTACATTTATATTATTTCTTGTTAGACATGTTATTTGTATGTACCAATACATACACATACACTCATATACAGAAAACTACACACACCCATTCTATACTCACAGAAGTGTTTATTCACTTATGTGTCTATTCTAGTGAGTTAATACTTTTTTATTATTATTATTTGATTGTATGAATCTTACATACACATCTATAATGTATATGGTGTAATGAAACGATTTTTTTGTCTTCTTAATTTGTGACACATATTGTTTCATTGTAGTTTGTTGCTGTTTATTCCCGATTTATTTTATGCGTTTTATTCACACACACAAGTGTTGTAAAGTATAATTAATAATTAATTGAGTTAATTAATCCACAGTGATCTTCTTAGTGATAGACTTTGTTTAGCAGATTATTAGTTACATAATGTAACTAGAATACTAGTTAGACATGGAACCTTTTTTGGCTATTATTATCCCATTACATTTAGTGCTTTAGAATTATATTCTTATTGTGGGACGTAGCTAGTACTTAGAAATTACTAAGTTAACACATAGTAAAAAAAGCTTTCAATGGGAAGACGTGTTTGAAATTGCGGGAAATGCCGACAATGCAGAGTGCTGTGACAAATACAAATAATTTTTAATTCATTATTTATTATCAATAGTGTTAAGTGTCAGAAGCAGTATTGAAACATATATTTATTACTTTATATAATTTCTACTAGCGGCTCGTTCCGGCTTCGCTCGGATATTGTCACATAAAGCCTATTAATCGAAATAAAAACTATCCTATCTTTTAAGTTGGATCCATTTACACACGGTGTCCAAATTTGATTAAAATCGGATGAGTGGTTTAGGAGTCCATTGAGGACAAACATTGTGACACGAGATTTATATATATTAAGATTACAAAATCAGTTAAAATTTGTCCTGAAGAACTCCTGCGGATGTTTTAGTCGTTGGGGCACCAAAATATTAAAACAACACGTCCAACCTTACAGAAAATCATTATCATATTAACTATTTTGTCTCGAATAATACTAGATGGCGCTAGTAACCCTTAAAACGCGGTAATGTTTTATTTCGGGACAAATGATTGAGGTTAACATAGGTACATTAACTATTACATCATTAGCAATAATTGCTTTTATTGATGTTTCTCAAGCGTTTTAGAGCTGAGAGTTTATTTCGTCTCAAGCCAATGAAGATATTACTATTAGTTATTTAATACAATCAACCCATGTGTTAGGAAATTATTATTTTTGTGAGAATAAATGTTTTTCGATCTCAAATACATATCCATTATCCAACTCATATAAATGTGAAAGTTGGATTTCTGTTTCTCAATCTCGGAACTGTACGGATTAAATTGAAATTATGGCACAATAATCCTTAAATGTGGGCCTCATAACGAAGCTTAAAGTCACACAGCGAGCTATGGAGTGGGCTATGCTCGGAGTCTCTTTGCGCGACAGAATCCGTAATGAGGATATTCGCAAAAGAACGAAAGTGGCCGACATAGCTCAAAGAGTAAGCAAGCTGAAGTGGCAATGGGCAGGCCACATCGCTCGCAGAACTGACAACCGATGGGGAAGAAAGGTTCTCGAGTGGCGACCACGAACCGATAGATGCAGTGTTGGACGGCCTCCCACTAGATGGACACATGAGCTCATAAAGGTCGCTGGAAACCGCTGGTTGCAGGTTGCGCAGGACCGATCGTTGTGGAAATCTAGGGGGGAGGCCTATGTTCAGCAGTGGACGTCTTGCGGCTGATGATGATGATGATGAATCCTACCAATATTATAAATGTGAGAGTTTAGATGTTTGGATAATTGGAAAATTGGCCTTTCCAATCGGAAGACATTAAAATTTGCACATGTAGTACTGCTGTAGCCCTTGTGTAGACTTGATTAAAATAACTGGCAAAGATGCGGTACTTCCCCAGGGGAACTCTGCAATGTGTCTCGCCACTACTAGTTTCACTTAATTATGATACAAATAAAATATAAGCAGCAATTAACAGGCTATTACATCCAAAGGAAACCTAGTCATTATTTCTCGACCTCACAAGCAACATAATCATTTTGGCCGACTCAGCAGGAGTCAGCCGTGCCGCAGGGCTCCAATAACGGTTTATTTATATTTAATTACACCGTAACTTATCTGTAATTGCTGGTCTAGGGTCACGCGGTGAGCATTAAACGATTTGTTAGGGAAGGGATGAGTGTTTTTATTTCATTTAGAAAGAGGTAAATAGACGCTGCAATAAAAAGATAAAAATGTACTACGAATTATAATACGTGAATTTTGGAAACTGCTAAGCCCGTTTCACCTCTTTAGGACTAGTTCTCATACATAACAAAGAATAATTAATTGATTGCTACCTACTTTAATGAATACAAGTACAATATAACATAATACATACATATATTTAAAAACTAAAATAATATAGTACAATATTTCTAAATTTTTCTGGATTTCTGGAAAATATTGCCTCACGCAGTACTTATGGCTGTCATTTGTGGCGCTATTTCATAAATAAATGCTTCATTGTAATATTTTGTGGTTGATTGTTTCACAAACAACAGTTTTCTATGTAAACCATTTTTTCCTGTTTTTGTTAGTCTGGTTCTTTTTATTTTATTCAAGGATGGAAAGAAGCCGGAAAAAGGTAGATTTTGTCTTCCTAGATCCTTTGTTGTTTTAGCCATAGTGTGGGCAATGTTTAGAAAATAAATAAATTATGGATTTTACCTACTTAAAATTTACTCATATTTTAATTTCATAATTATTACGATTAATCTATTTACTTGGGTCTGGTCGTATAACGAAAAAACATGTGCACCAATGAAATGTGACGTGAGGTCCTACGCTAAATTTGCAGTCGGTTGCCAAAAGACGGGCAAATAGAAAAATAAAGACCTATTGGTAGACATTCCTCACACATCAAACTAAGCAAAGATTAAATAATGAAAGCCAGATAGGTAATGTTTATGATTGTAAATAGACACTGATGATACATAGAAACATACATAATCAGAACAAATAAAATATTGATATTCATCATACATAACATCATGTTTGCCCGCTATAGGAATCGAACTCAGAACCTAGAACTCTTTGAGCACGCTTACAACCAATGAGCCGCAACGTATAAAAAAGCATTGTATAAACGTCTGTAACCTCTGCTGTCAATTAAAATTTACTCTTTAATTTTCCCCACTTGCGCTACGGTTTTTACTGCTTAAAATGCAGTATTCTGTAAATTTTCATGAGGTCATTGAACAAGGTAATGCAAAAAATCAACGCTTCAGAACCAATAGTCTGACTAAGTGCCCGTTAAATAACAGAAATTCACTTCATCGAAGAAAAACAACCAATTTCACGAAATGGTGAGGTTTACAACGTCTCCGCTCTGAACTTTGCACAAGACTTATCGTTAAAAATCCGGGGAAATTTAATTTCGGCGTTCAATGGCCGGGACAAACGTTTACGACTGTTTTTTACCCGTCCGTCAAACTTAGATCAATTTGACAATAAATTACTTTGTCGATGCAGTAGGTATGGATTTGTTCATACTAAGTTGTGGTCGCGAAGTGGCTTAAATTCGAGTACAAAGTAAGACTAATCAACTAGTGATCTGCTCCGGCCTCGCCCCTGGTACATCTTTTAGCCTGTAGCACTCAAGTATCTTGTATCTATCCAATGCTGAAAGAATTTTGAAATCGGTTCAGTACCTCCTGAGGTTCACACGATCAAACAAACAAGCATTTCACTTTTTAAAATTAGAATAGATTCTTATCTTGACCACAGACTTTAGCTAATAAACATAAGCGTATAGTTAGTAGTGTGAAATATGTACATGGTAGTGTGTAAGGCTGAATCATGTTTTAGAACGTAGCTAAGAACACTGCCGATTAATTCACCTTTCATGTGTAAAATAGGATCAAATTCGGCTCAACCGTTCAGGAGCTACGATGCTATGGACAGACACGTCGTTATAACACCAGTCGCGTTTGCGTCAATGATTAATTATCTTACCTTAATATTTTAGTACAGCTAATGTAAAGCAAAATCCCTCTCCACACTTTTGTTTCTATAAATTTATCTAAACTTAAAGACATAAATCGAATGATACAGTTTATCACGAATTGAACAAAGCACATGCCACTTAAATTGAACCCATCCCAAGCGATCTGAGACACTATAAAATAACAGCAATTAATTAAAAACATTTCTGTAGACAAAATAAATATTTATACAATTTTACGAGATTGGAGATCGTCTATTCCCAAAAGTAAAACTTACTAAATACATTAACTAACGAAGCCGTAGAAAAATCAGCTGTCAATTTTAGCAGATGGATTAAGAAAGCACTTTAAGAACTTCAACTACCTAGATTAATTAAGTTTAAAGTTTTCTTTAAGATCTTTTAGGCGATAGAGAAACAACCAGAGTTGAAAAACCTCCGTCCGGTTCATAACCACAACGATTAACGATGAATTTAATTAATGTTTTTGAGCAATCAACACCAAATTGTTTATTATCCAAGTAAGAAATAAATAACTTTTAATTTAAAAACCCGACTGCAGAAAATAAACAGATAAAAAACATTATATATTACAATTTACTATCTAAAGATACTTAGGTGATTGATTCGAATCCAACGATATCTTAGTTATCAAACCATCCAGCCGTTTGGAAGACGCGTGGGAGTAAATAAATTTACAAACATACCACGTACTCGAGAAAACATAACCCTACTTACAGTCGAGTAAAAACGAACCAAAATACATTAATTTTATAACTACAATGCCGGAGTCCCATGATAACCAAACACATGAAACTTGTAATATCGGCTTTACTTGTAAGGTTCAAATCCCGCTTGTATGAGCGTATTATCCAAGCTCTAAGTATTTATCCAAGCGTTAAATTTACAAGTTAGTATACTGGCTTTGATTGTGAAGGTAAACCTCATGAGGAAACCTCAATGTCTCTGAGACTATGCGTTATCTGCCAACGTGCACTTGGCCAGCGCTGTGGTCTTGGAGAATGGCCTTGACTGTCTCTTTGTGAAAGAAGACCCCGAATTCCAGCACTGGAACAATTTATAGTGAGGTGCTAACAAATACAACAAATTAGTTACGCTTATGCTACCGTGGCTGTGGTTTTCCCGTATACAAAGATGCATGATGCCACATCGAAATATCAGTCACGCTCTCAACAGTTTCAGTAAGGAAAATATCCCGTAACTAACAATTTCAGTGAAATTAACAGTCATGATATGGTAAACTATATTTGTGACGCATTATTTGGAGAAGTGGGCTGATAAAACACAAGAACAAAGATATACAGTACAAATACTTTTAGAATTTAGAAATTTAAATATTGTTAGTAAATGTACTCGTAAACATTCAAAAAAGATCCATTTAAACAAACAAATTCAAAAACTTTCCAATTTAAATTTATTAGATAGCTTTTTCTTTTTGTTTTGGCCTGTTTCACGAAATAGCCTAGTTAGGTGTTATAGCGAGAGACCTGAATATTTTAGCCCCTATTTGGTTAAAGCTCGAAAAGTATCGATGTTTGGCATTAGGAATCAGTCCTATAACAGTTTTTGTAATAGGATAGGTTTAGTGATTCTCGGAATGTAACTTTTTAAGCAAATATGTAAGGGCTAACGTTAAAGGGTCAACGATCTCGATGTCTCAAAATTCAAACGTGGAATTGTAAATTTGAAAGAGTATTTTAGAAGAAGAATACGCTAAAATTGTGATTTAAAAAACAGAAGCAGAAATACAGTGATTGTGTGAATTTAAATAAAATTAAAAATGTAAAAGAACAAAAACGATGCCACAAGTTTTTCAAATGTATGAGAACAAAATCGCAATACCAGTAAAATTGCGCCATTTTCACCACTGACACCACGCTATAGTTAAAACATCTATTTACTAACGTGAGCTATTTTGAGGTCAACGTACGATCAAGGGAAATTGTAGAGACAGGTCTTGAAAGGATTACGAGTGGCTTAAATTAATTATGAGTATAATTGTTTCCAGTAATGTGGGCTGAGACTGAAGTGGTCCACTTAGAAAGGAAGCCGATGAATGGGTTGGGCATTGGAGATGAAGGCTGAATAAGGCGTGTTTATTTAGAGTACTCTCCTCTATATTTCGATAAGTAGCTCTTTTCAACCTTTACCTTTTCATACATGATAATTATTATTTATATTTGAAAATATCCAAAAACTGATTTTGAATTTAAAACACGTCCTACTAATATTACAAGTGTGAAAGTATGGGTGTTTAAATGTTTGATGGTCAAATGTAATTTTTCTCTTTTCGCTATCTTACTCGTAACTCCAAAGAGCGACACAGTTTCGTGGTTGAGGTTCCAAAGATTCAAACGAAGAGCTTTGACTCCATTTTCGTAATAAGTACATCTAAACTTAGGAATGAGTTGCTTGAGTGGGTATTTTCAGATGGATATAATCTGTGTGTATTATTCTCACGTGGGGAAGGGGATGATCTCGGCAAAACTTACGTAATTTTTTTGTAAAAAATTGCGTTAATTCTGTCAGAAAACTGGGAGAAGTTGAGTAAAAAATGTGCAAAATTCTCACGTTAGGGGGTTGGACAAAATCTAACCAAGAGGGAAGGGGGTATCGAAAAATCGTCAAAACTACCTCACGTAATTTATGGATGCCCCCTTACCGATGTTTCATTGATTAGTTAGCTTACGTAAGTAACATGTCTGAATATGAGTAACAACTAGTCCAAGTCGCTTTTGACCAAACAATCGTTATTTATTCTTAAGTCTAGCGTGAATCGGTTTCTTCTTGTTTAACGTGCTCTATCGCATACAGCAGTTAAAATCTCTTTATAAGCAGGACAGCTCAATGCAGTAACAAATTAAATAAACTTTAGTGTTTTTGGTGGTAATGGCTAAAGTTTCGATGTAAGAAGCCCAGCGGCAAATAAATAGTAAGTTAACTACATCTTACGCCTACAGTCACTACTCGTCAGATATTTACCCAAAAACATTTCCATATTCTTCGTCTTCCGTTGTTTTCCCCCATTTTATGGTCCATAAAACACTGATTTGTGGCGATCTCATAGAAAGCATCAATTCCCCTCGTATTGTCGTGGGAACGGCTATTCGCACGTACATCTAAGAACGATTTGTCCCACAGTCTAAGGAAATGTTCAATTTATTACTGCTAAGGCATGAAATAGAATTTTCCCTTGCCAATAGTTTGCGACGAATTGACTGAAGACTAACTTTACTTATGAAAATTGGTGTGTAACAAACAATTTGATTTTATTCGCACCAGCTAATATTTTTCGAAGTTTAAACACTTCTGTCTCCGCTTTGGGCGTCTCTTGATTTGATTTATGGACGCATAATGCAACGCAACTATTTGTGGTTGTTGAAAAGTCGACATCACTGCTTAGCACTGTACTACGCGTAGTACGTGCAAAAAGTAGCCAACCTATGTATAATCCAAGATTGAATTAATTATATAGGAATTAATCTAAATTATTTTAACAATTTCACCCTCCCGTCGTATTACAATTATCATGAGAAGACTCGGTTGCAGTTGTGATAGAAATGCAACCGTGTTGGTTCGGGGGTCATTTGAATTCGATTCGGTCAAATCGTGGGTATTTTTTAAAAACTGGATTTGACAATTAACTTATTAAATTTAAAAATGAAGGACATACTACATACTTACATATAACGGACAGGCTATATAGCTCGTAGAACCGACAGCCGCTCGGGAGTAAAGGTCCTCGAGTGGCGACCACGCACCGGCAGACACAGAATGACGTAGTGTAGGACGGCCCCCCACACGATGGACCGATGATATTGTCTCAGTATATAAGTCGGTGGATGGAAGGGGGTACAAGACCGGTCATTGTGGAGTTCTTTGCGTGAGGCCTATGCCCAGCAGTGGACGTCTGCAAGCTGCAGATGATGATGCTGATGGAGCACACAGACTTACGAGGTATCTCTTCACTCTGACCTTGATTGCTACGTCTATGTACTGTGTAATATTTTCAATAAATGTCTCAATTCAGATGATTCAAATGGGTAAGTATGCTTGAGTATCAAGTTGAATTTTACTACTAAACTTAATACTTTGATCTACGAACCTTGTTTAAAGGCTTTGATGTGATTTTCAGTGCTCTCAACTCAGAACAATAAACTCTGAAATAGTCTTAAGATAATTTTCACTAAAGACGGTGTAAACATAAAACAAATAGATAAAATTGTACAATGATAAATAATTTATTAAGTAGTGAAAATAGTTGAAAACATTATTTAAGTCAGTTGCGCGCAGCGCTGCATAGCGAGTGCACGTATTCTTGTTTTTTCTATTGTTAACGGTACACATCTATATATTGTAGTTGACTTATACGACAAACACAATGGCCGAGGTCCAGCAAGGACCTTGGACCAATTTAAGCGACATGAGTGAAGACGACAGTGTAACTAGCAAAAAAAATGTGCTGAATGGAACCGAACCGACAGGCGCCGGCGCGAGCAGCACTAGCGCGGCAAGCCTTATCAGTCGCGCGAAAACATACAAGCGTCCGCGAGTGGAAAAGAGGGTAGACGAAGAAGGTTTCACACAAATCACGCGAAATCGAAAACAAGTTATTGAAAATTTTGAGGTCAGTCTATCTTCCTACAATGTATTGCCTAAGCAGATAGGATTAGCTAAATGGCTCAAAGCTGAGAAGATTAATGATGCAATACTTATTAAATATAAGAGCCCCTATAGAGTGGCAATATTATTTGAAAAAGAGAAGATGCAAATAAATTACTAGAAAATGAGAACCTGATTAAATATGGATATCGCTGTCATCTTACCAGTGAAGTCGGAATATCATATGGAATAGTTAAATACATTGAGCTTGAGCTTGTAGAACAAGAGATGTTAAAAGAATTCCGATGTGATTTTGATATCGTTTCTGTGAGAAGACTGAAACGTATGGATGGGTCAGGCGAGTGGGTTGACAGCGAAACGGTACGCTTTGGGTTTAAAGGAGCCACGCTTCCACAATACGTATACGGGTATGACTGTAGATTTAAAGTCGATGCTTATACATTCCCAGTAACCCAGTGTGGGTCGTGCTGGAAATTTGGACACACAACTCGTACCTGTCCGTTCAGGAAGAAAATAGTATGTCCAAAGTGTGGTGAAGGACATGCCAACTGTGAAGCTACAGTATCCTCCTACAAGTGTGTTAATTGTAAGGGTGCACACATGGCAATGGACAAGTCCTGTCCAATGTTTAAAAAAGAGAAAAGAATTCGATCGATAATGTCAAAACATAATTGCACCTACAAAATTGCATTGTCGAAATTTGTAGAAGCGAAACAAGAAAAATACGAAGAATACATACTACAACAGCGAGAAATAAACGAAAACAAAACATATAGACCGTTGTTATATAGTCAAAGTGTAGGAGCAAAAGAGATACAAACAGACGAACTTGTTGAAGAAAGCAGTGACACTTCTATTGAAAGTATATTGAAAATAGGGCAGACAAAAAGACGAAAAATTAAAAAGAAAAATAATAATAAGAAAGTTGAAATTCAAGTCAATAGAGAAGAAGTGAAAAAAGGAGTTCCCTTAAATAACGCTATTCATGAAGAAAATAGAAACAAAAGTAAATTTACAACATTTTTACGCAAGTCAAAAGAGATTATTTTATCGGAGGCGAGTTTAGAAGATAAACTACAACAAGTGTTAAAGTTTCTATTGGATGAAGTGTTATCTTTTGTTGTGAAAACTTTCAGTAATGGTGAAGCGTTAAGTAATTTTATAGGATTTTTAATAATGGATAGACACGCTCAAATCTTAAACAACTGCAGGGCACAGAGCTCTGTAGGTTCGACTGACCAATGCATAAACATTGCTCAGTGGAACGCGCAGAGCCTGACGCAAAACAAAAGGCTGGATCTGGAACTGTTCTTGATACGGGAAAAAATAGGTATTTGTATAATTAGTGAGACGTGGTTTGATGATCAAGACACACAGATTAGGATAAGCAATTACAACATTTTACGACACGATAGATTTGATGCTTACGGTGGAGTGGCCCTAATAATACACAAATCGATTAAAATACAGCCTTATTCCATAAATATTTCAAATTCAGGAATCGAGATTTTATGTGTCAAGGTCTTAAACTGTAAACAACTTGAATATATTGTATCACTGTATTGTACTTCCACGGTAAGAACTACACATCGTGACTGGGAAAATGTATTTTCGAAATTTACTTCGAAAACCATTGTGGCTGGGGATTTTAATGCACACCATACCAACTGGTCATGTAAAAATGATCGCAGAGGTCAAATGGTCCTTGATGCCTCTTTGGAACATTGTTTTATTTCATTAAATACTGGGAAGCCACCAGGGTAAAATTAGTGAATGGTGTACTACAAGAGACTTCTCCTGATATTACGTTTGTGAGTTCAGATATTGCAGTATACTTTAAATGGCAAGTTACACATGAAAATTTTGGCAGTGACCACCTAATTATAAAATATTCTATGCAATATTCTTGCACCCGTAGTTATTTAAAATGGCGGAATTTTAAGTTAGCTAATTGGGAAACATATGCCAATCTAATTAAAAACAGCTTTGACAGGACAGTAGTAGATGAAAATAACATCCAGTCTAGTTATGATCTGTTTATTAACAACTTAAACTATGCCGTTAATGAAAGTATACCTTTAATAAAAATATGTACAGATCCAACTAAAAATTTCACCCAAAACCTTACTGGTCGCCAGCTCTATCTAAAGCTATTGCTGAACGGCGATTGGCGCTAAAAAACTTTCGGCGTAATCCTACTCCAAATAACTTAGACATACTAAATACCAGAATCTCTGAAGCTCAAAAAATACACAGACAAGCACGCTCAAGTAGTTGGCAACGTTTCTGCAGTAGCATTAACGAAACGGTTAATTTATCAGAGATGTGGCGACACATGCGTTGGGTAAAAGGTGTAAAAAGAGACCGTGTTTCTGTTTCTGTAGATAATAAAGAAAAGCTATTATACAGCTTAGCTCCTGATTTTGTTCTACCACAAATGCCGTCCTTTCAAAAAAATAATAAATTAGAAAGTGAATTCTCTATAGAAGAACTACAGAATTGCTTAAAAAAAAAAGACACCGCACCAGGAGAAGATCAAATCACGTATTCTATGATTTACTATCTACCATCTGAAGGGAAATTATTTTTACTCCATATATTCAATGCTATTTTTAAACACTCAATACTGCCTCAGCAATGGCGCAATATAAAAGTTGTACCAATTTCAAAATCTAATAATAACAGTAATGAAATTAAATTCAGACCAATCTCGCTTATATCTTGCATTTGTAAAATTTTCCATGTAATGTTATGTAAACGACTTGAATGGTTTATTGAGTCAAACAAAATTCTACCTTCATTTACAAGTGGATTTCGGAAGCGCCAGTCTTCAATGGACTGTGTAGTACGTTTGGTGTCTAACATTCAGGTAGGGTTTTCTAGTAAACTAACAACTCTTGCAGTTTTTCTAGATGTTCAAAATGCCTATAATGAAGTGCTGATTGATAAATTGGTAGTAGTATTAGATAGTTTAAATATAGGCACGCAGATTTGCAATTATTTATGGTCCTTCCTGACTCAAAGATGTCTCAGAATACAAGACAGCCCAGAAGAAGAAATGTTAAGTAGATGGACAGGAAGAGGGCTGGCACAAGGGGATCCAATATCTCCCATATTGTTTAACATTATCACCCACAGGATATGTGAAGGGCTAGAGAATGTATCTGCTTTACAATACGCAGATGATTTTGTATTCTTTAATCAAAATAAGAACATTGACCGCAGCGCTTTGTTTATTCAGAATACCTTAGACTCAGTGGTGCGTAGGTTAAATTTATTTGGGCTACCTGTTTCTCACACAAAACTAAGTGGTGCAGCTTTCAAAGGGACAAGGAGTACTCCCAGTTCGTTTAGACATTGACAGCTACCAAATCGAATCTGTACAAACTATTAAATATTTAGGCGTTTGGTTGGATAAGCGACTTACATGGAGCAAACATATCAATGAAACCCGAGCTAAAACGCTTAAGATGTTGAATACTTTAAAAATATTAGCAGGCGCTTCATGGGGTATACATCCCAAACATTTAAGGCGAATGTATATTTCTTTGATACGAAGCAGAATTGATTACTGTAGCTTTATTTATGACTCATCAGCAAAATCACACTTGACGAAATTAGATAAAATTCAAAATGCTGCAATGCGAATAATCGGAGGATTTATTCGAACCACGCCCATACACGTTATGCAATCTGAGTTATGTATCCCGCCGCTAGGTTTAAGACGTCTATATCTGGCCACAAAATATATCCTTAAAGTACAATCCTTATCAGATACATTAACTATTTCACCACTTACTAAGCTAACACTTCTCTGCGACAATAGATATTGGCAAAAAAGAAAAACCATTACTTGTGTCTGTCTTTAAAGAAACAAAATCTGAAAAATGAATTCTAGTGAAGCATCGAATTTATTTAGTTTGGAGACTTGGATGTCAAATCTTAATACTAATTTTATTAAAACAAAAATAGACGGGATACATGAACCAAAACGACAATACGACAATGAACTATTGCTTTCTACTTCAATACTTATGTTGAACACTACTTATCAAGACTTTTATAAACTATACACTGACGGTTCAAAGACCAGTGATGGGTGTGGTGCTGCTTTTACGTACCCAGCCGCAATGTTAAAGAGAAGTACAAAATTGTATCGGATTTTAATTGTATTATGAACGTGGAATTATTTGCAGTTTCAGAGGCACTGTCTTATGTAACATCTAGGCCCGAAATAAAACAGGCTGTAATTTTAACCGATAGCATGAGCGCTTTACAACATATCGCTCGTTGCACTTCTGGTGCCAGAAGCGCTACCGTAGCATATGCTATTATAAAGAAGACCTTGCTTCTTTTAAATAAAGGCGTAAATCTGAAGCTGCAATGGATTCCATCTCACTCGGGTATTAGAGGAAATGAAGAAGCTGATCAGCTTGCAAAGGCAGCCATATCAAATGGAATGGAAGTGTTTCTTATGCCGGAAAGTACAGACATCTTACATAAATATAAAAAAAATATATATGAAAAATGGAAACTGAGTTTTGGCAACATATGTTCTGAAAAAGGCATTTGGTATGGGACTTTGCAGGCTGAACCCCTTCGAATACCTTGGTTTGTAAATAGCAATATTAAAAGAAACCTCATTGTTATTGCTCATAGGCTTCGCTCTGGCCACATGCCACTTAATAACTTCGAGTACCTGATGGGTAGGGCTGAATCCCCTGCCTGTTCTCTCTGCGGAATCACAGAGGATGTATCCCATCTTCTGGTCGCTTGTGGACGAAGCGAGCAAATGAGAACATTTTTCGCCAGAGAATATGGTACTAACCCACGAGATGTGGGCATGTTTCAGACAATCCTAGCTGCACCCCAATGTGATGCAGCGAGGATCTTGTATACCATAGTGTCTGTTATACTTGAGAAACGTAGGGAAGAAATAATTTGAATGATTGAGAACTTAAATAGATATGTATACATTAAGACGGCATTTGTAATCATACAAAGTTATGTAAAACGGGACTGACATGATCGCTCAGCGACCAAAGTCCCAAAAAAAAACAAAGATAAAAAAAAAAAAAAAAAAATTATTTAAGTGTTTAGAATTCATTTATTATGTAACATTCATCATCATGGGCAATATCATGTCATGGACAATGTATTCAGTGAAATTATAGGACATAGAGAAAAACAATCTTATATACCTGGGTGACGAGCGCAATGTAGTGCTAGGTAATGATTTGGACTCTTCATGTTGCAATACCTACGTGTCACTGTGTTGTTATGCTTACCACCAGGCACTTCGTATCGTGTTTTGTCTCGTTACTATATTAAAAGAATAATTTTAAAAAACTATCAAATTCTGAATCTAATAAACAGATTAGATTAGAAGATCACTTATATTTGTATCAAAGTTTCCTTAATATTCATAAAAAATAATAAAAAACATAATATCTGAAACTTTCTAATTAAGTGCGTTTTCAAACTGTTTTCGAGTGACTGAGTCCTCGCTCGGCATCAAATGAAGTTAGTTAGTGAAAGTGCGGTCGCTGCAACAATTTACTAACCTACGAGTTTGATTATTCCCTGTATATACAAGGTCGATGGGTTCGAGAACTTTCCATGTGAATAGATAACTGTTTTGGAGTTAAAAGTCGTTGTACCGCGGTTAATACGATATAAGAGTTCCAGCGCGTTTAGATTCATCATCATTATCAGCCTATATTTGTGCGGGTAATACGTCTCTCATACGACACATAACCATAACACTTTTTAGTCCTCTCTTTTAATGGACATATCGGAAAATATACCTTTACTCCAAACCTTATTGCTGAGTTTGGCTTAGAATGTGTAGTGTGAAAAAGACCATGGTGGCCTAGTGGGCAGAACGTGACTTTCGCAATAGTAAGGTTCTCGTTCCACAAAAAGGCGACATCGTTTCATGGTTGATGTTCCAAAAACACGAACGAAGCGATTTGACACCACGTTTGTGATAAGAACGTCTAGGTTGTGGAATGCGTTGCCTGAGTGGGTTTTCCCCGATGGTTACAATCTTGGTGTCTTCAAATCGAGAGTGAATCGGTTTCTTCTAGGTAAGCACGCTCTATCGTAGATCGCATCATCGCTTAACATCAGGCGAGATGGTGGTCCTATTCTAGTTAAAAAAAAAAAAAAAAAAAAAGGTCCTAAGAACGAATCCCGGTTGCAGCTCGGAGTGTTTTTCCAACAGTAGATTACAAGTAAAACCAATGGCTTAAACGGAAAACAGCTAGGAAACCAGTATATTCTAAGAACTTTTCAGGGTCATGCGTCGTCCGCCAACTCGCACTGGGCTAGCGGCATGGTGGATTATGGTTTTGAGTCTCTCCATGCGAGAGAAGCTTTCAAGTCCCAACCGTGGTCTGGCTGCTCCTTCAGTCACAATGTCTGTGGCTATCTTGTGACCACGTTTCTCTTTATGTAGTGTTTTTAATCTCAGAATACGACTTTTCATTGCATTTACTTGATTGTTAGATCATACAAATCATCCTTTCATTCCCTGTCACGGGCGCGGGCGGGAAAAGTTTTTACGTTCAGTTCCTTATAACTAGTAACTACGACGAATCTCGGATTCCAAAGGCGTATCCATATTTCATATTCTTAAAAAGCGATCTAAAGTTGCTGCAACTTTTCTGTTTGTTGAAACTTAGACCTCATTTTTAGGCTTTTAAGAACTTGTAATTAAACTAGCGACGCACTCCGGCTTCGATCATACAATAGAAATTATGGGGCAAGAACTTACATCATCAATGATGTGAGAGAAATCCATCAATATTTATTTACTTGTCTTACATCTACAGGTCTGGGTCTGGGTGGTGAGCGCAGTGCAGTGCTAGGTAATGATTTGGACTCTTCATGTTCCAATAGCTGTGTGTCACTGTGCTGCTATGTGACAGCTATGTTGTTTACCGTCAGGTAGATGTCCTGCTCGTCTCGTCACTCTTTATTTAAAAAAAGGTGACGAGCTCAGTACAGTGCGCGCCACTGATTTGAAATCGCCATGCTCAGCTGCATAGCACTGTGTTGTGTTATGCAGTAGTGTGTTGTGTGGTAGACATGTTGTTTTTTTATGGTACAAAGTAACAAGATGAGTATGTCATGGGTCTGATCGTAAGAAACACGCCATAACATTAACACACACAGTGAAGAGCACAAATCACTACGTAACACTACACAGGGTTAGTCATCCCGTTTGTTTTATCTCTTCGCGCTGTTTTTTTTTTCGGGAAGCATTGCCTTTCAAGCTTGAATAGTAATGTTTACATGTGACTGCTTGGCGGGGGAATAACTAGCCAAGTTGTGGTATGTGCTATCACTATAAATCTGCTTATTGTCAGGATTCCTGTCATTTTCTATACTATCTATACTAATATTATAAAGAGGAAAGATTTGTTTGTTTGTTTATTTGTAATGAATAGGCTCCGAAACTACTGGACCGATTTCAAAAATTCTTTCTCCTTTGGAAAGCTACATTATCCCCGAGTAACATAGGCTATATTATATTTTAAAAAAAAATAGGAATCCTTACTAAAACTCCAATAATGTAACATAAGGTGTAAAAAAAGACCTGCGAAAACTATTGATGATAGAACAAAATCATTTACTACGACTTTGCAGAACTCATCATTATCTACAAAAAGTGTCGCGACAGCATATGTCTAAATATTATAGTTATTATGTCACAGTAAGCAGTTTTTTATTCTAAAATATTAATTTATGTATGCCGCCTCTTGAAAAGGCTCTTCATTTGTACCTTGGTATTAATCCTTATCAAAATAAATTACTTTATATTCAAGACGGCTTTAATACCTTTTTATAATTTTTACATTTCATTCGGAAGATATCACGAGTTTAAAAATGCAAGTATTAGAAAAAGTCGCGTGGTTGTCGCTCACCGCGCTCAGCTAGCCAGCATGCGATGTAGGCTCCATGTAACTGTCACTGGGGTACGGGGGGGGAGTCAATGTAATAAAATAAAGTGCCGCGCGGCTCACTCGCGCGATCGGCTCCCTACGCAGCGGTCGTGTGCGTGATCCTATGATTTTAGCTTGAAAAAATTTTGAATTCGTTTCGTAGGTAAATAAGTGCTTATAGGTTTATGGGTATTTCTGTTCAGCAAAAATTTAGTAAAGGTAGTTTTCTAAGCCCATATTTTTAATTTTCTTTCAATAAGTACCTACTACTTACCTGATAATAAATATTATATTTTAATTATTCAAACCGCTTAGTACTTCATATCGTTCAATAAGCAAAAATTTAGTAAAAGCCTGTTTAATTATTTATTTCCTTCTATTTTTCATTTTATAATGCCCAAAAATTCCAAAAAGATCAAGATCTCAACTTTCTAAACATAGTTCCCAGGCGAGGGCAATAAGAATACGGCGTAATGAGGAATCTTCATCAGAAACTGAAAATCGCCTTGCAAGTCGGAGAGAATACGCGTCGCAATCGCGTGCTAGAGAGTCAAGTATCGAGCGTTCGCAGCGGCTTGCTGAACAAAATTTTATCACTGGCCCAGCAGCTGGTCAACTAGCTCAAATACCGAGCATACCGATGATTCCAACTGATCTGCCAATCCCTTTTAAACGACTTCAGTTTCCGGTGAAATCATCTTTCACGTTAACTATTAACAAGTCCCAGGGCCAAACCTTCGAATTATTAGGATCGACCTACGAAAAGAATGTTTCACTCATGGCAACTGTATCACGTGTTGGCCTACCACGTGTTGGAGCTCCTGAAAATCAATTTATTTTGCTGCCACAAAATAAAACTACTTCAAATATCGTTTACAGGGAAGCTCTGACTCACTAAAACTAATGGCTTTTGTTTTGTAAATAATATTATATATGTATAAAATTTTAAAATAAAAAATACAAAAAAAACATTAATAAAAAAAATCATAAAAAAAATTCAAATTTCCTTTATAATTTTACTTTTTTTTTGACACCCGATACAAAAAAAAGGGTGTATGTGTGTGTGTATGTACCCGTGCGAAGCCGGGGCGGGCCACTAGTATTTTATAATTCAGTACAAAAAAAAATTTGACGAAGCTTATTAATTATTTTGCGAAATTACATTGATCTATGTTTTACGCACAGATTTTCAAATAAGTTAATGATCTAATATGAAAAAAAACTCACAAAAACATATCTACTTGAAGTACATTATGTTTATGTAGGTATATAAATTTGTATTTCAGAGATAAATTAAAGATGTAGCTATGTTAATATATAAAAATGTACAAAACAAGAACAATATTCTTGAAATACATAGGCTTGTTATCCTGACCAATATTGAAACTTGAACTATTCTCAAACTTACACAGAAAAATATAAGGTTGAAACTCATTTGAAGACAAATTGTTAACAACTAGATATAACTGGTAACAACAGATTACTTGGAATAACCAATTGACCCGTCCCCATTGGAGGCTCGATTAAGGTCAGAACAACACTAGCGCTTATACTCTCTAACTGTTATCCTAAGGGACCGAGGTGCCAAGTACTTGTAACAGTGTAAAAACTACAGTAGGCTGTTTTTGGGGTAAGTACATTTTACAACTATTTAAACAAGAATGTCACATATTTATAACATTTAACTAGCTACCGAAATGTTCAAGAAACGAGATGTACAGCAAAAAAAAAGTATATGTAATATAATATCTATTGCATCATCACAAAGCCCAACATTCCCTACATTGTTGGGTTATATGCCTCTCCACACCAGCAGTATTTTTGCAAATTGTCATTTCATCTATATAGTCTTGGGGCATTTTACATTACGTTTACATGTTATGTCTATTTATACCTCCATATTTATCAATTTGCTATTGGCCAACTTTGTTTGCTATTCGAGTAACTTCATCAATGGCTAAGTTGATCTCGATATTTTATTTACCATAAGTAAATATTAGTTTTACCATAGGTATTTATACTAACAAACATGGTTTATGTCTTGCTTATTTCGTCAGTCTATCTACCTATACAAATTTGGAAACTTTGTCTGACAGCCAGCTTTTATTTTATAAAAAAGAGTATCGCGACCACAAAATAAACATATCGATGGCTAACGGCCGAAATGGGATAAGCGCCATTTTTTGAGGTATGGACTTATATATATGGTTAGAATCGCCGTTTTTTTCTGCGTCGTTTGGTCTGGGTTACATGCTTCTAAGTGAAACTTTTTGTCGTTTAGGCAGTAGTAAAAACAGGAGACGAAGCCACTTTTTTTTGTTATAAGCGACACATTTTTTTTGAGAATTTTAATTTTGGTTGTTAATCGATAAATATTTTAAAATATTGGACTTAAGCTTTTTGTCGCTGCTGTAAACTTTTGTTATTTAAACGTTAACCTTTTTTAGCTGGAAAGAAATATTTAGAAATATGCGTTTAAGTAAATAGGCCATAAAGAATTATTTGTAGAATTCCATTTAGTCTTTTATGCCTATTATTTTATTAACCATATTTGTCGGTTATATAGTTAGGCCACATTAATTAGATTTTATTTTGGAGTTTAATATTTATTTCGTTGTTGATAACTAGATAACAAAATGGCGGTTACTACATTTTGCCCCCTTTGAAAACTTAGTAATGTATTGTCGCTTAGTCTTTTTTTGCTACCGATACTTAAAACAGTTCTGGTGCTTAGATAAAAAAGCAAAATGAAAAGTTATCCTTATAACAATTGATTTTAAGTGAAAATGTCGTTTACGTAATCAAAAAGAGTTGAAAACGTCGGTTCGGTCGGTTCAAACGCCAACACGCCGAGCTTCAGTAGCCTGAACACAAACAAAACAACAAAAAAACTGAATGCTATAACCATTTTTTAAAGCTCGCCAAAACATTCATAGAAATGACCCTAGCACTTTATGTGCTAGTTTTGTTCTCCAAAAGGTATTTTTAAGAAACTCCGTTATTCGCTTGTACTTGTATTATCATTTATTTCCACAAACGTACATGGGTACAACATCATTTGACAAAGCCATCAATTATTGCTGCCGACCATCTTTCGGCCCTGATGAGAAGAAGAGAATTGAATCTTGTATGCCAACTACCAGACTATTTATATGAATGTTATTAAACTTCGTAGGTTGGTACACTGTAAAATAGCTGCTTGCAGGATGGTAGTTAAGAAACGAATAGTTGGTAGGTTGGCACTACCGGAATTCAACACAAGTGTTGCCATGTTTAATAATGTGAAATAATAAAATTCGACTAAATTACGAATCAAGACTAAAAATCATGACATTCGGCCATCCGACCACGTGTTGCCTCCCGGCATACACTAAATAATCTCATATTATAATTGTTTGTGAACTAGTGAATAATAAATACAATTTCAAATGTGCTAACTTACAAAAGTACTAAACATAACATAGGTACCTACATAATATATCAATGACAAGTACCTAAATAACAATGAATTATTGCTCAACTGTTCTTATCCCAAACTAATTTTTTTTTATGTCTTATCAACGCCATAAGTAATATATGTAATGTATAACAAATGATTCGACTATTATCCAAATATGTATCTTGAACATTTTATTAAACAATTGTATGGAAAACAAATGTAAGTTTTATTTTACATGAGGGAATTGCACATATATGTATATATGTATGTACACATAATGTATTGTGCAACAAGTAATTTGCTAAATAGTGTCCAAAGAGACATTACAAAAAATATATTAAGTAGGTACAATAATTCAGCGAATTTAACAATATTTCAAGTAAGGCATAAATAATAACTAAGTTTCAAGCCGTTTAACGTCAAAATAAATTATAAACTTCTTTATTTGCGAAATTGATAATTACAAGATCTGGAGTGTTCACATTAAGAACTCCATAATCAACAAAGAAGTTGGAAATCAACCTTAAGGCATGAAGACAAACGTCACTACTATAAAGCTGCCCATTCAAGGGCTATCAATTTTACATTATTATTATCTACATTCACATAATTATAAATTGTTAATTTATTTGTAACAAAACAATGATAATGAACGCATTGCAGCAATAACTTTAGCAATGACAGTAAGGATACAAATGTTCACGAATAAGTAAAAGCTTACAAATCTGAATCCAAGTTATTAATGTAACCAATGCCTATACTCCAGCAATAAAGATGATTTGATTAGAACTCTTATTGGAACAACCATCAGAACTATGATTAGTTGTAATTATCATTTACTACTACTACTCTAATCTCAGGGACAGACACATTTTAAATAAATTGCCAAACAAAAAGTTTGATTTGATCGTTTTGGATACCTATCAAGGCTTATTTGGTATTTAGTTTGCTGTAAATCTGAATTTGTTGCATTTGTTGACATATTACATTTCTTAAATAGCCGGGCATTTTAAACCCAAACAGTTTCTGTCGCCATTGTTTCAATGCGCTCTATCACGTTATTATTTACACTCACTGAATCTTGCTCAAGCACTTGCTCCAACCGCGCTCATGACTACCACTATTTTATCCAGTTAAATAGTTTAGTCTGATAGAGCCTTTCTGCTTGACAGTTTTGTTTTATCATCAAAATCTGGCTAGAGTAATAAGATTTTGGTTCCTAAATCTTCTAACCTGTTCCCGTTCAGCGTGAAAAGACTGTAGGAGGGGCAATAAGCTACGGATTTGTTATGTGTTAATCTTATCTTTATAGTCTGGTCTACGTCACCCTCTATTTCTCCTAAATTAGAGGATAAACAGTCACAATAATTCTGCAATAACTGATACAAATTTTTGAACTACTTAGCATTAAATCCAGGGCCTGTCTTTGTCCTTCCTGTTGAGAGGCTCTAGTTGATCTGGGTGTTTAATATGCTATTTACGTCACACTTTGTTCGGTAAACATAGCTAGTAAGCGTGATGACTCATTTTGATTTAATGTCAAAAAAAAAGGCTACTCAATAAGTGACATATAGGTGAAAGAATTACTTTGTTACCTATTTAAAATGAAAACTTCCCATGATATCACGTTTTTTTTTTAAATCACAATTTTGGTATTTCCCAAAACACTACTAAACGTGACGTCACAGACCGGTACTTTCCATGCACCGCGCGCAAAGTTTCCATGTCAGCTATATCAAATGTTGCGTTTAGGAAACTGGTTTCATAACAAAAGTCACTCTAAATTGAATGGTTTATCCAATGGTAAATACATTTTCTAATAATTTCCTACTTTTAAAACAGACCTCCCATTGCAACTTTGAATGATCATAAAATAAGTTAAACAAAAGACATCAAAATTAAAGTTGATACGTATCTTATTCTATTTACAGACGGTCATTACATCAAATAGTTCAACATAATTTCAGGATCAGTCATGTCTATTGTCAAGAGTGTTGTGTTAGTGTGCATCATGCGGAGATAAGTATTTTATCACGGCTGCTCTCTAGCCACCATGAACACTGAATCCGCCTAAAACAGACTACTCGTATTCCTTTCCAGGTTCAAAGTGTTCACCGGGGTGCACTGGAAAACTGCTCGGGTTTACCATACTATTAACGTGTGTACTATCAATATGAAGTTTTAAAGAGCTTGAGCATTGTCCGATAGAATATCCTTGTTCGGACATTTGTAAAACAAGAGCTTAGTCCAATTTTTCAAATCAGTAACGCAAAGCAATGCCATAAAATGTTGGTCCATTAGCAAAAGTGTTTGGAAAACCATCAAAACCTCAATTGATTATTTAATTGATCTGAACATTTATGTACGTCCCACCCGGTTGCAACGATTGCACTTAATTATTGGTCTAGAACATTTGAAGTATGAATGCCTTTGGAACAGCAACTATAGCATGCTATTATGTTAAATCTAGAGTTAATTATACTAAGACCAGGATCTGTTTATTTTCTTAATAATGGTTGTAGTGTTATATTATTTGAATAAGTTTGTAGTTTTGAAATTAAAGAAAACAGAACACGTGTTTCGGCTTAAAATAATGAAGTACTTGTGCTCCGTTACTAATTGATCGATTGTATACTCCCTAAATTACATAATTATTAATGTACCGCTTTTTTTTTTGCCAGTAATCTCATCTGTGTACTAGACTTCAGTTTGCCATAAAATACCTATTCGTGAAGATTCTTATCATTGCGTGAAGTTAGATATAGTAATTTTGTTTTCTTTCAAAAGTTAACCACAATGTTCTTCACTTGGGGAAGTTTTCAGCAGTTTATTCTGCCATTCCTCGCAAGTGAAAACAACTGTCGTCCAGGACTCGAACCATTTCTTTGCTAATTCATCTAATTTTAATACCATGTTTTACGAGAAATGTATTTTATTTTGATTGTCATTTCAACCGTATACACTTGTTGACTTGACTTGTTCTTATCCAGAAATCAATGGTTTGAGCTCTGTTTTTTGGCTCCAAGTGTGATGAAACACGATCACTTACAAGTTTTTCTTGATTCAGACTTAACATATTAACATTTACAGCTTACTTGTTTTCTTCCGGATCTTTAGAGGTGGCGAGAGTTCATTACTAGAACAGGTCTGAAGAATATCATCAAAAAATGGCATCAGAATCCTTCTCCTCTTCTTAGTCCACCGCCACCCATGTCGTGTACCCGGGAGTGTAACCACATCGTCTTCAGGCATCCTTGTACTCACTGAAATTGAAACGTAATTTCCGACGTAATCTGTTTTCGGACCAACAGTAACACAGTCTGAGATATCTAATTATGCGATTCATTTGGTTTTTTTTTTATACGAACATTAAGATTTGGGCTAGTCTTAAAATTGTGTTTTTCACGAGTTAAACCTTGGGATGCATATAATTGAAAATTACAGTTTACATGACAATAATGATTCTGGTTTGTTTTTTTTTTTTTTACATGAATATTAAACCGTTAACAACATAACATAAATGATTATTAAACCGTTCATAAACTAAAATAGAACTAGCTGCCTAATCAGTCGGCTCAGCTAGCTATCAAGCACTAGCGGTACCTACGCTTTCGCTTTTCATAGGTAAACATAATAGGTACATATAGTCAAGCTCAGACTTTTATGTAACCCTGTAGTACAACATTATTTATGTAGTGTCCGTTATTCGGAAAATGAAATATTAAAGAATTCGATGCAACAAACAATCAAATCTTTCTCCTTATAATATTTGTAACCAGTATAGAAAATAATTTATTTTAATAAATTACCTGTATAACCAATCAGTAGATCTGTAAAAAAGAAGTTCTAATTTTGGACTAATTACATTTGTTAATCTGTAATAAAAATTTTAGGCACATTAAGCATATATTTTACTCTGTTACATCATGGGGTAATATGGATTAGTCTTCTAGCGAGAAACATACAGCTCACAGTAAACTATCCAGCAAGGCACATATTCGCTCATAGTCAGTTACCCAGCGAGAAACATACTCGCTCATAGTCAATTAACCAGCGAGAAAAATACTAGTTAATAGTCAATTATCCAGCGAGAAACATACTCGCTCATAGTCAATTATCCAGCGAGAAACATACTCGCTCATAGTCAATTATCCAGCGAGAAACATACTCGCTCATAGTCAATTATCCAGCGAGAAACATACTCGCTCAACTAACTATCCAGCGAGAAACATACTCGCTCAACTAACTATCCAGCGAGAAACATACTCGCTCAACTAACTATCCAGCGAGAAACATACTCGCTCAACTAACTATCCAGCGAGAAACATACTCGCTCAACTAACTATCCAGCGAGAAACATACTCGCTCAACTAACTATCCAGCGAGAAACATACTCGCTCAACAACTATCCAGCGAGAAACATACTCGCTCAACTAATCTATCCAGCGAGAAACATACTCGCTCAACTAACTATCCAGCGAGAAACATACTCGCTCAACTAACTATCCAGCGAGAAACATACTCGCTCAACTAACTATCCAGCGAGAAACATACTCGCTCAACTAACTATCCAGCGAGAAACATACTCGCTCAACTAACTATCCAGCGAGAAACATACTCGCTCAACTAACTATCCAGCGAGAAACATACTCGCTAACTAACTATCCAGCGAGAAACATACTCGCTCAACTAACTATCCAGCGAGAAACATACTCGCTAACTCACTATCCAGCGAGAAACATACTCGCTCAACTATCCAGCGAGAAACATACTCGCTCAACTAACTATCCAGCGAGAAACATACTCGCTCAACTATCCCGCAATAGAAAAACAAACTCAAATTCAATTAACACAAATTAAAATAATAAAACAATTTATCAGGTTTTTATATAATCAGGAGTCACGGGTAACATTCCAAAACATTACGAAGTAATTGACCACTTCGTAAAAATGTAGGTATTTTTCTTTAAATAAAGTGTGAAATAATACTAGGTCCAATACAATTTTAACGAGGGTAGTCATAAAATGTTGACGTGCCGATAAAAACAAACTTTGGTAAAAGATAGGTGAGGTAGTAGAAAAATTAACAATCGCGATTTTCAATTGTGACGGGCAAATAACAGTAAATATCAAACATTCCAAGCCATCAGAGAGTAGCCCTGATCACGCAGTGAAATGCCCAATTTAATACGCATGCAAGTGTACGGCGAACACTGCCAAAGAGTAGCCTTGGCCGAGGATCAACGCACATCAAACACACAGTAATCTTACACATTATTACGCGTATCTCTTATCAAATCTCGATTTAAAAAATTGACAATTAACTATACAAAAATTGCAAAGAAAAACGACTAGCATAACACAGAACGTTTCAAACATTTTAGTGCTATCAGAGAGTAGCCCCGAACAAGCAATGAAATGTTCAATTCAAAACGCATGCGAGTGCACGATGAATACTGCCAAAGAGTAGCCTTGGCCGAGGATCACCGCACATCAAACACATTCATTTTGCACGCTATGTTACGCGTATCATTATCCAATGCAATATTAAAAAGAAAATCAAATATCTTCGTGGGCGTTGTATCAGCAATTCAACAAAGGAAAAATATGTTCACAAAGAATAACATTTTCAACATACCTTCGTTTCTGGTTTTGTTCCCTCTTCTGAGTTTTTAAGAAACTCCGTTATTCGCTTGTACTTGTATTATCATTTATTTCCACAAACGTACATGGGTACAACATCATTTGACAAAGCCATCAATTATTGCTGCCGACCATCTTTCGGCCCTGATGAGAAGAAGAGAATTGAATCTTGTATGCCAACTACCAGACTATTTATATGAATGTTATTAAACTTCGTAGGTTGGTACACTGTAAAATAGCTGCTTGCAGGATGGTAGTTAAGAAACGAATAGTTGGTAGGTTGGCACTACCGGAACTCAACACAAGTGTTGCCATGTTTAATAATGTGAAATAATAAAATTCGACTAAATTACGAATCAAGACTAAAAATCATGACAGTATTGAATACTCCATGTGGAGACAGTATGCTATTATTTTATTCCCGTAAATTAGCTGTGTATAATTTTTGTGTGTACCAAAATGGTACTCGTAGTAGCAATAAACATGAATTGCTACTGTTGGAATGAATGTAATGGTAAGAGAGGTGCTAACGAAATTTCAACAATACTTGATAAATACATACGCATAGTTGATGAACGTGGCTTAGTAAAATATGTGTTGCTTTACTCCGATTGTTGCCCTCGCCAAAATAAAAATAGGATAGTCATGGCAATGCTACATTCAACATTGCAAACATGCAATAACATTGAAACTATACAGATCAACTTCTTACTGACAGGTCATACATACATGCCTGTTGATTCTGTACATGCCGTTATAGAAAGAAACATAAAAATAGCATCATTTACGCACCTTCACAATAGTACACAATATTTACAAAAGCAATACAAGATCCAGAAACGTATAAAGTGGATTTTTTACAGTTTAAAGACTTTAGTAGATGGGATTCAATCAGCGAAAAATATTTCAAAGGGAATCTAACTGGTAAAATAAGTAAGATGCGCGTTGTTACATATCAGAAAAAGAGAGATGACGTAATTTTTGTTAAAAACTCGATGAATGACGATGCCGAATCCTTTTGCGTGGAAGTTCAACCAAAAATTAAGATGACTCCACCAGCATGTTATAAGTCTCAAATTCCTTTATCAAAGCTAAAACATGATGATTTACTTAAACTTTGTAGAGATAACGTGATTCCTCATTTCCTTCAAAATGAATGAAACAGCCTTATAAGCTCTAACAATGTGAAGGACACACTCTCTGAGTCGGATATCGAATATGAGTAAGAGAGAAGGTTTATGTTACTTCACATACTGCGATATGTTTATTGCATAAGTCAAAGACTTGAGAACTTTTTGACATGGCTAGTGTACTTGTTATTTTATAATCTTTGATTGTTTTAAGCGTTGTCCTTTTTGTGTTTGTAAGCTTAGCCTCATAGACCTCTATATTATTTTTAAGTTAACTTGATCTTAGATACTTTATACTAAAACTGTTATTATTGTTGTTAATACGAGCAACTGTTATTAATAAGTACTGTAGCTACTGTGTTTAAATAAGTGTTTTAATTTTTATGGCTGTTAAAAACAGATTTGATTCTTAAAAGTATTATTTCTTCCTTACTTAGAACTCTAGGCCAAGCCCAAAATCTTCTCTCATTCTGTCTAGATATCAACCTAATGTTCAAAGTATTAACACATCAAAATACATCATAAAAATAATCAAACGAATAGGCGCGATATTGTCAAATTTGAACTTGATACAATTTTCCATTCAGTCAATTTTCATTCGACAGCCGGTTATACCATATTTCCTAATTTTATTTCCCAAAACTCATACTAGTGCTATTTTGCTTCAGCTTAAATAGAGTAAAAGATGTAGTTATATCATTTTAACTGGAACGGATTCATATTGCAATTTCATTTACGACATTTTGGCTGTTTGCAATTAGAAGTCATTTTAGGATAAGCGACAGAAAATAGTGTTTACAGGCTAAATATTAAAAACATAACAATGCCATTCAATAGCTAGTGTCTTAAATATCATGTATACAAATTTCTAGACTTTCGGAAGCTATACTTTAAGTTTTATGATTTTTTTTAATTTTATTTGAACTTTAAATCACTCTCCTCTAAAATTCAACCAGTGGCGCTTATCCCATTTCGGCCGTTAGCCATCGATATATGGCATTCAATAGTTTAGGAAATCCACGAGTTACACCGCGGACGGTAGTAGGTAATTATAAAAAAAAATGTTTCAGAAACGTTATTTTCGTTGTTTGACAAAGTGACATGAACATTAACTTAAGTTGGTTTACTGTTTCGATCTCAACTGTATGTAGCCTGTCAAATCATTGTCAGTTCAGTAACCTCCAATTAAATTGAGTGTTTTGCAATTTTTATCCCGTGTACCTATTATCAAATGGTTTCAATTATCGCTTCTAAATAGCTTCGTTGTTGTTTCTGGGGATTAAGGTTTTGTTAATTGCGCTTAATGACCACTGAAATTGGGGATATTCTGGAGTAGTGCTAATGAGAGAGGATACAGTTTATAATTTTCTTGTGGACTCATTTTGAATTGAATTAGATGAGTAGATCTAAATTTAATGTGTTGTAAAGTAAAAACTGCGATGATGTGTTATCATAATATATCTAAATATTAATATATAAGTTTAATAAGACGGCTGGTTTGATACTTAGATAAGAGATTATTACCGCAGACTTATTTACTAAGTATATTAATAATGTTAGTATAAGACAGATAGATAAATTCTTTATTGCCTACACTTAGCAAATACAAAGAAACTTAACATATAAATTTAAAAGTACTGTAGTGTGTTTGCAAATTGTGTGTGCAAATGGTGTTTTTTTACTAAAATCTCTTCCAGGCAATCGTTGGATGGAAAAGGAGACAAAACGAGAGAGGATAATATCTATATATTATATCAAGTGTTAGGAACTCAGCAATTGGTTACGTAACAAAAGATCAGATTAGAGTTTTAAAGGCACATCTAATTATAATATTTTACAGCAGACTTTTGTTCTCCTCACGTTACGGCCTCGTGATATGGGCTAGCGTTTTAGGTATTGTGGGAATTTAATACAGTCGTGTTACAGGACGTGATTCATTTAATTTTTATTAACAATGATGTCATGGTAGTCAGAAGCCTGTAGATTTTTAGCAAATATTTATCTGGAAACTTGTCAGTTTCGATATCTCTATTCACCGTTAAAGCCATTTGTAATTTTATGCTTGTACTCGTATATTAATAATATTTGTACATTTATTGAAAAAAGTTTGAAATAGAAAGTCGAGATTTTCATCTTTGAATTACGATTTCACAATATGTGAACACTAATCATAAATCAATGTTTAGTGTTCATTTGATGATAGTTTGTATTTATAGAATATCGAAAATCAAATTTTCATATTTATATTACTAAGTAAATTTATTATAGTTGATTTTTAATTGATTTTAAATGCTTTATTTATAATCTGTTGTCACGCGACGCAAACACAAAAAATATGGATGATTACATCACTAACCGCAAAACAAGCTCTCGAAAACTGACTAGACTGTTTACTTCTCTGCACTATTATTATAGTTTGCGATCTTAGCTCATCTAGCATATTGCAATTTACTAATTTTTTTCTATAGTTTAGGCATCAATCTTTAAATTGTTAACATCCCTATTGTGCAACCGAACTTTTGTTAATAATGGTAAATGGCTTTGCACTGGGCCTCATCTCTCCTCATGTTAAGAGCGATAATGATAATAACCTATAAAAGTAAAAAAAAAAAAATGCGATTTACGGTGCAGTGTGCTTACCTAGAAGAAACGGATTCACTCTAAAGAGACGATCTTCTTAGCATTCCATGGATTCACCGTGCGGGTGCCGGGTCCATCGTGTGGCAGAGAGAGAGAAAACCCGAGTAGACCCCGAGACTTGGGACTCGGGCGTAGGTTTAAGGGGCCTCTTTCTGACGTACATCAACACTCACCTTCACTACTCGTTTTTCTCCCCCCTGCCCAGCTAAATCTGATATGAGCCTACTTACTAGTGCTGCTTTAGATACTCGTTCTAGTATTTAACAGTAATGTGCAAACATTACTGTGTTCCGGTTTGAAGGGCAATGTTTCCAGAGAAATTACAGGGCTTAGAGATATAAGATCTTAGATCTCTGGGTGACGAGCGCAGTGCAGTGCTAGGTAATAATTTGGACTCTTCATGTTCCAATAGCTGCGTGTCACTGTGCTGTTATGTGTCAGGCATGTTGCTTACCATCAGGCACATGTCCTGATCGTCTCGTCACTCTTTATTTAAAAAAAAAACTTACTGCACTTCTGGATAGGCCAAGGGACCCCAAAACTCAAGAACATATTTGCCAATAAAACCTCCATGGTTTTATTTATATAATATTAGATAAAAATCGTTGTGAGAAGAGCCCCATTTCCTTTGAATTGAGCTAATTTACTGAGAGCTTGTGATAATTTCCGGCGGTGTGATTGGAATAACATCGGCCGGGGAATGTTTCATCGTGGTCTGGAATATTCTACGATCTTTGTTGGGAGTTATATAGCAATACTATTACACAGATCTTCTGTATTGAGGCGAAAGGTACATTTTGTATTTTGCGCCAGCTATTAATATTATAAATGTCAATGACTGGCCTCGTGGCTTAGTGGGTAGCAACTCTGCCTGCGAAGCCGAGGGTCGTGGGTTCGATCCCCACCCAGTGCAAATATTTGTGTGATGAATTCAAATGTTTGCACTGTGTCTGGGTGTTTCTATTTATAATAAGACAGTATGTATTTAGAACTATATAAGTATTATATCAGCTATCTGGCCGCCATAGTACAAGCTTTGCTTAGTTTGGGGTCAGATGGTGTTGTGTGTGAATTGTCCACCAATATTTAAAAATTTAAAAAAAAAAATGTTTCGACTTTAGTTGCTCAATCACGTTGTAACATCTGAACAGATCGAGTTGAAATTTGTTACATAGGTTATGATCTGGAAGAAAACATAGACTACCTTTTATACTGGAAAAATAACGCGAACTGAACTACGTGGGCAAACCCGTGGGGAACTGCTAGGTTGTTATAATTTAATTTTCACCAAAATAAGAAAAAGCGACTTCAATTTGAAGTTAAACTTAGACAGTTGATTAAATTTCATATTTTTTGAGTTCAAATACGTCCTCGGGGTTATTATAGGGAAGTTTTAGTTTTTTGTTGATATCAAAAAGCGTCACACCGGTTTCAATACAATGTTTATGAGACCACGTCTAAGTATTTTCTATTAAACAAAAAAGTCAATAAAATGGATTCACAATTGGCGGAGCTACATACATACATACTAAAAATATATACCAATAATCGAATTTAGAACTTCCTCTTTTTACAAAGCCCACTTTATGTTCCCACAGGTGGGAATAGGGTCTTTTCTCGCATAAGAATCAGGACTATAATCCATCACCCTGACTAAATGATGGTTGTATGATGACACAGCCTCGAAAGATGTAGGTATTTATAGAACACTACAATGTAGCTATTTTACAGCTAATACTTATTTCGTGATCTGAGTTTGATAGATAGATATATACTTTCATTGATCACATCGTTAAGATTTAGAAACAAAGT
Source organism: Ectropis grisescens (assembly GCA_017562165.1). NCBI lineage: Eukaryota > Metazoa > Arthropoda > Insecta > Lepidoptera > Geometridae > Ectropis > Ectropis grisescens. Next base: position 1,658,070 of record CM029772.1, read on the forward strand.
TCATAAATTTAGAATGAAAACTAACGTAACCGACTCAAGTTTCGATCGCGTCCGGCGATCTTTTTCAAGGAAACTATATGAAACGTCAGTTACCCGTGTATGTACTCGTATTTAAAAAGTTCATAATTATACATCGTATTTTTTTTGCCAATCTCGCGATTTCTTCCAGACAACCAAGGAATGGCAATGCGAGCTGGTTTTATAGTAAAAAAAATTTAATGTTATAAATTTAGCTACATAACATTTGATTAAAATGGATTTGTATATCCATTATTAGTAGAGAATATGCCAATATCAACAATAACAGAAAAATAATACAGCATTTATATTATTTCCTGTAACTTTAGGTACACAGAATATATTTTTAGGTACCTATGCCAACTTTGGTAACTCCAAACATAACTTAGTAAAAATACGTGTTTGTTGAAATTCATCTGAGTCTGTTTTCTTCAGAAATTCAGATGTTGTAGGGAAATTACATTCTGTTGATGGTTTTACTTTAAAGTTGTTGTTTTGATTTTTGCATAAACGTACACTCCGCGAGGTATAAGCTGAGCTTTGCATTAGTGTGAGTGATCACCAATCAGGCAGGAGCTTGAAATTTTGTCCGCGAGGTATAGGCTGAGCTTTGCATTAGTGTGAGTGATCACCAATCAGGCAGGAGCGCGGCGAGACAGAATGGCGCCGCGCCTAAGGCCGGTTGTCACACCTACACTATCCATGTACACTCACACAAATGCAAAGCTCAGCTTATGCCTCGCGGAGTGTACACCTGTTCATGTACAGTTCTACATGATTAATTAAGTGAAAACTCTTACAACACAAACAAGAGACAAAATATTTTCTAAAATCTAAATATTAGGAAATATATTGTGCCTTTTTTATTCAAATTATTCATAGACTAACACCTGACCATACTCGTCTGAAGATAAGGGACGATGCGGTCTACGATGGAGCTCCAAAACATATATAAGAAGATCGTGGTGAAACCTGGACTTAATTGTTTGTAAAAAAATGTGTATGCTTATGACCACACCGCAGAAGTGACAAATAAAATAAGAAATAACTATAATGAACTATTGAATATTTTTTAATAATTAAAAACAAAAAAGATTACATAATATAATTTGAACGAAGTAAACACAGTGACAAGCTGACAAGACAGTGACAGATGCGGCTGAAGGACTAGTGTTCGGGCCTAGAATACATTTAAAAAAGACAGTGACAGCAGACAGACCGCAGCAGCACCTGACTATCTTTCTCGCTCTGGCACACTCGGCGGTCCCGATTTCATCCGAACATTTCTATTTGCATGCGTGACGCTGCGCTTCATTCACGGCACGAATAATCTGTGTGCGTCAAAAGAAGTTTGCACTTCATTACGAAGTAAAAAAGGTAAGTAACATTTAGCGACAGGTACCTTGCAAATCCGGGTAGAAATTAATTATTGATCTGCGTTGTCGTTTACTGGTTAACGCAGCCTACAAAAATCAAAGAGAGAGGGACATTGATATGGGAGTGATCCATTCGCCGAGGCAAATACCTACCAATTTTACAACCTATAAATTATAATCGGTGTAAATAAATATAAAGATAATTCCTTGAACTTCGACGAACTCAAAGCTACTAACTTCAGCTTGTCACATGTTTTATGATAGGGGGTTTAGCCTTTGTTAATCCTAAAATAAAGTGCATACTTCATATTGTACAAAAAAATCAGAATCTCATTTCAATGCGCACATAAATGTCAAATCACCTCAACGATATCACATTTCCAGCAAATTTTTCCTCCACAATCCGTCTAGGAACGCAGACGCGCATAAAATACGCGTCAAATATGTAAATTCGACACAAAACAGCTTCATGTATTTTGGCCTCTGGATTATTCAGAGGAAACTAATCCGAGGACGATGACATCTAAGCCACAGTTTATTCTGAAATGAAACGGCCAAGCGCGAGTTGTACTCACGGCTATTATATATAAGAGGGAAAGCGTTGATATTTGATACTTATGCGAGGCTGAAATTTGGAACTCAGATTATAATTCAATTCAATTCATTTATTTCTTCAAATGGGTACAATACATGCACACTTATGAAAGTCAATAACAAAGAAAATATAGTATTACTTAATGTAAGATAAAATATAGGCAAGACTTACAGTAAATGATGTTTCAATTACATTCCAAAATTAAATTACGCAAAGAGGCTTTTTCACAAAAAGTAATTAATTTTGTAATACGCCTTTTCATTTAAAAAATCCCTTAATATTTTCTTAAATATTGTGTCGTTTTTGTTTACAAGATTTTTTGGTAGCAGATTATTATACAAGACGATGCTATTCATCACAAAAGAGTTGCCAGTTTTTGCTGATCTAATAGTTGACAAAGCAAGCTTAAACTTGTTTCTTGTTTTATAATCGTAAGTGTCACATATTTACCTATTAATATTTTTACGTACATGCATGATATTCAGATAAATGTACAAACAAGGCAATGTCAGAATTTTCGCACGCACAAAAACCTCACGGAGAGACTGCCTGCCGCCGAGCCTTTAGATAGCCCTTACAGCACGCTTCTGCAACACAATATATATAGTCTAGAATACTACATAGGCTGCTCATTTTTATCCTGAAATATGCAAAGTTTTTCTAGAATAGTCAATTAGTCTTCTGAAGTCTACATAGACGAAGTCACAACCAAATACTAGATATTCCTTTTGAAAACAGTGACCCGCTGTATTATCCGCGTAGATCCCGTCGTTTTGATTTTTATTTTCGAGATAAAAAGTGGCGTTTGTGGTCTTCCAGACTATAATATATATATTTCAAGAGGTCATTCAAACAGTATTGGATTTCAATACGAGGCGCAAGCGGTGTGCTGTCATCGCTTTGGCAGAGTCCGGGTTATTACGTCGTGCCAGGCTGCTTGAAGACATTTCGGACGGGAGCACATTCCTCCTCCGATAGCCGTCGTGTGACCACGTAGTTCGGGAACTGTCTCACGTCTCGTTGATAAGAACTTTCTAATAAGAAAAATTGTACCACGTGTCGAATCGAGTAGTACCTACTTTATGTTAAACTCACTTGTAAAGTTCATCCGCATTTGTTCTTGTTCGTGAACCACATCGAAGCCCACAATGTTTACTGAAGAGGACCAACACCGGTACCATCCATCCTGACTCTCTTAATACCACTTCTGCCGACACATATGTATATGTTCCAAATTTCAGCCCGGTCCGTAGTTTTTACGTGAAAGAGTAACATCCATCCAACCATACATACATACAAACTATCTCTTTTATAATTTAGTTATAATATTTTCATTATCTCCCGACGTTAATCATTTAGATTGGGATTCATTCATACTTACGTTATGTTGAAAACATGAGAAAGCTAATTGTAATAATATAATTGTGTAAGTGAAAAGCTAACTGTAATATTTAACGAATTCTAGAGATACATTTTTTAGTTAAAAAAATCTTAACTATAACTACATTTTCAGAAAATTTTATATGTATTTAATATCAGCGCTCAGAGGTTTTCCCGCACAGTTCCCGTCTCCTTGGTTTTTCGGGAAAAAATTACCTGTGTTCTTTCAGAATCTCAATATATATAAATGTTATGTTGGTTTGTGTACGCTTGAAAAACTCAAAAAGCTCTGCACCGATCGAGCTGAAATTATAGAATGATATATAATCCTCATCAAGGATTGTTTTTATCTAATTTTTGCATTAAAATGTGGCACAGCGAAGCGTGGCAGGGAACAGCTAGTATTATATAACTGTGTACCAAATGTACCAAGTCCGATTTGTTCATTTATGTTACGACGTGATTGAGCAACAAACGTGTAAACATTCACATTTATAATATTATATTAGGTTATAAAATTCTCACTGAAACTCTCACTCACTTAGATCTTTCGAAGCCAAAACCGTAGAAAAAATGCGCAAAATTTAATTTGAACTTTACTCCTCGAGTCAGAAAGCATGTTTGGAATAATAAAGACAGTATGTATATTATCGTGTTTAGTGTATTTTTATAGATTCGTTCGAGGGTTGTGTATTACTAGAGCCACTTTGCCGAAGTCGTTTCAATATCAACATTTTGTAATAACACTAAATTCTAAACTTCCAGTTTATATTCACTTTATTGATTTTACTTAGCAGAATCCTTTCTAGCTTCATTACAAAACAACCGTTTTTCGTTATAATAAAAATGTATCGCGTTGAGTACGATTATATGTGCATTGTTAAAAAAATCATATATTTATTAACTAGCAGTGCTCCACGGTTTCACTCGTGTAGTTCGTAATTTTCTCGCAATAAAAAGTACTCTGAGTAGAATTCCAGACTATAATCCATGTATGTTCAAAATGTCAACCCGATCTGTTCAGCCCTACGTGATTGAGCGACAAACATCCAAACTTTAACATTCATAGGTAATTTTATCAGGATTTGTATACCCGCTTGATACACCAGCGTGTAATATAGTACCCAAAAACTTGGTTGATGACGACAACAAACAAACTTATAGTTGCGTTTTGGGTTTTTGGCGGGAAAAAGTTTTTCGTGTTTTTATTGGGGTAGTTATACCGATAAATGTGTGTTTAATGGCGTCTATTTGAACCGGTCTTTATTTTGATATAACCCACATTAAAATTAAAGTTCATTTACATAGAAAAATCGTAAAATTAAAAAAAAAAACAAAATCAAAATTTTTGGCGGGAAAATGGTCCCGAAGTATTGAAAAAAATTATGATTTGTGCTATCGAATACAGTTTTTTTGATGTTTCGAGTTTTTTATTTCGTATACAACACATTGAACCCATAAAACCACTGTCTCCCTTATAAATTATTAAAGTTATAGTTGTTAGACTACTTGAGAAATCGCAAAATTTTTTACTCAAGTGTCAAAAATGTTAGTTTACATTTTAAGTACATTAAAATAAATGATACCGCTAGAAGCGTCTTGAAACGCTCTTGAGAGTAAATGGCTCAAACGGGTAAAAGTAAGGCGGCACTTCATATGCCGAAACATAAACACCGCACTTATGTAACCTGACACCCGTTTTCCCGCCAAATTTGTAAAACGCGAAAAACGGCCAGTGTATCAAGCGGATACTAGCTGTACACGCGGTTTCACCCGCATTTTAAGGGTTCTTTTTTTACGGAACCCTAATTATTTTCTTAAATACGAGTAACTTGTGTGATGCCTGAGAAGATCAGTTATATCCTAGTGTATTGTATTATAAATCTCATCATAATCGGTCCAGCCGTTTCAGAGATAAGATGTAACAGACAGACAGACAAAAATGTTTTTTTTTAAATATAGGTAAGTACCGTATATAATTTTATTTGAACTCATTAAAAAGCTATTTGTTTGATATTACATACAGACACTCCAATTTTATTTCTTTGCATAGATATATATTCATATGACAACGCCCCTCAGGCGTACTTTACAAGGCCATTTTACAGCCGCTTCGTTGTTGCGTGTGATTTAATTAATTAAATTATGATTTGTACGTTTTGATTTTATTTAAATTGTTGACATTGCCAAGATTATCTCATAGGTATACTTAAAGACAAAATGTAGTATACTGATTAAAGAAATTGAGTCGAATATATCCGAAAGTAACTCTATATGTGCATAATATTTATAAAAAGTGAGGTAAGATAGAGGTAGATTAACATGCAACATAACATTGCTCCAGATTTAAAATATACTTACTGGATAAAAAATTCAAGAGATTAAAAATCTCTTAAAAATTTTTTTTTTTTTTGTAGAATAGGCATGACGACAGGTCCTGCAATTATAATTAATTATTTGATATAATGACAGTAGTTAAATAGAATAAAATATGTACAAATTTTAATTGTCATATTTTTTAGTTTTCAATTTCATTCAATTTCAAGTTACTTTTGTTATGAAACCAGTTTCCTAAACACAATATTTAATATAGCTACCATACAAACTTTACGCGTTTTTCTTGAACCAGTAGAAAAATGGCCAAAAAGTTGTTTTCAGTTTGTTGGGCTTAAACTTCCCCTTCAACTGAACAACATTGGTCAACTACATCGTCCATTCTGATAACATTGTTTTCTTGTCAAGATGTAGCATAGGCATATTATGAAGAACGAAACAATCTTTATCTATAAAAGAATCTCTTAATGATCTGGAGACTGCCAAAATTACTGTGAAATTGACGTGAGGGCATCATACAAATTTCAGTGTGCAACATAAAGATTGTGATCAAATTGTTGTTTTGCTGAAAAATCTACAAGCAAATCATTGGTTATGACACACAGTCACAGTTTTCCTCAGCTACAAACATAATGTTTCTAACGTATGACATAATTCCCGTAAGCTGTGGAAGAAGGAAGGGGAAGGAACGCGAAACACACGTGAACGTAGCCCAAAAGTACCGAATCGGAACATAAAGTACTGGGTTTATGCTGATCAAATCGTATTCAGAGAGCCATGGAAATGTCGACAACATTTCGGAACATGTTGGATCTCCGACTAGACAACAACTTTGGGAAGTAGGTACATATCATATAAAGACCTTTTTTTTATATCTGGACCGTATATGCGTTTATTTGGTATAATACAATTACGAGTCTGATAGAAAATGGGAAATGTTATCGGTTGCACAGTTCCCAAAATGTATCCAATGAAAACTGATAAGTACTAACTTTGCGGCGATTTTCAACGCTTTCCAGACTTTTAACGATAAGACAGCTTTTTACAACAATTTTTAAGTTTTATCAAAACATTTTTTTTAACAAACAGAGTTTTAAACCTATATACATAAAAGATTATTTATGTTCACGACTGTATTCACACAAACAGTCCCGTTGATCCATCAAAGTTATTTCAAATAGAAAGCTACGTGATAAAATTTTCAAACTGACAATGCTACTAAAATTTCAACACAAATATTTGTATGTAAACAGAACCGTAAAACATGATACTTACTTAATTTGAGCTGACATTCAACTACTTTGCGATCACAACCGAATGCAACATTCTTATAAGTAAGTATCGGTTTCTAGCTATAGATATCTGATTCATTGCTAGAGCTTACAATGTTCTGCGAGGCACAAACCGATAATAAAGTCGTGAAGGTCGGTTGTAAATCTCTCACAATTTGTAATATTCACAAATTGTTCCCCGATTTAAAATTTATCAAAGAAACTAAAAAAATTGCGGATTGTCTCAGAAAAGAATATGTTTGAAATTTTTATGAAATAACTGAACGATGTGCTCAAATTTTTGATGACTTCGTTTGGCCTGATGGTACATTTTCGATTTTGGCCATTTGATTAGACTATTACGATTTTATAAAATTATCTCGATCACTTCTTCGCGAAATTATTCATCATTGGAAAAGTATATCATTGAGACTCAATTTTGTCATATCATAAGCTCTATCTGATGGTTAATCTTTTAAGTATTCCAGAGTGAATTACAATAGAAGTACATGTGAAACTGCAAAGTCATAATATCGAGTAAAAATATAAAAATCTTGAATAACTGCCTCCAGCAGAGAATTAAAGTAGGTGCACTTGAAGACTTTATTATATCTCTTAGAATAATAAAATGTTAAAGTCTGACTCACTTACAACCACTTTCGGTGGTGTTTTAATACTTAAATCTAATCGTTTCGTTTTATGTTGCATACTAGAGTGTACTGTGTTCCATTATCTGAAAGACTAGAATAGTATTCTTATTACTTATCTGAAAAATTTCATTGTTATTTATTTTTAAGAATTGTATTAGGATTAATTGATTTTCAATGTAGAATGTTTAGACAAGAAATACATATATGCGCCTGATGGTAAGCAACATGCTTGTTCATTACAGCTCAGTACCATTCTAATTGAATATGAAGATAAAAGTGTATGAATTGACCACTAATATTGAAAAAATAGACGATTCTCTATACCCTGTAATATCTTTGGAAACATTGCCTTTCACAGTTGGCAGTAGAATAACTATCAAAAATGTGGTAGGTACGAGTACTTCCCCAGGCGGATTTTGCAAAAACTCCTTCCACTATGGCAAATGTGGAAAATTTGCTTATGAGCAATCCAAGGCAAAGGGCCTTCGATCGCTCCATGTCCAGAATTACATGGTAGGTTTGTAATACGGTGCTACGTAATCTTTTACATGTACAATTCCAATTATTTCAGCTTGTTTTGATGTATTAAGCTTCAGATCTAAAATTATTAAAATAGTAAAAAAAAATTACAAAGTTATGGCATGTGTGTTTCACTAGTACCTACTTTTCTTTAGAAGGCTTTATTTAATTACGGGATAGTTACCGTGGTTAAATGATAAAGCTAGTCCCTATATTTCGAAGCAGTTTCATGGACTATATTGACAAATGTGGAATTGACACAAGTTTCTAATCACGGGCAGGTATATCGACTTCCCGGTTTTTCGCTGTTTTAGGGTTATGAATCACCCTTATTTTATTGAATTATTGTTTTTCACTGTATCATAAAACGTTGTTTGATGATGATATATATCATATATAACTCTATTTTGTTTTAATTGAATAAAGAAATTTTGTTTGTATGATTTTCAAAAAATAAAAGGCTTGTTGTGATAAGAGATACTTGGAATACATTCTATTATACTTATATTATTAAACGCGCCAAAAATGTGTGTTTGTGTTTTTTTATTAAATATTATTTTATTATTATGTAATTAAATACGTAGATATTGTTTTATTTTTAAGTTTGAAGTTAAATTTTAGGGTCTTTCTCAAATTTCAAGGCGAGCCTTTTAATTTTGAGAACTATACCTAAAGTAAGTTTGTCTGAAAAATAATGCCATAATAACAGAACAGTTATATTTAAACGGATTCTTTACAAAAAAAAATATGACTCAAACGACATACTTTAACTGGCGAAGTGAACTCCTGTCCGGCGACTTGAACCTATAAAATGAAACGGTAGTGCTATTCGCAGTAGTTAAGCGCCGTTACTACTACGTCTGGTTTTGACCGCGGGTACTCAGGTAACTTAACTTGGGCGGTAAATTCAGTTACTTTCCTTAAAGTACCCATAACTTATCCACGGTGTTATTAAACTTTTTTGGCTTTCAAGTGAAACAAATATCATTGAAAATTTGTTCTTTTTTTACTATATTTTCATAACTATTCTTTTGATAAAAATTGGATGTGGAAATGAAGATAGTAGAATGTTTGTAGTTTGTTTAGATTAACATGGAACGCGTCGTCGTTAACGTCAAGCGAGGCGGCAAACAAGTGCAAAGCTGTCATAAAAAGAAACATTGATATTTTTGTAGTCGCAGAAAATATAAGCTGCCCACGGCTGGGATTCAAAGCCTGCTCTGTCATGGAATCAATCCACTAGACTGATCATGTGGGTTGGTGAACGTCGCTTGTCCAAGTGATTTCTTTTTCTAGAAGCGTATCACTTTCGTCACAATGTTTTTTCTCATGTTAGCTTCAGGGGTAATGACAAACTTGACAAAGCAACGTCCAAAGTCCTTCCAGTTCCTTACACCGAGGTAACCGTTTGCTTAGTCTATGAGCAATTTATTGACAACTGAAATTATATTATTGAAAAGGCTTTTTTATACATACCCAAAGAATTTCCACAAATGAGAGTAATCCACCGCACTCACAATTTACCAAAACCTCGCTTTCATTTAGATCTATTGAGTATAATTTCTATGCTTTGTTTAATCTCTTGCTGCACTATAAATCAGACTGTTTTATTGAACTTTAATGATTGTACAAATTAACAATCATTAAAATCCATTAAGAAAAGACGTGAATCGTAAAATTTTAGAAACAAAAATTACCTTTGTTTCTTTGAGAGAGTTATCCATTGTGAAATAATCGAGCGAGGCTGCGGGAGAAAACTTCTTTGAACTAAAACTTTAAAAAGGTAAATAATATTATGTTAGTGTAATATCTATCACATGAAATCAATATTTGTGAAGAGTACTGTGATTGTGAAATAAGGGCTGTATGAACCCAGAGAGCGTTGCGACGCATACATTCACATTGCAGAAAACGTGTTTAGATAAAGCAACTATTGATAACTTTGAGAGACTTGGAGATTGAAACGCCCTTGAACTAGAGACATTTTCAGACGAATCAAAAATTGATTCAAAATAGTTACGATAAATGGCACGTATCTGAAGCCTAATATGCCTTCAACATATTTTATCTTGGCCAAATATTTGGTTACGTGATTTTCAATTGTAGGTACTGACATTATACATACAAATTCGGACAAAATACGTCACGACATTTTAGTTTTGGTTGTTCGTTTTGTTTGTGTTTGGTTTGTTTAGCCTGAAAAACCCTCTATTCGCGAGCCCTAAAATCAGAGGAAATCACGTAAAACTAGTGGGGAGGACCCTACATCGCACCATAAATCACCAATTAAATGGTGCGATGTAGGCTCCTACGTTTACGTCATTTCCTCTGATTTTAGGATTCGTGTGTGGAGCGTTTAACAACGTTTAAAGTAATTTTACATAAAACAGAATTAACTACTAGTGGGATGGCCTAACTAGGTACGTTACTAAACTTTTTCTTTAAAACAATTGTGTTCCGATGTAGTTATGGCCAAATTGTCTATTATAAAAGTACGGCAATTTATGTCTTTTCAGTATTCAAATAAAAAAACAACAGTTTTTGCAAGGTTGATGTCCATGACAATCACAAGCTTAAATCGCAATGAGGCTAATAACCACGGCCGGTATGTCCAATCTGTTTTAATAAAAAAGTTTTGGTGAAAATGGCCGCATGTATTTGCAGAAATAACCTCTCACCCTAAACGTTTCCGTTCCATCGTGGGTAAAATAAAGAAAATTCATAAAAGTAGAGCGTGGGGGTGACAAACCAGTTGTAATTATCTAATTTCAATCCGATCTTATTCTTTTAAGTTCTTCAAATTACTACATTAATTTGTCTATGCCCGAAATTGCTAAAAGTTCAAACTCGACATACCTTGAGTCAATGTTTGAATCTGCGGTTAAAATGCAGAGACCAAATTCAAATTATTAAAAAATAGCTCGAGTCTGTGAACTTTTTTCTAATTAATTGTCTATTTATATCCAAAAAGATATGCCCGTCTGTTTATTAGTATTCTAAGCAGTGGCCGTTTCATTCGCGGACTTTCAAAGTTGTTATGAACTCGCAAAGGACGGCGGGGCTACTTGTCATAGTCTTGGGTTTTTGTGCATTGGGCTTTACGATGCTCATTTAATATTTTAGATGTGCGTCGGGGTAATTTGTGTGCTAGAATTATGGCACCAGTTGTGTAGTATTTAAACTAACATTATTTTTTAGCTGTAAGTTGCGGCTGGTCTAGTCGGGAGAACGGCGACTGCCTATCTGAAGCCCTCTGGGTTCACATTCAATTCAATTCAATTCAATTCAATTCAATTTATTTCTTCGAACCATTATTTTACAAAGAAAACTTGGTAACGTCAAATACAAAATAATAAAAGAGTTTAAACATAAACAAGTGACAATATTTAACAGTAAGCGGCTGTAAAGAGGCCTTGTCCAACGGATTCAACTATTTTAATTAGCTAAATCCTTTGTCAAAAGCTTTATAAAAAGCAAAAAATAAATAAAAAATTAAATCTAAAATTTTAAATTACGATGTTAAAATACTCTTAATTAATTGGTAGTTACATTTGTGATACACTTTTTTGCCATACATTTTTGTCCTTAATGAAATCATCAACATTATAATAGGCTTTATCCATTAAATAGGTCTTTACAATATTTTTGAACCTTTTTTCATTGAGACCTGCCAACTGATCTGGTATGACATTATAGAAGCGAACACTGTTTCCTATAAAAGAATTACATGTTTTTGTAGTCTACACTTCGGAATTACCAATTTGTCTTTGTAGTGTGCCTTAGGGTTTTATCTGATACTTTACCAATGCTTTTCTTATTCTTTCTGGCATACATTATGCATTCATAAATATACAGGAAGGGGCTGTTAAAATATTTATATTTTAAAAACCTTCCTCAAAGATTCTCTAGCGGGTAATTTGTACATTGCGCGGATTGCTCGTTTTGCAATATGAAAACTGAATTTCTGTCCGCTGCCGACCCCATAATAGAATTCCATAGGACATGATGCTATGAAAATACCCATAATAAACCAATCTAGCGGTGGTGACATCCGAGATTTTCCTAATCTGTCGAATGGCATGGGCAGCTGAGCTTAGTTTATTTGCAAGCTGTTCAATATGTGGACTCCATTGGAGTTTCGCATCTATAGTAACACCCAAAAAAACTGTAGACTGCACTGGTTCTAAAGTCTTATTAATTAAATTTATATTAAGTTTAGGGCTTGGTACATTAGATAATGTAAATTTTATACATTTTGTTTTGTTTGGATTCAGTGCCAAATTATTTGCGTCAAACCATCTGCAAGCAATGTCCAATATTCTGTTAATTTCATTGCAATCATCTATTCCTCGTTTAACTTTAAACAGCAGAGACGTGTCATCGGCAAACATAATTATTTCTGTGTTTGTCTGTCTTTTTAACATGAAGGGCAAATCATTTACGTAAACTAAAAACAGAAACGGTCCAAGGATTGAACCTTGCGGTACACCCATTTTCATGGGAGATCCTTTGATTTATTTCCGTCAACTTCAACAATCTGCACCCGGTCTTTAAGATATGACGTGATAAGGTCCAAAGCTAGTTTGAAAGCCCATAAATTCTAATTTCTTTAAAAGTATGTCGTGATGAACGCAATCAAATGCCTTAGATAAATCGCAAAATACACCAATAACGTCGTGCCGATCTTCCCATGCACTCGTTATATATTTGGTGAGCTTAACACCCGCATCAGTGGTTGAGCGTCCTTTAGTAAAACCAAATTGATGGTCATGTAGCAAGTTGTTGACGTTAAAGTAAGAAATGAGCTGGCTTAGTAATAATTTCTCAAATATTTTACTGATGCAGGGTAACACTGAGACAGGTCTATAATTTCCAGGTTCATCTTTGTCGCCGGATTTAAATAAAGGCACGACTTTACTATGCTTCATCAAGTTTGGAAACATACCATTACTAATGCTAGCGTTAAATAATTCAGCAAGATAAGGTGCAATTTTCACCACTATACCCTCTAATACTTTCACTGACATGCCCCATAAATCCTCACTATTTTTTACTTTGATTTCTTTAAAAGTTTTTAGTATTGTTGTGGCAGTAACATGATGAAACGCGAATGAAGAAGAGGGATTATTTACATTATCTTTCAACATTGCGTCAGCAAGAGAAGGAGAAGACAACAGATGTTTGGTTGTCTCTAAAGGAATTCCAGCAAAATAAAGTTCGAATGCATTTGCTATTTCACATTTGTTTGTAATAATTTTGTCATCAATTTTTAGTTTGCTAACTTTATCTGTCCCTTTAGACTTTCCAGTCTCTTTCATCCCACATCCCACGCGCACCACTGTCATTTCGAAGTTACATGCGTAATGATATTGACTTAAAACGGCGAAAAAAAACATCGTGAGCAAACCGACATGAAAGTACTTAGAATCTTTCGGGGGCATGGTGACACATGCAATGCCAGCGTGGTGGATTATGCCTTAACTCTCTTAGACTACAGGCCCGTGAACAAAATTTATGGATCATATGATACAGCAGGAGACCCATGTAGGATGATAGAAGGGTATAAAGTAATAAGATTGAGCACTATGCCGTCACTTGTAAGCTGTCCAACTGAGTGCAGTTGAAGAGCGGGGGTTCTAAACCTCGATCATTTCTCCTTGTCGCATGATTTTTGTACGGCATTGCGAAATAATGTATTAGAAGAGGTATTGAAACTGTATGGAACCAAAGCCGAACATAATTAAATTATCAAATTTACTCTGTAAATTGTCGGAAAATCATAATTTTTTTTCACAAACTAATAATAAAAAAATTTAAATTTATAATTTTTCTAGTTTCAATACCTCCTCTAATCTATTATTCCGCAACGCCGTACAAAAATCTTGCGGCAAGGAGAAATGATCGAGGTTTAGAACCCCCCCTCTTCAACTGCACTCAGTTGGACAGCTCACAAGTGACGGCATAGTGCTCAATCTTATTACTTTATACCCTTCTATCATCCTACATAAGTCTTCTGCTGTATCATATGACCCATAAATTTTGTTCACGGGCCTGCAGTCTATCTCTTTGCGTGAGAAGGCCCCGAACCCCAGCTGTGGGAATATTTTGTGGGTTGCTTATGCTTGTTTAGATGGCCACCGTAGACCGCACTGTTGCCCAACAGCGGTCAAGTGCATACCTAGTCTGTGAAAAAAACTAGTAATGTTGTTGTACTTCTTCCGACAGACTAGGAACTGTCTACAACTATAAAAACTCGCAATAAAGTCCAGCCAATCTGACCTCGTATCTTTACGTACTTGTTTACTCTGATACGAGTACATTTATCGTAATTGAACTTCGCTTACAAACAGACGAGTAGGTGGTCAAACGAGAGTTTATTTCAGACATAATATTTTTGACGATACTGTCTACCATAGAGCGCGTTTTCCTAGAAAACCCTATTCACTCTCGACTTAAAGACACTGAGATTTTAGATTTACACCACACATTTAAACATAGGTACCGAAACATTTGCTAGGAATACTTCTTCCACAACATAAATATAAACATCCCACTAAATGTTCCTACTGCTAGGATTTGGGACCTTCTCTCGCAAAGAGAGTCAAGGCCATAATCCAACAAGGCCTAGTGCGGGTTGGTGGATGTCACATGACTTCGAAAGATTCAAGGTACAAGTCGGTTTCCTCACGATGTTTTTCTTCACTGTTTTAAGTTAGCATTACGTAAACATTAAAAGGAAAAATATTCATTTTTTTATAAATACACAATTAGGTCATTCATAACAATGAATGTTAAACATTTGCAAGTACTATAAATATTTATACAAACAATGGAATGGTTTTTTTTCAACGAAAATTTTTCCAACAAAGTCGCTGGCAAGAGATATTCAATCTTTTTCTACGGACGCAATGTATCACGACCACGGTTCACGACTTATTACGTATTCTATGCTAGGAGTGCCGAGCGCAGCGCATTTACAGACACGAGCTCGAACTATTCAAATCACAAATCAGAGTTGACATTCTTCAATAAACCACTTACGACTACATATTCAAGATTTCTGAGAAAATAGTTTTATCTCGTAGTCTTTATAACTATAGGAGCTATTTCTAACGACTCACTTCTAAGAATTGCGTGATTCACTATTTCACCATATTACCAGACTCCGTGCCCATGACCGTTGATGTAGACACTATCTCATTCTCAACATAAACGACACCAAATCTAAACTAATCCCGTAAGTTCAACAGTGTGGCCAAAGGAGTTCAATTGTGGCGCGGAGTATAGCAATCTCATAGCACGACCGAAATGGATTCACCCTCACACAGAGCAAGATCATCTGCAAGAAATCCTTTTAAGATTTTACAAATGTACTCTAACCTAATGCACAAGATTTATGAAGTAATCCTTATATTATCATATAAGTAGAAATGTATAAGCATGTATGTTACAGCGATAAATGACCTTGCTCTTTTAAGTGTATTTTTAAATCATGGAGCAAAATTGCTTCAATAATTTCTGTCGCCGAGGTTCGATAGCATTCGCAATGTCACGATAAATGTTAACTTGCAATTTAAATAATATACTATTTTTTAGGCGAAACAACAAACAGTTGTTTTTCATTTTTCATATCTGAATATTAATTTTCTAATTATGCTTTATTTAATACAAAATTTGCATCGTTTGGGCCTAGTTATTTTTGAGTGGGGAATGTCCATAATTTCATATTTTTTAGGTTTGCAAAATGTAGAGGTCATCTTTTAAAGGTTTACACTTGACCGCCATCTCGCCTGATGTTAAACGACGATGTGGTCTACGAGGGATAGATAAAAAGTAGCCTATGTGCTATTCTAGACTTTACTCTGATGTTTTGAACAACGCAATCTATTCCATTATTCCGACGTTATTGAGCAATTAACATCAAAACTTTGACATTCATACTATTAGTGGTGTTAGCGTATTTTCAAAACACGATTTGAGGCCATTGAAACAGTGTTGACTGTCCAGTGAAATTACAACATCTGACGAGCGCAGTGCAGTGTCAGGTAATGATTTGGACTCTTCATGTTCCAACAGCTGCGTGTCACTGTGCTGTTATATGGTGCATGTTGCTTACCCTCAGGCACATGTCCTGCACGTTTCGTTACTCTTTATCTTTATTTATTTAAAAAAAAAACAGTTTGATAATAAAATTACTAAAATACTTTACTTCATTTAAGAGAAAGCATCAAACACTGACCGTCTAAATTCAATCCATTCGGACTAAGCTAAGGTCGGTTTCACACCACCTGATATTTCGTTACACTTAGCTAATAAAACTAATTTAAATCCATAGCCAAGAATTGGTTCACTTTAAGCTATGCGATGTCTAAACCAAACATTTTATAGCTTTAAACAAGCTTTAAGGTATGAGTAGTAGTGATAAATTACAATAAAACATTTATATTAAATTTGCATTATAATTGTTTTTTATTTAAAATAATTAGTGCCTGGTTGACCGAGCTTTGCTCAGTTTAAATGCGTTTATAAAGGGTTCTAAGTAAAAGATTTTCTCAGAAAAAAGAAGAACAAAAAGAAAAAACCCGAGTGTAACCATCAGGATTCGAACCGGGCCTGTTGACTCCGAGGGCAAGCAACTCTGAGGGCAAGCAACTCTGTTGTCTAAAAACGCGCACAAAATGATGTTTTTAATAGATCGATTTATCGTCCCCGAAACCCCCTGTATACATAATTTCATGAAAATCGTTCGAGCCGTTTCCGAGATTCAGATTCTATATATATATATACCTAAATACCTACAAGAATTGGTCGTTTAAAGGTATAAGATTTCGCATATATATTTCAATCTCAGGATCCTACTACTATTGTAAATGTGAAACTTGGAATGTTCAATTCGTAGCAAAAAATAAACGGATCAGGCTGAAAGTTGGAACGCAGTTAGGTTAGCCTAAAATAATTTAATTTCATCTTATAGGAATATTATTTGGATAACGAGACACTCACGTATATACGGTCGGTCAATCCGACGAGAGTTTCACGCGCGACGGCGGCCTTTTCAGGAGGTGCGTTTTCGTTCCGACGGCAGCCGTCGCGCGTGTGCACGTTTCGTTCCAAACGGGCAGCCGGACGCGGCTCTGAAACTCGAGTCGGATAGACCGACCGCATATACGTGAGTGTCCCGTTATCCAATTAAATATGTGTAACAACCACGTTAATTTTAATAGGAATATTATTGACTTATAGGGAATTTCATTTTATCATTTTATTGCTGGTTGCCTGGGAGAGATTGTTGCGAGACTGAGAGCCACTTGTGGCGTTAGTTTATAAGTGTTTCACTGTAATCTTTAATTTGTTTATCTTACAGAATTTACTGAAAAATGCGCGAAATGAAATGCTGAATGAAATTTACTTCTCTAAAGCGTTTTCTAAATTTATCGTGACTTTGCCGCGGGCAAACGCTAGTGTCCTAAATGGAGTGAACATTATTTGGACAACATGGTATCTCTGCCCTTCGCTCACTAGGTGGGGTTCGAACAATATTACGTATTTTTTTTGCTTCAGAATGATCTTTTTTTGACATAGATATTTTAATATGAGTAATTTTATGTTCAGTGTGCAATAAGAATGTTATTTACTTATTCTATTGTACATACTTTCAATTAATTATATTCCCGCCCGGATCGCACCATGTGGTGTTGACACAGCACATTTTCTCAATACAGGTAGTATTTCCTTTCACATAAATATTTTTTAATACCAACTTAAACTAAATAAGTAAATAATCGTTTGTCGTTATTCTTTATACGTTTGTGGTTTTTCTTCTTACACACACACATGTACGCATGCACACACACACACAAAGGCCGCTCCCCGCCAAAATCTCTCAATCTAGAATTCACTGGGATTAGTTAGACCAACAACCAAAACTAATCCACCTCTACCCTGTATTGTATTTTGTCACTTTGACTTCCACAGTACAAGGTACCGAGCCTAGTATGGGGTCAAAGGTTAATGGGATATTTTGCGAACGATTTCGTTTATTAATTCTATCATACAAAATCCCATATTACTGTATCTTTATTACACAAAAAACCTAATTGAATTGAATTGCACGTGCACTAAACTTTTCTCATATGGCGTCCACATACTCAAGCCCTTAACGGGTCCTTTAAAACAATCGCCACATGTTGTCGTAACGACGTAGCCAAGGGTCGAAATGCCCGTACGACTTAGAAATGAGTCTGGGCCATTACACAACACCACTATTGCTGTACTGTCTAGCCAGACGGGAGGAGACACCCAGGGATTCTCAAGCTTCTGTCATTCAGTGCTACCGGCCGAGTGTGTTTTGTATCAAACAAGCAAACGTCCCACCTGAATGTAACTGTTAACGGCGATATTAATCTATCCAGACTGGGTCATGACAGTTCGGCAGCTCGGCCACAGATCAGAAAATAGTTACTTCGGCTCGGCGATCAAACTTTTTATAGTTACAGCGAATTTTTAGAGAATGATGGCAAAGTTCCCATAAAAAATGTAAATAAATAAACTTGACATAGGTTAGTACAATTGCAATAAAGACATTATACTCGTATAATGCTTGACAGTTTTCTGTACAATAATTATTGTAATACAGTAAAGTAGTCATTTCAAACTTTGAAAATGTATACAATTTGTGTGCTCTTTCTTTTGTTTTAATTTTTTGACGTGTAAATTGTACATTTATGAATAAAGTACCTACTTTGACTTTTACTTAGACTCTGTATATGTGAGTTTTGTTACAAACCAGTCAGAACATAAAGTGACCTGTTTACACACGCATACCTATATTTAATCACTATGATTTCCCCATGGTTTCACCGGCGTAGTTCTTGCTAATTTCCAATGATAGTAATAGCGCATACACTATTCCAGAGTATTATAAAAGTATGTTCCAATTTTCAACCCGATGTTTCCAAACGTTCCAACGTGATTGAGCAAAAAGCACCCAAACATTCTCATTCGTAATATAGTTAGTATTATAATGTATCTGTAATATTAGTAAGATATTTGTGCGCTAGGTACGCCCTCACTTTGAGAAGCTCTGTACCTGATTTCTTTTAGAAATGCATTCTTATTCTCTAAACTACATTGACAGTAAGGTTCGCTGAAGATTCTGTGTATTTTGTATCAAGTAATGGGTAGATTGGATCTTGAAAATGTTGCGCTTTTGAATTGAAATACCAAAGACACCTTTTACTTATATCTAATAGTATGAGATTTCAAATATCTTGTTAAACAATTTCGAGACCTTTTTTAGATTAGATTTTAAGAAAGAGCAGTATTTTATTTACATTTATTTAATGTTTGTCTGTCGGTAATTCCGTCAATTGTGAACTGATTTTGTTATCTTGAAGTCATAACTTTTTAGCCGCATTGTGAGCACTTTTTAGAAGAAAAATTACCAAGATGCTAAGTGTCAGGCGGTAGTGTAGCGGTGTAGCGTCAGGAGTGGTGGTGGAGCAGCGGAGGCGGGGCGTATCCAGTTTTACTCTGGTAGTTTTGTTCCCATTATTTTCCTTGGGATAAAAAATAGTCTATGTGCTATTTTTGGCTACATTCTGTCTTCGTAATTTCATCCCGATCTGTTCAGTCGTTCTGACCTGAACGTCTATTAGAAATAAATTAGAAACGGAGCAGGAAAGTCGCTAGTTTATTTCGAAATTTCGTTTTTCGTAGAACGAGAGTAGACTTCATGTTTGAGCAACCAACTTACTCATTTATAACATTTGTAGGAAGTACAAACATAGTAGGTACGAGTATAGTAGGGTTCCAACAATATTATTATTCTCAGCAATTGCTATTAACATGACAAACAAACAACAACTTGACAAACTGTTATCTGCTTGCCATTTGTCAAAAATGTACACCAGCTCGCAAACTTGAGTCGCGACTAACTTAAGTACGTACTAACTTGAGTACATTCAGTTGAAGCTGACTAATGGCAGAACTAGTCCAATCGCGGCGTCGGTGCCGAGGTGAGCCTGAATTAACCTTTGAGAAAGTTTGGACAAATTGAAAATGTTTAGAAACAGAATTATTGTTAGAAATACCTTGAAACAAGATTGAATTTGGTTTGTGGTTAGAAGTTATTAGACAAATAATTGTTTAGATTGCAATATAATCTTATTTTATGTTATAAACAACGGCTTGGTCTTTGAAACGGTTTTTATGGGTCATATTTATAGTAACGTTGTTATAATATTAATATATCTGACTAATCTTACTAACATTAGTTTTTTTTTATTAATTTTGAGTGACAAGACGAGCTGGACATGTGCCTGATGGTAAGCAAAATGCCAGCCACATAACAGCACAGTGACACGCAGCTATTGGAACATAAAGAGTCCAAATAATTACCTAGCACTGCACTGCGCTCGTCACCCAGAGATCTAAGATATTATATCTCTAAGCCCTGTAACTTCATTGGTAGCATTGCCCTTCAAACCGGAACACAGTAATGTTTGCACATTACTGCTTGGCGGTAGAATAACTGGCAAAGGTGTGGTACTTCCCCAGGCGGACTCTGCTAAGAGTCCTACCACTACAGAAAATCAAATTCAAAGTTCTTTATTCATTAATATACAATTCACACGACAACTTAAAAAAAAAAAAAGAAAGAAAAATAACATACAAATAGCATATACTATTTTGACGTGTTAACGTCTGATAAATCGATGAACGCCGGCTGCATGCACGAAAAAGTATACCGTTATGTCCCGTTACGCTCATTGTACGCTTGCGCCGCATCTATCAATGTTTTGTTATGGCGTTGTCACGTTAAACTATCGTCCGTAAACCAATTGACTTTACGGAGAACCAATTTTTTCAAGTTTAAATTGAACATTATATTGTACGATAGTAAGTATCGTACAGATAAGTGTTAAACATTAAAATATGTGTAATTATTTCAATTGTCATGAACAATGTCAATATTTAACAATTATTGTATTATGAGTACGAAAACTCTTTAAAAATTCTCTTAAAAAATATTCAATTAATCATTACAAATGCGAATCAAGGCAGAATGTCTCAATGGATCATTAACGTCTTAGTGGATCATCACCAACAGAGAACAGATTTGGAGCAAAGTTAGATAATAGTACTACCCTTTTTATCTCGGGAAAATAACGAGCGCGGGAACTTTGTGGACAAAACCGTAGAACACTGCAATTAAATCAAATACACTTTCGTGTATTTGATTTAATTGCAGTGTTCTAAAACTTTCGTTTTGGAGAGAAAGGATGTTTGGTACTTTAACGCAAAAACTACTGAAGGGTAGGTAATGAAATATATTGAATAAGTACATAGATAGATAAATATACATAGATAGAATGATCTGAAATAATACGTATACTTTTTTGAGAACTACGCGAGTGAAATCTCGGTTATTACACAAAACTAACAGCTAATAACAATCCAGCCAAATTTTTATTATTATTACCTACAGTTCATTAAATCATACAAAAGTCAGCTCCTACCTGTGAATACTCTCTAATTGCTAAAAGCAGCTTAATGAGCACTCCAGCCTCGCCAGAGCCAGAGTGGGAGCGAAGTAATTACTTCTCTATCTCGGAGATTGACTTTCAAAACTTCTGCCTGTTTCGAGTTTAAAGTGATTTAACTGCTTATGATTTAATTTGTTGCCTTGGGCGACCAACTTATCGTGCAACAGTATTCTAAAATAATTAGTGCCATTGACAACATGGAAAACAAAAAAAAATCGAGTCATAGGGATTGCCGATAGAAGTGAAAACGAATAACTAAGAATTTGATAGCACACTTCGGAAAGCACCATACACATCATAATTATTACGAGTAGTAGTAAATAACACGACAAAAATTGTGGTAAAAGTTTGTGGCAAAATCAAATACTTTGTATAGTTGCCGGCAAACAAGTTGACCCAATGAAGTTAGCTGCGCATGGCTGCTCAGAAACGTTTTTGTCTCTTTGGTGGAAGTGCATATGAGCGAATTTTCCCCTTCCACCTCACTTTTGGGTCAATTTGTTTGCCGGCCACTAATAATATGTGAACATACATTATCGTGACTAACATTGAATAGACTACTTTTTATTTCGTTAAAGTTAGTGGCTTTAAGCTACAGCTTACACCCCGAGACACAGCTAAACTATTTATAACAGAGTTTAAAATAAATTGAAAACACTAACATCATTAAAAAAAATGTTTAATCACACTTTAAGTACTTTTTCTTGGCTAACGGTGTTTGCTAATGAAACCACAAAGTCATATTAATATTCGTCATGTTCAATTCTATAAGTTATTTGGACAAGTATAATAAAACTGAAGCAGCTTTAGGGATGGTCTGAGGGTAATCTATTGTTCTTAAACAAAACAGACATTCTTAAAGTTTTAACAATGAAAATAAATTCGAAACTATGAAGCACCAAAAGAATATTGCGAGTTATAATTCTGAATGGAAAGAGCAACAAAACAATTTAGACTATTAATAACAATGAAATTACGTGATTTATATTACAAAATACTTCAATCAAGGGACAAACAAAGAAATCGTAAACAGAAACCTTACCTTTGCAAATATAATTCTTCCAAATGTTTCAAAAGAATTTCAAAGAACGCAGTTGCTCCTACTAAAAGGTTTCAAAAGATCGTCATTTGAAAACAACAAAACATATGGGTCGAATTGATAACCTCCTCCTTTTTGGAAGTCGGTTAAAAATTACGTATTACACAAATTAATAAATTGAAATAAGGCAGTAAACTTCTATCAATGGACAAAGAAACGCTACTCATGACGCCATCCGATTAAGTTGTGCGAGGCAAGAAAGCGTATTGAAGGAAGGAAGCGCATGTCCGAAGTAAGTAGAAATAATATGTGAAAATAATTTATCTATCTCAATTCTTCCAAAGTATCGCTAAACGACAAAAAATACATTTTTTTTTTAAGTAATAAAGTGTGACGAGACGATCAGGACATGTGCCTGATAGTAAGCAACATGCCTGCCACATAACAGCACAGTGACACGCAGCTATTGGAACATGAAGAGTCCAAATCATTACCTAGCACTGCACTGCGCTCGTCACCCAGAGATCTAAGATCTTAAATCTCTAAGCCCTGTAATTTCTCTGGAAACATTGCCCTTCAAACCGGAACACAGTAATGTTTTCGTTAGCGAATATTTTCCATGTTTAGCTACCTCCTACAGCACAGAACGTGCCATCAGTATAAAACGAATGTCTTTGTGTATGCCACGTGATAACAAAACAACGAGGATTCACACAAAGCTAACAAATGTACTTCCACAAATAAAGATCTATTTGGAGTTGTCGATTCAATTACGAACTCCATACAAGGCTTGGTCTTCGACACATCAAAGTGTAAAACACCTTTGAGCCTTCCTGACTCGTGCGAAAGCGTATTCGTGGAAATGGAAAACAAAAGATCGATCTAATTGAGAACGGAGAAGAGCTTACTAAATTTATATCAGGAAAACAAATCATTCATCTTTTATATAATTATGAAAATAAATAACGAACTACGATGGCGCCCACTTACCTAGAAACAAATATATTCACACTAGATTTTGAAGACGTATCTAGAGTATATCCATATGCGAGTACTTACTCAGGCAACCGATTCCATAGTTTTATTACAATAGTAAATAAAAACTTATTCGTTCAATTATTTAGAACATCAACCATGAAACTATATCACCTTTGCTCTTTAAATTCGAGTACCATCCTATGTATTTTTTTTAAGATCATTATGTGTAGGAGTTTTATCTTTTTATATGGTATATTAATTTACCTTTGAACCTTTATTTTGAACTTTCGGGTACAAAAAAGCTGATTATAATATTTATAGAGTTTCTTTGATCTATCTCGGAGATAACTTCTAGGAAGGAAACCTTCTGACCATTCATTCAATAATAAAATCAAATCGTTTAGATGCGCACATGAAAAGACTCCTCTCTGAAGATCTCCTTTTCGTGCTCTCAACTGTGTAAGCAACAATTAACAATACAATATCAATTTGACAAAACAATTGAAAACAATCGAAAAACTAAATATAAATTTATTGAGAGTAAATATCTTAAGATTAGGAAATGGCGACTGAGTCAAGAATACTATTAAGTAGAAAGCGCGTTAAATAAATTACAATCACTGTATTGTGACTGGATATTACCTAAACTGAAACTGCCATGACATTCTACATTCGTAATAATTTAAACAAAATTACGCACAGACATACACGCAGGGAAAGAGAGAGGGAGAGGGAGAGAGACAGAGAAAGGCGCACGCCCCCACACACGAACATGTAAGCGCACGAGTGCCGCAAGACACTTCGTTAAAACGGTGAGGACTCGTAACATCTAAACTTTGGAATCCATTCCCTGAGTGAGTTTTCCCTGATGGATTTATATAAGTGTCTTCAAGTCTACAGTGAATCGGCTTCTATTAGATTAGCACGCTACATCATGGACCGCATCGTCGCTTCACAGCACTCAAGCTCAAACCTATGCGCAAACCGTGGATCTGTTGGTGCATATGGATTTCAGCACCTTGCAGCCCAGGCAAAAAGCCACCGCCACTCGCAGCGAGTTGTCTTCCAATAAAATAACCAGATGAGGTTCTCCTCACCCGCTTACTTTACAGGTAGCCCGTACAACTATGATTCAGGCTGTGAGGCGGCTCGGAGTTTGGCCTTATCCGCCCCCTAGCATATTGTCCCCCGTAACAGCAGCTGTCCCTGGATCCACTTAGCCCCAACTGCATCCCACACCCGTGGGATACGAGACTCCACGTTGACTCACCGAAGTTGAAAACCTTCAAAGCATCAGATGCATAAGGCAAACGTAAGTAAAATACAATACATATTTACTGGCCTGAAACCGGCGACCGGAAATTATTTAAATTTATCAATCAATATTATTCAAAATAGCAACATCCGGTTATGTATACCAAAGTTTATCTTGTAGTTCCCACCAGAGTTACCAGTTGCCGGAAGCAGCTGTTGAGTTTTATTAGGTGGCAACACAGACCGACCAGTAATTAATTTATAACTATAATAGCCGCATTTAATTACTTATTGGTAAAAAAAAAAATTCATGAGTTCGCGTCACTGACATGCTAATGTAGCGGTGTTGCTAGCGTCGCGTGGCAGACATAGACTATTTTCAACACGAAAAAAATATGCATATAAGAACTACACGATTAGCCGGGAGGAGGCGGTTTAGAAAATAAAATAGGCCTAGAATTAGAATGAAAATGTTTTATACTCCCCCTATTAGGGAAACACATGTAAATGTACCGATTATTTGAAATAAACATTTTTTTTTCCTTTTCTTCTCCTAATTCAAGATTCATGTAAAAAAGAAAACAAATAACAAAGATCACGGACCCCGGAGTCTGTAGAGTTGCAAAATTCAAATAAAAAAAAATAAAAATAAAAACTACGCGATTAAAACCGTGGGTTGCTCTTCCTTTGAAATAGATAATAACTAGCAGTGCCCCGTGGTTTTACCCGCGTAGTTCCCGTGATTTACCGTGTGCTCACAGATTTCTAAACAGATGAAACCTTCGTGAAAGACACTGTGAGGCCAGTAGTTAGTAATGTATGCGTGACAGCTCTCACCGACGTTGTCAAATTACTCACGTTGGTGTGCGTGTAATGTTCCCAGTCTTAAGAAAAAAAATCCCACTATTGTTGTCTTAGCTTCGGAAATCTTCGCGTATAATAAACACATATTCTACTGTTAAAATAATTTATTATTCGTACCGAAAATTCAGAATAAAAAGACAACGCTGAATTATAACAGTACAAGTCATGTGTGTGTTTATTTTGAGTATTCTATCGGAGCTTCTTGTAAAATTTTGAATATTATGCTTGACAAAAGGTGGCAACTACATTTAATATCGGTGAACACAGGAGGTGCAGAAATTTTGTCAACTGATCTGATGTTGGGGCCAGATCATTCAATTTGTTTACTATCTAATCTTTGTCTGGACGCGTGTCGCAAACGAAAGTTCACCTTTTTAAAATGTTGATACAAACCAACGAAAACCGTCTAAGAGTTTTTGTAAATCAGTTGAACATTATTCACATCGCCACCCAAAGTTCCGTCGTCCAAGTACCAAACATTTAAATTGGACTGGAGACGTTAAATGATAGAGCGAATGGCCAGGGCGAAGGTCGCATGGCCGAAGGTTCACCAAGTTGATAGCCAACGGAAGATAGCATAGGCTTGTTTTGATAATTTTGTGGGTCCGCCATAACATTGCCAAAGAAAATTGTAGAGGACAAGAATTTTATTCTTCACTTCGGACAACGGGGCTCCACGATTAACTAAATTAAAGGCGTTTTTGACGCCCACCTTTAACAGACCTCTCCCCAATTTTGGACAAAGAAAGTCAAGACAGAATGAACAGCAGCCTCACGTCCACCCAGATAACCAAAATCAAGTTTGTTGGGACAGGGAGCTCGAAAATGCAACGTTTTATACCTACAACCCCCCACCTTGGCAGCAAGGCTAGTATATGTGGTGCCAACAGCAATTGGCCTGATCCCAACATCTTTTTTGGGTACGTACGCATAGTACGCGTAGTATGTACGCATAAATTAGCACCGTATAAAACTTCGACAATGTCACTACTGACTCGACCAGATAACATGAGGTTAATTAAAACGATTAGATCTCTCAAAAGAACTCGTCTACTTTTTAAGCTCCACTATACCTACTTACAAGTATTAAAACTTGCTTCATAACTATAGTTTTATCAACACTATTAGTATTTGTATAAACACTTAACTAGTAATGACGTGGATTTGTGCTAGGCATCGATTCACATTAAATTAAATAATACGATTATAAAAATAGGGTTTAAAATAGAATAATACAATTTACTTAAGTACATTAATAATTTGGTCTACGAGTATTTTCAAAAAAATCACAATCTATATTTTACCTTAACTTTAGGGAAAATAATTTCAGTTTAGTATAGCAACACTAACCAATTTTCGTTGAGGTGTTGTGTTTCTATTCATCAATCGAAATGAAATCGCCTAAATTATATAAATATCAGTAAAATATTCAGATTTTCCTATGAAATGATATTCTCTTTCCTTTTCTTATTTTTGGGAACAATGTTTGCAATGTTTGAAGACACAAGACGGCATAATCTTAAACAAAACTTAAAATCACACGGAACTCCCGTACGAGACGGAAGTCCGTTTCGTACTGACTGGAGTTTGTATTTGCTTTGGCGTTTGATATTTGCTTTCTGGACCTAAGGATCTGTGTTCCGAACGTTCCATCTGCCTTTTGTTTTAGAAATCTGTGCGTGTGCTATTTAATGCCCGGTTTACATTATTTAAGTCCAGCGATAGAATCAGCGCTGGATTGCTTACTGGAATAATGTAAACTGGCAGACTAGAATGCCAACTGGATTCATTGCTTTCCAGTGCCGGTTTACATTTTTCCAGTAAGCAATCCAGCGAACCAGTCAGCGATCGAATCCAGGATCGCTGACTGGAATAGGGTAAACTAAATAAAATAAATAAATAAATATTGGTGGACAAACTGGGCATTAGCTATGTTTTATCTGTGAATTTTTTTAAATGTGATTTTGTAATTTGCCGCTTTGACGTTATTGAGTAACTTTCGCATTTATAATATTAGTAGGGCAACACCAAGAATAACAGGATTTTATTTTGCAGGAAAATGATTTTCTTATCCACGTTCGTACGTCGGAAAACACGGGGAAACGGTGCCGTTGTTACAGATTTCCGCGCTATCAATTAGGTGCCGGAACCACGATCGATCTACTCTCACGTCCAGTCTTTGCTCTTTTCCGGAACCACCCAGATTCAGTAAGGATAGATTGGTAGTTGGACTTCTCAAGATCTTATGTCTGTGGGTGATGAGTGCAGTGCAGTGCTAGGTAATGATTTATGCTCTTCATGTTCTAATAGGTGGGTGACACTGTTTTGTTGATTACCATGAGGTACATGTGCTACTCATTCCGTCCCTTTATACTTTGAAAAAAAATTATATGTTAAATTGCTATCCATACTAATATTATAAATGCGAAAGCAACTCTGTCTGTCTGTCTGTCTGTCTGTCTGTCTGTCCGTCTTTACCGCCTAAACCAACCAACAGATTTTGATGAAATTTGATACATAGATAGAATAGATCCCGAGAAAGGACATAGGCTACTTTTTGTTCCGAAAAAAGGGTTGAAAGGGTTAAAATAAGGGATGAAAGTTTATATGGAAAACTTCGTCATTGTTGAAGAACTATGAAACTTTGCGTCTAGATATTTAACACGAAACCATAAAATGTATGTTTTAGCAGTTTTGTAGTTTCGAACTGTACCTACGGGGGTGGAATTGGGGGTGAAAGTCTGGAAGTTCAATATTATTGAAGATAAAACCATGAAACTTTGTATCTAGACACTTGAAATGGAGTCGATAAACGTTTGTTCCAGCAATTTTATAATTTCTAACTATACGGGGATACTTATATAACCGCTTGATACACTGGCCGCTTTTCGCGTTTTACAAATTTGGCGGGAAAACGGGTGTCAGGTATATACATAAGTGCGGTGTTTATGTTTCGGCATATGAAGTGCCGCCTTACTTTTACCAGTTTGAGCCATTTACTCTCAAGAACGTTTCAAGACGCTTCTAGCGGTATCATTTATTGATAATTAATGTACTTAAATAAATTCAAGATGGCCGCCGCTACAAAATGGCGGATAATTTATGTTTTATTAATCCCATCAATATGGGTATCAAATGAAAGGGCTCAACAAGCAGAATACAATATACTATAAAAAATTGAAATCCAAGATGGCGGCCGCTACAAAATGGCGGATAACGTAGGTTTTATCAATCCCATCAACATTGGTATCAAATGAAAGGGCTCAACAAGCAGAATACAATATACTATAAAAAATTAAAATCCAAGATGGCGGCCGCTACAAAATGGCGGATAACGTAGGTTTTATCAATCCCATCAATATGGGTATCAAATGAAAGTGCTCAACCAGTAAAATACAATGTACTATATAAAATTAAAATCCAAGATGGCGGCCTCTACACAATGGCGGATAACTTAGGTTTTATCAATCCCATCAACATGGGTATTAAATAAAAGGGCTTGACAAGAAGAATACAGTGCACTATACAACCTCAATATTTAAGATGGGCGCAGCCGCTAAATGGCGTATCAGACAGAATTTTTGATAGTCGACGAGATTTCCATGGTGTCTAATCAAATGTTATGCATGATGGACGCTCGATTAAGGCAAATTCAGAACTGCGAAAATGAGTTTTTTGGAGGAGTAAACGTATTACTTTTCGGTAATCTTTACAACTGCCTCCTATAAAATGATCAGGAACACCTGTTTTCAATTCTAATACGAAATTATATATATGAAAGTAGCTCTATCTGTCCGTTGCCGTCTAACGCCTAAGCCACTTAAAGAGTTTGTTACAATTTGGTGCACAGATACACTAGACTTAGGAAAGGACAACGGCGACTTTTATCACAGAAAAAGTTGAAAAGAGTGGAAATGAGGAGTAAATGTGTGTATGGAAGGATCTTTGCACTCTTTGTATGCTATTTTTAACCGACTTCAAAAAAGGAGGAGGTTATCAATCCAGTTGTATTTCCAATTGTGAATCAATTTAGATGGTTATTTTTTTGGTTGGTAGATTATAGTTCAGAGGTGGTCATATAAATTTTATCGAAATCAGTGGGGCGGTTTTTGAAATATGAACAACAAACTAAAATTTGCGTTCATGTAATCAGACGATATATCTACTAATATCTACTAAGACTCTAATAAAATTTGGTGGACCGTCACAATATGATTTTAAATTAAAGTCTGTTTTTGATTAATTTTTTGAGAACATAGTTTTGTAATTTGTCGTGTAAATTGTATTGTACAAATACAAATACAAATACAAATACAAAAATCTTTATTGCTGTTTGCAGGTAAGATAAGATGATACAAAACATTTAAATAATTGACCCATACAAACTGGCCTCTTCTTCTAGAGGCATGCAATATGTCTGGCAACGCAGTTTCCATTGGTCTGAATTTATACAATGATAATAATAGTCAGCTGATAGTCTTCTTCTTCTTTTTTCGTTTTTAACTTTTAATCGGTTGTATCATGTATGTCATCTGATTCATCATGTATTAATTTCTGGCTTCTATCCCGGTGTGTTATGTTACATTTATTAGTAATATATAAAACTTTGACTTAGACCGATTTTGATTAGGAAACGTGAATTTGTATGGTAGTAGACATACGAGTAGGTAGGTACTGCCTCAATTACTTTAATAAATATGTGGCGCGGACGAAGTCGCGGGTAAAAGCTAGTTACAAAATAAATTAACAAATTCGACTCCATCCTTAATAAATTCTTAAACACTACTTATCTCATACTCAGAGTGATGGACTATATTTATTGTTATTAATAACCACTAACTTTAACGCTGAAAGGTATAATGTTTCAAAAACATATTTTTTTCTGGCAAAACATTGCTTTAAAACCAACTATTTATTATACTACCTATGTTCTCCAAAATCTTTACATTTTAAAAATGTTTCATTTTACGAACACCGTTTATCACTGTTTTTAATATATCTTAATATATCTATATATATATATTATCATATTTTTTCGCGTTAAAAGAGGTAGGTAATAAAAACCTCATTTAATAATTTCAAAAACATGGATATGGCATAACATTAATAACAGTTTCAAAGCTTGCGATGTCATTATGCTTCAAGCGAGCGCGTTGTTTTAGTCTTACTGTGATGATATTGCCTCTATCCTCCCATTAACCAGCAGCGCGTCCCATCAGCCATCCAAATTAAGGTGACCGGGAATGGACGTACTATTTACGCTCCAATATCGACGGATAATACGATTTTGGAGCTCTGGAGATGTGTCACAGTTTATTTGCATTTAGTTTTCGTGATAGAATACTTTAAGGCAAGACCATGCGTGATAGATCCATTGATAGACATCAATGATTAAAAATATATGTACCTAATTTCAATATCCGTGTTCAATATAAATATACATATGGTTGTATTAAAATACATCCAAATTAAAAAATAATTAAACTTGCCGGTTGGAAATTGAATGGGACGCGATTGATTAATTTATTTATTTATTCATTAACTACTTGTCGCACTTACAGACATGCCAACACGCACGACAAGCCATAAATTACATTTATTAAAATATTCCTTAACTAAAGATGTACAATACTATACATTTAAAAATAAGATAGTATTATAAAGCATCCACCTTTCATTAATATATGCAAAAAAATGATAAATTGAGGAAAAACGAAACAAAAGTCAAATAAATAACAATAAAGAAGAAGAAGAAGAGACAAGAAGAGAGTATATATATTGTTGTAAACATCTTTTCATGTCAGTTGTCGAAATTACATAAAAAATCAAGTGCACATGAAAAAGATCCCACAAAACGATTATCAACACGTATCAACACGTTATCTCCGTTAGGAGAAAGGTAGAAAGTAAATCAGGAGTATTCACGGTTGGCCTAGACAGGAGAACTACAACTACCGATCCGAGCCCTTAGTTTGAATCCCACGCGCACCACTGCCTTTTCGAGCTATAGCTTTACTTAACCCTAGAACCGTACCCATCTTAAACTTTTACTAACGGTACCCTGGAGTACAGGTGTACCCCAAAAATAATACCACATTTTTGTATGGAAAATGATATTTTTATTTTCAACTAAGCTTATATGCACTATTTAACATTATTTTCAGTCCTACTAAGCACAATTAAATCCCATTAATTAAGAACTACAATGTTTTTGGTGTATTTTGTTTTGGCACTCAGTACAAATAATAAAATACGGTTACAGGGTTAAATCAGGGAAAAAAAATCGAGGAAACCGAGATGTTCTGATGACCAACACGCACTGGACAACGTGGTAGTTCATAGCTTCGACTCTCTCCTTGCTCTTGAAGGCCTCAAGCCTAGCTGTGGGAACCTTCACTGGGCAGTTTTTGCTTAACGGAGACACTGGTTAAAAGTTGTAGATAGGATAAAATGGAAGGTATATAAAGCTTTTTCCAACATTGAGACAAATCAGGCACGTAATAATAATTAACAGAAAACAAAACACTAACAACCCATTTTATATTCACACTGATGAGCCTCGGGGGGTTTATTACGGCTAGAGAATTAAGGCCATCGTTGAACATTACACAGGGTAATCTGGGTATGTTATGGATTTTAAATGTTCCCAAAATACGCATTCAAATGTATCGGTTTCTTTGAGGCTTTTGTTCACTGTCAAAAACGAGTCGTAACAAATGCGCAATAGGGATTTGAACCTTTGACCCATGTTTGGGAAATTTATCGTTCTCGCCAATGGACCATATCAGTTTTATTATGACTCGAATTATTTTAATTTCAATATTCTTTCGGTTTTCGTCAAAATTTGTGTGTTTTAGCTCCAAAATAAACAGGGTTTTTATGACGATACCCTGACATCCATTTTAATGACATTAACATTATATCAGATAAAAATCCTCTAAGTTAGCCTTTGCCTTTTGTTCTCGTATATCTAAAAGCGACATCGTTTCATTGTTGATGTTCCATAAACACGAACGAAGAGATTTGACTCCACGCTTGTGATAAGAACGTCGGGGTTGTGGAATGCGTTGCCTGAGTGGGTTTTTCCCGATAGTTATAATCTTGGTGGCTTCAAATCGAGAGCAAATCGGTTTCTTCTAGGTAAGCACGCTCCATCGTAGATAACATCGTCGCTTAACATCAGGCGAGATGGTGGTCAAGTGCGGACCTGTTATAGTTAAAAATCATTTTAGCGATGCTCAAGACTTTGAAGTATTCTAGTTTCAGCTGTTTTCCAGCAGTGCGAACATTTAGAGGGCTGCTTATTATGTTCATGCTTAATAAATAAATCAACACATTACTAACGATAATTCAGCCCAATTTGTCTAAGTGTTAAATATATTTTGACACTCATGACAGCTATCGCTTCCCTAGTCTATGTATTTGTAGATATTCGACGCCCGAAAACAGAGGAAAACTAATTGACCGAAACGTTTGAGTATTTTGAGCAGTTGATATCATAAAAGTGGTTTTATATTTCGAAATAGCTATTTGAAAGCCATTTTCATAATTTTGTGTCATTGATCTTGAAATAGAAATGTTTGACTGTACTAACACTAATATGTTGGTAGGTATTATGTTGTACCGTATACATATCATTATTGTTATTATAAAACACTATCTGTACCCTGCCACGCTTTACTGTGGCACATTGTGATGCAAAAAATAGATAAAACAATCCTTGATGCCGGTTATCTTCATCATCATCAGCCGCAAGACGTCCATGACGAGAGGCCTCCCCCGTAGATTTTCACAACGAACGTAAATACAGGTGTATTTCTTTGTACGTGGTAATAATTAGTACTCGTAGCTCGTAGGTAATGATGTTGCTCTAATAATTGCACGTCTACAAATGCGTACATTAAAAAAAATAAAAATAAATACAAAGCGCGAGTATTTTTGATTTAAAGTATTATTACGCCCTTCTGCACTATATGTATAATCTGCTTCTCACTAATTCTGTTAGAGTTTTCCTTTGCTGTTTTAAAATTATTCACTGTTTTGCATGCTTCGAAGTCTTGTTTGGTAAAGATTAAAATTCCTTGCAAGTTCGCGGAAAGTAATAACGAATGGATATAATAAACGTAGACCTTAGTCGGAAGGATCAGTCATCATTATGAGCACTTTAACTATGACAGACTGACATACAGATAACACATGCAGCTTAGCGGACTGCTTTATCCTTTTCCAGTGACTCGGACGGACCCTTCTCTCACAAGGAGAGTGTAATGGTCATAATCTACTACCTCGATAATATAAATAAATAAATATATATTGGTGGACAGTTCACACACAATACCATCTGACCCCAAACTAAGCAAAGCTTGTAAAATGGCGGCCAGATAGCTGATATAATACTTGTATAGTCGTAAATACCAACTTATTATACATAGAAACGCCGAGAAACAGTACAAATATTTGAATTCATCACACAAATATTGGCAATGGGTGGTAATCGAACCCACGACCTTCGGCTTCGCAGGCAGAGATACTACCCACTAAGCCACGAGGCCACGAGAGAAGATAAGTGTTGTTTTCTTTATTTTTGTGTATTTGACGATAACTTCGCTATTTGAGAATCGATTTTAATCATTCCTTCTTGTTTTGCTAGAAAATACTTCAGCGGTACTCCCATATAAATTTTATTGAAATTGATGTTCAGGTTTTTTATGTATCAACAAAAAACTAAAATTAGCTTTCATGGTCATACATATGTATATGCACGACGCGATATGTTCACAGCTTCCTGTGAAATTAAGTCGACTTCTGAATTTAGTCATACATTGAAAATCGGTTTTTGTTTTAAGGAAAAAAATCTCTTATTTTCTTTTGCTTTCACTTTTCAATATTGTAGATTTAAATCAACTATTGAGGCAAGGAGGGAAAGTGTCGACTGTGACATGTCTATCTCTGTGTGCGAATAACTTGAACGATTTAATCCATCTCAACGGCAAACTCGATTTTATGAATTTCGTAGCAAGTTTGATCTTTTGTCTAAGCTTGTTT
Source organism: Ectropis grisescens (assembly GCA_017562165.1). NCBI lineage: Eukaryota > Metazoa > Arthropoda > Insecta > Lepidoptera > Geometridae > Ectropis > Ectropis grisescens. The sequence continues at coordinate 1,692,940 of CM029772.1, forward strand.
GTTATTTTGCCACTTCGGGGAAATCCCGGGATAATTTTGTTTGCGTCAGTTGGATTGTAATTGATTTTATCGTTTTATTATTGGCGTCTTGGGAATTTTTAAGTAAATAAATAATAAATAAAACTATCAACTACTTTTTATCACAGTTTAAGTAAAGTGAGCGTCTCAACAAAGTATAAAATTTTAATTGAATTTTCCAGTTTAAATATTTAAAATGATACTCGATTAATGGAACTAAATTCGTCATATATATAATCATTTGTTAGTGATTCATAATAATACTAAACCTGCCCCGACTTCGCACGGGTGCAATGCTGATACTAAAAATACGAATATAAATGGTTGTTGTGGGATCCCTAGGAGATAGACATACACCAATGTTGACTTTTTTGTAGACCATTTTAAGAGGTGCTCGTACAATACTGCAGTACATTATTTTGATCCGCCTCGTAGGATCCAGCCAGCGTTTGCAAGCTAAACGCAAAAAAATGTGTTTATTTGTGACATCACATTAGAAACCTTTAAAATTGAAAGTGTTACTCTACTGTTGTTGCACATATTATTATATGTACATATAAACCGTCCTTTTGAATCACGCTATCTATTTAAAAACCAACATCAAAATCTGTTTGGCAGTTTTAAAGATTTAAGCAAACATAGGGATATAGGGACAGAGATAGCGACTTTGTTTTAGTGGTGATAACCGAAAATTTCGCGTGTTTTTTTTTCGATGTTTTAAATTTATAATATGAATTTGAAGTCTTTTAATTTACTATTTATTCTATGATTGTATTTTTGATACTGTTTTCTGCTTTCTAGTCTAAATACGCAACTCTGATTAATATAATTCGTTAATTGCGCTCGATCATAGACCACATCACAGATGGTGATCCAGAGCATTAAAAAATGTTTCTCCTCTCGCCGGAGCTTTCAGCTCCCTAAAACCCAACTAAAAATACATCGAAGTAGATGATTTTGCAATAAAGAGTCGCCGTAGTCGGAGAAGCGGGCGCCGGTGCCGGCGCCGTTAAACACACAGATAAATGCGAATAGTAAAACCCGTCGGTTAAACTTTACGCGAGCGAACTGATGTGGAATAATAATATGAGTTGGGTTTTACTCTTTTGACAATAAGCTTACCAACGCAACACTAGTAAGTGTCATTTATTTCTGGATATTTATCGTAGCTATACAAATATTATGAAGTTACGGCTTGTCTAGTCGGGAGAATGGCGACTGTCAACCCGGAGCCCCGGGGTCTAATCCCACACGCACCACTTTCTTTCCGAAGGCATATGCGTAATGCCCCTAAAAACTAAAGGAAAATATCCTAAGGAAACCAAGATGTACCTAGAATCTTTCGAGGTCTTGAGTATTCTATCAAACCTTCACTGGACCAGCGTGGTGACCAAAAAGTCCTAGCAGTGGAAACATTTAGTGGGCTACTCAACACGCTACGCAATACATAAATAAAAAGCCATTTCTCACTAAATTCTAGTTTGTAGATTATTTTGAGTAAAACATAAGCAAGTTGAATACTGAAATAATGATGATAGTTTTAATCCTATTCTGACTAAAGTAACAAAAGCTAGCATCATTAGCACTAATATGAGCCTAAAACTGATTAAAGTCTTTAAGTGAACATTACTCGCGATGTATGTGGAAAAAGACTTGGACTAATATCGTTCGTATACAAGACAATAATATAAACCATAAACGCACAGTCAAAAGACTTAAAGTGTTAATATGTCTATGACTTTGAAATTTGGTACTCGTACCTACATAGATAGATGATCTAATGCCAACTTGCCTTTTTTTTTCTATTGGACCGTGCGTAGCTCGAAAAAACGATGTCGTTTCATGGTTGACTTATTAAAAACTCGAACAAAGAGGTTTGACACTACTTTTGTAATAAGAACGTCTATGATGTGGAATACGTTCTCTGAGTGGATTTTTCCCAACGGTTACAATGTCTTCAAATCGAGAGCTATATTTGTTTTTCTGGGTAATGCTTGTAGTTGTAAGGCTATTTGCAAAGTCCGCCTGGGGAAGTACTACACTTGTGTCAGTTATTCTACCACCAAGTAGTAATTTACAACATCTATCAATTAATCTAGCTATCTCTATCAATCGTAGATTGATGATGATGGCGAGATGGCGGTCAAGTCGAAACCCAAAATAAAAAAGTCATCGTATGTACGGACTACATCAGCACATGAACAAACATTGTGAAAACAGATCATTAAACATTTAATACGGCTAAAGACGTCATTGCGTCTGTTTGAGCAATGATAATAAGAGGCTTAATTAAATCTTACGTTATAGAAGCTTTTAACCTCTAGCGAACCTTACAGACACCGTGTATCCGAAATTTATCTTAAAAGACATATTTATTATAGCCAAACATTAATGAGGCATAACGAGGGCCTTGGTATGCCATTACATAGGGAAACCTAGTTTGGGTACCAAGGTCATCCTACTCACGATTGCTGATGTATTGATTGAAAACCAATGTTTGTTTTGTATATTAATGATATAATGTCTGAAGCTCAATAAAAATGTATTATTATTTGTTATTATTTTTATATTGCATGCCTCTAGAAGAAGAGGCCAGTTTGTATGGGTCAACTATTAAAATGTTTTGTATCACCTTATCTTACCTGCAAACAGCAATAAAGATTCTTGTTCGCCATATTTTTTTGTAACTATGGTTGTCCTGTGGGCGGAGATTTAAAATTTTGCCTTGCTTCAATCTTAGCTTTCCATTTAATATCTATTATTTATAGAATCACTAGCAGAGCCCGCGGTTTTAACTACGTAGTACCGGATCTCGTTGTTTTTTGAGATAAAAAGAAGCCTATGTGTTCTTGCAGATCATAATCTAACTGTGTTCCAAAGTGCGCAAAAGACTTTGGGATTTGAACCAGGGACTCCGGATCAGCAGTTGTCGTTCTCCCGCTACATCTATACTTATAATAAAACTGTAACGGGTCGAATTCTGTACATTGAAGATATTTTGAAAATTTTTTTTTTGGGTCACTCCATAGTCGATACTGATGGCGAAACTGCATTTTTTTTCTTTCATGTCTGTCTGTCTGTCTGTCTGTCTGTCTGTCTGTCTGTCTGTCTTTCTGTATAGGGATCACGCATCACGCCGAAACTACTGATTCAATTCAGCTGAAACTTGGCATGATTTTAGTTTAAACTAAGGAAATTGCTGTAGGCTACTTTTGATCCCCAAATTCTGATTGGTTTTCTTGCGAAAGGGGGTGAAAGTCAGAATGTGTATTTGGTTGTAACTCATGTTTGCGTTGTTTAATTTTATTAATTCTTTTTTTGTTAGAAAGAACACATTTTTTATATTGTCCCATCAAAATTTGAACATTATCGGTTTGGTGGTTCGGAAATTACACAAACATTAAATAATAACGACACGCATGGCGCGTTCGGTACATACTAACTTCTAAGTATTCTGTGTATCACAGACGATCCACAGAATATCTAGATTCTAGATTCAAGAAGTGCCCACGTGATCGCGTCGCGTCGTCTTGAATGACAAAATAATTGTCAAAAATATATTTTGTGTGGAAAAAGGAGGAGGATGAGAACATCCTCCTTCAAACAAGGAGGATGTTCTCAATCGGGTTGCATGTTTTTTATTTGGTTTTATTTACACGATAACTCCGCTAATTGTGAGTTGATTTTGATAATTCTTTTTTTTTGGTAGAAAATATTTCAGAGGTGATCTTATATATCGAAAACAGGGAGGTAGTTTTTCAAATATCAACAAAAAACAAATATCAGCTTAGATTTATCTGTATTTAGTTAGTCGAACGACAGAATTAAATTACCTGTCATTGAAGTAAATTTTTGTTCTTTTGAAGAAAACATATCAGTATAATTAGTAGCAGCATAAACAACCCATTAAATGTTCCCACTGCTGGACGTCGGGGCCTTTTCTCGCAAGGAGAGAGACAAGGCTATAATCCACCACGCTGGCCCAGTCGCAGCAGTCGGTTGGTGGATGACATATGACATGTGACTTAGAACTTAGATTCTAGGTACATTTCGGTTTCCTCACGATATTTTTCTTCACCGTTTAATTACCGGCATTACGAACATGACTCAGAAAAAATAGTGGTGCGCGTGGTTTTGAACCCTGGGTCTCCGGATCAACAGTCGGCGTTCTCCCGACTACGTCTTACTAGACCAGCCGTAACTTAACGTATTATTTTAATCAAAATACTGTTTAAAATTTAAAGGTAGTGTTCAACAAGCTTCGGTAACCGAAGCAGACCGTTGTTAGGGTTCCGTACCTGACTTCGCTGTCCGTCCATCCTTCCGTTTGTCACCAGACTGTATCTCAAGAACGGTGATAGCTAGACAGTTGAAATTTTCACAGACGATGTATTTCTATTGCTGTTTTAACAAAAATACTAAAACCAAAATAAATATTTAAGAGGGGCTTATTTCAAACAACAAACTTGACTTTTTTACCGTTTCTTGCTCGATACTAATAACGTACCTGTCACTGGTTGACGCTTTCACTATTCACATAATATTAAGTTTTATGTTCTCTTTAAATGTAAGTAATTAAAATAAAATACATTTTTAAGGGGGCTCCCATGCAATAAAATCATTTTATTTGCTAATGGTTCAGAACCCTTTGCGCGCGAGTCCCACTGGCATTTGACCGGTTTTATTTTTTCAAAAATTTTGTAATATCCTATCCTTTCCTAATATTTTATAAATATGTCAATATTTAAGTTTTTGCTGCTCAATTACGTTGGAATGGCTGAATGTATCGAGTTAAAATTTGAAACATATTCTTGGCTTAGCTTAAGTAACACATAGGGACATATGGATAAGTAACTATACATAGGCAATGTTTGGCCTATGTGTTCTTCCAGACTATAATCTAATTGTATTTCAAATTTCAGCCCGATCACTTGATACGTTCCGCCATGATTAAGTAACAAACATCCAAACATTGACATTCATAATATTTACAGTTACAGGACAACGTTGGAACGGCTGAACATATTTGGAAGGAATTCAAATCAGAAATAGCAAATCGGTTACTGTGACGTCGGAAAGACTAAGCAAATTTGGTAGAAAATTGAAACAGATAACTTATAGTCTGAAATACCACACATAGTTTAGAGTCTAAAATTTCACATGGGGTCTAAGTCTATATTTTCGTTTAACTCCATATTAATCTATAATAAGTATATATTTTTGTAAGGAACTTGATGTGATGGTAAGGTAAAAGCCAAAAATTAAAAATGTATGCACCCGTTTTGGCGTAGATAATACAGGTGATTTGCGTTCACAATCAAAATAACAAGCAACATTATATTCTCATTAGATGGCGCTAATGCCAGTTTAAATCTAAAAGCACTAAAGGCAATTTAAATCAATGTTTTGCTATTGTGGTATGTATTTTTTCTTTCATCACTAGGTGGCGTTACTGGTATTCTAAATTGTACTAATAAGTTTTTGCTGCTAAAAGGATTTTGATGCAGAATTTGGATTCTTTCGTTCTTGGATTTTTTTTCTGTGTTACAATTAAATTCATACATTAACATTTCACTAAGACTTGGCTTAGATTTACGGGTTGAACTTGCTTGAGTACCTACCTATCATTAAAACTCAAAATTTTAATCTTTTTGATTCCACACAGGCTTTGTTCAAAATTTTACGCGTGCGAAGTCGCGGGTAACAGCTAGAAAACAGCTTGCGGATAAAAAGAGAAATGTAGGTAATCAAATCATGCACATCAGCTTCAGAATTTTCGTAATGTATCCTATAAAAATCCTGCAAACTTAACACTTGCGGCTATGTTCGATACTACGAAACCTTAATAAGTATGTTTAATTTTGTTTAAAAAAAGAAAAATAAAGATGATAAAATTAAACATTTTTTTGTGTGGGAAAACAAATTCACTCGGTTTTTCAATGATTACATAATGCAAATATTTTGACGTTCGATACTTCCAACTAATTTACACTATAAGTCAGTAACATCTGCTTACGCGAACGAAGTAGCGGGTTCAGCTAGTACCTACATAAATCTCATAATAGAAAAATGAATCGCAAAATGTGTTGGTAAGCACATAACTCAACAACGGCTGGACCGATTTGGCCAATTCTTTTTTTTTTATATTCGTTGAAGTTTACTGATGGTTTTTCGAGGAAAAATTCTAATAATTGCCGAGAATAATAATGTACCACGGGCGAAGCCGGGGCGAGCCGCTAGTAATAAATAAATCAATGAATATTGGATTGGATAATTCACGCACATAGATAAATGTGTTTTCGACGATAGACTCAAAACTGAGCAGCAAAGATTGTAGTGGTAGGACTCTTGGCAGAGTCCGCCGGGGGTAGTACCACACCTTTGCCAGTTATTCTACCGCCAAGCAGTAATGTACAAACATTACTGTATTCCGGTTTGAAGGGCAATGTTTTCAGTGAAATTACAGGGCTTAGAGATATAACATCTTATATCTATGGGTGACAAGCGAAGTGCAACGCTAATGGTTTGGATTCTTCATGTTCGAATAGCTGCGTGTCGCTGTGTGTTATTTGGCAGGCATGTTACTTACCATCAGGCACATGTCCTGCTTGTCTCGTCAATCTTTATTTTACAAAATATTTTCTTCAACCCCCAGAGAATTTGTACTAAGCAATCTTACTCAGTAACTGAGAATCCTTTGCAAAGGTCAGTAAGCGTTTTAAATTTCAATCGAATTTCTGCGGTTCGATCAAAAGGCTTCGTTTTTCAATTTCCTTACTCATTTTACCAATAAAGCTGTACAATTTTTTTTTTTCTGCCAATTATTTTAACTTTACACGCTACGCTACGCTTACCTACAAATACTTTGTTTATAACTACTACAAAATGGGGTAATATCTTAGTGCTAATCTATGCAGGTCTTAATGTAGACGTATTTTACAAAATTATTTATACCTAAAATTCTAAGTTATGAGTTTTAATTTCTATTATTTTGAACTGACATATTTTATCGATAATTTTGCAAAAGACTTTACAAATATCATGTTTAGAGTTGACACAAACGATTTACACTGAAAGCACGGGTAGCATCTTTCTTGCCTTGTCGCTCTTGTGGAAGTGTCATGCTTTTGTCGCGGCACATAACTTTGTTGCCATAGAAAGTATGCATCATCTGCTTACGATGTACATACACACACACACAGGAACCGTGCGGAAAATCTTACTCTATACGTACTTTTGGCTTCGCACATATTGCCAAAACATGTTAGGCCACAATGAGGCTTACGATGTCATGTGATGACGTGGAAAAAAACTTATTCGCTCACGAGTTAAACCTCAGATTACGAGTATTTCTACCATGTAATATCTAGTTGAACATCGTCAAACTTCTCATTGTTTGAGAAAAATCACGGCTGACACTGTTACCTAAATAGCTCCCGACTAGACGATCATGAAACCTAGATCAAACCGCACCGCCGCCCACAGGACTGTCGTTATTGTAAGCGCTTTGAAACTTTAAATCTCATTTCATAAAAACTAGATGGAAACAGCTATCAATTTAATAAGTTGTTATCCTACTAATATCATAAGGTCAATGTTTGGATACTTGGATGTTTGATGCTCAAACACGTCGTAACCTATTGATGGATCGAGCTTAAATTTAGAGCACAGTTAGATTATAGTGTGAATGAACGCCTAGGCTATTTTTAATCCCGGAAAAATAATAGAAACGGGAACTACGAAGAGTCAACGGACGGACGGACGTTGGCAATAATATTTATATACGTCGAACATACGCTTAAGAAGATACGCTTTCGTTGGCGGTCAAACATATTTTTTTTGCTTTCTCTCATAAAAAGAAATTCCCAACCATAATACATTACACAGGCCAAGTGCTAGTTGGCGGATAGCGAATATCCTCGAAAGAGATCTTTTAAGGAACATGTCTTGTTGTTGTTTGGACGGCGAGAGCTGTCTGGGCGACAGCAAGGGCAGGCAGCATATAGCATATATGTACGAGCAGGTCATGAGTGGGGACGGTGTTGCCACACGCTAAACTACAATTAACAATATGAAAAGTGTGCCCACCTAACAGAACATAGTTTCCTCACAATGTTTTCCACCACCGTTAAGGCCAATGATAATGACACACTTTTACACTGGCATTGAAAAAATACACAAAGGTGCAGGCGACCCTCGAACCTCCAATTCCACAATTGTGACTCGCTCATTGTCGCTACTAAGCCACCACGGTCAACGATCAAAAGTTCAATTCATTTTAATCCCGAAAAATCTCATCAAAGTGATGAAATAGCGCATTCTAGTCAATCTGAGAAGTTGATGCCTCTCAGTAATTGACACTCAGCTATTCGAGAAATCCAGTCTTATTTTTAATTAAAGCTAAAGAAGGCTCAATTTGCAAATAAAAAAAAAACTATCTGCTAGTTTCGGTGTAATTTCAAACGTATCTTCAAACATCATCTACAAGATTTCGCGACATAAGATCTCGGTTCTGCTATTATTAAATCTAATTGGTAGTAATGAACACTCTTTATTACTGAATGTTGTTAAAATTAACTCTTGTGTATATTGGAGCTACTTAACGCACTATTATTATTAATTACAGCATATTTTTGTGGTTAGATGTGGAGCGAGTGTCTGATATTTCGATGCCATTTCATTCACCACGTACTGCTTATATCTATTTTTTTTTTTAAATAAAGAGTGACAAGACGAGCAGGACATGTGCCTGATAGTAAGCAACATGCCTACCACATAACAGCACAGTGACACGCAGCTATTTGGAACATAAAGAATCCAAAACATTACCTAACACTGCACTGCGCTCGTCACCCAGAGATCTAAGATGTTATATCTCTAAGCCCTGTAATTTCTCTGGAAACATTGCCCTTCAAACCGAAACACAGTAATGTTTGCACATATTCATTCATTGTATTAATCATCTAAATATTGAGTAAGTGATAAACTCAGTCTTGTTATACTATGAAAAGTTTTAGCGGTAATAATATAGGTATATATAATATTTAATTTACGTGGGCACGGCAAAAACAGGATTTAATTTACATGGGAGATTTGAAGCCGAGCGCCGCGATGTTGGCAAGATACGCGGCAATCTCCGTTTCCGCCGACATAAATTTAAAAAAGTAAATGCAGAACCTCCATTATAATCTTACAAATAGTATTAATGTGAAAATAAAGATGTCTCTTGCTCTATCACGTCGGAAGAGCTGAGCGGATCGGATTGAAATAACATAGATTATAGTCTAAAACACTCTACACACGAGCCCTAAAATCAGAAAAGTAGTGGCGAGAACCCTACATCGCATCATAAATCACCAATCATATGGTGCGATGTAGGCTCCTACCCTCTAGTTTTACGTAATTTCTTCTGATTTTAGGGCTAGTGTGTAGAGGGTTTAAATCAGTACATAGAAACAAAAGCTACGCGGAGAAAACCAAGGGGCGATCTTAGTCAAACAAATTTCACGTAAACTTCTTTTTCCTCTAAACGTCATTGCTTTTTTTTTAAATATCAGTAAAGGGTTTGCACTTGAAAGCTACATAAATAAAATATTAATGATATTTTTTCACAGAGTGTTTCTTATCTAGCTGAAAATAAAAGCAAAACAACGTACTACTATGCAAGCCAGATATTGATTGAAATATCTGTATAATTTTGAATAAAGACGTACGCATTTTAAAGTTTGACGAATATTCGACTCTTTTTTTTCAGATAAGCGTAATAAAGTGTTAATCTGTTTGATCGATCTATCTATCTACGAAACTCTAAAAAACAGACATCTGTATTCATCACACGAATGTTTATACTGGATGAGAATCGAACCCACGACCTATAATCAGCAGACTCACAACCGCCAGTTCAGTCAGTCCAACCAGTCAGGCTATTTCGCATAATGTAATGATTCGATTTACTTTCCACTTGAAAACGTCCAAATCATATCCATAAGAGAAGAGCCAAACAACGTATGTTTATTTTATTCAACTGAATTAATTTTTTAAAGTTTTATTACACTGAATTCAATTTTGAAAATGAGCACTAACCTATATTATGTTATAACTCTTTAAAAAGAATATAAACTATAAAACGTTAAAGACTTAAAATAAACTATAGTCTAATGTATGATATGTATTTTTTTTTAAAGTAATTTTAAACAAATGAATACAAATTACAAATGTATGATTCAATTAGGAATAAAATACACGAGTTAAATTTGATTTTCGTACGAAAGTAAAGCCTCCTTATGTTACAACTCCAAATGGTAAAATAACATATCAAGTAACATGTTTAGACAAAATTAAGTTACAACCAATTTTGTTCTGCGTCGTATGAGGAAATTTGTTCAAACGTCGTGATATTTTTTTTTTCGTTATCTTCAAATTACATATTTTAATATATAGATGTAATCGTTGTAGGAGAAAAAAACGTAGGCTAAGATACTTATAAATTAATTTACGTATTAAATAATTGTATCTATTATTTAACAGGTTAAAGTATATTCTTGATGTGCCTACAATTCGAATTTATAAGTTAATCTGTTCATAATGGGACCGGAAGATTATAAAACACTTCCGAATATAGTTATATCGGCCCCAAGTTTTGGCAGCTTCAAAAACAGATTAAAGTGCTGGCTTATCGATCAAGCTTTTTAAAGTTACAGCGAATTTTTAGAGAGTGATGGCAAAGTTCCCATAAAAATGTAAAGAAATAAATTTGACATGGGTCAGTACAATTGTATTAAAACCATATTATACTCGAATAATGCTTGACAGTTTTCTGTACAATAATTGTTATAATACAGCATAGTAGTCATTTCAAACTTTGAAAATGTATACAATTTGTATGTTTATGTTATGTTTCTGTTTTTTATTAATTGACGTGTAAATTATACATTTATGAATAAAGTACTTTGACTTTGACTTTCCTATATAAGAATATTTCGTTAAGGCATCAAAATATAAAAAAAAAAAAAAATTATAAATGGACTATAAAACGGAGCACTTCAAATTGAAATCACGTATAACCAGTGATATAGTGTCTGTTACGTTAAGTAACAATTTATTTTTAATAGACAGATTCTTTATTAACATAAATATATACAATATATAGGCACTAAAATAAGAGTATCACAATCATAAATTTTAAAGATACGATTCTTTTTTCAATCAACACGTATTCCTTATCTTGAAATACACACTTATGTAAAGATAGAAAAATGCGATCACCGTAACTTATTTCCAACAAAAATAGCCGGATAACATAATTCATAAGCTACCGTAAGTATAGATGCAGTTACCTGAAACACACTTCTGAAATGATTTCAAAATGCAATCATCATCAGTTATTTTCAACAAAAAGAACCTTAGAACGTATTCACGTTATACCATAAATAATGTAATGTTAACCTGTTCCTCGAATAATACTATAAAACCCCGGATAACCGAGCTTTTCTCGGTTTTTCATTCCTTGTAAACACGGCTAAAACCTTTTCACGAAATATAAACCTAGATCGTTTTATCGCCCTGCACACTAGAAAATCATTGGAGCCTTTTCCGAGACTCAAATACTATATGTCTCCTTAAAATTGTAAAAGAAAAACCTTCAGATTATAATATAGCGACGTCAGATTTACTAACCTACCGCGAGATTATAATTTCAGTGTGTTATAATCTGTCGGTATATGCAATTTTACGGTAACAAATAAATAAAAGCTGGTTTAAAATTAGATATAATGTAAGTGTGTACTCACGGACAAATATGTTGGACATGAGAGTAGCCGGGAGACAAAACACGATGACCAGGATGTCTGCCAGCGCCAGGTTCACGATGAAGAAGTTGGTGACGGTTCTCATCCGGGGGGAGCGGTACACCACCGCGATCACGAAGAAGTTCCCCACCAGCCCCACCACGAACACCAGGAGGTACGCCGCGCAGTACATCGCCGTCATCACCCCCCCGTGACGATACATAAACTCCTCTCCGATCACACCAAAGTCAGACCTATTATCACTAACGTTAAAGTTCAGTTTGTGACGATCCATCGAATCCATGTGCGTCGACAACGGCTCCAGGTCTGGCAGGACGCTGTTCTCTGGCACGAACTTCGTATTCATCACCTCGATGATGGAGTTGGAGAGAGCGTCCACCAGGGGACGGCGGTGCGACTCCCGGGAGTGCGAGTGGTTGTGGTGTCTCCAGTGATGCCGCGGAGAGCTCGGTACCGAAAAGTTCGAGAGATCCATCGTGATATCTGTATCCTTCAACGGCAGTCTCAAAGGTGCCATCTCAACACATCGTAACACAGAACCGTCTACAACTAGTCTACTAACTCAATTCACACGAGAATTACACATCAAAATTCAGCAACAAAAGTTCGACGAAATGTTCTATTAGAAAAGTATGAAAAGTTCCGTAGAGGTCCGGGACGCGTTCGTAGCGGATAGCGCGCGTCAGTCGCGGCGTCGTAGCGCCGTCTGCCGTGGCCGTCGGCGGCTACGAGGCTCGTAGGCCCGACGTTTCGACGCATGTGCATTTTGCTAAGTGTCCAAACAAACCGTTTCGTGCACTTCCTGCAATCCTTACGCGGTACGTTTAAGTGCTATTTTCCGTTGTATTGTGAGTAGTTGTAGTAGTACAGGAAATTGGAAGGTCGTTTAAAATGCAGCAAGGGAGTCAAAAAGGTTAGCATTTCATGCATTGTAATCGAAACGAGCGCTAATAGGTGTCTGAAAACGACTAAAATTTGGTCTGGGGCAATGTGTTAAATAGTTAAGTAATTCTAATAGTTGAACAAGCAAACTTCATTACAATAATTATCACTCAAAATAACATATATTTTCAAAATTAAAAACTTTTTACATTACCGTATATCTGCTATTCTGACGCCCTCATCTCGGTGTCTCGCTCACACTTGCATTATAACCATAGAAAATAATGGATACATCTCGTAATAATGAAATTGATTTCTAATCATGATTTATTACAGTTTGTTTTATTAACAAACCAAATTTCATTTAGCAAAATTAGGAAAATATGGCAATAAATTTCATGAGCCATTTTCGAGATGGAAATGGTATAAGTTTTTTATTTCTCCATTTATGGCGTCAGTATTTTTGTTTGTGAAATTTATCTAACAAAAACATATATAGGTACGGTCATAGAAACCTCATTTTTTTGAAGTCGGTTAAAAATGCAATATTGACGCTAGCCATCCTAAAATAAAGAACTATTATTAACATATCTATTTTCATCTCAAAAGTTGTTCATTCATAAGCTGAAATTGGCTACGATGGAGCCCGTTTACTGAGAAGCAATCGGTTCACATTCCATTTGAAGATACCCAGAAAATTCAAATCATTTCAAAGCGAGTAAAAATATGAGTTTCAGGTCAGGATTGAATAAAGGAAATAATGAAAACAACAATATTGTTTGTGCTCTGGCCGTGATCTAGATAAATATTGAATGAGCGAGCGCATTTCGACCAATCATAGGGCAATCTGCAACGACCAGATCCATCCATCACGCGAGATGCAGACAGCTAATATGAATAAACCATTTTCTTTCAATGTTTCCAGAGAAATGACAAGGCATCTTAAATATCTGGATATACGAGCGCAGTGCAGTGTTAGGTCAGGTTAGGTTAGAACTCTTCATGTTCCCACAGCTGCGTGACGCTGTACTGTTGTGGACAGACGTGTTGCTTACCATCAATGCAAATTGCACATGTCCTGCTCGTTTCGTCACTGTATAATATAAAAATTACTAATAATTAATTAATCTTACTGTAACTATAACAATAACTAAATATAGGAAAACTTTTAAAACTTACCCATTCAGAATAAGTTTACAATAAAAAATATTTTAATCTATTTCAATAATGCACTGCAGCCTACGATACAGTTCTAGTATTGGAGCGTTTTCTCATAAGTTTAGTTAAAGGTCATACTCCACTATGCTAGTCCAGTGACAGTTCGGGTTGACGGATGAGTTACGATGTTTTCCTTAGCCGTAAAAGCGAGTGCTGATGACAAATTAGCACAGTAACTGCCGGTGGGATATGAACCTACGCTCCCACGACTGTCGAAACCACAATTTCTAAGGTTGCACTAACGCGTTTTAGGGTCAGCTCACACCGAGACGCGACGCGGCGCGACGCTGCGCGCACATTTTTCATAGAGCGACTCAAAATATACTTTATTCACTACACGAAAAGATACACATTACATTGTGAGAATTCAGATTACGTTGCACCACGCAGCACTGCGCCTCGAGGTGCCTCGCGGCGTAGCGCGACGTATCGTGACGCAGCGGTGCATCGCCGGTACGCGCGGCGTGCAAGAGCGGTGCTGCGTCTCACGGTGCCGCGCGACGCCGCGAGGCGCAGCCTGAGGCCGCTGTGGCGACTTCTCTACTATTTCCGTTCAGACTTCGTTTAGAATTGATGCAGTTCGGTCGAGTGCTCGATTGAAAATATAATGAGACTGGGATCTTGTTATAATCGGACTTCTAGCAGAAGAGGAAGAGGCAGAAGTTTACAAAAATAAAATTAAAAAGAAGACATCACACAGGCGCGGGCGGGGCCGCGCGGCGCCCGCGGCTAGTAGATACGTTCCGCTGCGCCTCGCTGCGCAGCGAGGCGTCGTCCTGCTACGATTTTAAGATGCGCCTCGCGACGTTGCGATGCTTCTCGCGACGACGCGCGGCGTAAGCGCGAAATCATTGGCCTCTAACGGCCTCTTTGAGTATCGTCGCGTCGCGTCGCGTCTCGGTGTAAGCTGACCCTAAGACATATGAGAAACTAACGAACCTCCCTAGGCTTTGCCCGTGGTATACAGATATGTAGTACCTACATATAGGTACAACGATAAAAGTCTTTTTGACATCGTTCTAGGTATCTATAGGTATAGTACTGCAAGTACTAATATAAAACCTGCGGTTATATCCGTATCCTTTATATTCCCGGATTAAAAATTTGCTTACGTTCCAACGTGATTGAGCAACAAACAACCAAAGTAGGATAGATATCACACGTTAACAATTTCCGTTAATACTCTTAGATATATTTTTAACAAAACCAAAATACGTAATTTTTCACCAGAGATAAGTAATTATGATGTAAAGTCGATGATACGAGATTTTCCCTATGGACGATGTAATTAGATTACCATGCTCACATAATACCAGCTTTACGTAACAAGATGAAAAGGAAAAAACATAATTAATGATAATATTATTACGTCAGATTTTTCTATTGAATGGATGGACAGAAGGTCGAAAATATGGCACAGATATGTAGTATTAGCATAATAATAACAACAAATGGAGGGAAACATGTGGGATGTCGATTCCACGATTATTTGTGTCGAAGAACGGTCTTATAGCGAAAGGTCTTGACCAAACATCTCAAGAGACTTTCGCTAGTCGTTTGGATGGCGGGTCAGATGCACGCGGCGGTCATCCTCGACACAGCGCGCATCGTCAGGTGGTTCCACAAGCCCTGACCACTGGGAGCTTCGCCTCTGGCCCGCTACCGTCGGCGATCTAGGTTTTTTATACATTTTCGAAGAGCAAACTTCGTTTGGCTCACCAAACACAGATTTTTCGTGGGCTGCGAATAAAGCTCAGCATTATGTTCGGAAGTAAAAGAAATGTTCCGGTGAACTCGGGACTTCCAACTTTATCAGAGCGAGAATATTAGTCAACTGCTGCTTTATGTCTGCTATCACTGTTTTTTTATTTTATTTAATCTTAGCAATGGATACTATTCCTTCAGCCGCATCTGTCACTGTCGTGTCGCTGTGTTTACTATATTCAGTTCATAAGATATGTAATCATTTTTATTTTCAATTATTAAAATGATTTCTCAAAGTTAAGTTTTTAATACTCGTTGTTATTTCTTATTTTAGTTTTCACTTCTGGCGTCCAGTCTTAAGCACACACATTTCTTTATGTTGTTTCTTAATTTATACATTTTGTAGAAATGTTAACTTCAAAAAATGAATAAATAACCTAATAGTTAGTATTAGCACAGTATAAAGCATGATAGACGATAGTATTAATGACGCATAAATGCAAAAATATATAAATTGGTTTTAGTGTTTGTCAAATCTAGACTTTTTTGAATTTTATTTATTTTTTAATCTATTTAGTACAATCATACACACCTACAGACCTAAACTGATAGTAATAGCATCGATATTAACTTTTTGTTTCCCAAAAATTTATAAATATATCATCACTTTTTTAAACATATTCAAAAATAATCACAATCAATTATATCTGGAAAAAACAAACATGTATCTTAGCTTCGTTTTCTCAATACAGCATATAAAATGCAAGTTCGTCTCAAATACACCCATTAAAGTGAGGAGATTCATTTCAGTGTGGAAATATGAAACCAAGTGCGATACTAATAATGTTATAAAGAGGTATTTTATTAGTCCAATGACATTCTCGTTTATTGATACATCTGTGACAAACCTCATAAAATGCATCAAATAAATACGCACTCAACATTAATTTCGCGACAAGATAGAACTGTTCAATATTTCCATGATGAATGAGTCAGTTTACTAGAAGAAAAAAAATCTATTCTTAACTAGCTGTACCCTGCCACGCTTCGCTGTGGCACATTGTAATGCAAAAATTGGTTAAAAACAATCCTTGATGCGGATTATATATCATGCTAAAATTTCAGCTCGATCGGTGCAGAACTTTTTGTGTTTTTGAAGCGTACACAAACCAACATAACATTTTTATATATAGAGATATATTTTATTATAAGTTTACACTTGACCACCATCTCGCGTGATGTTACGCTACAATGTGGTGTTCAATGGAACGTACTCGTATTTACCTAAAAAATATCGATTCACTCTCGATTTGAAGAAATCAAGATTGTAATCATCGGGATAAAGTCACTCCGGCAACGCATTACACAAGCCAAGTCGTTCTACTCACAAAAGTAGAGTCAAACCTCTTCGTTCGAGTCTTTTCAGAGTGACCGGACCGGCATCGGCAGGACATGTGCCTGAAAGTAAGCAATAGGCATAAAAACAGAATATGACGCAGTATGACGCAACTATTGGAATATGTACGTGTACATGTACGCGTATCCGTAAACGGCGTGTAAGACGCCCTGAAACTAGATGGAGTGACGATATACGAAAGAAGGTTGGTGGCGGTTGGAAACGTAAGACCGAGGATCGGGCTGAGTGGTGTATCAAAGGAGACGCCTGTGTCCAGCTGTGGGCGAACACAGTCAGATGATGATGATGATGATTGGAACATGAGTCCAAATCATTACTTAGCACTACACTGCGCTCGCCACCCAGAGATATAAGTTGATTACTTATCGCTATACTGTCATTCTCTGGAAACATCGTCCTTCAAACCTAAACACACAGATCTTTGGACATTACTGCTTGGCGGTAGAATAACGGGCAAATTAACACTTTCCCAGACGGTCTCTGCAAAGAGTCCTACCAATACGAAATTGTATCGTGTACAATAAAGAATTCTCAATTGATTAAATGACTAGAAAATATATAGCGGATAAACTTGCTTAGAAACTTGAAGATACCCTTATCATAAACTACAAGAGCGAACATTCACTACGATTTAAATCAGTTGAAACCTCTCGCCGAGTGGAAGTCTTTACTTTTAAGGGCATAAAACAGCGGATGGATCTTTGTAGAAACACTGGGGGGAGACTAAACGAAGTTTTATTTGCTTTTAAAGCATTGGTCGCTACTTTTGGTTGACTCCTGGGGGAACAAGGATGGTCTTCGTTCTGCTCACTTGCTGGCTGGCTGGTATATTTGGATACGATGTGAGAACGGTTTAAGCATCAGGCATATACTTTTGATCTAGTTTGACGATCGAAAGAAAGTGTGTTGAAGGGTTTTGTGTATTTCTTTTAGTTTTAAATTTAACGTACTTTTTGATGTTGTCGTTTAGTGCGTAGGTAAATTACAAAAAAAGAAGTGTGGCACTCGGGGACTGCCGCGGTAAGGCTATTGGATGTTGCATGCATTTTTATCAATATAAGCAATAGGGATGTTAACATTTTTTCGGAATTGCTTTTATTTTGAAGAGTGACATTTGTTTACCATAAAAAAATATCACGGGAAATCCGTTAAGTTGGCAACACTTCTAAGAGCATTTAATCTGTAAAGCTAATACTAATAAGATTCAAAGTCGAATGACTGAGTGGGGAGGACGGCGTTACGGTCTTCCATCTCTCTTTCTTGTCAACATAAGAATGAGACACACGATCACTAAAATTCGGTCCCCAGGCCCGCGATAAAAGCTATGCAATAGCTTAAAACTACGAAACGGCAAAATGAGAGACTGTTTTTTTTTTTGTCTTGTTTAATTTCTTGCGATACTTTTCATTACTATAGCTAAGAATAATTCCGATCGTTTTAGTTTTAAAACGAAAAAACCGGCCAAGTGCGAGTAGGAGTCGCGCACGAAGGGTTCCGTACCATTAGCAAATAAACGGCAATTTTTTTTTGTAATGTAGCCCCTTTTGTTGTATATTTTATTTTTAACTAAATATATTTAAAGAGAACATAAAACTAAATACTCTGTGAATAGTCAGAGCGTATACCAGTCACCGTTAGTACTGTCGAGTAAGAAACTCAAGTTTGTTCTATGGGAGCCCCTTGAATTTTTATTTTTAGTATTTGTTGTTACAGTGGCAACAAAATACATCATCTGTTGAAATTTCAATTATCCAGCTATCACCGTTCTTGAGATACAGCCTGGTGACAGACGGGTGGACGGACAGCAAAGTCTCAGTAATAGGGTCCCGTGTTGTGTGTGAATTGAATTGTCCACCAATATATATTTTTTTCACCCTTTGGGTACGGAACCCTAAAAATACATCAAAATCAACTATCGCATTTGCAGAATAAGCGATCCGTACACATGATCGCACGCACACAGCCTACAAGAGCACAGTGCTGCGCAACCATTCGATTTTCGGTATTATGTTTGTTTGACCTCTTTGCTAAAGGAGTGGAGTCCAAGCAACGGGAACAATTATTGAGTATTAAATAAAATATATATATTGGTGGACAATTCTCACACAACACCATCTGACCCCAAACTAAGCAAAGCTTGTACTATGGAAGCCAGATAGCTGATAATATAATACTTAAATAGTTTTAAATACATACTTATTATACATAGAACACACCCAGACACAGTACAAATATTTGAATTCATCACACAAATATTTGCACTGGGTGGGAATCGAACCCACGACCCTCGGCTTCGCAGGCAGAGTTACTACCCACTAAGCCACGAGGCCAGTCAATGCCAGTATTATATATTATGTTTAATGCTATTTCTTTGGCGTAATGATACCGCGCGCAAACATTAGATAAACTTAGTAGTATAGACATTCAGACTTCTCATGAAACAACAAAACGTATCATTCATTAACAATTCCAAACAAAGCTGGTGTCAGGAAGCCGCGGCCGGAGGGTGAGAGGGCCAGACGACACTCACGCTTGTTCCCAGAGCGATGACTCGGCGACGAGTGCCTCATGTTTACCTCCCGCAGCCGGCGAGCTTCAATGCATGTCCTCAGTTCCCGTTCGTGCGCTCACAATACACAACAGCTGCGTACTTCCAGCGAGATAGGTCTTGATACGAGACAAACAATAGGGATGTTAAGGTACAAGTTCATGCTGAGACCGCGCCACGAGACCGCGACAGGAGACCGCGACAGGCACTTGACTCTATAGAATTATATGGACGCCAGTTCGCGCCGAGACCGCGACACATGTCTCGTGACACGTGTCTCGGTCTCCTGTCGCGGTCTCGGCGCGAAATGGCGCCCATACACTCGTCACAAATTCATGTTTAGTGTAGTTTTATGATAGTTACTATGGAATTAGAATATCAAAAATCACATTTGTCTTAATAATATTTCATTTTTAGTTAATTCATTATAAATTATTTTAAATGTATATAATATGTTGCCACGTGGCTGCAAACACCGATATGAACTTATTACGTCACTAACCGTGACAAATGTTTCAAAACAATGTCAAAGTACTTAATAAGTATTGTTTAGTATTGAGGAGGAAGGGCAAAAATAGATCCAAATGATTCGTGTAACATGTACTCTGAAACTACTAACTGCCCGTCTTGCAACCGCACGTCTTGCGGTTTTGCCCACAACGTTCGCGGGTGAAAATCTCACCAGCGGCGGTTGCGAAACCGCTAAAATCAGCGGTTTTTTTTTTAAGTTTTATAATCGGAGTTTTGAATAAAACCGTCGCCCGTCACGGTCCACGCCCGCGTGCGCGCGGTTAGAAACCGCTCCATGAGTTCTTAGCCTTAATCAGAAAAGTTCTTTACGTTATGTTCAGTCAAAGTTATTCATTACTGAACAATCTTCGCAGATCCATAAGATACATAGACAAAACATAATCCTCACATATCTAGTCTTTGTCGCTAATTAATAATAGTCGTTTAAAATTTATTGCAGAAAAAATGAAAATCGGAGCTTCTAGTATACACCTAGTCATCATTAAATTATCCACTCACACATTAATTACCCACCTGAAAGTCATATATCTACTCATAAAAGCAAAGAAATCAAAGGTTAAAGACCCTGTTAATATCCCCATATTTCCGCATTAACTATCACTAAATCAGCAAGCTTTCAATTAAACTAACTTTACAATTAGTGAAGTGAGCTCCAAAAAAGCTTCCTTTATGTCCGTAACTTCCAGCACATAAACAATGCTGATCCGAAATCTGTCTGGAGTGTTTCGAAACATAAATAACGCTGGTTTTATGGGAGCTAAGATTTCCCGTACAGACGGACGGGGCGCCGAGTGATTGAGACTAATTAGGCAAAGAGCTGAAGGTTGAAAAGTGAAAGATCTTATTGCTTAATACACTCTACTGAGTGTATTAACTGTCTAAGTGTCTAAGAGAGTGTCTAAGTACTCTTAATAAGGATCCGCTGTTTTTTGGAAAATTACTTTTTATTTAGGTACATAAATAGATACATTAGAGCTTTTCAATTAGTTCTGTAATCCTACTAATATTATAAATGCTTATGTATGGATGTGACTAGTGGACTAGTGGCAACACTACACGGCATAATAGTGAATCCTTATATTATTGCGATTAAAATTATTTACAACATTGTATAGTGACAAAAAGTGTGTGAAACCTTTGAAACAACAGTGATAACGACGAGGAAATCAAAAATATCCGACCAGGAACTTGCGAAATGGTCAAAAAAACAAAAATGCTAACGATCAACGTTGTACCCATAGGCTACGATGTTTGATGAAAAAAATGGACGACATGACTTCTTTATCATTGCGCTGATTAGTTAATCAAACCAGAAGTGGACAAATGTAAGTTTATGGAGATGTTTATAACTATGCTGTAATAAAATCTTAGAAAATTGACAAAATACATGTACGTGGAAACCGATGTGTTTGACAGATACGAGTAAGGATTTACGAAATGGCCGTTAGCCATTAGTGGACATAAATCATCTTTCGACGGGAATCTATGTGAAAGTAAATTGTCAGGAAATCGTAGTGGAAAATTCCAAGACAAATTTAAAGGAAGAAACATTGCATTTGTTCTGATCACACGTCGGATTACCGGAATAATTTTGTTATATAATACTGCCTAATTACAAGATGGACCAAAACTGCAATAAAAATATAACAATGAGACCAAAAAGGCTCTTTACCAAAACAACTTCTAATGACTCTGTTCAGAATCTGTCAATACGGTCTATGGATTCGGAATTACATATGAGAAGTTTGGGATATTTGGACCTATCAACTTCTGAAACTAATACAGACATGATAGAAAGTTTAAGGCATGAAAATCAAAATTTAAAGCAAAAATTACAAAGTGCAGACAACGAAATTGACAACCTTATTTTGGAAAAAAATTAACTACATAACATCATCTTACAAAAAAATCAGCAAATATCCACATTAAAAGAAATATGTAAAAGCCCAAAGCATTGCTTACGGGACTGTATCCGAAATAGCCGAAAAAGTCCAGGAGACTTATATCTGACTTTTCACGTTTTTGTTCACCAAATGAAATTCAAGACAATAGCAATATCACATCATCTGAATTAAACACCTATCAATTGGAGAACATGATAAAAATCCAACAAAAGTGATGACAGAGCTAGCAGCTACCCTGAAAGTACTAAAAGGTAAACAATGTTTTGTGCTGAGTGTTAAGAAAAATAAATACATAAACGAAAAAAAGTTGAACAACTACCTGAAAATTATCTGCGCCCAGTACTCGACATGTAAATATATAAATTTAAATACAACTTCTGAAGATTATAATGTTGTAAATAATGATAGTGAGATGTTTACTAAGTATTTATCTGAAGTCCATAGTGAGCCAAATAGAAGAAATGAAATGTATCCTATCAGGTTTAGTCAAGATTTACCCAGAACTGGTGGTATATTGGGGACAGTGAGATATATCAACAGATCGGTGTTGCCGGAAATAGGAAATAGATGTCTTAAAGATGACCTGTCACGGAGATGTTTACTGGAAGTACAATTACAAGAAGATACAAACCCATCAAAAACAGTAGTTAAAAACCTCAAGAGTACTACTGATTTACAGCGGGTACCATCCCATTTTATTTCTCTGTAGATAAACAGTTCACTCATCGTTTTCACATATCAGGACAACAGTAAATGGAGACACTCCAAAAAGGCACTATACCATTTTATTATAGTAAAACAAACAAAACATTACTAAATACAAGTAAGGATATTTTTTTTCGTCCCTAATTGTAAATCATATTTTAGAATAATGCATCAAAACATAGCAGGCCTTAACAGTAAATGAGATATTCTTGAGTTAGTGTTAACAGATTTGTCCCTTCAAAAAAAACTTCCACATTGTTTGTGTTTTACAGAATCTAATATTAAAGAAGGAAACCAGAATATTGTAAAGTTGTTCTACTAAAAGAACACTGCGCTATAATTACTATAAGCAAAAACTAAAGAAAGCAAAATATGTTACCAGAATTACTCGAAAATTCTACGGCAATGTATCTATCGGTCTCAAAAAAATTGTAATCATATGTATATCTCTAAGTCTCAAAATGTATGTAAAGCTGCATGGAAAGTCATAAATGATGACTTTGATAATGCCACACAATGTAACTTCATTGAAAATGTAAGTGTGGGAAATGAAAATATTTATAATTCACAAGAAATAGCCAATACCTTTAACAAATACCTAATAGAATTAACAAATGGAAATAGGAAGCCTTGTAAAAATACAAATAAAACACGACTGGATGTACAATATTTCTTTCTCCAATGAGTAGTATAGAAGTTCATAATATTATAAAGTCTTTGAACAATACAAATTCAGTTGGCTATGATGATATACGAACAGACATCCTAAAAAAAAGTATTAAATTTATCGTCCCAGTATTTGCTCATCTCATAAATCTTTCTTTTGAAACAGGTACTTTTCCTACCATTCTCAAAAAATCTGTTGTTAAACCATTGTACAAAAGGGTGATAAGACAGATATGAGTAATTATAGACCCATAACTTTGATTCCCATAATGTCTAAAGTTTTTGAAAGAGCTATGCACATGAAATTGACAAATTTTTGGAATAAATTTGATGTAATTAAAGAAACAAAAAATGGGTTTCAGAAAGGTAAATCAACAACTCTGGCTATTTTTCAGTTAGTGTATAATATTGTTCTAAGCCTGGACAAAAAGAAAAATACAGTTGTAATTTTTTTTGATATGTCAAAGGCGTTTGATTTTGTACCACACAAATTACTTCTTGATAAATTGGAAAATTACGGTATACGGGGGCCAGCTCTAAACTGGATTAAATCATATCTATCGGATAGAGAACAATGTGTAGAAATCATGAAATTGTCAGAAAAAAAATGAAATTTGTCAAGCACGATCCACATTTAAAACAAATGCCTGTGGAGTCCCACAGGGTAGTATCATAGGACCTATAATGTTTATATCACTCATAAATGACCTACCTGACATTACCAATTACAAATGTACCTTATTTGCGGATGATATATCTATTTTATTGACATGTGACAAAAATGATCCCACATTTAATGATAATATAAATAAAACGATTGAATTAACCCTTGAATGGTTAGGTAATAACAATCTTAATGCTAATTTGACAAAAACAAGCTATACTCAATTTCAAACAAGAGGCACTAAAACTGTACAAAGACAATTGACATATGATGGTACTACTTTAAAGGAGAAATAGTATAAAATTTTTAGGTATTGTTTTGAATAAATATTTGGACTGGAATGAGCAGATAGGACAGGTGTGCTCCAGAATAAACAAATTTGTACTAGTTCTAAATAGACTTCGTAAAAGTTCATCACGACGGACTGTATTGCTCGCATACCATGGTTATGTAAGCTCTGTACTGCGATATGGGTTGCTGGTTTGGGGAAACTCTACACACATTCATAAAGTCTTCATATCACAAAAGAAGTGCATCCGTGCTATAGTTGGTGTTCGGCCACATGTATCTTGTAGACCATATTTCAAAAAACTGAATGTTTTGACTTTAACTAGCATGTACATTCTAGAAGTAGCTCTGTTTGTACGCAAGCATCCCAAACTTTTTAAAATTGCTAATGATAGGCTCCCAAGAAGGACAAAATACAGTAAAGGTTTACTTTACGAAGGGCCACCAAGGCTAACACTATTTCAAAAAATTGTTATGGTATGTGCATCACTATTTACAACAAACTGCCTGTAGAAATAAAAGACCTACCTTTTGTAATGTTCCGTAGAAAACTAAAGATGTGGCTGGTTGAAAAATGTTTTTACAGCCTAAATGAATTTATAAAAAACTGAAAATAAGAGATGACATAAGCTACTAAAAAACATGAAATGTATAGTATATAGTATATAGTATTATAACCTTTGTATTGACATTATAAAATTTGATTACTATTTTTTTAACTCAAGCCATTTGACTCCCCTGTGACACAGTGATATAAAAGCTATGGAAATGTATTAATTTTGTATTAATGTTAAAAAATATTTCTTTCTTTGTTACCTATGGAACTTTTTTATTAGACATATAATTTTATATCAGACATATTTATAATTTATTCTACAACAACATTTATGATATAAGTCCATAAGCATGCCATTTGTATTAATTTTGTAAAAAATAACTAACCTCAAACCATTTTGACTTGACATTGACTTGCAGGTGACGCAATGTTAAAAAGGCTATCGAAAATGTTTTATTTGATTATGTTGTACGATACATTTAAAAAAAATTTTTTATTACCTATGTATAATTTTTCAACTGACATATATTAATTCCATATGCCAGAGATCTTGGCAAAATAGAATGATCGCTTAGTTAAATTTTATAAACATCTTAATATTGGACTCTATTTTATATGGAATAAATTTCATTTCATTTCATTTCATTTCATTTCATTTCATTTCATTTCATTTCATTTCATTTCATTTCATTTCATTTCATTTCATTTCATTTCATTTAAAAAACTACTAAAAAGAGCTGGATAAAGTTTGGTGCAAATAATAGTCTACTTTTCATCCCAGAAAAAATACAGATTCGGAAACTACGTTAGTGGTATAAAGTTATTATTGTGTATATAAATAGTTTAAATTACAAAATAAGTATTAAGTAAGTAAAGATAAATTTTTATCTTATTGATACTCCAAAATCATAAAACTAGCAATTATCTTTTCAAATATTTTTGTACTTTTAGTACTTATCGCTGTTGCTTAAAAATAGCTTACTTAAACATCATCAAAAGTAACACACACTTACTTACGTTTGTAGTAGTTCTATCGTTATGAAGATACATGGGGACCAATTAAAATACCTGAAAATACAAATACTTTCGCTTTTGTGATGTACTCGTAAGTGTGTTTATATTAATCTTATAAATTCAGAATAGTTTCATAGAATTGCGCTTTAATTTGGTCGAGCACGCCCAATTTATTTTTGTTATAAAATGTAGTTATTTATCAGAACAAATGAAACCTGATACAATACCCCCTACAACTATAACACCCTAATTCTTGGTTGTTTAATGTCGCGAGAATAGATTTATAAAGCTACTAGATGCCCGCCCCGGCTTCGCCCGTGGTATATTATATAGCACTCATCGGGATCCCGTACAAATCCAACGGTGAAAGAATGACTGAAATCGGTTCACTCATTCCTGAGAATATCGATTTCAAACAAAAAACCTCTTCAGCTACCTGCTACGCCACCTGTCGAAAATTAGTAGTACCAACTCAGATTTAGAAAAAAAAAATTAGCAAAGGTTTATATTCAATGCACAGATTACTGAAGTTCAATGACACAATCTTTGACACATGCTGTCATGTGTCATGTCAAAGCACGAAACGTACGAAAACTCTCAGAAGGGGAAATTTTTTCCCGATTTTGTGACATTCTTGTTTCATGCTCCGCTTCAATTAATAGTAGAGTTATTTTCTATAGCCTAAAGCCTTCCTCGATAAATGGACTATCCAATAGAAAAAGAATCTTTCAATTCGGACCAGTACTTCCCGATATCCTAGCGTTCAAACAAACAAACAAACAAACTCTTCAGCTTTATAATATTAGTATAGATATTACCCTCTTCAATGTTGTTGTAAGTCTGTACTGCTAAAAATAAAAACATATTTCGGTATCAAACTGTAACCTCCTGCACTAAGTATCTCAACATTTAACGTGTTCCCATCGGGTGGGCGGTATGTCACCGCGGTCGTTAACCCTTCACTGTCGCATCACGCATCACGCCCCAATTATTAACATGATCTGACATTGCGTTAATTTTCGCTAAGCGACGAAGACGAACTCAAATTAATTGGAAAAGTAGTTAACATAATTGGGTTTAGTGAAAAGTTTTTTTTTGATGGTAATAAATTCTCGTAGATATTTTAAACGAGGTTTATGACCGTTATGATGTACTAGCAACGCCTCTCATTTTTAACCGTTTCATTCCTGTTTTCATTATTTTTCTGAGATAAAAAGTGGCCTATATGTTCTTTCAGACAATAATCTGTGTTCTGAATTTCAGCTGTATCCATTGAGACGTCACGACGTGATTGAGTAGCAAACATCTAAACGTTGACATTTATAATATTATTAGAATAGGATTAATGACATAAAACTATTTCCCTCAATACAACTTCGCTTAGGCGAGTAAAGTTGTTCTCGCTATAGCTTTCGTTTGATGTGCTCACATTATTGTAGTCATAAATCATGTCAAAATATTTATAAACGTTATACCTGTCGCAGTTTTCGTTGAATCAAAAAGCACTATTATAACAAAGACTTTAACCCCTTCCCTCCTTGACTTTGTACTCTCATCTTTGTCATCTATACTGATATTATAAAGCTGAAGAGGCTTTTTGATTGAACACGCTAATCTCAAAAACCACTGGATCATTAAAAAATTAATTGGATATATGTATACGTAATCCCTATGTGTTTATTATGTATTATGTAAAACGGGTGAAGCCGGGACGGACCGCTAATCAAATACATGTTAGCCGGGCACAGTCAATGTTCAAACTACGACTATAATAGTAATGTGAACACATTACTGTGTTCCGGTTTGAAGGGCAATGTTTCCAGAGAAATTACAGGGCTTAGAGATTTAACATCCTAGATCTCTGTGTGATGAGCGCAGTGCAGTGCTAGGTAATGATTTGGACTCCTCATGTTCCAATAGCTGCGTGTCACTGTATGTGGCAGGCATGTTGCTTACCAACAGGCACATGTCTCGTCACTTCTTATTTAAAAAAAAAACCCTATTTTTTATAAGATTGGAAAACAACAACAGTTGCAGATACGTGTTCCAAATTTACGTGTATTTAGCAAGATTAGTTCTATACTATTACTAGAATGTAATATATATATATATAAGTTCAATACTAGAACGAGTATCTCTATACTAAAACGAGTATCTAAAGCTGCACTAGTAGGCTCATATCAGATTTGGCTGGGCAGGGAGAGAAAAACTAGTAGTGAAGGTGAGGGTTGATGTACGTCAGAAAGGGGCTCCTTTAACCTACGCCCGAGTCACAAGTCTCGGGATCTACTGGAGTTGTCTCTCTCTGCCACACGATGGACCCGGCACCCGCACGGTGAATCCATGGAATGCTAAGAAGATCGTCTCATGTGTCTACGTTACGAAAAATCACGTAAATTCACGCTTTGGAACTAACTATGCGATTTTTGTAACGTTAAAAGTTTTAAGTTGCGGAGATAGAAACTATCATTTTTGAGATAAAAAGTTTCTGAACTCTCTAGCTTTAGATAACAAACGATGTAGTTTAAGGCCCAATAATTTTCATGTGATCATATGGAAAATGACATCAATTTATTGCTTTGTCGAACTTGGAAGTCAAACAAAGGAAAACAAAGATACTTACATTTGCGTTTACAAAATCTTTTGAAATGTTCAATCTTAATGTAATACGTTGTGTTTTGGACATAAATAATTTATTTATTCCATCATTTTTTCTCGTAGGTATATCCAATAAGAACTAAATATGTAAATCTGCATTACCTGTAGGTTAAGCTTAACACGAATTTGCTAATATTTCAGGCTCTCCAAGACCTAAAGATTATTCGACAAATCAAGACAACGCACGCTTCAAGGATATTTACGCATTTCTGCTTCTTCATATTATAACGTATAGCCATGTAGTACGTAATAAATTAAATTTGTCGAAAGCGTCGACTTTGGATTCTGTTCGGAACAGGGCAATGGCCGGGAATATCGCTTATTATTTCGCATTACAATATTTTGGTGTCAAATAACCGTATTTACACGTTTTATAGTGTTCGTTTATTATGCTAAAAATAATTTGCTTTCTATAAAAATATCATTTGTTTTTTTTTTCTCCACGCACTACCTGTAGTCTTACGTATAAAGCAGTGGCTGGAGAAGAAAAACCAAAAATAGAACAGTGTGGTGTATCATTACGCATAAAACTTGAAAAGACAGTGGTGCGCGCTGGATTTGAACCCGGATCAGCAGACGCCGTTCTCCCGACTAGACCAGCCGTAACTTGCTAGACCAGCCGTAACTTGCTAGACCAGCCGTAACTTGCTAGACCAGCCGTAACTTGCTAGACCAGCCGTAACTTGCTAGACCAGCCGTAACTTTTCTCGCTCACAGGCATTGGAGTGGAATAAACTGTGTGTTTCATTATTCCCTAGACACACAATCTAGAAGTTTTCAAGATCAGACTGAATAGGTATCTTCTAGGTCCGTATGTCATTTTTAAACACGCCGTCGCTTATTATCAGGTGAGATAGTTGTCAAAAGCGGACTTGTGTGCGTTAAAATTTAAAACAAACTTATAAAATTACAAAGTTTTAAATTGTACAGGTAAAATTAAGCGTACCGAGAGTTTCCTGTCTCTTACTATTCGCATTCATTCAGTTCCTTGTCTTGATATGAATATGTCTTCCAGTATCCGTTAGGAGGTTATTTTTCCTTTCGCCTCCTCTTTGTACATACTTAATCCTACTGATCTGCCTGATTTAATATCACCTTGCCCTTTTTTCTATTGGTCTGTTCGTAGCTCGGAAAAACAACATCGTTTCTTGGTACACGTTTCAAAGACTCGATCGAAAAGATTTGACTCTACTTTAGTGATAAGAATGTTGACTGTGGAATAAATAAATAAATATTGGAGGACAATTCACACACAACACCATCTGACCCCAAACTAAGCATAGCTTGTGTGATGGCAGCCAGATAGCTGATATAATACTTATATAGTTTTAAATACATACTTATTATACATAGAAACACCCAGACACAGTGCAAACATTTGCATTCATCACACAAATATTTGCACTGGGTGGGGATCGAACCCACGACCCTCGGCTTCGCAGGCAGAGCTACTACCAACTAACTATTTCCACTAGGAACTAGGAATGCGTTGCTTGCGAGGGGTTTTCCCGATGTTTATGACAATCTTGGTGTCTTCAAATCGAAAGTGAATCGGTTTTTTGGGCAAGCACACCCCATTGTAAACCGCATCGTCGCTTAACATAGCAGACAGAATGGCAGTCAAAATATGTAACCCTGAAAATGTTAAAAAAAACTTTATTTTCTTTGTCCATTTCCAGAACATATCTAGTCGAAAATATTTTTTTTACCAGCTTACCTACAAAATATAGAATAGTTTATTGACATTCAGATTTTAAACTACCTCAAAAATTTAATAAATTGTCGCCATAAAGTTTAACCACCGAAATGTTTACAAGTCTACAAGAAGCCGTAAAACGGAAATGTTTACGATCTGCGACTAAGCACTAAGCATGATGCACTTATATTTTATTTCGACGAGACGTAATGTCGCCCAAACTGTATCTGAGTTGTTCGTTAATTAAATGTGTTAATAACAACTGACTGACTAACAACTGACAATGTATTATTTTATAGCCGTACTTATTTTGCGAAGTAAAGCAAAGCGAACCTTGGCGAGGCGAGGCGAGGCGAGCCGCGGCAGTATAAAGCAAATAGAGGTGAAGTGGAAAAAAATACCTATTAAAAATTTTTGATTATAGGTTTAGGAAGGCTTTATACAAATCTTTCTTAAGAAACAATTGGCGTCTACGTGGAATCATTCCGAATGACCTTGTAAACGCCAAATTACATAGTTGGTCTGATCCAAATTATAATGGGGGAATTAGAGCCCCAGATAGTGAACTGTAGGTAGGTTATGAAATACTGTGAAACATCAATATAAACCACTCGATGTGCCCTTCCAAACTTCAGACGCACGGTGTACAGAGCGTCACTAGCGAGGGGAGAAAATAATACCCAATGGGCTACTATTCTGAGACAATTTATTGAACACACTTAAAAACATATGGTACAAACAACAAAAATATCGTTACCGCGAGTTAGCGTCATCCGAACCTACTAGTAACGCCATCTAGTACGATTTTATCAAACTAACATAACTTTGGACTAAGTGGTATGAAATTTCAACCGTATTTACGGAGCACTAAAGTTCCGATTTAAACATACCGCCCGCCAAGGACGAATAGTCCTTCTCACTATACAAATCAACAACTTCAAGTGAAACTAAACAAAGTTAAATAAGTTACAGAATGAAATAATTTTACTTAAAGATTACATTACAAATATATACTATAAAGATAGTACGTTTCATACAACACTACACAATTGAAATTGCTATGCACTTCCATCTGAACTCACAGGGATAAGACACAACTTAGCAATAGGACGCTGGATCAAAGAGTTCTTGTAAGTCAAGGTAACTACTCGATTGATCCCATCATGACCGGGATGTAACTTTTGTATTCGACCATAGATCCATTTAGCCGGTGGCAAGTTGTCCTCTTTTACCAAAACCACATCGCCCACCTTCACTTCAGGAGTTCTGGCTTTCCATTTGTATCGTTGGAAGAACTGGGTCAGATATTCCTGTGACCATCGCTTCCAGAAGTGCTGCACTATGCGTTGGGTATAGTGCCACCGACGTAAAGGGCTAATCGACACCTGGCTGAAATCATGATCTGGAGCAAGAACCAAGGGTTCTCCTACTAAAAAGTGTCCAGGAGTCAAGGGTATGGAATCATCAGAATCAGAACTAAGTGCAGAAAGAGGTCGTGAATTAAGACAGGCCTCGACTTGAACTAACACCGTACTCAACTCCTCGTAAGTTAGAGTGGAATCTCCTATCACCCGTCGGAGATGGTGTTTAGTGCTCTTTATTCCAGCTTCCCAAAATCCACCAAAATGTGGAGCATGTGGAGGGATAAAATCCCACTCAGTTCCATTATCAGCTAACATGGTCGCGATTTCCTTTGAAAACGAAGAGCGTTCGCTTAGTAGTAATTTCTTCAATTCCTTAGCGGCACCCACAAAATTTGTTCCGTTATCGCTCCACAGATGAGAACAGCGTCCCTTCTTGCCACGAAGCATTTGAAAGCTGAAAGAAAACCTTCAGACGTTAGGTCTGACACGACCTCTAAATGTACCGCTCTGGTTGCCATACAAATAAAAAGGCAAATGTAACCCTTATAAGAGCGGTGACCTCTTCCCTTTGTTGTTCTTATATGGACAGGACCTGCGTAGTCAACACCGGAATGAAGGAACGGTTTACTTGGCGTTACACGACAAGAAGGCAACTGCCCCATCAACTGAGTTTTGGTTTTTGCCGCATTACGAATACATGAAACGCACCCATGTATGGATGATCGGACCGTATTTTTCAGCTTTGTGATCCAATATTTACCACGAATGTAGTTACAGGTGAGCTGCAGACCACCGTGTAGAGTTCGTTCGTGAGCATCCGCAATTATCAGCTTGGCGAAGTGTGAATCACCAGAAATGATAATCGGATGTTTGCCATATTCAGGTAAGTTGGATCTTTCGATTCGACCTCCAACTCTAAGTATTGCATCTCCATCCAAAAATGGGTTCAAACAGGATAGTTTGTTTGTGTTTCTGACGTGTTTTCCCTTCATGAGACAGGTGATTTCCTCCTGGAACGATCGGGATTGATGCTGTCTAATACAACAGGTAAAAGACTTCGAGAATTCGACAACAAAAAAGTAGGGCTTAGACAGTGGGATTCGAATCTTCTACTTTTTTCAGAACCTTCTGCAGTAGGTGATGACTCGTACAATTCTTCTCAGCGAAGAAAACCTAGTGAAGAGTTCTTCATTTTGGTCAGGATTGAAATCACCATGTATTTCAACCATTCCATCTTAGAACCAATAGATTTTGGTTTTCCATATGGCGGCAAACTTTTGTCACGAAGCCAGTGAGGTCTATACTTCCACAGTTTACTCTCAAGCAACTCAGCAGACAGGATCCCACGGGATGCGCTGTCTGCAGGATTGTCAGTGGACTGTATATGTGATCATTGTGCTGTTTCGAGTAAGCTTAAACCTCTGAAGTACGCTTCGTAACAAAAGTCATCCAACGATTCGGAGGGTCACCGAACCAAGCCGAAACAATGGTAATGATAATCGTCATCAGGGGCAATCTGCTGTAGAACTTTAACTAAGTATGGGGCACTTGAAGTTCCGAAGGTTACCGTTCACAGTCGGTAATCCTGTACTTCATCCGGGTGAGACTTTTCTCTCCATACTATCCTCTTGTAATCTGCATGCTCTTCTGAAATACGACCCTGTCGACACATCTTGATGATCTCCGCCGAAATGCAAACAGGGTGTAAACGCCAACGCCTACTAGTATGTCTTAACTCTGGTTCTAGTATGTCGTAACTTCGGTCCCCTCATCAGCGTGTCGTTCAATGGCTGATTGCGTGCATGGTTTTACATGATGCGTTGGAGACGACTCAATTTTGGCAGTGCTCTTGTCGTTACGGATTACCGCGTGATGTGGCTGACCGACCAGTTTATGGTTTGAGAGTTTTGATGGCACTTTTGCATGTGTCTGAGAGCCAAGTACTCCTTTAGATCATGGTCGAAGTCTTTCTTCTGATCTGGAGATCTCTTTACTGCACCAACAGCTCGGGTGTTTCCATCATGGCTTTCACTATTACCGCGGAGCGAAGCTTCCCAATATAGCGCGCTGATATCTCTTCGAGTTGTTTTAGCAAAGTGTTCTTCACATGTTTTTTTCTCCTCTGGTAAAAACTTGTATTGCAGAGGGGTTGGCTCAAAGTCACCCAAGACTTCTTTAGTAAAGCGTTCTTGTCACGTTCCAGGTGATTAACGATTATGTGATGACAAGCCCGACGTTTACTATCATAATCTCCGACCTGACCCGACAACACCCATCCGAGGTAAGTATCCTGCGCAATTACAGAACCAGTAGGGCTTCGTATCAAACCCGTTTTCAGGACACGACTGTACACCTCAGAACCTAATAGGAGGTCGATCTTATTAGGGACATTGTATTGCG
The DNA here is from genome assembly GCA_017562165.1 of Ectropis grisescens. Taxonomy (NCBI): domain Eukaryota; kingdom Metazoa; phylum Arthropoda; class Insecta; order Lepidoptera; family Geometridae; genus Ectropis; species Ectropis grisescens. The sequence continues at coordinate 1,726,980 of CM029772.1, forward strand.
GATCGGCCAATTTTATGTGCTCCAGGTGTTTCCAACTAGTTAAGGCGAATTTCTTATCTGGCAGTATAGATGTAACGGTATTCAGCACATGAGCTTGGACATGCAAATGAAATGCTGGATCATGAAGTGACTGAATTTTAACCATAACCACATACCTAGAGGTTAAGTCACGCTGACCTCCACCTAACCCAGAAATGCAGCACTTAACTGCAACCTTCTTCAGCCGTAATAGCCGTACGGCTGCTTCAGAAATAAATGACCCTTGTGATCCTTGATCAAGAAGAGCCCTAAATGTCCGAGGATAACCTTTATTTGACTCGGCCTTGACTAAAGCCGTAGTTAGTAAGGTTTGATTGTTAACTTTGCCTGCTACAAAATGGTTGGCAATTGTTGTGGTCCCGTCTATCATGGCAGATGCTTCCTGGGTGGACACTCCGGAATTTCAGTTGCGGTAGCAATTGTCAGTGAAGCCGCTCTACCATGACCATGAAGCAGAGTGTGATGGTTCCCCTTACATAGACGGCACTTTGTAGATATTCGACAAAACCGTCCCGTGTGACCTCCGCCGAGACAATTGAAACAAAGTCCGAGGACTTCGTAATCTCTTGTCGCCTTGCAACATCTTCCTTTGCGAACTGATCACATGAGTATAAACGATGGGGCTCCTGACAAAGAGGACAAGGCGAAATGGTTTTACTGGAAGTGACATGCATAACCTTAGTGGTCGATTTACCGGAATTATTACATCTATGGATTGCATAAGAAGGTTCAACTAATTCTAAAGCGCGAAACCTTGACTCCAAGAACTCCCTGAACTGAGTGAAAGTAGGCAATACATCTAAATTCTGACTAACACTAAGTTCCCATTGTTTTCGAGTTTCTGCGTCTAATTTGGCGCTTACAATGTATATGATAATTATATTCCAAGATTCGACCACTATGCCTAAATTTGCTAATTCATGTATACAATCCGAAGTTGTGTCTACTAAAAGTTTTATGGATTGGGAAGACTCTGTAGTCATTGGTTTTTGACTAAACAGTCGCTTTAAAATACAATTCGTTATAAACCGTTTGTTATCGTATCGATGTGTTAACAATTCCCAACATTTTTTATAATTAGCTGTCGTAATGGGAATATGCTTGAGCAGTTGTTCAGCTTCGCCTTTTACTTGGGTTTTCAAATAATGGAGACGTTGGACGTCATCGAGTCTCGTGTTGTTGTGCACCAGTGAAAGAAATAGATCTTTAAATGACGACCACTCAGAATATAAACCACTGAAAACCGGTATCGAAATCTTAGGTAACCGAACTACTGAGTCTATCATTGGCACAGACAAATTAGAACAAGTACTTGTAGATGGTCTAACTGCCTGAAGTGAAGTCTTCAACTCGGTCTTGTACGCTATATATGTTTCGTAAGCTTCGTCAAACACATCATTCTTCATGTAAGCGGTGGCATCCAGATCCTTCTTATCATACGATGATATCAAATCTTCGTTCTTGGCCGTTAACTTGCTGATAAGCTCTTCCAAACCTTCAAGCCTTGCTAAGATGTATGGTTCTGTAACTCGTTCCTTTGGCGATTTTTAAAGTTAGATCTTCCTTCTCCATCTGGGTTTTCAAGTCTTCCAATATTCTTATGTCCTTATTCATGTTTACTCAAATTTGTTTAGTAGTGGTAATTATAGTTGTAAATTAGTTTGGAGACGTTTCTTATTATTATTATTATTTTTAAATTTTCCAAAATCTGACGTAATTTTTTAGTTCTTAAATTCTTCTAATTTTTTCCAAGTTTAAAATCTTTTTAATTTTCTAAGTCCCAAATTCACCTAATTTTTCTAAGTTCAAATTCTTCTAAGTTGAGAATCGTTGGAATTTTTCTAAGTGTTTGGGACGCATTTATTTTGCTCAGAAATCGGGCATAGGTTCCCCGTCTCGTCGTTTTTCGAGAAATTATTCTAAGTCCCAAACTACTTTTAGAAATTTTACAAGTCCATGCATTAACTTGAACTTTTTTGGGATCCACTACTATATATTTTACAAATTGTACTCACAGTTTATCTTGTACCATACCACTTCAAATCCCTGGGTTCAAAATCCAATCTGGTCATATAGTTCCCAGTAAAATTCCAAGTCCTGGGGTCCCAATCCTTGCCACTTCGTTGGCTTTGAAGTCCTCGACTGCTTCTCCTCGCTGGTGTCTCTCCACCAGATGGCGCTATTTCACTGAAGCACTGATGTTCCACCAATACTTCCAAAATACTCCGACTCGTAGGACCTTATGTACAGAGCGTCACTAGCGAGGGGAGAAAATAATACCCAATGGGCTACTATTCTGAGACAATTTATTGAACACACTTAAAAACATATGGTACAAACAACAAAAATATCGTTACCGCGAGTTAGCGTCATCCGAACCTACTAGTAACGCCATCTAGTACGATTTTATCAAACTAACATAACTTTGGACTAAGTGGTATGAAATTTCAACCGTATTTACGGAGCACTAAAGTTCCGATTTAAACACACGGAATTATGCCATCGTTGAGCTCACTCTTTCCGTTCTAATCGGTTGCAGGAAGCGGTGAACGCCGGACATATTTTATTTTATCTATCACTTATATTCATTGTCAATAACCAAAACAAAGCAGATCCACAGCATACCTTGCTGCTAGCGATTCTAGGGGTCAAGTAGATTGGTGGTTGTAAACCACTTACAACTACTTAAGTACCAATTTCAAGTTGCTCAGGGCACATCTAATGGTTTAAATCGATGCTGTGAAAGATAAGAAAAACGGTGCAATGTGAAAATAGACAAAAAAATGATCAAGGAAAGAAACAAAAACAGCACGGTCCTTCGTGACTGGTTTTGGTCGTTCTTCTACAGGCCTGGGATGTCAAAGTGAGGCTGTCTCGCTCTCACTATCGAAACGTTCACTATAACACAAATTTTTACTTACACAATTGCTTTTAGACGTTTTCACGACGGGTATTTAATTCAGAACTCATTGTTCAATCAGTATTTTTTTGCTCGACGGAAACACACATCAGTTTCGAACGTATATAGCCGAAGGCGTCCATCTTGATGTTACCCACGTTTCATCGATCAATGTGGGTAGATTTGACTCAGCCATAGTCACATAGAGCTGTTTGAGGGTAGCGGAAATCACAATCTGGCTTAAACAGACCTCATAGATAATGCGTGTTGCGATAAGACAAATAATACCAAACTAGATTTTGTACCATTTTATGACATCACATCCATTTCTAACAGTGTGCTTGGCAAGTGTGTTAAACTCATCAAAACCTAAAACAATATTATTATCTCATATGATGTTGATCCAATTATTATTTAGCGTTTGTAACGTGGCAACCCCGGGTCTTGAGTGAATTTTCTCCATCTCTACTTAGTTATTTTCCTTCTCTTCCGGCCACGACATGGCACGTACTAGGCGTCCGCCATTACGACAATGTTTTTCACATTTAGTTTGTGAGACAAGTTAGATTACGATTATTTGTGTCGGTGATCGAATAATAATAACTCCGAAACAAATTCTAGTGTTTCCTTTATTCAACTTCCCGTGCGAACAGGTCAAACTATAGAATTCCACACGCCCGCCACATTTACAAAATATCGGAGCGACGGCGTAACGACTCAGCTGGACGTGCCACTTTAGACGGTTTTTTGTTGGACGAAATCTAGTGAATTTGCTTTATTGATGAATATCAATATAGTATATCATATAGTATATACTATATCAATATAGTATATCAATATAGTAATACAGTAGGTGGAGTTTCACATAACTTCTAAGTTTTCACTTGTATCGGTAGTCCCTACGGCTGTATAAAAATACAAAATGAAAAAAAAAAATGAAAAAAAAATCAGTATCTCGCTTCTTTGCCACCTACGTCCTAGGCAACTTTGTTGCCCTTTGAAACTTTAGATAAAGAACGGATTCAACAGATTTTAATTCCAGTAATTATTTGTACAAAAGACCGAAACCCTTTAGGGACGATTTTATAAAACCCCTGTTTATGCTTGTTACACAAAGAATACTTTTTATTATTAGCTTGTTATTTGTTGGGTAATTAATTACTCGAAAATAATGACAATTGAAAATGTGTATAATTAAAGAAATTAATTACATCATATTGAAGTGTATATTCTGAAAAATTATTTCACCAATGAAAACGAAGTAAAGTTTTATTTGTGAAAATATTCAATAAACCGATTGGAATTAGAATCAGAGTAACATTTTACTAAAACTAAACACAAATTACCCGTTCCAAATAGAAAACCTACTTCATTTTTAAGCCATTAATTATGTTACAAATGTAAAAAAAATGGCAGTCATTGCAGTCTGGTAATATAAGTGAAAACTAATAACACAGAACTCTCTTTGGAAACTACGCGGGTGAAACCGGAAGGTGTGGCCATGGTGTTGGCCATCCGAGTTTACCCGAACGATTTGTAATGGCGTTTCTTAGCTAGTCATGTATTGTCATCAGAACCCAAAGCGTTTGCAAAATTGCGTCCTAATCGAAGACCGGAAAGTGAGTCAAATTAAGATGCCAAGATTTTCTTACATACATAATAGTTACAAATGAAGGTAATAAAAGCATGTTAACAATAGATAAACTCGAGGTTCTCGAACCGATTTCCTATTTGTGTAACAAAACAGTAAAGAAGTTAAATAACGTTTAACAAATTCACGTCACGAATGAATAAAGTAGCAATCTTGGTGTTATCTGCTAATAACTAGCGGAGTTCGCTGCTAACTGCCTCATTAGCAACGTTCACAAAACGTTTTTCCTAAATGGAAACAATTCGTAACGAAACGAAATATAACGCTATTTTTAATTGCGTTAGAATTAGGCTTTGAGCTAGATCTTTTTAGTATTTTTAGCAGTTTACAATTTATATCTTATAGGTTTTTACGCAATATGAGCACAATAAATAACGTAACGAAATGTTTTATGCGTATCACTAGCGTTGTAATAAATTGTGACTTAAAATAAATCACATATTCAATAATTCTCTGGCAGTTTATTAAATATTATTTAGCCGTTGACGTTCTTATCTCTTTTTTGTTACTTATAACCCTATTTTGAAATAAATTGGGTCGTATTATATACTAGGAGCGCCTCACAGTTTTGGGGTTCGAGGCTTGGGAACCTTGGGGTATGAGCACCAGACAATAGCTTACCTTGGTGGTATTTGATAATCCCGGCCGAGGAGGAATGAGCTCCAATGCGCCAACCTAGCTTCCTCGAGAGTCGCGTGTTAACTGTGGTGGAGGGACTAAAATGACTTGTAACGTTACTCAGCTAAGAGTTCTATGTCATCAAGTGGCAGTACAAAGTCATTCCAGAAGGTGGGGCCCGCCGTCAGGGCTCTGCCTTCTAAGTCTACATTGAAACGGCAAAGTCAGGGAAGCAAGGTTATTCAGTGGGCATTACTGCCGCGGAGGAGGAACTGTGGCTATTCCACACCGCGGCCGTGGAGGGGAACCTCTCACTGCCGACCATCTTTGTAGCGGCGATGCTCGACAGTGAGAGGTCGAGTAACGCAAAGGAACGAGAAGATAATTATCTTTTAACTAAACAACAGCGATGTGATTGAATATTTTTATCCGAATTTCCAACATCTACTAAACCAATCTCCAACCCATTGGGATGACAATGGCGATGCGTTTCAGAACTTACCTACTAATACACTTTCCCTTTTGTGCGGCGGTAATAAAACTTATCGTATCGAGCGTTCAGGCCCAGTGCTCCTCAATGGAAGGACATCATCTGCAGGGCAAAGGAACAGGCGGGTAATAAAGGGATCCTCGGTGCGCAGGTAATGGGACCGGGAGGTAGGAAGACAGGGATGCGGCATGCTGATATCATGAGCTATTAGCCCTCTGCCGTGGAAGTAGGTATAGAAGGGTTGATGATTTAGTCAAAAGTATACCACTCCAATTAGTCCGTTTGGTAGATTTAAAAAAATACGGAACACGTATTTTTGGTTTTTATAATTATTAAAAATCCACAAAGATATAGGCCATCAAACTTCTGGAGTGGGAAGTTGTGACGTCAAGTCTACACAAAAATCGTGACGTCAGTCAAAACTTCTGAGCACTACCTATAGTTGCGTATTTTTTGTTTTTGAAACAAAAGAAAAATTAAGTGCGTTTATAATATTTTACACCTATGCATGTATGTATATTTTTTGTGTCTATTTTATCTAACTGACGAACTAATTATATTTTATTGTCACCATGCCTATTATCTCGCTCCATCATTTAATCACGTTAAATATAGTGGTAGGGCTCTTGGCAGAGACCGCCTTGGGAAGTAGTTATTATATATATTTATATATTTATTATACCTTTGCTAGTTATTCTACCGCCAAGCAGTAATGTGCAAACATTACCGTGTTCCGGGTTTGAAGGGCAATGTTGCCAGTGAAATTACAGGGCTTAGAGATATAACATCTTAGATCTCTGGGTGACGAGCGCAGTGCAGTGTTAGGTAATGATTTGGACTCTTCGTGTTCCAATAGCTATGTGTCACTGTGTTGTTATGTGGCAGGCATGTTGCTTACCATCAGGCACATGTCCTGCTCGTCTCGTCACTTCTTATTTTAAAAAAATAACATAATTGGTAATACTAGTGAAGTAACCAGTGATAGCTTACAACAATATCAAATAAAGTCCGTTCCAGTTAAATAGCCCTATATTTCCCTCGTATTTGACTAAACTCCCGACTTTGCCCGTGAACATGGAGCTTGAAACTGCATTCAAATATAGAGTATATATGTAGGTATCCACGGTAAATAAACATCTCATAATTGATATGACTAGTCCAGGCCACCTCGACTTGATTCATAAGTTAACACAATAAGTAAAAATTCCTACGCTGAAAACAAAATATACCAACTCGTTTCTTAGTCTTACCTATTCCTTGAAATTTCAGGCAATAAAGGAATAAAACCTGGGGTCAAAGGTCGCTCAAAGAAATCGGTGAAAGAATCAAAGTTGTCATTTTATTATCAGCAATATTTATAAACAGTAATAAAAAGGTATGTCGTTAATGTCGCGATAAAGGAAAGAATGCCGACGGAGGAATTGTACTATGATGAGATAATTTTTTCGGCGAAGTTCAGGTTTAACGGAGTCATTGCTCTTTCTCCTATGATGATGTAGGATTTATAGTGTGTGGGTCAGGGTTAAAGTTCAATGATATTTTTGTTTAACTTTAACCACCACACACATTGTGTTCCAAATTGACATTTACAGATTACAATATTAAACATCTTGAAGGAAACTTTAGACGCCAATTTATATGTGTGCCACGAGCTGTCCAACTCCCACAAGCCGAGTATGACATAGGTATGTCAGTCATCGTTTGCCTTTCGGTAGCATTAGAACCAATTAATCTAACATCGAGGTATTTAAATAATAATTTACTCGTAGTTCTTGACTAAGTACCTGTGGTAAGTGTACAATATGAGTTCAAATCGCAAAAGTTTACAAACTATATCAGATCACATATTTACGCACAACCAAATAGAAGCTGCAAATGAAAAGCAGACGCAGATGAAGAAGACTTTCATCAGCTGACTATTATTTTTTAACCGACTTCCAAAAAGGAGAAAATTTTCAATTCGACCACTATGTCATTTTTTTATTTATTTATTATAAATTCAAACCAATACAGAGTTTTGCCAGACATATCTGCATGCATGCCTCTCAAATAGGCCAGTTTGTATGAGTCAACTTTTAAAATGTTTTGTAACATTTTATCTTACCAACAAACAGTAATAAAGATATTTGTATTTGTGTATTGCTCTCCTCGAGCATAAAGACATAATTTGCGCATAAGTTTGAGCATAAATTTGAGGGAAGAGAATCTCCATATGAAACCGCGAGAAGAAGCCTTAAAGCGATCATGAGAGCTAAAAGCATTGAAGCAATCCCTATCTATCTATTTATACAAAGTAAGAAACAAAACTAAGCTCTGTATGTGCTGATTGCTACTTTCCCCCATTGGATGCCTCTATCACTAATATACCATTAATCACCGCCACGTTTCTATTTTTATTCAATTTTATTTATAGCAACTGTAAAACTTTCCAGTGTCGAATGTAAAGCCATTGAACGCATATTTCAGCTAGATTACTTTTATTTTATAACTAGATGTCTGCCCCGGCTTCGCCTGTGGTACATATATAGCACTCATCGGGATCCCGTACATATCCAACGGTGAAAGAATTTTTGAAATCGGTTCAGTCATTCCTGAGAATATTGCTTTCAAACAAAAAACCTCTTCAGCTACCTGCTACGCCACCTGTCGGAAATTGGTCGTACCAACTCAAGTTTCGAAACAAATTTGATTAGCAAAGATTCAATGGCCCAATATTAGACACATGCTGCCATGTCAAACCACGGTACGAAAACTCTCAAAAGGAATATTTTTTCCCGTTTTTGTTACATTCTTGATTCATGCTCCGCTTCTATTGATAGTAGCGTTATGTTCTATAGCCTGTAGCCTTCGTCGATAAATGGACTATCCAATAGAAAAAGATTTTTTCAATTCGTATTAGTACTTCCCGAGATTATTAAGTATATATAAGTGCTCAAATAAACAAATAAAAAAAACTCTTCAGGTTTATAATATTAGCATAGATACGGTGGACGAGCAAGACTTGCGACTGACTTGGTAGGTAACCAGCACGCCTGGCCTTAACCAGGAAAGTGCTACGTATATATTTGTATTTAAATAGTCCAAAGTACTGCACCGGGTTTGTCATCCAGAGATACCTGACGATAAATCTCACTGTCCTGTAATTTCTCTGGAAGCATTGCTTTTAAAACCAGCTTATAGTTCAGTTTGTTCATTACCGGTTGATCACATAAAATAAAAGCATAAGTAGCGCACTAAATTTCCCCACTCCTGGGCCTTCTCTCGCAAGGAGAGAGTCAAGGTCATAATCCACCACGCTGGCGCCCAGTGCAGGTTGGTGGATGACACATAACCTCGAAAGACACAGGTTCTAGGTACGTGTCGGTTTTCTAACGATGTTATCCATAAGATATATATGTATAAGATATACCCAGTCGTTTACATATTATAGGACGTATCCTATACTTAGCTCCCGTGACGCGTCGGAAACCATACGACGCGTCACCTCTTCGGAAAAGCCTATCCTTCAGTGGGATAATGAACGACCCTAAACATTCAACGCCCAGGTTCTCCAGTGGACACGGGGTACGAGCCAAAGTGCCTCTAGCTTTGAAAAACATTTTACTTTTGTTTTCAATTAATATTTGTTGTGTTAATTGCTTCGTAGTTTTACTGCAGAACTCCAAAAATGTAGCAAGCTTAAGGAACAAACAGTTGCGACTATCTATTCCGACGTACAATTACAGAAAACTTTCTAGAATGAACTCAGAACGCTAAGTTTTGTTAAAATACAAGTGGAGGTATCAAAACTGGCGCTTTTCATAATTAGTGATATCGTGTGAAAAACAAAGCTTCGGCGAAAAACTTTAAACAATCAGACTGTCTGGACACTATCTTTGCGACACTGTCTGCTTTAGGGACGGGAATATCGGACAAATAGTCGATATCGATGTGTCGATAATAGAAACCACTGTATTGTTTATATTATCGACATTGCCATAATCTTGTACTGAGACTTCCAAAAGTCTTTGTTAGGTTTCAGATAGGCGTCATCACATTTTCTAATGATTTTTTCTTCTGAAATCATATCAACAAAAATAACGCATTTAGTGATGATTATGACAAAATGAAAATTACCGATAGATGGCACTAAGGTGACTCGATTTATTGTTATCGAAACTATGGTTGAGTGGCAAAAAAAAAAGCGATTAAAATAGAAAATTAGTTCGTACACTTTTTTAAGTGAAATCTTCTTAAGCTGCGTTGAACAGTTTTGGAAGAAAGAAATCAAAGAAAGAAAGAAAAGAATTGGGTTCGAGCCACCAACATGCTAATATGGCAGCGTAGCGTCAGTGCGCCTTCTATGCGTCAATTTCTTTGTTTCGTCTTTTCGTTGTTTCAGTTTGAGCTTAATTTTTTAATTGAAGACGATTTTTAGAACAGTTATTTGAGCGATTCCAATTGAGTCGATAATTGATGATTAAACGAACTTACCTGTAAGTGAAGTTCTATCATAATTATACGAAGAGCTTTGTCCGAAGAGATTAGCATAGATTACATGTAGTAACACATATCGTGTCGCCATTCCGCACTATAGTTGAGGGTAGATAACTCATTAAAAAAAATGAAGGTTTTGTTGATATTTTCCTGCTCTTTGCCTGCCCTACCGACGATCGTCATTTAGTTCAGAGCGTAGAACACATTGTTTTACATATATATGTCCTATGAAGGTATACAGAGTATACACATACCATATTTATAGCCAACAATAAAAACATGTTATTTATTGGTCTGCAAAAAGATGGGTAGGTACTGTAAGTATGTACTCTTCTCCTTATTTGGAAATCTTTGGTATGGAAATGGGTGGGTGGGATGCTAATCTCTTCGGACAAAGCTCTTCGTATAATTATGATAGAACTTCACTTACAGGTAAGTTCGTTTAATCATCAATTATACTCGAGCTTTGTCCTCGAGATTACATAGATTATGTAGATGTTGAGAGTTAGATAGGTTGCATGTAGGTACCTATTTTGCAGGAATATGAACTTACATAATATAACTATTAATTATTTAAGTATACGATAAATTAAATGTACTTTCGATTGAAAAGAATCATTGACTTCTTTTATAGATACAACAAAATGAAACAGTCAAATCACATAAAACTTAAATTCATAACTAGATGCTTTCAGCTATCAGATTTGTTTCCTGTCTATTAATTATAAGATAGTAACTAGACCTAGTTACATATGTATTAATTTAATCACTAATAATACTTGTTGCGAATGACAAAACAGAGTTAATTTTCTGATTTATTACTCTGTTGTAAAATTTACCAAATGTAATTGAGCTTCCGCTCCACCCAGCTGTCTTCCGAATGAGATCTACATTAACACTTAATGTATTCTATGTGCCTTAGGCCTTAGGCGAAGCTGGCAGCGTGTCTGCTGCTGTGGGCTGTAAAAGTACTTACATTGGTTCTACAGCTGTCTAAAGTGGTCTTAATCCACCTACTCAAAATCTGTGCGGTTACTGCTTTATGAGGTCTTCTTAATCTTAAAAATAATCATTATTGATAGGTAAACATCTAAACATTGTCTTTTGTTTATGTAACAACGCAATAAGCACACAGGGCACAATTTTGGACGGTCATGAAAATAGGGTAATATCAGTTCCGGTTGGGTTGCACCACCCCGGGATGTTTTGATTTAGGATGGAATCTTAATGTTTACTAAATTATCCAAAAATTATAAATATTTAAAGTTGATTTTTGACAGTCTGTTTTTCTGTGTGCAGTGGTTAAGGCAAGGCGTGTGACTGACTTTTTTAAAATGATTTCTAGATTTAACGATTAATTTGGATACCAGGTAGCTATAACATTAGAGTACCTACCTTTGTCGTATACCCAGTTGAGTTGTATTTGGGCATAGGAGGTCGCAACCTAAATAGCCCTTTAAATAATAGTTTAATTCTGTCATCAACACCTAAATGTACTTCGGCTTATAATTAAATACAGAGCTGACCTACAGCTGTTTCAGGTCCCGTATTGGCCACCAGATTCATATAGTTTTGAAAGGACGTAAGTATGCATCTAATATTCGGAATTGATGATTCATAGATATCGATATTATTGTCTTTACAACAGTTAAACCATGTTATAAAACAAGTGTTGTATTGGTTTATAGAATTCTTTAGATTTATGTGTATAGAATTGTCTGACAGTGAACATGACGGGGACTAATGAGGGAGTCACACGTGTACTCAGGAGGGGCGTTTTGATAATATCTCAGCAACCAAGATAATCTTTTGATGTACATCACGGTTGCTAGAATGAGAGACAATAAGATTTTCGCTAGGTTTGAAAATAGTGGGTTCTGAAACTAACAGGCTTCTGAAAATTGGATACCACTGTTGAGTAGTCCAGTTGGGAACAACGAGGATACTGTTCGTAAGACACATTGTCGTTAATAACGTTTCTTAATGTTTTTAATATGACAAACGCTGGAAAGCCCTAAAAGAGAAAAAAAAAATGTCAGGAAACCGTGAATGCGTCAATCGCATAAGCATCTGCGTCCCCGTGCCAGATATTATATCTTGTCCCATTTGCTATATAATCTACTGGCAAAAACGACATGCGTGTAACCCAACTCACCCAAAAGATGTACAATCTTTTGAAAGGCATAGTCTTTTGAAAATTCCCATTTGCAATCTGGGTGAATGGGTCGTGGCTCTACGTCTGCTACACTGTTGTCAGCCGACCGTAATATATGATGCGCATACCACAATATTGCGAGTTTTGCATCATTGCTAAAGTTTTTTAGCATATTTAGTAAAATGGGGAAATTGAACACCACCCGTGCGATTAGCATACGAAAAATGGTTGTGGTGTTATCAATTTGCAGGAATATTTGGCATATTCGATACGATTTTACAAAAAAGTTCAACCCTAAGAATGCAGCAACCAAATCTAGATAATTAAAGTGATATGAGCGTTCTGAATAAGACTACATTCCAGTCGCTCGTTCCTCACCACATAGTACGCATAACCCCGTAGTTGAGAAATCCTAGAAATTTCTAATCAAAAGATTTGTTTTATTTTTAGTTTGGTGTACCTAAAGCAACGCACGATACCACCATTGTAAGTCCGGTAAAACTGTCAATGATAATTTATGTTTATGTAATTGTCATCATGTTTGTAATGGATTTAAATGTTTACATCTCTCTAGGTCCTTTGTATTAAGCCTGTGCTTATGCTGTGCATGTGCTACTGCTGGAGAAGCAGAGGATCATGCAATTTCCGCATGATCCTCACCGACATCTAAAAGATAGATCTTATCATAGGTAAACTAAGAATATACAAGAATTGAATTGAATGATGGAAAAGGATTAGGTACTCTTTTCAGTATTCACAACAAACCCTAAAGCTTCATGAAGTGTTCTCGTGTCCTGAATATTTTGTAAACACTCATTGTAGCTGGAGGACATTAACAAACCATAGTCCTAATAACTACATATACTTATGTAGTATAGTATAGTTACTATATATTTATATAGTAGATATATAGCCACAGAATGTGAGTAAACTGACCACAGCTTTCGTAATTTTTGTGAACACCAAAAGCGCAGTGTTGCGATGCAAATGTGTTGCAAAACATTGAATTCAAATAGTTTTCCCAATCATCATGAATGCGAATCAACCAATAGGTATTCGTCTTTGAAGTCTAAAGTACCTACCTCACTAAAGTAGGTACCTACCCATTAAACAATCTTTAGATGCAAGTTTCAAAGTCGTTCTTAAATCCTCTAATTTAAAATGCTTTGTATTTATAACTTTATTTAAAGCTATTAGGATTTATAAATCTATTCTTCCAGTTTGATTTCGGAATCACTGGACATCGGAAAAATACTGGAGATGAAAATATTCAGACATTCTGAGATGGCGCCAAAAGAGAAAGGTCATTTATAGATTGTTTGAATTTGCTTCATTCAGTTTCTGAATATAGTTTACTTTTAGGAACATTATGCTGGACCGCTGAGCAAGAAAATGGTATGTTATAACCTTTTATCCACGATAATAGAGTCGTATCAGCGTCTCACGAGTAATAAGTGACCCTTGTTCATAAAAGTTGGATAATCTACCAGCGGACTGTACCGGTGTCGGACTGTCGGTGTTACCGGTGAGCGCGAGGCGGCGCCGGTGAGCGCGAGGCGGCGCCGGCGCGCGCGGGGCCGGCGCCGGCAGCGGCGCTGGGTGCGACGACTGCCTGTAGTACTTCTCGGGCCGCGTGCTGCGGGCATGCTCTTTCATCCTCGATGCCCCTTTCTGACTGTGATTCGGGAGAGGAGCTCGAGGAGCTAAAAACTGTTTTAAGTAGATCTTTTTAAAGGTTAAATAGAGTAAAGTTTCGTCTTGTAACAGTCTTGGTATCGGATGTCACATAACAACTTATTTATTTATTTATTTACTTGCTTGCATCCGTAAATTATTTTATAAGAGTCATATTATTTCTTGTTTCCGCAGACAAGAGCATGGTACTCCACCATGCTGTTGTCTGCGCCTGCTAAAAAAAGTAGCTATAATAGCAGTTTGTTTCGGTCTTTTTAATAAACCGTGTCTTAGATCGCGGTCTTTACCTCTGCGTTCAAATTTTAAATCAGGTGCATCGATTAGGGTGCAATTCCTTGACAGTAGGTACTTAGATAAAAGTTCATTTCTTGTTTCTTTAGATAACTAAGATGTAGCTATGTATTGTACTACGCGTACTGCAAGATCAGAATGTATGTCCTTACGTAGTAGAAGAAGTAGCCTTTGATGGATCTTCTCCCAATACCTATTCTCCAAATATCTGCGGCAGTTCGTAGTCTAATTCCGCGACAAGTGGTTGTTGTGGCTCCGATCCCGGCGGCGCGGGCGGCGGCCGTGCGTTACCAGTAACGCTACGCTCGCGGTTATGCTGTTCATCTTCGTTAGAGGGCATATCTGTAATCACAAATACAGTTCTGCGCATGTAAGTACCGATGGTAGGTAGGTACATTTGTGTTTAGTAACGTGATAACCTTAGAGGCGACCTGCGTTACTAAATTTATTGTGTAGCAATTTGCACACGTCTGCGCAGGTAAATAAAGGTACTAGGTACGTAGGTACCCATTGGTAAAGTGATAACCCCAAAAGCGATCCGCATTACCAATATATTGTGGCAATTTGCACACGTAGTACCAGTGGTGTGTGGGTAGGTAGGTATTAGTAAAGTGATAACCCCAAAGGCGATCCGCATTACTAATTTATTGTGAGTGACAATCCCAGAGACGGCCCGCAACACATCTACCATACCTAATCACGTAATCAGTTACGTGAAAAGTACCTACCTACATATATAGTAGGTAGGTAACATGTTCATCAATTAAGTGATAACCCCAGAGGTTACCCGCAGAATTGATATATAACGAACATGTAGATACATCGGTCGATGTACATAAGTAGTAGCCAAACCTTCGTATCTTGACGGCTCCTGCGACGGTGTAGGGTTGGGCGGCGGCAAGCCGGCCGGCCTTGACCGCGTCGGTGGCGTCTCGCGACCGCGCTGCGAGCCGCTCGAGCTCGCACGAGCATGAGGTCGACGCAGCGGAGGTGAGGCGCGCGGAGCCAGGCGTCTCGGGTTCCGGTGACGGCGATCTAGTTCGTGATGGCACCAGTGGCGTGACTTCCAATCTTGAATTACCTCGATGTTGCCGATGTCGAGTACGTTGTGCTAGTGCACGCGCAATTACATTTTCAAAAATCGTCGAAATCATAACTCTCGATTTTACACTTACTCACTTTTAAGGAAAAAATGCGCTGTACTGCACAACGAAAAAATGTGCGACGTGGCGGAGCACTAAAATGTGAATGACGATCGTCGGTAGGGCAGGCAAAGAGCAGGAAAATATCAACAAAACCTTCATTTTTTTTAATGAGTTATCTACCCTCAACTATAGTGCGGAATGGCGACACGATATGTGTTACTACATGTAATCTATGCTAATCTCGAGGACAAAGCTCGAGTATAATATACGAGTAATAGTATAATTTTTCTAATCTTATCCCAACTCTATTTCAGAGCAAGGTCATAGCACCGATACAGAATCCTTTGTCACAGAAGTTGGTTCGAGAATTCTGAGTTGGGTTTGCTTATCGAACTCCCATTAATCAACTTCCACGACAGACGGAGGTGTCCTGGTTACCCAGACGGATGCACTGGCTTCACAGATAACGCTTGATGTATTTAACTAAAATATTGGTTTCATAAACTTGTGTAATTTGAAGTATAGGTTGACAAAAGAAAAATAAACAATTTGGTCTAAGTACATGCAGCCTATTATACATAGAAAGTACGTACTAAATACGAAAAGATTTTCCGTTTGTACCTCAGACAAGATTTGTACATAGATATTTTTTTACTTTTTAACCTACTTCCAAAACGGAGGTGATTATCAATACGACCACCATGTTTTATTTATAAATGTTATTTGATTTCTGGAGAATGCCTAGACCGATTTACAATTGTTTATTTTTTTGTTCGGGTAGATATGCTTCCCACATCGTTCCATATAAATTTCATCGATATCATGTGAGTGAGTAGCGCTTGTAATAATTATATGAATTTATTTTTCGGTTTTGAGTGTCTATGTGTGGTTGTGAAGTTGGTAAGTATAAAATAGTTTATAACATTTTTCAAGTGAACTTTAACATTTAGAATGTTCTTCTCAAAAAGAAAACAAGTTTGGATTTCAACTTTGAAAAAAAAGGTAGCAAAAACTTTAGACCCCTTGGTCATTCGGATTTCCGTCATTGTTGAAGATATTGACACTCAGACTTTTTTATCGCATGTTACAAGCGTGTCAAGAATTGGTATTTCAAGTCTTTTTTGTCAGACTGTACAAATAAAGCGATTTTCAGTTTTAAAGAATATTGTGAAAGTTTCTCACGGGACATTAAACGAGAAAGAGCTTGTTAGATATTTTTGCTTGTAAATATTATGCTTTGTTTTTCCTTTTGGCTGAGTTTGGGTTATTTCGTTTTTTATTTATTTGAGATTTGCCGACACTAGGTATGTGGAATCTATAGAGCTCCACAAACACCTATCTACCCTTCACCTACTTATGTTTTTACTAAAAACGTGATGAACCTTGACCTAGTAGCGAGAATGTTCGATTCATAATCGTAAGCGCATGTGTTCGAATCCCAACTACATATCTCAGCATCATTCCACGTGCAGATGTACAAGTTCGTCATCATTAGCTTTTGACGTTATGCGGAGTCCGTCAACCCGCACTTATCCCAACTTTGCCATATGACCAGCCAGCGTTGTTATTCAATCAGCCGTTTAATTGGTAACTGGTAACATAACTTACACTTTACGTTCTTACTCACATGCTGAAAACAATACCTACTCTTTTCCTTCTTCCTTTTTGCGCAGTCGGCTAATAAAGTACATACTTAACACCATAACCCTCTCAAAACAAAACAAACAAAAGAATATCTAATCCGAGCATAATTAAGCATAGCTAATTACAGGCAAGGTGTAGCCAACCCTTTGCGAGCGCGGGCCGCGTTAATAATTCCCTGCGGGCCGCGCCGGTAAATAAAATAATGTACGGGCCCGCGGCCGCTGTGGGCCACGGGGTCGGCCTAGGGCTGGCAACACAATCTCAAAATATGAAAGGTTGGTAGAAACACTACGCCATTCGTAGCACTGAGACTATTAGACGCCCAATTGTTTTATTTTGAATTATATGACCGTTTTTGGAGTAATCTTTATTTTTTTGTAATAATTGTACGAAAACCCGACTTCAATCTAATATTAAATTCAGACACTCCACCAAATTTCATGAGAAGCCATCAACTAAGTGATCCAGATAAATGAAAGTACATTTTAGTTTTTTATAATATACATATTTGAAAACCCACCACACAGATTTCGATAAAAAATTTTGGGACTATCTTCGAACTATGATCTCCCAAACAAAAACTAAACATCAAAATTGATTCACAATTGGCGAAGCTTTCGCGTGGCAAACATACAATGGAATTGAGAACCTGCTCCTTTTTTAAGTCGGTTAAAACTATATCCTTATTTGAAACTAATTTAACTTATTAATGCTGTGTACTGCGGGCTTCATTGCTAAGAAATCATAAGAGAATCGATATATCGGAACACTGATCTCATTGTCCTGTGTAACTGAATGGTGGTACGTACGACGGGGCCGAAAATTTGACCTGTTACGGGGCATCAACTGTGTCTAGACGTGAAGGCGACAGACATCCATTTGCTGCTTGGCTTCAGAGGTGGTCATAGTACCATGCGTGTTCTGGTGAGCTGGTGACGAGGTGATGCCCCTGAGGCCCTGGCCTCGAGTCTCCCAGGATGCAAAAAGAAGAATGCGAAAGCATTACATTGTTCCCACCGTATACACGAAAATGCAAGCTGATGATACTGTGGAGGTTTTAGTCGGATGAACACCACTCGTTTCAGCGATTCTAAGATACTCCAACGGTCGTCCGTTTAAGCGGAAAGGTATGTCTAAATTATGCATTTTCATCAGGTGAAAAAGGGCTAAAATAAAGAGCATAATATGCTGTTCATTTTAGCTTTTTAAGACGATATTTTATATGATGATTTTTATTATGATGATAATGGTAACACGGTCTAGACTTTCTCAGGTTCTATCCTTTCTCAATTCAAAATTTTCCTTACAGTGCGTACTTAAATTGTTTGTCTGAGATCTACAGAAACTCGTTAACCTAGTTTCATTTATGATGATGCGAGTCGAACATTGCTATGTAGCTATTTGACGAAGTAATCAAAAATAATTAGGCACAATGTCCATCCTAATAGCATGTTTGTGCGGAAGCTGGGGCAGCCCTACTCGGAAAAGGGCCCAGTCATTAAATCTTTACAAGTCACCTTGGCCCACTTCCGTGCGAATATCCGCTGCTTCTTGCAACTTTCGGGAACTCACTTCCGCAGCATCTGTGACTGGCTTTACCCTCACTAACTGATACATCAACTATGACACGCCTTACTAACTGCTACACTACCTATGGCTTCACTGATCTGGGCCCTTTAGAAACTGTTAAACCAACTATGACTTGCTTGATCGGGGGGCTTACAAACTTCAACAACAGCTATGACTCTCTCGGACTGGGTCCAGTAACTGATATACCATCTGTGACTTGCCTGGGCCCTAAACTGTTAAGGACACTGTTTCAGGTCAAATGCAGGTCGAGATAGGATTTGCGAAATGCCACGGACGAAGTTATAAAAGTTAGAAACGAGAAGACGGTAAGTATGAGGTAGGCTTGGAGATTTCTCGAAATTAATGAGAGGCTTGGAAGAAGTTTCAGGGCCCTATGGCACGTAGTTATAAATACCTATTCTAATTGGTGGTCAGAGGTCGTAGCTTCCATTTTCGTGTGATTTAATCCTTGTTAATAAATTACGGTCTAGTAGGGAGAATGGCGACTGCCGAAACCGGAACCCCGGGGTTCAAATAAGCACGACTGTCTTTTGGAATTCCTGTGTGTAATGCTTTAACTTAAAACTGTGAAGGAAACATACAAACTTGTGATGAAACCAATAAGTATCAAGAATTTTTCGAGATCACGTGTCATCTACCAACCCACACTGTTTAAAATAACTGTTTAAATGATGAGGCTGGGAGTTCTTTGGTGGCACTTTTTGCGCCTTGAGAACGCCTTTGTAAAAAAAGAAAACAAAAGTTTTTCTTTTCTCCGTTCTTGCTAGAGAAAGACCCTCATTACAATAATTTAAACTTAATACAATTTCTAATTATAATAAAACTAATAATGTAGAATAGTGAATTCTTTAACTTATCAGTCATTACTTGTATCTGTACAACGCGGTCAGACTATTGTAATGAACCGTTTCACTCTCAGGGTGCCCAATGTACAGGCGCAGCCTAGTTTGGGACCCATCGGAAAAACTGCGGAGCTGA
The DNA here is from genome assembly GCA_017562165.1 of Ectropis grisescens. Lineage (NCBI taxonomy): Eukaryota > Metazoa > Arthropoda > Insecta > Lepidoptera > Geometridae > Ectropis > Ectropis grisescens. Next base: position 1,746,651 of record CM029772.1, read on the forward strand.
TTTGTAGACATTATTAGTATTGTCTAATTTGTCATTTGCATGCTGCTATATTTCTGGAAATAAATTAATTATTATATTATGCAGTTACAGCAATGACAGTAGTCTTTTATTGTAGTCAATAAAGTAAATTATTGGAACGGAGTTCCTTTTCGCGCGATGTGAAAGGGGGCTAGACGGAAAAAATTCTTACGAAAAGTTGTCACGACACTTTTTGCTATTGTAAGCTGTGCGGCGTCGCATGTTTCTCTGTCTGTCTCTCTCTCTCTCTCTTATAGAAAGCAAGCCAGATATTTTCATTTCTATTTCGCATTGAACAGTGTGGTGTCGCGACAATTATTTTTGTTGAGTGTATACAGGTTTTATGGAAATAATAAATAATAAAAAAATAAAAAAATCCTTCACTAATTAATCGAAAGGAACTTCGTTCCATCCGGGTGTCCCTAGACACCTCTCAAGTTTTTTTTATTATACGTAAATAAATATTGAATTTGACTTTGACTCTCTCTTTCTAGAGAAGGCCTCGTCCCAGCAATGTCAAATGGCGCTGCTTTTGCTAATCCTTGTAAATAACTAAAAAAACATTAATTTATTTGAGCGGACACATTTACGGTAACAAGCTTAAAGCTACTAAGCATGTGTATGTGTCAGTTGTAAGCGCTAGTTATTGTAAAGTGTGCCGGTATTATAGGTAGGACTATTTATCTAAGCAGAGCAATAATTGTACAGTTACGTGTATCCAGCCACCTAGTTACTTTTTATTGTGCGGTAAATTAAGGTGGTTTTGACAGGATCAGAGAGAATACATAGACAGGTATTCGTATACTTCATCTGTTAAAAAATACATTTATTATACACCCTTTCAGCTTTTATTGAAACGAAGTTCTTTGCGGCATCAGCAGGCTTGCAAGAGACAGGAATGTTGCTGCGCGACCGAACTGAAAAAAATGTGAGGCTGAAACCGTAAGAACAATATAATATTAAAGAAGAGAGGCGTAAAACTGCCTGTGACCAGAGTCGCTAGCTTTAATTTTCAGATGATCGTACCATATACTCGTATACTAAAATTAAGCAATAATTTTAGCATTTTTTTTTTAACTTTTATAGGTTTACACTTGACTGCCATCTCGCCTAATGTTAAACGATGATGGGGTTTACGATGGAGCGTGTTTACCTAGAAGAAACCGATTCACTCTCGATTTGAAGACACAAAGATTGTAACTATCGGGAAAAACCTTCTCAGGCATCGTATTCCACAGCCAATTTTCTTCCTTCTATATTATCCGAAGGAACCTTGACGAAAAATTTCGACTCGCATACACAAAGGTACATAAATATGTAGGTAGATAACTACAAACTAAAATGGTAGGTAGCATATCCTTTTCTTTACCTAGAATGTTGTAAGTAGGTACTCAATTCTTTTTCGTCCCAAAATAATTCTAAAAAACTTTCCACCCACAGTTCCAAATGACAATAACGGAACTGCAATTCACACGTGCAAAGAAAAGAGTGTTTTATAGAAAAGGTAATCGTATTTACAGTGCTCTGAACTTGACGAGACGTTGTGTAGGCGAAACTATTTTTAGAGACACTTGAACGTATCTGTACAATTTGCTTGCTCAATGGCGTAGAATTATCTACACCTAGTTGCAAAATAGCAGAAAATAGTAACTAGGTGTTGCTCACTTGTTTAGTCAGGTAAGCTTTTCTGCGCTCGGGTCCTTATGTTTGTATAAGGACCCGATCCCGGTAGAATTGATTTATAGGTATAAATTAAAAAATCAATGAGGTGATTTCAAAATATTTTATTTTAGATAAAAAGTATTTTAAACGTTTCCTCGTAGTAACCTTGACAGGCTTGAGAAGCTTATGGCATTTGGGTAACTAGAAGGGAAAAGACACCATGGGCTCTCATCTACCCGATGGTCAGACCGACTACAGACGCTCACTGGCCTATCATAAATAATAAATAAAATAAATAAATATTGCTGGACATTTAACACACAACACCATCTGACCCCAAACTACGCAAAGCTTGTACTATGGAAGTCAGATAGCTGATATAACACTTATATATTTTAATTACATACTTATTATACATAGAAAACACCCGTAGGCGAAGCTTTTAAGATCACCAAGGACAGAGAAACATGGAAGAGCATAGTGGGCCGAGCGATCAATCCCTCAGACGCGACCTTCAACAATGAAGATAACGACTACGAAGAAGAAGTAACAATTTTAAGACTTGCAGATAATCAATAAAATAATAAAAACATGGAATCGTCTGGCCTCTAGACTGCCCAAGGAAGCTGTCGTATTTGAAGCCATTCAGGATATCGAGCATAAACCCGGAACGGTCAGCAGTAAAACGGCCGTGAAACCCCGCCTCGTGCCGGCCCTGTGGGGGAAACCGACAGATGGATAACTCTCGCGTTTTTGCAGAATACCTAGATGAAATTTTAAAGTTTATTGTCTGTTTTTTTAATAATGTAGAGTCAGACCCTTGACTGCAACCATTGTTCGATGAAGGTTGTGTGTTGAAGCGTAACCTAAAAGTAAAGGGCTCAAAGGGTTGGCTACTAGCTAGATAGAGAACAAGAACAAAATTAAAAATCTTGGTTTAGTCTCGACTACCTTGGATTTGTAATCTGTACAACATTCTACTAGTCAAGCCCTTTCAGCAAACATCTATAATGAGAGAGTAGTGACAAAAAATCGCCTTTTCGTGGTGGTCAATGTTTCATAAAAGTGACAACAGATCTTTGGCCGCTATATAAAATGGCGCCACTAGTCCATATAAAAAAAACCCAAAAAATCTTTGAAAGGCCATAGCTCAGCTCCGATATGACTTACAGCAAATCTGATTGCACAAATACCCTTGTAAGGTAATGTTTCAAAAAGAGACAACAGATCTTCGGGCGCTAAAAAAAAGAAAAAAACGACGCCAACTTTACCCAAACCCTTTGCATTCTGATAATGCCTCATTTACTAAAAATTTAGATACAGATGTTCAAGCCGTCTAGGTGTAGGTAATATTAGCCCCAACTATCAGTTTCACTTCAATCATTTTTTTTTCTACAATAATAACCTATCTACCCGAGGGAGATATTGTGACTGCAAACTAACCTTCTGTCGTGCGGTCGATCTGTGTCTAGGGAGCAATTACATCTCTTCTTACTTTCAAATAGGGCCGCTTTATGTCGAATGTTAATCGGACATTAATTTTATTGGAATCCTTGAATTAACCGTAGGTAATCTATATTTAGCAAGGATAACGGCTTACCATTTAATTAATACGTTATGTGAAAATCTTGAGTAGGTCAAGGAATCCACGTTGGTATCTCTTGCGTTTGCGACTTTCTGCTCTAGAAATAAAAATGGAACAATGAAATTTCCCCCAAAAATGAAATCGGGCTGAATGCCTTGTCGTTAAGATGTTGATGTTTTCTTTGTTTGGGTTAATTCTTAATTTAATTCTTAAATTAAATCTTATTATTTTGAACACTACATAAGTATAAATAAACAAAATTCCACATTTAGTTAGGTACCTATATCAATTTACGATGTATTTTAGTTTTTTATATAGGTAATTTGTTTGTGAAGGAGCCTTTTATTTGCGCGGGGTTCACACGGAGTTGTTTTTTTTGACGGGAGATTTGTAGTTCATGATGTGGTGGTCCCTACAGCCATAGAAAGATAATATAGACTACAGCCTACAGTAGACATCTATTTAATACGTAAGTACCTACCTACTAAGACTTATTATATTTATATCTGAGCAATCTCAATTTAACACTTAACCGTCCCACTGTCGTATCTAGTTCTCGGGTTATAAATGGATACGACAATAACACTTCCTTGTTCGCTCTGTGCCTTGATTTGGAACATTGTCGTCGTTGAATGGAATGAACGTACTCGTAGGTAACTACATAGTATTTCCAAATAAGTAGTTAGGATTATTTTATTACATTTCCAGCATAATTTTATCCTCATCGGTTGTCAGTTCTGCGAACGATGTGGCCTACCCAGTGCCCATTGCCACTTCAGTTTGCTTACTCTTTGGGCTAGGTCGGCTACTTTCGTTTTTTTGCGAATATCGTCGTTACGGATTCTGTCGCGCAAAGATACTCGACTGCCCTAGTGGCTTAGTTGGTAGTAGCTCTGCCTGCGAAGCCGAGGGTCGTGGGTTCGATCCCCACCCAGTGCAAATATTTGTGTGATGAATTCAAATGTTTGCACTGTGTCTGGGTGTTTCTATGTATAATAAGTATGTATTTAAAACTATATAAGTATTATATCAGCTATCTGGCTGCCATCACACAAGCTTTGCTTAGTTTGGGGTCAGATGGTGTTGTGTGTGAATTGTCCACCAATATTTATTTATTTATTTATTTATTTATTTACTCTGAGCATAATACCTCTCTCTCCACAGCTCGTTGTACGACTTTGAGCTTTGTAATGGGGCCCACAGTTAAGGACCACGTCTCAGTTCCATAAGCCGTCACTGGGAACACGCACTAATTGAAGACTTTCGTCTTCAAGCATTGAGGTACCTATTTTGGACTCAAGCGCGGCAGTGAACAGATTCGGAGATATAACATCTCCCTGTCTCACGCCTTTCTCTAGCCAGATAGGTATGTTTTGTGCACCGGTCCTGCAATCGGAAAGACATTGTGGCTTTGCTGTAAATACACTTCAACACTTCGATATAGTGATAATCGATGAGGCATCGCTGGAGAGACTAAAGCACTGCTCAGGTCTCGATGGAATCGAAGGCTATCTCATAGTCTGCAAAAGCTTTTAACCGGTTATACCCCTCGGTTTTCTGCATAATCTGTCGAAGCGTATGGATGTGATATATTATGGTACTGTAGCCTTTCAGAAACTGGCTTGTTTGGGAGGCTGGAAGTCGTCGAACCTGCGTGCGAGACGATACGAGATTACCCTCGAAAACAACTTAACTTAACCTAACTCAGAATTGAGGTGGGTCTGTAATTCTTCAACAAGGTGTTATCATCCTTTTTGAAGAAGAACACAACCACACTAAACTTCTGCTCCCCGGTTTTGGCGTATTACCGTCAAGTATGAAGTATGACGGAGTGGAATAGCTTCTGGAGGGCTTTAAGTACCAGTTTTTCACCTGCTCTCAGAAGCTCAGTCGTAATTCCGTCGTCACAAGTGCCTTGTTGTTTAAGCTGTATGAGGGCCATCCTAATATCCGTACCGGCTGACTTCCGGGCTGTCTTCGGTAAAGTGTCGGGTTAGCTTGCCCTAGGGTTTTTAATAACTACAGGTTGCACTTGCGTAGAGGTGTAAGTATACTATTCATAGAACCTCTAAATTTCCTGCATAATCTCGGGCTTCGACAAGCCCACGTTACCACTATCGGTCTTCAGTTTGGTCAGTTTACTTTGGCCGACAAGAGACAGTTGTTTTTTTGCGAACACTCTCGAGCCTTTGGTTCGAGCACTTCCAAGACTGCAACCGCATATCTCTTCTAACGCCATGAGATTTAGAGTATGATCGGAGCGCTTTTGAGTTATATTTTGGCGTCAACTCTTATAGAATTGATTGCCAACTGCATGAGCAGTTTCCACTAGCCTGTCGTTTTACGATTTACGGGTTAAGTGATCAGAAAAAACAAAATGTATGTTATTAAATACATTTCGCACACATAGGTGTAACAACACACACACCTACCTACAACGTTTGATTTTTTGTCCTTAGCAGTTAAAATCTGTGTCAGCAGTGTTTTGTTGTGCTGAGACCACACGGCAAATGATTATATTTTGTACCTACAAATACGTCAAAAAAAATCTCATGTTTCAGTTCCGTATCATTTTAGTTGAAAAAATTATGTCGTGCTCATCTTGATTTTTACCTATACCATTTTTTACATTAAATAATTACATTATGAGTGTTTGCTATGTATCAAAAGTATTTATTTAAAAATACACTTATACATATTATATTATCAGCTATCTCACTGCTATAATATAAACTTTGATTAGTTTGTGGTTAGATGGTGTTGTGTGTGAAATGCCAACCAATATTTATTTATTTTTTATATTTTATTGCTTTACTTTATCGACTCATGCGAAGTATTTGGCAGTAATGTAGAGTATAATAATTACGCTTTGATTTTCGTTACTTTCAATGAAACTGATTCGGAATACCAGGTTTTGACATAAAATTTGACACGTCCGGCTCGCGTATAACTTCACTCCTTTCAGTTTCGACCTCCATTCATCCTTCATCGTTTACAAAATTACGGTTTTAACTTCATTTTCAACAAAATTCACAGATAACACTTGTGATATAGCCTTGTTAAAGGTTACCAAGTGTTTATTATTGATATTATCAGTGTAGTGAATTGGAAATGGCGTTGAAATCGTCGCCGGTCGTATTCGGGGTGGTCGGGCGCCTGTCTCGTAGTTTTTCGACTGGTAGAGCTTTGGCATCAAAGCCTGTTACTGTCCGCGATGCCTTGAACCAAGCTATCGACGAGGAGATGCAGCGCGACGAAAAAGTCTTCTTGATGGGGGAAGAGGTCGCTCAATACGATGGTGCCTACAAAGTTTCCAGGTAATACTATTTTCTTTTAAAGAACCTGTTTTTCCACGTGCTTATACGCTCTCAGTTCATTTATCTAGATAGCCAATAACCAGTTCTATCTTTCGGTTAAATATTATTCGCATATTAGAATATTCCTCACTATTTTTCTTGCAAAAAAGTTACATAACCAATAAGTTTGTTGACAGAATTGCTATGACGGCCGAAGGTATGAACTGACAGCTGTTTACTCGCCCTGACAATGGCTGAACTTGAAATTGTAGATATGCATCTTTGTTTAGTGTTTCTCTTTAATACTTCCCTGAAAAATTATAATAAATTAATATTAACTCTTGAAATGCTTTATTCTGTTTTATGAATAGTACTTATTAGAATCTTTGCATGGAGTAGCAGCATCAGCACCGCTTAAATATTTCTCTAATCATATCACCTCTGGTTTTAACAGCAAAGGAAAACAATGACGAAAGTAGCACATTTAATAAACATCTTGTGAGGCGTGCATGATCTGCCAACCTGCAAATGTGCAGCACGGTAGATTATGATCTCATCTCTCTTCCGTGAGAGAGGCCAAAGTTTGAGCAACGGTGAGCATGAAGTGGGTTATTATGAAATGTTGGATTCTTACTTACATTTTTTGTTTATCTTCTTTTTAAAATAAAGAAATAGATCTTAGCTAAATACTTATCTGTAATAAACATTATACCTTTATAATTTTCCAAGCTGTGTGATTATATTTATTCAGTAACCTGTAGGCAGCTATCCTGAAATTACATTGACTTTCAGTCTTGTTTTTTTTAATAATTATAGATTTGTACTTGATCACTTGATGTTAAGCGACAAAAATCTTATTATTATTTATTCTACAACACTCTACTGGACCATAGTAGATCCATGCTTTTTATTAGCAAATACAAAGAATATTAATACATTAGTGCAGATTATACCTGATGCAGATTTTACTTTCCTGATTTATCTGTTTCGAATGAATATTGCAAAAAATCAGTCCAGCCCCCACAAGCACCACCTGTCTTGAGGATATCAGAGCTAGCCATCGCTCTCCTTAAACATATTTTTGTGAATAGAGTGACCCTGTGACATTGCCGTTGCAACAAGGTACAAAAATTATTTGACGAGCTGCCTTCACTAATATGGCTGTATTCTACAAGGTCAAAAATAGCAGAGAAGAATGAGAAATACCAAGTTATAGAAAACAGTTTCTCCATATCTATACTTGCATAATAAACTGGGAAGTTTGATTTATTTGGTTTTGGTTTCCAGGGGTTTGTGGAAAAAGTATGGAGATAAGAGAGTGATCGACACTCCCATCACGGAGATTGGTTTCGCCGGCATAGCTGTGGGAGCTGCGATGGCTGGACTCAAGCCCATCTGTGAATTCATGACATTCAACTTCTCTATGCAGGCTATTGATCATGTGAGTACAAAACTTTAATTCTCTAGCTGTCAGGTCTCAAAAATCTGTAACTTGATACATTCTTGACATATTACAACTATATAATTAAAAAAAATGAATTTTGAGAAAATTTAAGTAATCACATAAGTATTTACTGCCCTAGTGGCTTAGTTGGTAGTAGCTCTGCCTGCGAAGCCGAGGGTCGTGGGTTCGATCCCCACCCAAATATTTGTGTGGGTGCAAATATTTGTGTGATGAATTCAAATGTTTGCACTGTGTCTGGGTGTTTCTATGTATAATAAGTATGTATTTAAAACTATATAAGTATTATATCAGCTATCTGGCTGCCATCACACAAGCTTTGCTTAGTTTGGGGTCAGATGGTGTTGTGTGTGAATTGTCCACCAATATTTACATATTATTATTAAATACTCAACAAAAATATGCAAAGGGAAACTATAGATAGGTCACAAAAAAAAAAAATCAACTGCTATCATTGACTATGGTTTGTTTATTGGTTAAAATTCATTAATAGTTCCAAGAAGTTTACTTATATTTTATCTAACATTTACTTATAGTTTATCTAAGAATAGTTCTGATTTGTTGTGTAATTGTTATTTAATTAATGTTAAGTGTAATGGCATGATTTTTGCATTTATAGTATTACTTAGATTTTATAAGCATTTTATACTGTAACAAAAATAAACTTAACAGATTATAACACTTATGATGCCAAGATAAAGTCTAGATTTATATGATAACAAATCTGTTAGTCAATCACACTTTCTTTGACTTTGAATGTACATTCAATGACATTGTATATGACTGATAAGTCTGAATTTGATTGTGGCTTAAGATAAAGAGTGGTAGGCATTTAATATCTTGCATCTGGTTGTATAATTAAATGGATAATGTGGCCTAATTAATTTCTGTCTGGAGTATTGTTTTGTGATATCTTGTTACTTTCAGTCATTCTGAAGCTTCGGAGAAACAAGATTTTTTTCAAATTAAGAAAATCTTTTTGATAATCTATACTAATATAAAGCTGAAGAGTTTGTTTGAAGATGAAAGTCTTTAACCAGTGCATGTTGCCAGTGATGTCTTATGGAACTGAGACGTGGTCCTTAACTGTGGGCCTCATACTGAAGCTCAAAGTCACACAGCGAGCTATGGAGAGGGCTATGCTCGGAGTCTCTTTGCGCGACAGAATCCGTAATGAGGATTTTTAATTTTTTTTTTTTTTTTTTTAACTTTTATAGGTTTACACTTGACCGCCATCTCGCCTGATGTTAAACGATGATGCGGCCTACGATGAAGCGTGTTTGCCTAGAAGAAACCGATTCACTCTCGATTTGAAGACACAAAGATTGTAACTATCGGGAAAAACCCTCTCAGGCAACGTATTCCACAGCCTAGACGTTCTTATCACAAAAGTAGAGTCAAATCTCTTCGTTCGTGTCTTTGGAACATCAACCATGAAACGATGTCGCTTTTTCGAGCTACGAGCATTCCGATAGAAAAAGGGCAAGGTGGTATTAGATCGTACAAATCAGTCGCACACTCTCCGAAGTGTATCCGATAAAAAACCGATAAGCTAGCAATTTTCCGGCGATGTTCTAGACTTTGCAGTCTTTTTCGCACGAGAATGTAATTGCCTATGAGCCTTTTGGCACGTCTCTCGATCGATTCCAGAGCTTCCAGCTGATACTTAGCCGATCCATCCCAAAGGTGCGAGCAGTACTCCATACAGGAGCGAATCTGTGCTTGGTATAACGTGAGCAACTGTTCAGACTTGAAGTACTTTCGCACCTTTGAGAGGACACCTAGTTTTTTGGCAGCTAATTTAGCCTTAGATTCGATATACGAGCCAAAGTTGAGAGTCGATGACAAAGTAACGCCCAACAGCTCGAGATGGTCGGATACCGGCACGGATACACCACGAAAAGTAGGAGTCTGTTGGAAAGGACTCCTTTTTGCGGAGAACAGACACGCCTGCGTCTTTCCCTCGTTAAACCTGACCATATTGGCATCGCCCCATTTAGAGACTGCCTCAAGGGTCAAGTTTAAACGCTCGATCAAACTCTCTCTCAGTACCTGAGTTTGTTGCCTATTGGCTCTCGCGCTCGATATGTAGCTCTCTACAACGGTGCTATCATCTGCGTACCCAAAGATACCGGGCTTCAACAGATCGTTGATATGTAGCAGAAAGAGTGTCGCAGAGAGCACCGACCCTTGAGGACTCCGGCATTAATAGCCATTTGATCCGACGAGCAGCCATCAATGACCACTCGTATGGATCGATCCCTCAAAAAGTCCGATATCCACGTTATAAAACCTGGAGACAAACCATAAGCTGAAAGCTTGCTTAAAAGGCCATCGTGCCAAACCCTGTCGAAAGCCTTCGAGATATCCAGGGAGACTGATATTCGCAAAAGAACGAAAGTGGCCGACATAGCTCAAAGAGTAAGCAAGCTGAAGTGGCAATGGGCAGGCCACATAGCCTTATTTGGGCCTTTGTGTAATATTGGGATAGCAGGACCCTTTGTACTGCACATGCCAGTCATTCTTCTGTCAAAGAGTAATGTCCGAGCGTTATTGTTGGTGGTGGACAATATTGGTGGACAATTCACACACAACACCGTCTGACCCCAAACTAAGCAAAGCTTGTGTGATTGTACCTACTCTGATTTGTGGGGCAGTGAAATGAGGAAGGACAAGGAGATTGTTTTTTACCAATGTTCACTTCACTTAATTACTTAATTACTGCCCTCGCCGCCAATGCAACGCAGACGAAGGGCAGAGACAGTTCACGACATTATTTCTAATGAAAATCATGCAGATATGCCCGCTGGGCACTGGCGGCGCGGTATTTTTGCCCTCCATGTGCGTCGTTAGTATAGGATTCTCTTTGCGCTATCGTTCGCAGTCAAATTGAAAGGCTCGATCCGCCCTGTCGTCTGCTAAGTGCCTTAATGTCTATATTCTACACTAAGTTAAACCTCGTGTCATGCTTCTTACCCTTCTTTTATGTTAAACAATAAATATTTTATAGTTAAATAGTCCGTGCGTGCGTATTGCAGGTAATAAACTCGGCTGCGAAGACGTTCTACATGTCTGCGGGCCAGGTCCCCGTGCCCATCGTGTTCCGAGGCCCCAACGGCGCGGCGTCAGGCGTCGCGGCGCAGCACTCGCAGTGCTTCGCGGCCTGGTACTCGCACTGCCCCGGACTCAAGGTCGTCATGCCATACTCGGCGGAAGACGCTAAAGGTCAGACTGCCCTGAACATCAGGTCGTCATTTCTTACTCGGTAGAATAGGCTAATATGCACTATTCTGGCTATTTTTTAACCCCCGACCAAAAAAAGGGGTGTTATAAGTTTGACGTCGATGTCTGTCTGTCTGTCTGTCTGTCTGTCTGTCTATCTATCTGTCTGTCTGTCTGTATGTCTGTGTGTGTGTCTGTCTGTGGCACCGTAGAGCTCAAACGGATGGGCCGATTTCGATGCGTTTTTTTTTATTTGAAAGTTAATTACCGTGCGGGTGTTCTTAGATATGTTTGGTTAATATCGATTCAAAATGGCCGCCTCCACAAAATGGCGGATAAAATATTTCTTCACAACCTACCTCAATATGGGTGTCAAATGAAAGGGCTTAACTAGTAGAGTACTATACACTATAACAAATTTCAAATCCAAGATGGCCGCCACCACAAAATGGCGAATAAAATTTTTTTTTTCACTACTACTTCAATATGGGTATCAAACGAAAGGGCTTGATTAGTAGAATACTTTTCACTATGACAAATTACAAATCCAAGATGGCCGATATCACAAAATGGCGAATTACATTTCTTTTTTCACAGCTCCCTTAATATGGGTATCAAATGAAAGGGCTTGATTGTGCAGATAACAAATCTTAGATATTCGGGGGTTAGTCAAAATTTTTAATTTTTTCTTGTAGTTACATCATGTAAGTAATAACAAGAACAAAATTAAAAATTTTGATTAACCCCCGACTACCTCGAATTTGTTATCTGTACAACATTCTATTAGTCAAGCCCTTTCATTTGATAACCATACTAAGGGAGTTGTGAAAAAAGAAATGTATTTCGCCATTTTGTGGTAGCGGCCATCTTGGATTTGAAATTTGTCATAGCGCAAAGTATTCTACTAGTTAAGCCCTTTCGTTTGATACCCATATTGAGGTAGTAGTGAAAAAAATATATAATTCGCCATTTTGTGGTAGCGGCCATATTGGTTTTGAAATTTGTTATAGTGCAAAGTATTCTACTAGTCAAGCCCTTTCGTTTGATACCCATAATGAGGTAGTAGTGAAAAAAATTATATAATTCGCCATTTTGTGGTGGTCGCCATCTTGGATTTGATTTTTTTTATAGTGTATAGTATTCTACTCGTCAAGCCCTTTCATTTGGTACCCATATTGAGGTAGGTTGTGAAGTAATATTTTGTCCGCCATTTTGTGGCGGCGGCCATCTTGAATTGATATTAACCAAACATAGCTAAGAACATCCGCACGGATATTAACCTTCAAATAAAAAAACCGCATTGAAATCGGCCCATCCGTTTGAGCTCTATGGTGCCACAGACAGACAGACAGACATCGCCGTCAAACTTATAACACCCCTTTTTTTGGTCGGGGGTTAAAAATACATTTTTATAACGCATGTTTTGAAAGCCGTAACAACGCAAGAAAATTATAACTTTAAAGCTACTTCCAGGTCTTGAAATTTGAATGAAGCTATGCTTTATGGCACACATATAGAAAAAACTCGAATATCTTACTTTTTTAGTAAACCGTAACATATAATTATACCCACCCTAAATCGTTCCTGGTGCTCAAAACGTTGGCTGCTTTGCTTTGCCTTTCTAACATAGACCTCAAACGCCAAACTCGTAAGAGTCGACCGAAACCTTCCTACAAAGATACATTCAATAGTGTAGCTCTACTGCCCGACATGCGACAGTGTCTTTGAGACGAATCTTGGATTTGCCAGCCACATTCGAGCACACGCCAGAAACTAATCAGAGTCGCCAGCGTGGGAGCGACGCGGACGACATCATCATGAATAGTGGCTTTCCTCTGGCTCAGAAACGAGAAAATTTTTAGTTATATCACATTTGGGGGATGGAGTTGCTCGCGTCCGTAGGATTTACCACCTTCTCCTAGGCCCACCCTACACGTATCCCTGGGTGGTGCAAAACGAGCAACAACGCCGAGCCACGGGCGGCGGTTAACTAACCCGTTCACTGGACTCCACGGGCCAAGAAGATTAAATAACTTCTAAATGAGTGGCCATAGCGCCTTGGGAAAGTGCTATGAGAAAATTTCCCAACCCCCCCTTTTTTTATGAAAATGTCTAATAACGAGAGCGAGTATTTGTCATGCGATCCGGCTAACACCCGGCGCCCTCCGGTACCCGGGCCGGTGGGTGAGAAATTGGATACCGAAGACTCCATGGAAGTAGGCGACCAGGCTTCCGTGGTAGTAAATGTTACTGGCAGCAAGAAATATGTTCAGCAAGCTTTCCACCCTAGTTTGTTCTCATCCCGACCTAGATGCAACTCCCTAGGTAGCAAACCAAGCAGAGAAATGCAAGAGCCTACAAACATAAAACAGCCTGATGTCAAAAATACTGTTTCACCACTAAGAAAACAACAAACACAACCATCAGTTAGCGTTTCTGGTGCTCCTAGTCCACCTGAATGGCAAAGAGTTCCTTCCAATAGAAGCAATAAGCGCAAGAAGCTTTCAGAATCACCCTCACCAGAGGCTATCAAAACCTCCAAATAAATATAGTACCCTACAAATAGATCTCACGGAAGATGAAGGTGTACCAAAACAAAAACGACCTAGTAAACCTCCACAAATAATCTTATTTGGTGTTGAAGATGTCAATAAACTCACAGATCTCCTACACACTGTTGCAAATAAGGGAGAATTCACCTTTAAAATAGTCAACAGAAATCAATTAAGAATTAATAGCCTGGACATTGAGGCATACAAGAAAATTATGACCCTAGTCCGTGAAAAAGGCCTCATTGGGCACACATTCAACAGGAAGGATCAACGATGTTATCGATTTGTAATCAAGAATCTGCACCACTCGACCCCACATAGTGCCATAATAGAAGAAATTGAAAAAACTGAAAACAAAGTGATTGGAGAAATCATAAATGTTAAATTTGGACCCGAGAAGAAGCCAACCTCTACATTTTTTGTAAATTTAGTTTCCAACCCAAATAATAGTGCAGTTAAAACAATAAAATCGATATACCATCAAACGGTTTCAATAGAAGAGCCCAGAAAAAATACTTCTATCCCACAGTGCCAACGATGTCAGCAATATGGGCACTCAAAGAATTACTGCATGATGCCATACCGCTGTGTTAAATGCGCACAAGCCCACAAAACATCTGAGTGCCCAAAAAGATCGGAACACACCGGCCAAGTGTGCTCTATGTGAAGGCTCACATCCTGCGAATTACAAAGGATGCACTGTGTACAGGGAGATTCTGTATAGGAGAACAGGTCAAAAGTCTACAGCCCAAACCATACCACACGAAGAAACAAAAATCACACCTGAGAATGAACAAAATAGACCACAAGATAAGAATAAACAGCCAAAACAACACGTTTCACCTGCGATCGGACAAAATAGCCAACAAGACGAGAATAAACAGCCAAAACGTCATGCTAATGATAAAATGTACTGACATATGCAGAAACTACTAAAACGAATCAAAACTAGAAATATTGCTCACACAACAGGCTGAAAAGCTAGATAAACTATTAGATCAGATGTCGACAATGATGACTTTACTCACAACAATTATCAGTAAACTTGTCCGATGAAATGGCTACTCTCAGAGTTGGGACCTGGAACATAAATGGATTGGTTAAACATAAACATGATGTAGAGATACTCCTTGCACTACATGACATTGATGTACTTCTTGTTTCTGAAGCACACCTTACGTCCACTCATTTATGTAGCTTCAAAGATTATAGTATGTACTCCACATTTCACCCGATGGAACTGCACATGCAGGGACAGCAATTATAATTAAAAACACATCCAACATAATGTACTGGAAGAGTATAAAACTGACCAAATACAGGCTACCTCAATATCGGTGCAGGATAAGCAGAGCTCACTAACTCTATCCGCTATATATTGTCCCCCTAAGCATACCCTAAAGGAAAACAGGTTTACAGACTTCTTCAGAACTCTAGGCCAAAGATTCATATGTGGTGGAGATTGGAATGCCAAAAATGTCCTCTGGGGTTCCCGATTGACAGTATCCAGAGGAAGAGAACTGAAAAAAAGCCTTGACAAAATAAACTACATGTCCTGAGTACAGGCAAACCTTCATACTGGCCAACAGACCCCAAAAACTCCCTGACCTATTAGATTTCTTTGTGTATAAGGGCTTTCTAACATGTACCTTAGTGCTGAAAGTTGCCTGGACAGCAGCTCAGATCACACCCTCTGATAGCCACTATTAGCACAACAATAATAGAAAGGCAGTTCAAAGAAAAGCTCTACAATAGGAAAACTGATTGGGTTGAATTCAGACAGTACATAGAGACAAACGTGAACCTAAAAGTACCGTTAAAGACAAATGATGACATTGATAAAGCTGCTATAAACATCACAAACCTCATCCAAACAGCTGCATGGAAATGCACTCCTGCACCCACAAGACCAGGTTACAAAAATATCTCCAAGGAAATAAGAAGTATGGTCCTGGAAAAAAGGAGGCTCAGGAGGGTTTGGCATACCAGCCGTCATGCCTCTGATAGACGAGCTTTTAATAGAGCCGCCGCTGATCTGAAGCAATATCTGAAGGACATCGAAAGTGATACCTTAAAAAATAAACTGGAAAACCTGGACGCCACAGCTAAAAACGAGTACTCGCTTTGGAACACCGTAAAGCATGGCAAAAATGCGCCACAAACTGCTCAGAATCCTTTAAAACTGGAAAATAATACATGGGCAAGAAAAGACGAACAACGTGCCGAGGCCTTTGGATGTTTCCTGGCCGATGTATTCACTCTAACCCCGGCGACACATCAAGCGAAAAAGAGATAAAAGACTGCTTGAGACAGATCTACAGCTCAGCCTACCGTTGAAGCATTGCTCACCACGCGAAATCTGGAAAATTATAAAAGGTCTGAAACTAAATAAAGCTCCTGGGTACTGCCTTATAACTGCCGAAATCCTACGACAACTGCCAAGAAAAGCCATCGTCTTCATAACACAGCTCTTTAATGGAATTTTGAGGACAGGATATTTTCCTAGATTATGGAAAGTGTCAGAAATTATTATGATCCCAAAACCTGGAAAACCACCGCATCTTGTATCATCATACAGGCCAATAAGCCTACTACCTATTATTTCCAAACTATTTGAGAAAGTCGCCGCACGTAGGCTTAATGAAATTCTCACAGAAGGTAACATCATCCCGCAACACCAGTTCGGATTCAGAATAGGGCACTCAACCGTGGAGCAGGTTCATAGAGTGGTGAATAAGATACGTGATGGGCTGGAACGAAAGGAGTACTGCTCGGCAGTATTTCTGGACGTACAACAAGCATTCGACAAGGTTTGGCACCAGGGCTTGTTATTTAAGATAAAAAAGCAACTGCCACATAACTTTTATGTACTATTAAAGTCGTACTTAGAAGATCGATTTTCCGGGTAAAGTTAATGACGCATACTCGAAATTCTACAACATACAGGCCGGCGTACCTCAGGGTTCCGTATTGGGTCCAATCCTCTACCTTATCTACACCGCAGACATACCAACGTCAGAAGAAGTTCTCTCAGCCACCTTCGCTGATGATACGGCCGCTTTGTGTAATAATAAAGACCCTCACTTGGCCTCACTAACGCTACAAAAGCACCTTGACAAATTCTGTAAGTGGATGAGAGAATGGAGGATAAAAGCTAGCGCCAACAAGTCGATGCATGTGACATTTACTCTCAGAAAAGATGATTGCCCACCTGTCAAACTCGGAGATAATACACTTCCACACGGACAACTGCTAAGTACCTCGGCGTACATCTTGACAGGAAACAAACGTGGAGATACCACATAGAGAAAAAACGTGACGAGCTTAACATCCTGCTCCGACGACTGAACTGGCTCTTGGGTAGAACATCACATGTATCACTGGAAAATAAAGTTCTCATCTACAAAGCAGTATTAAAGCCTGTCTGGACGTACGGAATCGAGTTGTGGGGCTCAGCTAGAAACTCAAACGTTGAAATTCTCCAACGATTTCAAAATAAAGCTCTCAGAACTATTTCAAATGCTCCTTGGTTCATGAAGACGACAGAATTACACGAGCACCTACAAATCAGAACTATAAAGAGGAAATAGAACATAGGATACATTCATATAAACAACGAATAACGTCACACACTAACACCTTAGCAGTAGCCCTAAGTGAACCTATATCAACAAAAAGGCTCAGACGCCACCATGTATGGGACCTTACTCAATAAATTTTAGAGGCAGATTCTTCACTGGAAGAATGGACCTTAGCAGTCAATATCCGCTCAACACATCTGCTAAAGGTTTACAACCGATTGCAAGAAAACTGACAAAAAAAAAAAAATAATAATAAAAAAAAAAAAAAAAATATCACATTTATTTTTAACCCCCGACCAAAAAAAGGGTGTTATAAGTTTGACGTCGATGTCTGTCTGTCTGTGTGTGTGTCTGTCTGTGGCACCGTAGAGCTCAAACGGATGGGCCGATTTCGATGTGTTTTTTTATTTGAAAGTTAATATTCGTGCGGATGTTCTTAGCTATGTTTGGTTAACCCTTTGAAATCGTTAATCGGAAAATTGCGAAAATTCGCGATGACGCGCGAATCGGCGATAGTAAGCGCGAGCGCACGGCCTTCGCTCCTTGCGGATTATTTTATATCTTGTGATAGATTAGTTATATTTAGGCTGGTTTGAGTTACTTTATCTTAAAGCTATTGAAGTAAGCTATAAGACGATGTAAACTTGTTTTGTATTGTATTTTTATTTCAATTTACACGGACCTTTCGTTGTACCCAAAGTTGAAAAATAGTTATAATTTTGAAAAAGTGAGTATTTGTATTGAAAATGAATTGTTTTATGTATTCGTTTTTATGTTTTTATACAAAGCTTTATATGTTTCTTATAAAATAAATCTAAAATGTATATGCTTTCATACAAATATTTTGATATTTTGTACTCTGAATCATACTCCAGAAATTGGCGATGAACAGAAATTGCATGCGTTAGGGCCGTTCTTTCAAAACTCTTGTGTGGTAAGATTTTAGTATGTAGGCTTTATATTTATATACTGGTCGATAGAAAATATATTCAGGAATTAGATAAAAATAATATTAGAACCGATAATTAAAAAAATCTATACCCAATGAGGCAAAATGTCAGGAATCACAGAATTTTCGTGATAAAATCCGACAATTTTGATTCTACAATTATTGACATGATAAACAATGTTTTCTGGCGTAAAATATATCTTTCAAAATGACAAAACAATATGCTTTTCGGTAATCTAAAAACGTGGATACCATAAAACAAAAACTCGGAAAATACTCTGACAAAATACCTAAAAATACCTAAAAAAAACTTCATGGCGATAAAATTCCGTGACGTCATAGAATGTTTACATAGCCGTATGCAGCTTGTAGTTGGCTAGATACCCTAGACACGCACACATTCGAGCGCTCCCGGCGTGTCTGTGTGTGTGAGTTCTGGACGGTCCCGTACTTTTCATGAATTTTAGACAAAAATAAGGAATATCGGGCCAAGGTAACGAATAAAATGGATTTTACGATATTTTTTACAACTAAAACACAGATATTCTAAGACGTCCCAAACAAAATAAACAGTAAAAACGATAAGCAAAACCAAACGATCGGTCAATTTGCCCGCGAACCAGAAAGTACCAGATATTTTTACTCGATGTTGTATCAAAATATATAACACATTATACGATTGTGATTATGAAAAAGGGTTGGAAAAATACTTCTACAGCGTATAATAAATAGCCACTTACCACTTATTTATTTGAAATCACTTAAATTCACAAAACAAATACACCCTCACTCGCGAGAACCGGGACGCGCACTGACGGCGCGAAATGGCGGGAAACTAACCGACTTCTTCGATCTGTACCGAAAAATTTCGTTCCGACTGATACTACGCTATTGGTCTGATTATGAAGCGGCATTCAATAGGTCTTATATCCATTAAAAAGTTATGGGAATATCCACCTTCGCTTATACAATATTAGGTTTAAAAGCGGCTGGGACCGCAACTGACATCGGACGGTGACGATTGTCACTAGCCGATGCCAACGGTACTTTCGCCTTCAGTGACGATTGTCACTAGCCGATGCCAACGGGTTAATATCGATTCAAGATGGCCGCCGGCACAAAATGGCGAACAAAATATTTCTTCACAACCTACCTCAATATGGGTATGAAATGAAAGGGCTTGATTAATAGAATACTGTACACTATAAAAAAATCAAATCCAAGATGGCCGCCACCACAAAATGACAAATTAAATAATTTTTCTATTACTACCTCAATATGGGTATCAAACGAAAGGGCTTGACTAGTAGAATACATTGCACTATGACAAATTTCAAATTCAAGATGGCCGCTGCCACAAAATGGCGTAACACATTTATTTTTTCACAACTCCCTTAATATGGGTATCAAATGAAAGGGCTTGACTAGTAGAATGTTGTACAGATAGCAAATCTGAGGTAGTCGGGGGTTAATCAAAATTTTTAATTTTGTTCTTGTTGGTAAATATATACGTTATGACCATCTGGTTTGTGTTTCTTTTTTAAAATCAAAAGTGACGAGACGAGCTGGACATGTGCCTGATGGTAAGCAACATGCCTGCCACATAACAGCACAGCGACACGCAGCTATTGGAACATGAAAAGTCCAAATCATTACCTAGCACTGCACTGCGCTCGTCACCCAGAGATCTAAGATGTTATATCTCTAGGCCCTGTAATTTCTCTGGAAACATTGCCCTTCAAACCGGAACACTGTAATTTTTGCACATTGCTGGCGGTGGCGGTAGAATAACTGGCAAAGGTGTGGTGGTACTTCCTCAGACGGACTCTGCCGAGAGTCCTACCACTACTAAATCCACTACTAATAGTGGTTTATGTTATCCTCGGTGCGCGAGTCCGACGCGCACTTGGCCGGTATCATATTGTTACCTCTTGATTATAATCTAAATTAGAAATTATGTTGCTTCAAGAGGAAGGTTATTGAAAGCTGTTGTGTGTGTTTTCAGGTCTGCTGAAGTCTGCGATCCGCGACCCCGACCCGGTGGTGCAGCTTGAGAACGAGCTCCTCTACGGAGTCCCGTTCCCCCTGTCCGACGAGGCACAATCCCCCGACTTTGTCATACCTATAGGTAAGTCCTTCACATTATAGCCTCACTACCACACGCCCCGGGTGCGTTTGAAGTACATATTCAGTAGAACATCGATAAGTTAAAGTTCAAGGAAACAAAAAATATTTAAATCTATAGAGGTTTTAAGTTAGCAAGGGTTTTGGTTTTGGGCTCTGATGGGAAGGGAACATATAATTTTTTTGAGTTATCGCGGTTCTACTGTATAGGATATACAACACGAATATAGCATTCAGGGCTCTCATAAGTTCCAACTGTGAAAGAATCTTTGAAATTGGTCCAGTAGTTCGTAAGTTAGTCCGTTCAAATAAACTCTTCAGTATGTAGTTAGTTTATACGCTGTAGAAGTGGGAGCGAGAGGTATACCAGCAAAATCTCTATATAACCTGCTGAAAGACCTTGGCTTATCCAGAAGTGCAGTAAGTTCTATACTAGAACGAGTATCTAAAGCTGCACTAGTAGGCTCATATCAGATTTGGCTGGGCAGGAGAGAAAAACGAGTGGTGAAGGTGAGTGTTGATGTACGTCAGAAAGGGCCCCTTAAACCTACGCCCGAGTCACAAGTCTCGGGAACTACTCGAGTTTTTCTCTCTCTGCCACACGATGGACCCGGCACCCGCACGGTGAATCCATGGAATACTAAAAAAATCGTCTCATAATATTAGTATAGACAGGCAGCGACACTCTTGAGTGAGTTATTTATTTAAACCAAAACCGACTTTAATATAAAATAAAACTCAGACACGCGACTAAATTTCAAAAGAAACCATTACTAAGTAATTGAGGGATATAAAAGTAAATTTTAGTTGTTTGTATACCAAAAACCACACACACAGTTTCGATAAAATTTACATCAGACCACCTCTGTGTTATGAACAAAAAAGAACCATAAAATGTGATAAACCATTCACTATCGCGTAACATAACACGTAAAAAAAAAAAAAATTAAAGAAATTTATTTGATAGCTTACTTTGGAAACTACACGGGTGTAACCGGAGGGCGTGATCTGGGCATCATGGCATGGCCGTGTAGAAATGCTTCAGCATTTCCCATTGGCTGACGCATTTCTAGATGGCCATGTCATGATGCCCAAGCCACGCCCTTTTAGCGTTTCCCATTGGCGTATTTATAAATAGCCAATGGCTATGGTCCCGAGTTAACCCGAAGATCTCTTATCATACCCGAGAGTGACGCTAGAAAACACAGCCCACGAAAAATCTGCATATGGCGCGCCAAAAGGAGACTTCACTTAAAAACATACATAGGTGCAACTGAATTGAAAACCTCCACCTTTTTCGGAGTCAGTTAAAATGACTTCAAAGTCTTGAACATCGCTGCAAAATTGCCAAATTATCGGTTTTTTATCGTGTGCACTTCAAAGAAAATCCATCGGTTAAAAGTGACGAGACAAACAGGAATGTGCCTGTTGGTAAGCGCAATGCCTACCCATAACAGCACAGTGTCACTACTTGTGTGATGAGAATGTCTAGGCTATGGAATGGCTTGTCCAAATGGGGTTGCCCGATGGTTTACAATCTTGGTGTCTGTTATTCCAGAATGATAATGAATACAAATATTTGTACTGTGTTCCTGGATGTTTACATTTATAATAAGTTAATAAGTATATATTTAAATACTCTCGTTATATCAAATTCGTTATAGAAAATTACATTATAATCAATACAAAAAGTATGCATCATTAATCAACTAACATAACCCACCCTGAGCACCAAAAGTGCCCATTATACTGCCCGTATTGCCTTGCTGGATTGCTATGGCCAGCCTTTGCACAAGGTACGAGCCGGCGCGGGAGTCCCCCCGATGTATTTAAATAGAATAAAATATGTACCAGTATGTATTTACACCTATTTGAGTATTATAGCAGATATCTTGCTCCCATAATATGTACTTTATGTTGCTTAGTTTGGGATGAGATGGTGTTGTGTATGAAATATCCACTATATATGTGATGTGATATATGTGATGGTGTTGTGTATGATGGTGTTGTGTATGAAATATGTGTAATAATGCAGAAAATATATTGTTAATTGTTCCTTTGGTAGGAGCCGCATTGCATGTATAATTGTTTCAGTACCTGGTTGACCGAGATTTGCTCGGTTTTTTTAAATGATATTTAGGCAGGTACGAATTACGAAGTGATGACTTACTTAGACCTACTAAAAGGCGCTAAGTATAAGATTTTCTCAGAAAAAAAAAGAACAAAAAGAAAAGGACCACCAGGATTCGAACCGGAGCCTGTTTGACTCCGAGGGCGAGCAAAAAAAAGAACAAAAAGAAAAGGACCACCAGGATTCGAACCGGAGCCTGTTTGACTCCGAGGGCGAGCAAAAAAAAAGAACAAAAAGAAAAGTAACCACCAGGATTCGAACCGGGGCCTGTTGTCTCCGAGGGCGAGCATACTCCGTCTGAGCCATTTAGACTTAAAGAACAGTGGCGAAATAAGTTATCGTATTCTAATGACATTGTAGGAGTTTTTCATTGTCTAAAAACGCTCATAAAATGATGTTTTTAAAATATAAAACCTAGCTAGATCGATTTATCGTCCCCGAAACCCCCTGTATACATAATTTCATGAAAATCGTTCGAGCCGTTTCCGAGTTTCTGATTCTATATATATAAGTATATAGATATATACAAGAATTGCTAGTTTAAAGGTATAAGATTTCTTTTAAAATTAGTATGGTAAAAAACTTCAATTGTTGCAACAATTTTAATTATTTTTTAAATTAAGTAGGTCATAAATCGTAACGAATAAGTTGTACAAAAGAAATTTTACTCACTACAATAATGGTTTCTGTGACTTTTCCCTAAAGTGCATAGTTTCCGAGATATTGTTTCAAAAAAAGTTTATCCAAGATGGCGCTTGAAGCCTTGACACCCCTGGATCAGTCAGCATTTTATGATGATTATTATATGCTCAGTAAGTGATTCTAAACCTTATAAGAAAAGCAAATTGGATAGGAATTTTAGTGCCAAGCTGAATTCTATATTTGCTGGCTAAAATTATCTATACTAAGATTATAAAGCTGAAGAGTTTATTTGTTTGAACTACTGGATCGATTTCAAACATTATTTCACCATAGGATATGTCCATCATGATCTCCGACTGCTATAAAGGTCGGCTAAATTTTATGTGGCACAGGCGAAGCCGGCACGGACAGCTAGTCCCTTATAAATTAACATTTTATTTTATTTTATTTCTTTATTAAAGAGTGACGAGGCGAGCAGGACATGTGCCTGATGGTAAGCAACATGCCTGCCACATAACAGCACAGTGACACGCAGCTATTGGCACATGGAGAGTCCAAATCATTACCTAGCGCTACGCTCGTCACCCAGATTTTTTTTTCAACTTGTATAGGTTTACACTTGACCGCCGTCTCGCCCGATGTTAAACGATGATGCGGTCTACGATGGAGCGTGTTTACCTAGAAGAAACCGATTCACTCTCGATTTGAAGACACAAAGATTGTAACCATCGGTAAAAACCCGATCTAAGATGTTTTATCTCTAAGCCCTGTAATTTCATTGGAAACATTGCCCTTCAAACCGGAACACAGTAATGTTTGCACATTACTGCTTGGCGGTATAATAACTTCCAAAGGTGTGGTACTTCCCCAGGTGGACTCTGCTAGGTGTCCTACCACTACAAAACCATTCCACATTCATGTTTTGTGTTCGCGGCACATTTACAGAACGTATATCTACCACGCGAATGAAGAGCTGTACTTTTTTTTTTTATATTTAAATTAGCCACTCCACAGACTCCGGGGTCCGTGATCTTTGTCAATACAATTATATATTATTATTTTTTACACATATTTTGGATAAGATAGATAGATAGATAGATAGATAAACTCTTTATTGCACTTAACAAATCAACTTACAAAACAAACAATCTTAAAAATATAGTAGCAAATGGCGACCTTATCGCTAAAAGCGATCTCTTCCAGGCAACCGTGGTATGGAAAGGAGTTAAACCATAAAAGACGGGAGTAATCAATTAAAGAGTAAATTGATATCTACATAATAAAATAAATAAGGCACTAATTACCTATTAACTAAAATATAATAAACATACATTCTAATAGTAATACATACTAATACATAAATAACCATATTTTCATATACTAATACATATGCAATGAATGTAACAACACCGTTAAAAGAAGAAAAATGTATAAATATACACAATATCAGCCTCAGATTTCAGCATGCCTTTGCCAAATAGTGTTTTTGACTTGCGCCTTAAATACAGAGAGTGACGGAGCTTGTCTTATTTCCACAGGCAAGCCATTCCACAATTGAACTGCTTGGAATGCAAAAGATTTGCCGTAGAAAGTTTCACAACGTGCAGAGGGCATTTGTAAGGACAAATTATAAGTAGATCTCAGATGACGTGAGTGTGCGGTACTCCAGAATGTAAAGCAGTCTTTCAGATATCGTGGCGTAGCAGGGTTAAATAGAACACTGTAAAGCAGTGTAAGTATATGAGTATTCCGACGAAAGCGAATGGGGAGCCACTTGAGCTGTAAACGAAATTGAGACACATGATCATATTTGCGCAATCCAAATATAAATCTTAAACAATAATTTTGGAGACGCTCAAGTCTATTTAGCTGATTCTCCGTGAGATCAAGGTAGCAGGCGTCAGCATAGTCAAGAATAGGGAGAAGAAGAGATTGTGCAAGTGCAACCTTAGTGGCAGTGGGTAAGAAGTTACGTATTCGTCTTAGAGATCCACCAGACGCAAACAGTTTACTACTGATTGACTCCAAGTGAGGTTCCCAACTCAAAGTACGATCGAAAATGACACCAAGATTTTGACCGATTCACTGTAAGGGATCGTGGTCCCGTCAAAGACGACCGCAGGAATTGTACTCAATCAATCCTAGATATCATATATGAGCTACCGATAATTATCACTTGTGTTTTCTTAGGATTAACATTCATACCAAAACAATTACTCCAACGGACAATTTCGTGGAGATCTGTATTCACTGTATCTATGGCTACATCTAATTCGGAAAGTTGCGCTTGTGAATAAATTTGGAGATCGTCTGCATAAAGGTGGTAGGAAGAATTAAGGGACTGAGATATAGAATTGATGAAGATAGCAAAGAGAAGAGGTGATAGCACGCCGCCTTGAGGCACACCAGCAGTTGCATTACACCAGGACGAAAATACATCGTCCAGGCGAATACGTTGCCGACGGCCAAACAGGTAACTGTGAAACCAATCAATCACCGATGGAGATATGTTAAGAGAGTGTAATGTTGCCAGCAAGATATCAAAGTCAACGGCGTTGAAGGCATTACTGAAATCTAGCAGAGCTAGAACAGTAAGCCTGCCGTCGTCCATACCCTGCGGATGTCATCAGTGATCTTAATAAGAGCAGACACAGTACTATGCCCAGGACGGAAACCGGATTGAAACGGGTTGAGGAGATCTTGCTTGTTGAAAATGTAGAAATCTGTGAGTGGACAAGACGCTCAAGGACTTTGGACAAGAATGGTAAAATAGATATAGGACGATATTCGGATAAAGAGGAAGGGTTAGGTTTTTCGGCAAAGGTACAACATGAGCATCCTTCCACACTGATGGAAAGACTGCATTGGAGATAGAATTATTGAATAAAACACAGAGGATGGGAAGGATAACATCAAGGATGGGCAAGAGCATGTTCCGACTTATACTGTCACCTCCGACAACGTTAGAGGAGATCGACATCACACTCTTCCTAACATCACATTCAGTAAAGTGATAAAACGTGAAAGGAGCATAGTCAGGAGTAGGCAAGGCAAAGAGATATTTTAGTGTCGAACTCTTGACCGCGTTCGGCATTGAGGACACAGATGCAAAATTATTATTGAGCTTGTCTAAATCAATGTTATTAGGGATAGAATTTTGACGGGATTTGCCAACTCCCATAGTCCTAAGAAATTTCCATACTTTGACTGGACTTTCATCTTGAACAGATTCGTGAACATGTCGGCGTATTGCATCCCTACACACCTTATTACAGCGATTACGAGCCTGAACGTAGTTGTCTTTAGAGATATCGGAGGGGGTGCGATTTGTAGCGAGACTTAGCTGCAGCTTTCTTATGGATTAAAGTTTTGATATCATCAGTGAGCCAAGGTGTAGGTAGATGCTTTATTTTAATGGCACGTACTGGAGCATGAATATCGTACAGTTCTGTGATCAATTTATTAAAGATAGTTATCTGATCATCCACAGAGTCCGCGGAAATGACGGGATCCCAATCGATCTTATTAGCGTCTTCGAGAAGGGATTTGTGATCCATACTACTAAGGTTGCGTTGCATAACAATTTGGGGCTTGAGTTTAGGAGGTCGAGTTTTATAGGAGAGAAAGATAAGATCATGGTATGAAAAATCATTTGCTGAATATTGGCCATGCTTAGCAACATTATTCGGAGAAGAAACCATCATCAAATCTAACAGAGAAGGAGTACTGTTGGGAAAATTATGGGTTGCGTTGAGATCAAGAATTTGCAAGTTACAAGATTTTATGACAGACTGGAGAGCGGAAGATCGGCCATCTCTTTTGAGAAGACATGTATTGAAATCACCCATAATAATTGTGTGATTATAAGAGGGAGTAAATTGATGTAACAGATTTTCAAATGATGGGAAGTAGTTAATATTTTTGGATGGGCTATAATAGACTCCGAGAAGAATTTTAGTGTGCGAAAGAATAACTTCGATAAGAAGATGTTCGCCCGCATCTATCGGCGGAGGTTGTGGTGACTTACTCAAAATGGAAAAGGAATGTTAGCTTTTAGATAAATAGCCACACCCCACCGACGCGACTAGAACGATCATTTCTCACGAGAATAAAACCAGGAAGAGAAATGAAGTTGTAGGAAGACATGGTCAAAGCCATGTCTCGGAGACCAGAATAGCGTGAATGTTATTGTGATCAAGAGATGCCAACATTTCTGGATAGGAAGACGGAATACTCTGGGCATTGATATGAATTACATTAAAGTTTTTGGAGACATCTGAAAGGCTGCGATCTAGAAAAATAGATAATGGAATAATATTGTTGCTACTATTATCGCTATCGGCGCTGTCATCTGAGACAGAAGATGGTGCTATATAATCATTGACGCTATTATTATCATTAAGGCTGAAAATATTTAACATTATATAATTAAATATAAATCAATAATGTATACATAAATATATATCACTATATAATAATTGTAGTTCCTTTAAATACACTCAAAGCCACCTGTCTGGTTGTGCAGAGAAGAAACAGCTTACAATTCACATAAGCAAAAATAACACAGTACAATACACATAAAGATAAAATAATACCGAAATACATTAAACACTATCACAACAAAACAAAAAAAAAAAAAAAAAAAAAAAAAACACATTTAAATTAGCAATTTACGGAACGGCAAAATGGCTATATGAGACATAAGCCATAAAACAAAATAAAAGCGTCTTGTCGTTTCCATCTGTGTCAATTGATTGTGACAGTAGAAAATGTATGACATATCTTTATCTATGATGGATGGAATGTAAACTTGTAAACAAAATGAAATTATGAAAGTAGGTACAAGTTATAAATAAACGAAAGAAAGTTAAGTTAAACGTAAATTAGGTGAACAAATATGGATTGCATCGTGACAAAATGTAATAAGTTATGTACATTAATTAAGTTAAATAAAACACAGAAGAAATTGGAAGGTAGATTCCACAGTAAAACCCATACCTACATACTAAGGAAGTGCAGTGAATTTGACACATAAACAAAGATTCATCACTGAATTATTTCAAAGGGACCCGCCTCGTTATCCTTGGAACCTTCTTATCAGCTCCCACATCATGTTTTTTTACCTTCTGAGGCGTTGTGGAGACCGTGGCGGCAACGACGACGGAAGAAACGATCGGCGCTGGCATCTCAATGTTATCCAGTTCAGGGCGGCTACAGATGCGATACCGCTTATCACCCGGTCCCAAAACGATCACGAAGCCGTCCTGCGTCCAACACTTAGTGACACCGTATCGCTCACGAGCCAACATGAAAGTTTCATGCCGGGGTTTGGTCAAAAATTCTGACAAAGTTACCCCAGAGCCCTTCAAGGCTTTCTTGGCATTCCAAACACGCTGCCTCATACCCATGTCACATAGCTTGAGGAGGATGGGTCTGGTTCTATCAGAGACAAGAGAGCGACCCATACGATGGCACCTATTGATGTGATCCATGGTGAAATCTGATATCTTCAACTGTTGAGTGACAACTTTTACCACAGAAGCTGCTATATTCTCACCTTTCAGCTCCGGAACTCCATGAACAAGCACAATCTTCCTTCTGGCACGCATCTCTAGCTTATCTGCTTCATGTGCAAGGAGAGTTATTTGATCTTGCAAAGACTTCAGTGCCAGTAATATATATGCTCTGAACGAAGCAAACTCATCCGCAAGTGTTGTTTTTGATGCTGAGGGGGACAACTGTAATTGTGCCTGAAATGTGTCCATCTTCTCAAGGAATAGGGCCTGCAGTTTATCTTGAGAGCTCAGTACAGACTCCATTAGTGTAAGTTAAAAAAATGTGATGGTTTGTAGGTTAAGTTAACGAAATGTGAATAAATCAGTGAACTCAGAGGATAACACTCCCAGACAGGTATTTTGTATTATTATTCAGTTAAACATTAAAATTTTACAAAAAAGTAGACTATTTTGATTTATAGAATAAAATTTATATAAGAGCAGATTTTAAAGCTGTTTCTTAGGTGACTACCCCCAAACGTAGATCCTTACGTAGAGATTAAGGAGAAGAAGAGGAAAATAGGAGGGTGTTGGGTACATTTAAAATCTAATTCTAGTGCTCGTCTGTAGAGCCGATCACTACCGGCTGGGATTCCGCTAGTAATCGACTCGACATCGAGTGTTTGCCTAATTGCCTTTTGCCATTTGCCTAAGCTGCCTCCTCCCGGCCCAGAGCCTCCACAACGGCCGCATTTCTGTCCCTGATGGCCATCTGTAGGTTGAAATCTCGGATGGTCTTTGGTGATGCAGCCCACGCTCGCCGCACGAACCGACCGATGGCGTCGTCGGTGTCGTCAGCGTAGTATGTGAAGGTCCCCGTGTGCCGTGAGATTGCAACAACCGCATGGGGTACGCTCTGGGAAGAGCTGTACTTGTAACGTTACGTTATGTGTGTGTTGTGCAGGCAAGGCGAAGATCGAGCGGGCGGGCAAGCACGTCACGGTGGTGTGCGCCGGCATCGCCACCGAGACCGCGCTCACCGCCGCCAAGGAGCTCGAGGGGAAAGGTAACCGTTGTCTTTTATGGGCTTTTGGTTCTTTTTTTTTTGCTTTCTGCTCATTTCAATGTAAAATAAAATTTCTTCATTCATAGACCACGAAAAATCGTTGTGTGGTGCGTCAAAAAGGAGTTTTCACTTTATATTTCATGATATCATACATCGATTTAGTTATAATAAAGAAATACTATCAGTAGTTCATCGCCTTTGATCTTGGAGGAAACGCCGATAATGTCTAGACACGGATAGATAAAACCGAAAACTGAGCCGCGCTCACGAAATACTAACATTGTAATGTTGGCAATAGCGGGAGCGTGCTCACCCCCCCGTTCGCCCCGCACGATTGCCCCGTCTAGACGGTTTCGTTGATCGACTGTTTGATGTAATAGACTATAATGGTAATATTTTGTGAACGTGTCTCGTGTCGTCCCCAGGCATCGAGTGCGAGGTGATCAACCTACGCAGCATCCGGCCGCTGGACTTCGAGACCATCGCGCGATCCGTGTCCAAGACGCACCACCTGGTCACCGTGGAGCAAGGGTGGCCGCAGTGCGGTTAGTAAAATCCCCCCTCCTGCCTGCCAACCTCACTTACCCTACCTATCCTCGCCCACCCTACCTTCCTTACTTACCGTACCCATCTCGCCCACCCTACCTACCTCACTTGCCGTACTCATCTCGTCCACCCTACCTACCTAACTTGCCGTACCCATCTCGCCCACCCTACCTATCTCGCCCATCTCGGCCACCTACCTAACTTGCCGTACCCATCTCGTCCACCCTACCTACCTCACTTGCCGTACTCATCTCGCCCACCCTACCTACCTAACTTGCCTCACTTGCCCATCTCGCCCACCCTACCTACCTCACTTGCCTCATCTCGTCCACCCATCTCGTCCACCATAATCATCCTACCTCATCTCGTCCACCCTACCTCACCTCTCTGCCGTGCCCTCTC
Organism: Ectropis grisescens; assembly: GCA_017562165.1. Taxonomy (NCBI): domain Eukaryota; kingdom Metazoa; phylum Arthropoda; class Insecta; order Lepidoptera; family Geometridae; genus Ectropis; species Ectropis grisescens. The sequence continues at coordinate 1,777,384 of CM029772.1, forward strand.
GTCACCCTACTACCTACCTCACTTGCCGTACTCATCGTCCACCTACCTACCTCCTCTTGCCGTACTCATCTCGTCCACCCTACCTACCTCACTCTGCCGTACTCATCTCGTCCACCCTACCTACCTACCTTGCCGTACTCATCTCGTCCACCCTACCTACCTCACTTGCCCGTACTCATCTCGTCCACCCTACCTCCTCACCTTGCCTCATCTCCTACCTACCTACCTCCCTTGCCCTACCTACTCATCTCGTCCACCCTACCTACCTCACTTGCCGTACTCATCTCGTCACTCACCTACTCCTCGTCATCTCGTCCACCTACCTACCTCACTTGCCGTACTCATCTCGTCCACCCTGCCTCTACCTCACTTGCCGTACTCATCTCGTCCACCCTACCTCCTCCTTGCCGTACCATCTCGTCCACCTACCTCCTACCTCACTTGCCGTATCTCATCTCGTCCACCCTCGTCCTACCTACCTCACTTGCCGTACTCATCTCGTCCACCCTACCTCCTCATCTCGTGCACCTACCTACCTCCCTTGCTACTCATCTCGTCCACCTACCTACCTGCTTGCTCCATCTCGCCCACCCTACCTCACTTGCCTCATCTCGTCTCACCCCTCTACCTACCTCACTTGCCGTACTCATCTCGTCCACCCTACCTACCTCACTTGCCGTACTCATCTCGTCCACCTACCCTCCTTACCTCACTTGCCTGCCTCATCTCGTCCGTCCACTGCCTCACTTGCCGTACTCATCTCGTCCACCTACCTACCTCACTTGCCGTACTCATCTCGTCCACCTACCTACCTCTTGCCGTACTCATCTCGTCCACCTACCCTCACTTGCCGTACTCATCTCATCTCACCTCATCTACCTACCTACCTCACTTGCCGTACTCATCTCGTCCACCCTACCTACCTCACTTGCCGTACTCATCTCGTCCACCTACCTACCTCCGTACTCATTGCCGTACCTCATCTCGTCCACCCTACCTACCTCACTCATCTCCACTACCTACCTCCTCTTGTCCACCCTCGTCCACCTACCTACCTCACTTGCCGTACTCATCTCGTCCACCCTACCTACCTCACTTGCCGTACTCATCTCGTCTCCTCCTCGTCCCACCTCATCTCGTCCTACCTACCTCCTTGCCGTACTCATCTCGTCCACCTACCTACCTCACTTGCCGTACTCATCTCGTCCACTACCTACCTACTTGCTACTCATCCCTCACTTGCTCATCTCGTCCACCTACCTCACTTGCTTGCCATACTCATCTCGTCCACCCTACCTACCTCACTTGCCGTACTCATCTCGTCCACCCTACCTACCTACCTCACTTGCCGTACTCATCTCGTCCACCCTACCTACCTCACTTGCCGTACTCATCTCGTCCACCCTACCTACCTCACTTGCCGTACTCATCTCGTCCACCCTACCTACCTCACTTGCCGTACTCATCTCGCCCACCCTACCTACCTCACTTGCCGTACTCATCTCGTCCACCTACCTGCCTCACTTGCCGTACCTCTCGTCCACCCTACCTGCCTCACTTGCCGTACTCATCTCGTCCCCTCCTACCTCCTCTGCCGTGCTCATCTCGTCCACCTACCTACCTCCTTTGCGTACTCATCTCGTCCACCCTACCTACCTACCTCACTTGCCGTACTCATCTCGTCCACCCTACCTACCTCACTTGCCGTACTCATCTCGTCCACCCTACCTACCTCACTTGCCTCATCTCGTCCACTCCTCTCACTTGCCGTCTCACCACCTACCTACCTCACTTGCCGTGTATCTCATCCACCACCTACCTGCCTCACTTGCCATCATCTCGTCCACCCTACCTACCTCACTTGCCGTACTCATCTCGTCCACCTACCTACCTCACTTGCCGTACTCATCTCGTCCACCTACCTACCTCACTTGCCGTACTCATCTCGTCTCGTCCCTACCTCACTTGCCTACCTCACTTGCCGTACTCATCTCGTCCACCCTACCTACCTCCTTGCCGTACTTGCATCTCGTCCACCCTACCTACCTCCCTTGCCATTACTCATCTCGTCCACCCTACCTACCCTCACTTGCTGTACTCATCTCGTCCACCCTACCTCGTACTCATCTCGTCCACCCTACCTACCTCCTGCACTTGCCGTACTCATCTCGTCCACCCTACCTACCTCACTTGCCGTACTCATCTCGCCCACCCTACCTACCTCACTTGCCGTACTCATCTCGTCCACCCTACCTACCTCACTTGCCGTACTCATCTCGTCCACCTACCTACCTCACTTGCCGTACTCATCTCGTCACCCTACCTACCTCCTCTTTGCCGTGCTCATCTCGTCACCTACCTACCTCACTTGCCGTACTCATCTCGTCCCCTACCTACCTACCTCACCTGCCGTACTCATCTCGTCCACCCTACCTGCCTCACTTGCCATTGCTCATCTCGTCCACCCTACCTACCTCACTTGCCGTACTCATCTCGTCCACCCTACCTACCTACCTCACTTGCCGTACTCATCTCGTCCACCCTACCTACCTCACTTGCCGTACTCATCTCGTCCACCCTACCTACCTACTTGCCGTATCATCTCGTCCACCTACCTACCTCTCTTGCCCTACCTATCTCGTTGCCCTCATCCCGTCCTACCTACCTCACTTGCCGTACTCATCTCGTCCACCCTACCTACCTCACTTGCCGTGCTCATCTCGTCCACCCTACCTACCTCCTTGTACTCATCTCGTCCACCCTACCTACCTCCTCACTTGCCGTACTCATCTCGTCCACCTACCTACCTCCTTGCCGTACTCATCTACGTCCACTTGCCGTACTCATCTCGTCACCCTACCTACCTCCTTGCCGTACTCATCTCGTCCACCTACCTACCTCCTCTTGCCGTACTCATCTCGTCCACCCTACTACCTACCTCACTTGCCGTACTCATCTCACCCTCCTACCTACCTACCTCTCGTCCACCTCTGCCTACCTACCTCCTTGCCGTACTCATCTCGTCCACCTACCTGCCTCACTTGCTACTCATCTCGTGCCCTACCTACCTCATCTCGTCCACCCTACCTACCTCACTTGCCGTACTCATCTCGTCCACCCTACCTACCTACCTCATCTTGCCGTACTCGTCTACCTACCTCCTCTTGCCGTACTCATCTCGTCCACCCTACCTACCTCACTTGCCGTGCTCATCTCGTCCACCTACCTACCTCACTTGCCGTACTCATCTCGTCCACCCCTACCTACCTCACTTGCCGTACTCATCTCGTCCACCCTACCTACCTCACTTGCCGTACTCATCTCGTCCACCTCTTGCCTACCATCTCGTCCACACTTGCCTCACTCTCATCTCGTCCACCCTACCTGCCTCACTTGCCCGTACTCATCTCGTCCCACCCTACCTACCTCACTTGCCGTACTCATCTCGTCCACCCTACCTACCTCACTTGCCCGTACTCATCTCGTCCCCCTACCTACCTCACTTGCCGTACTCATCTCGTCCACCCCTACCTCACTTGCCGTACTCATCTCGTCCACCCTACCTACCTCACTTGCCGTACTCATCTCGTCCACCCTACCTACCTCACTTGCCGTACTCATCTCGTCCACCCTACCTACCTCACTTGCCGTACTCATCTCGTCCACTCTACCTCACTCCTCACTTGCCGTACTCATCTCGTCCCTACCTACTCATCTCGTCCACCCCACCTCCTCCTTGCTCATACTCATCTCGTCCACCTACCTACCTCACTTGCCGTACTCATCTCGTCCACCCTACCTACCTCACTTGCCGTACTCATCTCGTCCACCCTACCCTACCTCACTTGCCGTACTCATCTCGTCCACCCTACCTACCTCACTTGTACCATCTCGTCCACTCATCCTCACCTCCACCCTACCTACCTCACTTGCCGTACTCATCTCGCCCACCCTACCTACCTCACTTGCCGTACTCATCTCGTCCACCCTACCTACCTCACTTGCCGTACTCATCTCGCCCACCCTACCTACCTCACTTGCTCTCATCTCGTCACCCCTACCTACCTCACTTGCTGTACTCATCTCGTCCACCCTACCTCTCGTCCACCTCACCTCACTTGCCGTACTCATCTCGTCCACCCCTACCTACCTCACTCTGCTTGCTCATCTCGTCCACCTCACCTCTCTCATCTCGTCCACCCTACCTACCTCACTTGCCGTACTCATCTCGTCCACCCACCTACCGTACTCATCTCACCTGCCTCACTTGCCGTACTCATCTCGTCCACCCTACCTACCTCACTTGCCGTACTCATCTCGTCCACCCTACCTACCTCACTTGCCGTACTCATCTCGCCCACCCTACCTACCTCACTTGCCGTACTCATCTCGTCCACCTACCTACCTCCACTTGCCGTACTCATCTCGCCGTCCACCCTACCTCACCTCACTTGCCGTACTCATCTCGTCCACCCTACCTCACTTTGCTCTTCTCGCCACCCCACTCATCTACGTCCACCCTACCTACCTCACTTGCTGTACTCATCTCGTCCACCCTACCTACCTCTCACTTGCCCGTACTCATCTCGTCCACCCTACCTACCTCACTTGCCGTACTCATCTCGTCCCGTCCACCCTACCTACCTCACTTGCCGTACTCATCTCGTCCACCCCACCTACCCACCCTCTTGCCCTCATCTCGTCCACCCTACCTGCCTCACTTGCCGTACTCTCGTCCACCCTACCTCCTCACCCTACCATCTCGTCCACCCACCTACCTCACTGCCGTACTCATCTCGTCCACCATCTACCTACCTCACTTGCCGTCCACTCACCTCACTCGCTCCTCATCCTACCTACCTCACTCACTGCCGTACTCATCTCGTCCACCCCCTACCCACCTCACTTGCCGTACTCATCTCGTCCACCCACTTGCCGTACACCACACTCACTGCCGTACTCATCTCGTCCACCCTACCCACCCTACCTCCTCCACCCCACTGCCGTACTCATCTCGTCCACCCCCACCCACCTCACTCTCACTCATGCGTACCCATCCTCGTCCACTACCTACCCATCTTCTCACTTGCTGTACTCATCTCGTCCACCTACCCTACCTACCTCACTTGCTGTACTCATCTCGTCCACATACCTACCTACCTACCTCACTCTGCCGTACTCATCTCGTCCACCCTACCTACCTCTCACTGCTGTACTCATCTCGCCCTCGTACCTACCTCACTTGCCGTACTCATCTCGTCCACCCTACCTCACTTGCCGTACTCATCTCGTCCACCCTACCTACCCCACTTGCCGTACTCATCTCCACCGTACCTCATCTTGCCGTCCATCCGTCCACCTACCTCACTTGCCGTACTCATCTCGTCCACCCCACCTACCTCACTCGTCCAATCTCTACCACCGTACTTGCCGTACTCATCTCGTCCACCCCTACCCACTCGTACTGCCGTACTCATCTCGTCCAAACTCCACCCACCTCACTCTGCTCCATCTCGTCCACTTGCTGTACTCATCTCGTCCACCCTACCTACCTCACTCTGCCGTACTCATCTCGTCCATTGCTGTACTCATCTCGTCCACCACTTGCCGTACTCATCTACCCACCCACCTCACCTCACTTGCTGCACTCATCTCGTCCACTCACCTCACTCTGCCGTACTCATCTCGTCCACCCTACCCACCTCACTCTGCATCCTGTCCACTTGCACTCATCTCGTCCACCCCTACCTACCCTCACTTGGCTGCACGTACCCACCACTCTGCATCTCGTCCACCCTACCCACCTCACTCTGCTACATCTCGTCCACCCCTACTCCACCTCACTTGCCGCACTCATCCGTCCACCCTCCCACCCACCTCACTGCTGTACTCATCTCGTCCACCCTACCTCACACCACTTGCTGTACTCATCTCGTCCAATCTCTACCTACCTCACTCTGCTACCATCTCGTCCACTACTCACCCTCAATTTGCCGTACTCATCTCGTCCACCCTACCCACCCACCACTACTCATCTCGTCCACCACCACTTGCCACTTGCTGCACTCATCTCGTCCACCCTACCCACCTCACTCTGCTGCACTCATCTCGTCCAATCTCTCACTCACCTCACTTGCTGTACTCATCCTCGTCCACCCCCACCCTCACCTCTCGTCCACTTGCCCACCCTCACCTGTACCATCTCGTCCACCCCACCACCCACCCGTCACCCGTACTCCCATCTCGTCCACTTTGCCGCACTCATCTCGTCCAATCTCACCCACTCACCTCCCCACTTGCGTACCATCTCGTCCACCTACCTACCACTCACTCATCTCGCCACTCTACCTACCCCTCACCTCACTTGTACTCATCTCGTCCACCCTACCTACCCTCCATCACTTGCTGTACCCATCTCACCCCACCCCACCCACCTCACTTACCTCTCACTTGCCGTACTCATCTCGTCCACCCTACCCACCTCACTCTGGCCGTACTCATCTCGTCCACCCTACCCACCCTCACTTGCTGTACTCATCTCGTCCACCCTACCTACCTCCAATCTCACTTGCTTGTACTCATCTCGTCCACCCTACCCACCTCACTCTGCTGTACCCATCTCGTCCACCCTACCCACTCCTCACTTGCCGTACTCATCTCGTCCACCCTACCCACCTCACTTGCCGTACTCATCTCGTCCAATCTCTACCCACCTCACTCCTGCCGTACCATCTCGTCCACCCCACCCACCTCACTTGCCGTACTCATCTCGTCCACCTCACCTACCACCTCACCCACTCATCTCGTCCACCCCACTCCATCTCTGTCCATCTCGTCTACCCCTACCCACCTACCCCACTTGCTGTACTCATCTCGTCCAATCTCTACCTACCTCACTTGCTGTACTCATCTCGTCCAATCCCTACCTCCTGCCTCACTTGCTGCACTCATCTCGTCCAATCTCTCACCCACCTCACTTGCCGTACTCATCCTGTCCACTCATCCTACCTCGTCCACTCGTCCAATTCTACCCACCTCGTCACTTGCCCTCACTTGCCGTCCTCATCTCCCACCTCCTCCTCGTCCACCATCTCGTCCACCCTACCTCACTCTGCTGTACTCATCTCGTCCACCCTACCTACCTCACTCTGCTGTACTCATCTCGTCCACCCTACCCACCCCACTTGCCGTACCATCTCGTCCACCCCCTCTCACTCCACCTCCACTTGCCGTACTCATCTCTCGTCCACCCTACCCACCTCACTTGCTCATCCTCGTACACTCATCTCGTCCAACCATCTCGTCCAATCTCACCCTCACTTGCCGTACTCATCTCGTCCACCACCTTACCACTCCATCTCGTCCCTACCTCCTCACTTGCTGTACTTATCCTCGTCCAATCTCTACCCACATCACTCTGCCGTACCATCTCGTCCACCCACACTCACCTCCTCACTTGCCGTACTCATCTCGTCCAATTCCTACCCACCCTCACTTCGTCCTGCACTGCATCTCGTCCACCCCACCCACCTCACTCTGCCGTACTCATCCTCGTCCAATCTCACCCACCACCTCACTTGCCGCACTCATCCAATCGTCCAATCCACCCTACCCACCCTCACTTGCTGCACCCATCTCGTCCACCTCTACCCACCACCCACTTGCTGTACTCATCTCGTCCAATTCCTACCCACCCCACTCTGCTGCACCATCTCGTCCAATTCTACCCACCTCACTCTGCCACTCATCTCGTCCAATCTCTACCGTATCACCATCTCCCACCCTACCCTCACTCTGCCGTCCACCCCCACCCCACTCTCCGTACCCCACGTCCACCACCACCCACACTTGCTGTACCATCCGTCCACCCTCTACCCACCTCTCACTTGCTGTACTCATCTCGTCCACCCCACCCACCCACCTCACTTGCCGTACCATCTCGTCCAATCTCTACCCACCTCACTTGCCGTACTCATCTCGTCCAATCTCACCCACCTCACTTGCCGTACTCATCTCGTCCAATTCTACCCACCTCACTTGCCGTACTCATCTCGTCCCACCCTGCCACCTCTCACCCACCCACCTCACCTCACTTGCCGTACTCATCTCGTCCACCCCTACCCTACCCACCTCACTCACTTGCCGTACTCATCTCGTCCACCCTACCCACCTCACTTGCCGTACTCATCTCGTCCAATTCTACCCACCTCACTTGCCGTACTCATCTCGTCCAATTCTACCCACCCCACTTGCCGTACTCATCTCGTCCACTCTACCCACCCTCACTTGCCGTACCATCTCGTCCAATCTCTACTCTACCTCACTCTGCTGTACTCATCTCGTCCACCCTACCCACCTCACTTGCTGTACTCATCTCGTCCACCCTACCTCTCCTCACTTGCCGTACCATCTCGTCCACCCTACCCACCTCACTTGCCGTACTCATCTCGTCCAATTCTACCCATCCACCCCACCTACCTACCTCACTTGCCGTACTCATCTCGCCCACCCTACCTACCTCACTTGCCGTACCCATCTCGCCCACCCTACCTACCTCACTTGCCGTACTCATCTCGCCCACCCTAATTTTATAATTATTACTTAATAAATTAATTTTTAATAGCATAACTGACGATTGAGCTCTCGAAAACTCAGCCCTCGAAAAATCTGTGTGGGGTGCGCCGAAAGTAGTTTTCATTCCAAAAATATGATCATTGTATTGTGATGTAAAGTCCAGCCGAGTACACTCCGCGAGGCATAAGCTGAGCTTTACATTTGTGTGAGTGTACATGGATAGTGTAGGTGTGACAACCGGCCTTAGGCGCGGCGCCATTCTGTCTCGCCGCGCTCCTGCCTGATTGGTGATCACTCACACTAATGCAAAGCTCAGCCTATACCTCGCGGACAAAATTTCAAGCTCCTGCCTGATTGGTGATCACTCACACTAATGCAAAGCTCAGCTTATACCTCGCGGAGTGTAACCGTCTGTCTGTCCGCGTGGGCAGGCATCGGCGCGGAGATCTGCGCGCGCGTGATGGAGTCGCCGTCGTTCTTCGAGCTGGACGCGCCGGCGTGGCGCGTGACGGGCGCGGACGTGCCCATGCCGTACGCGCGCTCGCTCGAGGCGATGGCGCTGCCGCACGCGCCCGACGTCGTGGCCGCCGTCACCGCCGTGCTCGGGAACAAGTCAGTATATTACTAGATGTCCGCCCCGGCTTCGCCCGTGGTACATTATATACCACTCATCGGGATCACGTACATATACAACGGTGAAAGAATGACTGAAACCAGTTCAGTCATTCCTGATAATATCGCTTTCAAACAAAACACCTCTTCAGCTACCTGCTACGCCACCTATCGGAAATTGGTCGTACCAACTCAGATTTGGAAACAAATTTGATTAGCAAAGGTTTATATTCAATAATGCAATCTTGGACATTGGCGAAATTACGGCGACATTAGGTACCGAATGGAAGCCAAAATAAAACATATAGGTTGACGTAATCTTAGACACATGCTGTCATGTCAAAGCACTACGAAAACTCTCAAAAACGAAATATTTTTTCCCCCGTTTTTGTTACATTCTTAATTCATGCTTCGCTTCTATTGATAGTAGCGTTATGTTCTATAGCCTATAGCCTTCCTCGATAAATGCACTATCTAATAGAAAAAGAATCTCCCAATTCGATCCAGTACTTCCCGAGATCCTAGCGTTCAAACAAACAAACTCTTCAGCTTTATAATATTAGTATAGATACAAATACAAAATTCTTTATTGCTGTTTGCAGGTAAGATAAGGTGATACAAAACAATTTAATAGTTGACCCATACAAACTGGCCTCTTCTTCTAGACGCATGCAATGTGTCTGGCAACACAGTTTCCATTGGTCTAAATTTATACAATGATAATAATAGTCTGCTGATAGTCTTCTTCTTTTTTCATTTTTAGCTTTTAATCAGTTGTATCATTATATGTCATCTTATTCATCATCTATTTAGTTCTGGCTTCTATCCAGTTGTGCTATGTAAGTGTGATATGTTTGGTGAGCACAATTACGCCAACGTCTTGTGCTTCAGCAGTATGCTGAATTCTCTCTCCTCACTCATGCTTCATTCTATCTCCGCTTGATACACTTTGGTAACTATACTTCATCAAATGACAAAAACCAACAAACTTAACTTTGCGCTCGGGATTCTGGCGGTTTTTTTTTCGATTGATGTTTAATAACATCTACTTGAACTGGTCTTTATTTTGCCATAAACCACATTAAAATTAAAATTCATGAACATAGAAAAATCGTGAAATCAAAATAGTATAGTGAAACGAAAATAATTTTGAAGTTCGAAGAATCTAATTAAATTTATGCTATCGAATCCAGTTTTTTTGTTTTGTTATTTTTCGTGTATCGTAATTGTATACGTTATTTAAAACTTATAATTTGTTGATGCAGCACCACTATACCTATACCACTTTGAGAACTCAACTTAGACTTAATATTACACAGTTCAAATTATGACATTAACATGTTATTTTGGTAGTAATTGGAAAACAATAATGACAGCAAAAAATACTTTTTATTTAGAGTTGTTTATTATTAATCGATAAAATATCAGTACTTATAAAACTAGAAGATAGATATCTAATAGATATAAGTTTCATCGTTTCGTTTCACAACATCTTCCCTCATATTAATAATCTTGATGTTAAAACTATTAGTATTAATTATATTTTAAGGTCATGGCAACCTCATGATTATGGGTATGACCAAAAAAAGAGGTGTTAAAAGTTTGATGTCGATGTCTGTCTGTCTGTCCGTCTGTGTATGTGTCAGTATGTGGCACCGTAGACACGGATGGACCGATTTCGATGCGATTTTTTTAACTAAGAAATAAATTGAATTTCCGTGTTGCTTGTTTCAGGATCAGTACAGCGCAAAACTTCTAACACCGAATCTCTCCGTACCGCGCCGCGCCTCGATACAATCATGTAAATAGGTTATATTATTATTTATTTTTACAATTATATTATTATTTTCCATAAATGCGCAGGTTTCTGCTCGCTATGTGATGTTGACGGATGATGATAGCATATTGTTGTCTAATAAAATCGTTAGAAATGTTGTTTGTTTGTTTTCTTTACGTGTCAGCGCCATCTGTGAGGATTTCGGAACAACTCGTTATAAAAGCTAGTCTCTTATTGCGAAAATGGGGGTTCAGTCTGCTGAAAAAAGATGAAAAATTAGGGGGAAAAGGTAGAAACTCTTTATTGTCCACAATACAAAACTAAATTAACAAAATTACATAGCGTTTGAGCTAGTAAATCAAATGGTGACATTGTCGCTACAAGCGATCTCTTTCAGGCAACCGAAATCGTTTCGAATTCATCTCATAACATCGGCGGTAAACGCTAGTATAGCGTTTACCGCCGACACCGAATAATAAAATAAGTACCTAGGTATATTATTAGCTCTTCATACCGGCTACAAGTTTTCAGATGCCAGTTGTTTTTTATTAATTACTAGCTTTTACCCGCGACTTCGTCCGCGCCACATATTTATTAAAGTAATTGAGGCAGTACCTACTCGTAATTCTACTACCATACAAATTCACGTTTCCTAATCAATATCCCCGTATGGTTAGAAATTATAAAATTGCTGGAACAAACGTTTATCGACTCCATTTCAGTGTCTAGATACAAAGTTTCATGGTTTTATCGTCAATAATATTGAACTTCCAGACTTTCACCCCCAATTCCACCCCCCGTAGGTACAGTTCGAAACTACAAAACTGCTAAAACATACATTTTATGGTTTCGTGTTAAATATCTAGACGTAAAGTTTCATAGTTCTTCAACAATGACGAAATTTTCCATATAAACTTTCATCCCTTATTTTAACCCTTTCAACCCTTTTTTTGAAACAAAAATATCCTATGTCCTTTCTCGGGATCTATTATATCTATGTATCAAATTTCATCAAAATCTGTTGGTTGGTTTAGGCGGTAAAGACGGACAGACAGACAGACAGTTACTTTCGCATTTATAATATTAGTATGGATAATAAACGATAATGGTGCACTTGATGGTAAAACACAGCATGAGCACCCTACTGTCTCCATACTGTCTCCATTTGACATTATTGTATTACGATTTCTTTATTATGACATTGTGTGCTCAATTTTACATTTGATTAATATTTATTATGACATTGCCTAATTATTACTATTTTTTATTTTACAATATTTATATTCCGTATAATTACTGTTATACAATTTATTATGCCTGACTTGTTAATCTATATTTATCAATAAAAAACTTTGACTTTGACATACTCGTAAGTTAAGAATATTTGTAAGTATCCATTCATATTGAATATATTTATGAGTAAAACATTGTTTATGCTAACATAATCGGCGGCGCTATCGTGGAACAACAAAGTTAAAAAAAGAAGTTATACAGTGGAATAGAGAACCTATTTTTTTTAAGTCGTTTAAAAATTTTAAATTTCTGTTCCATTGAGAATTACTTTTATCCCGAGTGCTTTTGTCAGTTTTTTAGTATTCTGAAAATATCCCATTGTTCACAAATCATTCAATCGATCATATTATATCAATACACAATTTTTTTTCCTGTCCGGACGCAAGGGCCCGGTCCGCGAGCTAAGTGTGTCCCTAACTTAGTCAGGGTTGAGTACAGGGTCTCTCGCCACCCTTTGTTGCAATACTGAACCAACAATACTACACTTGTACCCTTTGCGAAGTCCGCCTGACGAAGTATCACCGTACTCATCAACAGCCCACTAAATGTTCCCTCTGATGGGACTCGGGGCCTTCTCTCACAAGGAGAGATTTAAGGCCATAATCCACCATGCTGGCCCAGTGCGGGTTGGTGGATGACACATGAATTCGAAAGGTACATGTCGGTTTCCTCACGATGTTTTCCTTCAAACCGGAACACAGCGATGTTTGCACATTATTTTTTAGTATAGTAGTAAAATAACGGACTAAATATGATACGGTGTAGTACGGTGTGTAAGTTACCGCTGGTCTAGTCGGGAGAACGGCGCCTGCCGATCCGGAGACCCCGGGTTCAAAACCACACGCACCACTGTCTTTCCGAAGTCATGTGCGTAATGCCGCTAACTTAAAACGGTGAAGGAAACATCGTGAGGAAACCGACATGTACCTAGAATCTTTCGAAGTTATGTGTCATCCACCAACCCGCTATGGGGCGACGTGGTGGATTATGGAATTGACTCTCTCCTTGCGAGAGAAGGCCCCGAGTCCCAGCAGGGAACATTTAGTGGGCTGTTTATGGGAGTATGGGTTACGCCCGTAAATGAAAGAAATCTTCGGATGGACGTGGTACCATGGTTACCATTACACATTTACACATATAACCATGACTATTTTTAACAATAACATATAGAGTGACGACACGAGCAGGACATGTGCCTGGTGGTAAGCAACATGCCTGACACATAACACAGTGACAGCTACTGGAACATGAGTCCAAATCACAACCTAGTACTACACTGCTCGTCCCCCAAAGATCTAAGATATTATATCTCTAAGCCCTGTAATTATAAGGAAACATGGCCCTTCAAACCGGAACAAAGTAATGTTTGTAGGTACATTACAACTTGGCGGTAGAATAATACTTTAGAAGAATTTAAACGATAATGCTTTGAAGATTTATTCCAGGCTAGCAGTGTCGTTCGGTTTCACCCGAGTAGTTTCCAAAGTGTGCTATCAAATTCTGAGTTATTAGTTTTCACTTCTATCGGTAGTCCCTACGACAGCCATTTTTTTGGTAAAATAGCTTTTTTCTAACGTTCAAAATAATTGTAAGAATTCCTTATTTTAGGTATCAGAATCACGTTATAATTGAACCCGGCCGGCAGTAGTGCGCGATCCATCACGCTGTCAGCGCCGTCCACAATGCGCTATTGTGTGTGGATTATACACCCTTACGGAGGATGCTGTAGCCATCTGCTGATACCAGAGTTAGGCTCATGTTCATGGCAAAAATTGTAATTATTACAAAATATTAGTTCACCTTACACATGAAATTCGTGTTTTGTAAGGGCGGAAAATTAAGTCGATTTAAAAATTATATATAACTTACCTATTTACTTAATCAATGTAGGTAGGTATGTACCATTGCTATCTATCCACTTTTGCCATCTCATAGGTAGTTCATTGATCCCTTTACTAAAAAAACACCATTCGGGCGGGAATCAATAAAATCTTTAAAGGCGCTTTGGACTGCCCCATCGAAGTTGAGTTTTGTCCCTTGCAAGAAGTTGTCTAAATTTCGATAAAATTGTAATCTGTTGGAGCAAGCTCCGGGGGAGTACGGTGTATGTCTTAGACATTCCAATTGAAGCTCCTCTAATTTGGTAGCCGTCTGTTGTGCACAGTGGCGGATTAGCCATATAGCAAGAGTAGCAAATGCTACGGGCCCAACGTAAACTGGGGCCCCGCGCTCCGACGTCTGTCTGACTGTAAACATGTAGCGAAAATATCTTACATAACTTGACCCTACCCTTCCTAAATCTAAGCAAACCAAGGGCCCCTTGACAGAAATTGCTACAGGCCCCGCGCTGGCTTAATCTGGCAATGGTTGTGCAGTGTGTGTCTAGCGTGGTCCTGAAACAGCAGTGGCCGAGAGTGACTGACCAGCCTCGGTTGTTTAGCAGCTCGCTTTTCCATCATTGTTTGCAGTTGCTGACAATAGACATCTGCCGTAATCGTCTGGCCAGATTTAAGAGTGTTGTAGTGCACGACATCGGCACTAGGCCCACAAGTAATTTTTTATTTGAGTAAATTTTCTCGTAATCTCGTAAAAAAAATCAAAGTAACTGTCTGTACCTATATTACGCTTTAACGCCTAAAACTGATTTTGGTGCAATTAAGTGTACAGATAGACTGACTCAGGAAAGAACAAGAGCGACTTTTCATCACAGAAAAATAGTTGAAAGGGGGGAAATGAGGAATGACAGTTAACATGGAAGATCGTCAATGTTGAAGATAAAACCGTTGAATTTTGCAACTAGACACTTGAAGATATCAACCGATATGACTCCCCAGTCCCCACTGCTGGGTACCACACTGGGTACATAGGTACACTCCGCGAGGTATAAGCTGAGCTTTGCATTAGTGTGAGTGATCACCAATCAGACAGGAGCTTGAAATTTTGTCCGCGAGGTATAGGCTGAGCTTTGCATTAGTGTGGGTGATCACCAATCAGGCAGGAGCTTGAAATTTTGTCCGCGAGGTATAGGCTGAGCTTTGCATTAGTGTGAGTGATCACCAATCAGGCAGGAGCGCGGCGAGACAGAATGGCGCCGCGCCTAAGGCCGGTTGTCACACCTACACTATCCATGTACACTCACACAAATGCAAAGCTCAGCTTATGTGCTCGCGGAGTGTACACGGTAGTCCCTCCTAACCAAGTAGGCTTAGGCCATAGAATAGATAAGGCGACAGTCCACCACGCTGGCCATCTAGCGGGTTGGCCGACTTCATTCTGCTTTGAAGAGTGAAATATTCTTCGATAAACAGGTTTGCTCACGATGTATTTCCTTTGCCGATTTTAATTGCATTACGCACACGATTCCCTTCGAAAAGGCAGTGAGATTCGAACCAACTGGTTACTACTCCGATTTAACGTAGATAAGTAGGTATCCTATAAAAAACCTGTACCAATCGCTTTATTTTGGTATGAACATAATACCTATAAAGGTATGGAGAAAACCGTTGAATTAGGTAAGTACCTATATTTCATAAAGAACATGCGCTGAAAAAGTTTTTTGTGACAAATACGAATATACCTACAAACTTTTGCTATGGACAATGCTCATACGAGTACTTATATAGTATGTTATGTAGAATGTTATGTTAGATGTTCTTTTTTTGTGGAATAATTATTATTAAATTGTTGTAGATAAGTAGGTACTTGTGAATTATTTATACCAATAAATGATCTGTAGGTATCTGTATCACCAAATTTTAGCTGAATCGAGGATAACCAAGCAACGCAGCTTTGCCAAAAAATTCGTACCTATTTACAAAAATCTTCCAATATAACTCCAGAATTGTATTGATTCGCATTCCTGGCAGTAAAGGCCCGCACACAACGGCGCGTGTTGGTCGCGCGACGCTGACAGCGCGCTGATCGATCGCTGCCGGCTCACTGTGGATACACTCTTACATCTCACTCGAAGCTCGCTGAATGCTAGCCCATGGAAAACGAATTCAACTTGAAATAGTCCCTACCTACATTCACAACGTTGCATGCGCGGTCCGAAGGGGTTGGGGGTACAGAGGACATGACCCCACCAAAATCGTATACAATAGGTAAATAAAAAATCTAAAAACTTTCAAAATATGTAATAGGACCTACACTCTACCTACTACCTACTCGGGTAAAATTGTATGGCACTGTGGTTGCGTAGGTACTTGTGACCTCCAAAATTGGAGGCTGGGACCGCACCTGCAACGTAAACACACGGAACTTTGAAAAAATCAAAGATTCTGCTTAGAAAATAACGATAACACGAAAACGGAACAATGGCACAGTGGCAGGGTCGCAGTCGACTGAGAGAGCGGTCCTTCGAGTCTGCCGCCAACCACGGCTGGAGAAACTAGGGCTTAGAGATATAAGATCTTAGATCTCTGGGTGATGAGCGCAGTGCAATGATTTGGACTTTTCATGTTCCAATAGCTGCGTGTCACTGTGCTGTTATGTGGCAGGCATGCTGCTTACCATCAGACACATGTCTTGCTCGTATCGTCACTTCGTATTAAAAAATTGTGGGTGTTTTCCTCAGTAGAGACATCATGTCCGTCCATAGTGTTGAGCTCGACATACGAAACTATTTGTCTCTGTATGACGATCATGCATAGGCATCATCATCATCATCATATATTTCCCACACATTTTTGAGTAGTTTTGTGGTCGAACCTGCGTAAAACATATTGTCTATGTAATACTTGATTGTACACCTGTTTAAAAGCTTCTTGCGAAGATGTAGTCGAGGAGAGTGATGGCTGATGCAATGTCAGAACGGGGGCTGTTGATAGGATTTGGACCGCTCGTGGCACTCACTACATTGAAATTAAAACCTTGGTCTAAGGTTTTCTTCAAAATATTTAAATTCGCTCAAATTAAATGTAAATTCTGACAAAAATACGACCGCTAGTCTGTGGTGGCTAAAGAATAAATATATGCAAAAAAAATATATTTTATCCATCCCTGCCACCATTATTGAAATTACCCACGTCTCAATTTCTCGCAAAAAACCGCTAACGAAAATGTCAATCTTACCGCGCGAAGGATAATTCGCGTAGGTGATCCATCAACTAGAGGACACTGAAGGACAGATTTCTGTGAAAGCGCACGTGGTGTAATAAAAATGGATTTTTAGGGGTTGGACGACGAAATTACCAGAATTTTTGTGTATATTTCAATGGGAAAAGGTGACGACTTTGTATATAAAAAATATTTTTTCCAAGGGTTCCTGTGAAGTCCGGGAGCCGGTTCGTTTTTTTTTTTTTTTTGAAATGTAACCTTATACATCTGCGTCGAACGTCGAGCATCCTTTGGTAGGGAACAATCTTACGGGTTCGCATTACCAACATACGAACGGATTGTCGGAGCGGTAGCAAACGTTCTACCGCCCAACTCTCCTGCTTTCTGCAATGCTTTGATTTGTGATGTCATCTGCCAATTTGATAACGCCGTTGAAAGCAGACATCTCAGTTACGCGTAGGTATATCTCTAGCTTTACAGGTGACACATCTTTTTAGACATCTTTTTGATGATTGATCTTTTTGACACATTAGATAGATAGATAACTCTTTATTGTGACACAAAACAGAAAAAATACAGTAGCACACATGAACTAGCGCCACAAATGGCGGCCTTATTGCTGAGAGCAATCTCTTCCAGGCAACCAACAGCATTAGTGCTCTATCACACTAAAATTTGAACATCAAGAGTCAAAAGAAATAGACTGTGTTAGCACTGAACTGCGCCTACTCATAGATGTATGGGGTTACGCCTTATGTCTTCACCTTGTAGCATTGCTCTTGAAACCGGAACACAGCAACGTTTACACATTACTGCTTGTATCTTGTATTCCAGTTGATAAGAAATCTATCTTATTACCAAAAACAGTTTTTCGGATACTTATTCAAATTCGCCAAAGTTTCGACAACGTCGGTAAACGGCTATACAAAGTTGAGACAGTTCCAATGTCAGCTAACTTGGTGATGGATCTGGCTGGGAACCGGCGCCTCCGACAACTCGACAAGTCAGTGTTGTAAGGCGAAACTTTGTTATATGTAGATCAACTCTAAGAATTATGCCTAGTATTTATTACCTTAAAATTATGGCGTATTGTTTTATTTCTCTTAATTCTACAAAATTCCTACTAATATTATAAAATAACAGCGCCTAACCTAACCTAACTGAATAGTTTGCATTTGAATTAGTTAGTATGATGAACATTACCATGTAAACTTTCAAAGAAAATTGGTTTGAATGAGATCTAGTGAGTAGTTTTATTTTGATACCTACATCATAAATTCACTATTGTTTAAACACTGATTAAAGTAACAACGAACTATAAGAATATTATGTTACTTGCTTGTTCAGATAATCTACGAACAAAACACAGATATAATTTATGTGTACATCAAATAAACAATACAATGTACGAAAAAAGTACATTCGCAAGCGCAATTAAGGTCTTCAACCACTTGCCACTGAAACTGAAAACTTTAACTGGAAATACGTTTAAATACAGTCTAAAGAAGTGGCTGATCTCTAAAGGATATTATGATCTCAAAGAATATTTTAGTAGTGAAAATGTATAATAGTAATTATCCACCACTCTTTGTGCCATTCTATTTAAATTTGTGTATATAATGTCAAAAATGTGAAATTGTACAATTATTGAGAACTATTGTGTTTTTAATGCACAAAAACATTGTATATTCGTAATGGATAAAACTGTTGGAACTAAGTATTTAAAAATTGTAACATCATTTACCTGTACACAGTTTATACAATAAAGCATATTCTACTCTTTTCTATTCTTGCTGCTGCGGAAACCTTCATGGGCGAGTCCGACTCGCACTTGACCACTTTTATCGTGAAGTTTACATTTATATCAATATGCGAGTACAGGTAATCAAATTTAAGCTTTCTGTTGATATTTTAAAAACCATTTCAGCGATTTCGATAAAATTTATTTGGGACCACTTCTAAAGTTGATCTACCAAACAAAAAACAACTAGGTATCAAAATCGATTCACAAATGATGGAATTATTGCGTAACATACGAGTACAATAAACTATTCTCGTATAAAAAATTAAAATAGATGAGTGGGTAGCGCTTATAATAGGTAATGATTTTAGTTTATTTTTCGCTTCTGAGTGGTTTTGAAGTCGGTTTAATTTTTTGTACGAAAATAGTTTATTTTACCCGTTTTAGTGTAAAACAAGTTTTTATTAATCCATTTACACAATTAAAATATCATAACTTTTGTGAAATCTACAATAACTTCAACCAGAAAATTGTACGCAAAATTTAGTTTATGGATCATATTTAAAAAGCCACCCGATATCGATAAGATTTATATGGGACCATTCGGGAAGCATACCCATCCGAACACAAAAATAAATTTTAAAATCAGTGCAGGGGTTCTCGAGAAATCAGGTAACATACGTAAAAAAACATAGGGGTCGAATTGATAACCTCCTCCTTTTTTTGGAATTCGGTTATAAAAACCATCCAACCCTAGATAAAGAATAAGTAAATAAATCAGGGTTTTCCCCACGGTTCCTTTGTACCAATCGGAAGCAGATGAGGTGTATGTTAGCTATGGCAACAGAGTAATGTGCTGCGACAAAGGTATGACACTTCCACAAGAGCGACAAGGCAAGAGCGATCAGACCCGTGCTTTCGGTGTAATGCGTTCGTTCTATCTCTGTACGTAGATATGTAGTGTAAGCTCTTTGCATACGAGTATAGTCAGTACAACCGATATAAAATGAACCGATGTAAAAATATAATAATTTGCAAATAAAAACGGCTCATGCTAATAACCAAGTAAAACCAAGCTCATAATGTCAACAAGCTATAGCGGTGGAGCCCCACTGCGGGGGACTCTCGACTTTAAAGATTTAAACCCCAATTCGACTGGGGTTGATTCAATATGCAGCGATAAGCCATCTCACGGATCAGTGGCAGATTATACTTGGGGCTTTCGACAAATGGGGTTTGAATTTCAATGTTTCCTTTCAAGCTGGAATACCTTTTCAAGTTTACATATAACTGGCATAAGTGGTATTTCCCCAGGCTGAAGTTGTAAAGAGAGGACTGCTTGAACTTGAAAATTCATTCCGTTTTGAAGGTAATTTAGAGAAATCACAAGACAATGAGATGATCTCTCGTGACGAGCGCATTACATTACTCGGCAGTGATTTGAAGTCTTCGTGCTCAAATAACTGTGTGGCACTGTGTTTTATAGACTACGTTGTTTACGATCAGGCACATGTCTTGCTCATCTTTGATATCCGTAATCTTGTATTAAGCGTAGATATGCATGAAACCTTAATTGTGGGCCTCATAACAAAGCTCAAAGTCGCACAGCTAGCTATGGAGAGAGCTATGCTCGGAGTCTCTTTGCGCGACAGAATCCGTAATGAGGATATTTGTAATAGAACAAAAGTGGCCGACATAGCTCAAAGAGTAAGTAAATAATACATTTGTATTGTGTTGTATACACGGAATTATGAATGCTTTCAAAATCATCTCCAGTGCGTCAGAGCCTGACTGCAAAAGTTCCAACCATATTATCTGCGAGACATATCTAGAGATAAGAAACTGGTGACGTTGTTCTAGAAGGTATTTGTTTCGATGTGAAATGGATAAATAAGTTAATTTCGATTGTTTGTTGCATATTGTCTTCTTCCTTATTAAAATAAGTACACATGTTATCAATGTTTTTAATTAATTTAAAAAGCCTAATTAGATACTATCTTACCAACGAAAAACACTTGTAAGTATTGTTATTTCCTGAGACTGTTCGACGATAAAAAATTGGTTGCCTGTATAGTCGGTATACGGGCGAAAGTTTTACGTGACAACGACTTTGAGTGGTAAAATAATTTTACGGAAGGGACGCGTGCCTTTCACTTTTTATGTCTGTCTCTCTCGCTCTTAGGCGGGCTAACCATGCCCGAGTGGAAGGGACGCGTGCCTCTCACTCGCTCTCGTTGTGAGCGCATAACGTGAGCGGAGCGTAACGCAGTTTCTTGAAGTGTCACCCGGCAAACCAATTTATAAGACGTTGTGACGTCAAAAATTAAACTATGTATTTTTTTAAGATGCCTATTTCAGTTGGGCTATAATAAATAGCTTCGGTGTTACGCTAGCGCATAGGTACAGATAGCAATATTGAGTGCAATATTGCTATCTGTACCTATTTCGTAGCGCATACCTTATACCTTGCTACATACTAGTACTGTTTACTACCTACGTAGGGGACTATGTTTTGTAGTGGTAGGACTCTTGCCAGATTCCGCCTGTGGAAGAACCACACCTTTGCCAGTTATTCTACCGCCAAGCAGTAACGCACAAACATTACTATGTTTACATGTACCTGTTTGAAGGGCAATGTTTCCAGAGAAATTACAGGACTTAGAGATATAACACCTTAGATCTCTGGGTGAAGAGCGCAGTGCAGTCTTAGGTAATGATTTGGACTCTCCATGTTCCAGTAACTGCGTGTCACTGTGCTGTTATGTGGCAGGCATGTTGCTTACCATCAGGCACATGTCGTGATTGTCTTGTAACGCTTTATTTAAAAAAAAGGTGAGCCGGGGGTAGTTGTAACATTGTTTTGTTTCTTGACTACGAAAGCTTACTTGTTTGATATACGTATATGAAATCTAGCAGTACTATTCCAATTAACTATAAATTAACTATTCTCCTATCAATTTCAAATAAATATTTGAACAAACTGGTAACGATTTTTTGTTAAACGGCTTTGAAAAAAGTTGACGAGTGTTTCAACTTACCCTGTGATTAGCAGATTGTAACATTAGCAATTGAAAATAAGTTTTAAATTTTATAAAGAATTACGTAGCATAAGAAACTTTACAGACACAAAAACAGGTTTAGACTCTTTTAAGTTTAGAGATATTAGCATCAGGGGTCCTCAGATGAGGCAGTCTTGGATTCCTTGGCATACAGTATTGCACCAATCTGGTCCAGCTGATTCATTTTCACGCCATATCGGAGGTAATTTATTCGCTTCAATAACAGCTTACTGGTATTAAAGCTGGTAGCAAAGCACTAGTAGCAAAAGGACGTACATTTCCTAAATCCGTTTTTTTGTATACGTAGGTATACAAACATAATACGTAGCGTGTCCGTTTGTCTGGCGCGGCTCAGCTCGATTGGATGAAGATATTTGCTGTTTACACGTTTATTTGGGAGAAATTCTGCGAGAGTACGGCTGGAAGTAAGTCGTAGTAAGTAGTCGTAAGTGCTTACGTAACATTTTTATTTCACAATAGAAGACCGATATCGCCGGTAACATCATCGTTTCTTTATGTAATAATCTCTACACCTGAAGGTACGATGTTTATGGAGTGGTAGAACTGTGCATGCCGAATGGTAGAATATAGAGCTCTTTCTATATTCTACCTTTCGGCATCCAAATAAATATGTTAGTTTAAAATGTTTTGGATTATGGACTTGCCAGTTACCAACCAAAGCCAACAAAAATCAAACGTAATAAGCCAATTAAAGATCAAACACTGATCTTTGTAGCCAATAGACCGCCAATAACAAGCTAGCATTTCGCATATTAAATGTGTCAATTATAATGAATTTGTGTTATGTGACATTTAACATTATGTACATTTTATAATTACCTATGCCGTATATCACGAATTCATTTTAATTAACAAATTTAATATCTTTGGCATTTGTCCGTAATTGTATTTTATTTGCTAATTAGTTGTATATATTTCGATTTATTACTTTGTGATCTCGTTGTGGTAGTTGTTTTTCAAAATGCATATATAACAGTGTAACAGTTGGAATAGTTGTTTAGTTGAGTCACCTTTTGGCTAATTTCACACACCTCGGTGTGGGCTGAGTAGCAAAAAAAAACAAATAAAACATTTTGTATAAAGAACTCCGTAATATACTACCTTTCGGCATGCAAATAACAATAATATTAGTTAAAAATGTTATATATTATTATATACTTTCTAGTTATCAACCAAAGCCAACAACAATCAAACGCAATAAGCCAATCAAAGATCAAACACTGATCTTTGTAGCCAATCGACCGCAAATAACGAGCTAGCATGAAATAAAGCAGGCTGTTCATGGTCATACATTGCTTTGTAATTTGTAAATGCAACAAATAGTTTATCTATCTAAATATGTTGCAACATGAAAATACTTTCTATTATTATTTTCGTAACAGTAAAAACAGGAAACACAAAAATATGTTAAATAGTTTAATTCAGTAAACTAATTGTATCATAATAATTCCTTCATTAGACACCCACTTGCAACAGTTTATTCATGAGAATGCACTTTATAATCTGATAATAAATTTAAAATTATGCGCGGAATTTAAATTAAAGCTACAAATAACATGACAAGCTTTTCACCTTGGACTAAACCCATAAATTATGATAAAATGCTGACATCAGTATGTTTTTCACATTGGTCGCAACTCATACGGGAAATAGAGATAAGTGGAAAAAGGAGACCTATGGAAAATTTGCGAAACATCATACAAAATTATAATTATCAAATTCTTAAAAATAATAATGAACACGGCACGTCTCATCAGGAGATTTCTCACACTACAGCCTTAACCACCAATAGCTTGGGCTCGTCCCCGCTGCAGATTTTACATAATCTTTGTGTCCTGTAAACATTTATTTCAAAACACTTAGAAATAAGAAAATTGTGTGAATGTGTGTACCAGACTCTGTATACATGTGGCATACATATGGCAGCCAACTAGCTCAATCGGCCGTTCAATCAACAGACTAACTCTTAGATAAAGTATAACTTTGGCTATATCTATACTTATATTGGTTTATATATACATATATATATATTTAAACCAAGGGGAGGGGAGCAAGGGGAGAACGGAAACAACATCTAATCCGACCCAATTGTCAACCTCACCTGCACGCGCTTAACAACGGCGGCGGCGGCCAATTGGTTGCCGTGGTGCTCCCTGCTAGAGAACAGACGAGGCAATGACGACCGAGCATAGGCGGTATAACCTTAAGCCCATCCTCGGATGGAAGAGGAGTCAATATCCTTGAGGAGTAAATATCCTCAAAAAGTTTTGACGGTGGAAAGCAACGGGAAACTACCACTGATTACCAAGCTCCCTAGTTGGTCGGCTTCAAGACTACTCAATATGGACAGTACAACAGAAAATATGGCCCCGAGTTCCCAGCGCCACTTCAATGAGGCAGGGGTGCTAAGAATCCCTGGGAGAATTCGCAAAAATCAAAAGTTAAAAATAGGAACGTGGAATGTGAGAGGAATGAAAAGGGATGGTAAAGTGGAAAACATAGCCATAGAGATGGCTCGTTTGAACGTTGACATCTTGGGAATAAGTGACACAAAGCTTCCTGGTTCTGGGAAATTCAACACGGAAAGGGAAAAAATAGTGTATTATTCTGGTAGTGACTTTTCTACAGAGAGGTACGGAGTAGCAGTTATAGTGAGCAAACACCTGGAACCTGCAATAACAAATGTTGTTTCACTTTCTAATCGAACGATGATGCTCCAACTTAACACCAAGCCAAGGAAGTTGAACATTATTCAAGTTTATGCACCAACAGCGGACAAAGACATATCTGAGGTTGATGCTTTTTACATGGAGGTTAATGAGCTTTATAAGTTGACCAAAAAAGAGGAACTAAATATTGTGATGGGCGATTTGAATGCGAAAGTTGGAGCAGGAGAGGTCCCCGGCACTGTAGGAAAATTTGGATTAGGTGCTAGAAATGACAGGGGAGATCTGCTAGTACAATTTTGCCAAGAGAAAAAATTGTTTATTACTAATACTATGTTCCAACTACCACCTCGTCGCTTGTACACTTGGACATCACCAGCACATACTAGTGACACCATTGTAAGAAACCAAATAGACTATGTTATGTTAAACAGCAGGTTTAGGAACAGTATAAAAGTGCAAAACTTACCCAGGAACTGATATTTGTTCTGATCATAATCCTGTGATTGTCAACCTTACATGTAAATTAAAGTTTATTTTTAAAACAAAATTACATTTCAAAGGCATTGATGTTCAGAAATTAAAAGAACCTAATGTTAGAGTCCAGGTATACAATCAAGTGAATGAATGGGCCGCAGATAATAAAACCTCCAGTGACATGCAAGATATCTGGTCAAGTTTAAGATCTCGATTTGTTACCATAAACAACGATATCATCTGCCGTTCTGGCATTAGGAAAAAGCAAATTTGGATTACCGATGAAATCATTGAGCTAATTGAGGAGCGAAGACTACACAAATCCACCAATAAGACTAAGTACCAAGAACTAGATCGTATGATTCGCAGCAAATGTCGGGTAGCAAGAAAAGAAGAAGGTATGAAAGTCGATGTGAAAAAGTAGAGCTTCTTATGAAGCGACATGACTCATTTCAACTTCACAAGGAGATAAAAGACATGGCAGGGTTGCACAAAAAGCGTCGCAAAACATTTCTTACGGATGATGCAGGAAATGTTATTCTTGATCCCGATAGGAAAAAGAGATGTTGGGAGGAGTACCTTGCAGACATGTTTTCAGATAACACGCGTTGCTTGACGGAGGATTATTCTCAGATGATAGGGCCGAGTATCCTGGAATCTGAAGTAATTCGAGCCTTGCAAAGATCAAAACCTAGAAAGTCACCTGGTCCCGATGAGATAACTTGTGATGTCCTGAAATTACTGGAGCATGATAACATTGATGCATTGACCAACATGTTCAACTTAATTTATGAATCCGGTGAAATACCAGAAGATTGGTTAAAGTCCATTTTTGTCACTCTGCCAAAGAAGCCCAATGCTAGGAAATGTTCGGATTTTAGAACTATTAGCCTGATGAGCCATGTATTAAAAATATTTCTCTCTATTATACATGATCGTATAAGATCAAAATGCGATGACCAGCTCAGGGCTAGCCAGTTTGGTTTCCGTTCGGGAATGGGAACAAGAGAGGCACAGTTCGCTCTAAACGTCCTGGTTCAGAAATGCCGTGACATGCAACAGAATGTGTTCCTTTGCTTTATAGACTACGAGAAAGCCTTTGACCGTGTGAAACACGAGGTTCTAATGGAGTTATTGAAAGGCATAAATCTAGACAGTAAGGACTTGCGTATTATCCGCAATTTGTATTGGAAGCAGAGTGCAACGGTGCGTGTAGATGGCGAGCAAACTAACCCAGTTTCTATAGAAAAGGGTGAGACAAGGCTGTATTATGTCTCCAATTCTATTCAACTTTTACTCGGAAGCCGTTATCAAAGAAGCGCTTGAAGACGTGGAACACGGTGTCATAATCAACGGGCAAACTATTAATAACTTACGATATGCAGATGATACCGTTTTAATAGCAACCACCGAAGAAGGCCTTCAAGATATAGTCAACCGAGCTTCGTTGCACAGCAAAAGGGCTGGGCTTAGTATAAATATCTCGAAAACCAAGGTTATGATAATATCACCTTCGCAAACAATTCGAGCAAACATTCAGGTTGGAAATAGCTTGTTGGAGAGTGTTGACAAATACAAGTACTTAGGTTCGTGGCTCACTGACACATGGGAAAGCGATACAGAGATCCGTACACGTATTGAAATAGCCCGAGCTGCATTTACCAATATGCAAAAGGTTCTGTGTAGTCGACAACTCTCCATTAAATTGCGTTCCAGGCTCCTTCAATGTTATATCTGGCCCGTTGTTCTGTATGGATGTGAGGCATGGACCATGAAAGCAGAACTCCGAAAAAAGGTTGAAGCATTTGAGATGTGGTCTTATCGCCGCATGCTTCGCATCAGTTGGACGGATAAGGTTACTAATGTGAAAGTTTTAGAGCGAATGGGAAAGAAACTGGAACTTATCCGGACCATTAAACAGCGAAAAGTTGCCTACCTCGGACATGTTCTGCGGCATGACCGATATTCTCTCCTACAGACTATCATGATGGGGAAAATTCCAGGGAAGCGTAGAGTCGGAAGACGCAAGATGTCGTGGCTCCGCAATATCAGGGAGTGGACGGGGATCAAGACGGTGGAACAACTGTTCAGACTAGCGCTGGACAAAGAAAATTTTAAGAAGCTGACTGCCAACCTTCAGTAATGGAGAGGCACTATAAGAAGAAGAAGATATTTAAACCAATTCCACTTTTCGTTGTAAGATAACTACTCCTAAACGGCACTGCAGTTGGTATCTAGGTTATTATCCGAGCGAAGCTGGAACGGGCCGCTAGTAAAATATACTTTGGTCTAACCATTTTACTATACAACGTAGTTCAACCAGCGACCTGAATGATATTCTGTGTGTGTATGGATATTTGTATTTTATTCAAGCAAACACTACTCAAGGGATATAGATCAAATTTGATACATAAAGCATAAACAGCCCACTAAATGTTCCCACTGCTGGGACTCGGGACTTCTCTCACTAGGAGAGAGTCAAGGTTATAATCCACCACGCTGGCCTAGTGCGGGTTAGCCGCTTGATACACCGGCGTGTAATATAGTACCCAAAAACTTGGTTGATGACGACAACAAACAAACGTATATTTGCGTTTTGGGTTTAGGCGGGAAAAAAAAATTTTCGTGTTTTTATTTGGGAAGGTATACCGATAAATTTGTGTTTAATGGCGTCTACTTGACCCAGTCTTTATTTTGATATAACCCACATTAAAATTAGAGTTTATTTACATAGAAAAACGTAAAATTAAAAAAAAAAAACAAAAATCAAAATTTTTGGCGGGAAAATGGTCCCGACGTATGGAAAAAATTAAAAAAATAATAATTTGTGCAATCGAATACAGTTTTTTTGGTGTTTTGAGTTTGTTATTTCGTATACAACACATTTAACCCATAAAACCCACTGTCTCCCTTATAAATTATTAAAGTAATTTTAGTTGTTAGACTACTTGAGAAATCGCGAAAATTTTTACTCAAGTGTCAAAAATGTTAGTTTACAATTTAAGTACATTAATTATAAATAAATGATACCGCTAGAAGCGTCTTGAAACGCTCTTGAGAGTAAATGGCTCAAACGGGTAAAAGTAAGGCGCCACTTCATATGCCGAAGTATAAACACCGCACTTATGTAACCTGACACCCGTTTTCCCGCCAAATTTGTAAACGCGAAAAACGGCCAGTGTATCAAGCGGTTAGTGGATGATTCATGACTTTGAAAGATTCTAGTTACATATTTCGAAAAAACATTGGTGCGTGTGGTTTTGATGTGCGTGGCGGATCGGCGTTCGCCGTTCTCCCGACTAGGCCAGTTGTAACTTAAATTTTGGTAGGTACATAGATAGATAAGAACGTTTGGTACTTATATCAATAATCTGTCTGGAACAACACTTAGGCCATTCAGTCCCGGAATAATAACGGGAACGGGAACTAAACGAGTAAAACCACGGGGCGCTGCTAGTCCTACTAATGTTGTAAATGCAAAAGTTTGGATGTTTGTTACTCAATCACGTCGGAACGTAGGAATAGATCAAGTTGAAATTTGGGAGACAGATTATAGTCGGGAATAACACATATATATGTATACTACTTTATATCACGGAAACATTACAGGAATGAGAACAGTGTGGGTAAAACCACGGAGTGCTGCATGCTAGTAATTTATATTGTCGAATTGTTGTTCTTTTTCTGTTTATAGTAAGTGTTTCTATGTATAATAAGTATGTATTTAGAATTATTTAAGTACTAATATTATATCAGCTATCTGGCTGCCATAGTACTACTGGCCAGTAGTGCAGAAGGGAAAAAATTCCCCACGGCACTACCAGTAGTGCAGCTTGGTAGTGCCGTAGAGAATAAGCGTAGTACAAGCTTTGCTTAGTTTGGGGTCAGATGGTGTTATGTGTGAATTGTCCACCAATGTTTATTATTATTTATTTTCTTAATACGTATCACTTTCTTCCGGCCGTACCAGCTAGGCCGTACTAATGGCATGTGACAGGGGCTGTGATGGATCGGACTGCCCCCTTCCTACCCCGCCGCCCCCTCAGGGGTGGAATTAGGCGATGTTTCCACGTTGCCCGTTTAAGCCCCTATTTCTCTGCAATACACTTAAGTTCTGCTTAACTGGTGAATGAATTACTTAGAAGAATTATGAGTCTTTGTGAGGACTGAGTTTGTAGGCCATGTAGGGATTATTTTGTTAGTAAACGTTTATGAGACGTCTCATAAAAGTAATAAGTACTTATTGATATATTCGTAGTAACTTAAATAGATTTAAAAAGTATATTTTGGCTTGACAAAAAATTGTAGCATCCTGCGGTTTCATACTCGTAATTCCAGTTCCTATCATTTTCCCAAGATAAAAAGTATCATATTTGTTAATCCAGACTATAATTTACTAAGTAGGTATGTTCCGAAATTCAGCCCGATCCGCTATTGTCAGCGTATTAAGACGTTACTACGTGGTTAAGCAACAAACGTTCAAACTTTGGCATTTATATTTCATTAGGAAAATATATTTATGCAGGTAAATTGGCTGATTTGTTGACAGTTTTTCACACACCAGAAGCCAGAAATTAATAGAAGATGAATCAGATGATATACGAGTATGATATGATACAACCGATTAAAAGCTAAAAACGAAAAAAGAAGAAGAAAACTATCAGTTGACTATTATTATCATTTTATAAATTCAGACTAACAGAAACTGTTTTGCTAGACATATTGCATGCCTCTAGAATCTAGAGGCCAGTTTGTATGGGTCAAGTTTTAAAACGTTTTGTATCACCTTATTTTACCTGCAAACAGCAATAAAGATTTTTGTGTTTTGCACAGATTTTTTATCTGTGGTGTTTTGATTATAATATGACAGTGCTGACAATTTAACGGTGACATATACATACACAAGATACATATCTACTTATAAAAACACCTAGACACAGAACCACCCGTTTGCCGATGTCGGGAACAGAGTCCACGACATAATTGATGAAGTGATGAATTAGAAAGTTTTTTCGTCAAATTGTCATAGACAACCTAATATTTGCATGCCGCAAGGTTGATTATGGAGTTCTCATTGTAAACATTTTTAAGATCAGCAGGTCTACTACGAAGTCCTATAAACGATATACGAGGGTCAAACTGAAAGTTCTTAGAACTGGCCACTTATAAACAATATAATAAAAAAATAAATCTATAATTTGAAAATAGAACTTTTTGCCAATATTACTGAGTATATACTTCATTCATTTGTCATTTGTTTTACGATTTGGCGGCAAATTGAAAATTGTCTGTGTCACGTCAACATGAATTTAATACGAGAAAAATTTCGTGCAATGATTTTTTATGACTTTCGATGTCATTTAAGTCAACAAGAAAGTTATGATAGACTACGATTGGCCTTTCACGATGAAGCCCCATCTCGTGCGACTGTTTACAACTGGTTTAATGAGTTTAAACGTGGTCGCACTAATCTCACTGATGATTTACGTGAGGGACGGCCTTCTACGGCGACGACTGAAGATAACATCTGTGTTGTGCGGCGTATGATAGAGACTGACAAAAGAGTGACCTATCAGCAGATTCGGACAAGCTTAGGCATCGGTATGAGTCAAGTGCACAAAATCCTACACGAACATTTAGCGGTCAGGAAGCTTTGCGCCCGGTGGATACCTCATAATTTGACTGAGGCTCAAAACTCCATCGTGTGGATTGGTGCCGTAAAATGATTGAAAGATTTAACGGAGGTGACTTAAATGCTGTGTTCGACATACTAACAGGTGACGAAAGCTGGATTTACTGTTATGATCCTGAAACCAAAAGACAATCTGCTCAGTGGGTGTTTCCTTTCGAGGAGTTGCCAACTAAAGTGAAGAGAGATCGAAGTGCGGGGAAAAAATGGTGGCCTCGTTCTTTGGAAGGATAGGTCATTTCGCAACAATTGTGTTAGAGGATCAAAAACAGTTTCTGCAGAATGGTACTCTACCAATTGTTTGCCACTTGTCTTGGAAAAGTTCGAGAGAAACGACCTCGCAGTAGGATCCTCCTTCACCACGACAACGCCTCATCGCACACCGCCAAGCGAACGATCGACTATTTGGCGACATCAAACGTTGAATTACTGGGTCACCCGCCGTATAGCCCCGACCTCGAGCCTTGTGATTTTTATTTATTTTCAAAAATTAAAGAAAAACTTAAAGGAAAGCGGTTTATGAATGCTGAAGAAGCGGTGGCTGCGTATCGCGATGCCATTAAAGAGACCCCTAAGGACGAGTGGGCAAAGTGCTTTTCCCAGTGGTTCCATCGCATGCAGTGGTGTATTGACGTGAATGGACAATATTTTGAAAAGATATAATAAAACTAATAACTGGCTAATGTAATCAGTTTTTGATTTTCTAAGAACTTTCAGTTTGACCCTCGTATCGGCCGTAGTTATGAACGTTTCATACCACGAAACACAATCGGTACGTTGATCTGATCGGTTGTTTCGTTCATTCCGACCGACGCTGGTTTGACAGTTTTTGCGTGATCAGCCGACCGATTGTGTTTCGTGGTACAAAATGTCCATAACTTCGGCCGATAAATCGTTTATCGGACTTCGTAGTAGACCTGCTTATTGTAATTTCCCCTTTTTCGCTAATAAATAAATTTTAGTTTATTTATTTATTTTATAATTGATGGACCTCATGGTCCATCAATTCTATTATTCCTAGGCCTATTCTAAGAAAGATCTTTGAAATATATTTATCCTTTATAAAAAATAAATTTACATTTCATTTCAATCAAGACAAATGGACTAAAAAATGAATTAGTCTGTCATTTTGATTATTAAAAAATGCTACGGAAGTTAGATGATATAAGCGTAACTTTGTACATTTTTTAATATTTTGTTAAAATTAAAAATAAGTGTCACATATTTTTCCACATTTCCGTAAACCTGACGGACTAATTAGAATGGCAAATTTTTGCCTTTTTTTGCCCCCTCGTCATCCCTAAATATGCATCACACAAAACATCAAAAAAGTATACCTACAATAGGAAAGTTAACAAGGTCGTAAAGTAACATTATTCGTGATTCATTTCAACAGTACACACGACCGGACGCAAAACCTCTATCTGCACCCAAATCTCATGTTTAGCAGTGTTCCACGTCTACCGCAGCAACCATGAAATGTCCGTATCATGTTTTATAACATCAAATGGATATAATTAATTACCGAAATCACGTGACGACCCTGAGCCGAATTACCTACATGCTTAGCTATTCACATCTATCTCTCTATTACGCCAACGCCCCTTGAGACTATTACGAGTGGTAGCTGCAGTCGTTGCCTTACTCCAATGAAGCATACAGAAATTAAAGACACGACAAAAATTGTTTTGATATCACCAAAGATGGTTATGGTTTCATCTTGTTAGAGAGTTTTAAAAAGGTTACCTGAATGTGAATAATTTGGTATTTTGGCTTCTTTTGGCGCTCCTGACACAAATTTTTCGCGGGCTGCGAATTGAGCGCAAGCGTCACGCTCGTCATGCCCGCGGTGTCCCACCAGCTGCACCAGAATCGACGTAATGGAGGCCTCGATACCAGGAGTCGCAGTTGCGGAATACTGGGCAGCACAAATTTAAAATACTCACACAAAAAAAAGACAACATCATCGACACGAAGAAGAAGTCATGAAATGACGCTCGTGAATGAAAGATAGCTTCGGGTAAACTCGTGGCCATGACCATCTAGAAATGCGTTAGATGGCGTGTTGCTATGGTTACCATAACACATTTACACATCTAACCATGGCCATCTAGTATAGCTGGCCAATGCCCATGCTTAGAAGGGTTATTGAGACTCAGCAGCGCCCTCCGGTTTCACCCAAGCAGTTTCCAAAATGTGCTATCAAATTCAGAGATAAAAGTTTTCACTTCTATTGGCAGTCCCTATGACTACCAATTACTTCTTACTATGTAGTGCAAAAACTGGCAACTGAACTTGTGAATTTCCTGATAATTTGACTTTGCAATGGATTTGCTTTGATTTGGATAAGATGGTGCTGTGTGAAAAACAATAGACCAATGTTCGCAAAACTTTTTTTTTTAATTCTTGCTAATACAATATTAAGATTGACATATTTTGGTTTCTCCATAAAAATAAGGTACGGAATAAAGTGGCGGGGTAACCCTTTTAAACACCCTCTATTACCTACAGTAACATACAAGACGAGAGACGAAGTAGTGGGATATTTATTATGAACCGTAGTATGAGGTCTTAAATTTAATTAAGTAGCTAAGTGTGTCATGGATTAAAAAATCTCAGGAGCTTTTGCGTATAATAATAATGAATTGCCAAAGGCCTGGACTCGCGAAGGTCGGTCGTGCAGAGCGCTGTAATAATTGTTTTAAAACGATTACCAGCGCCTACGCGTACGTTACACGCTCATTAGATTGGCATGCGCTTGCGCAGCTTGTAGGTACCTACTTAGTTACGTACATACAATGACTACCGGAACATCACGACTGTGACTTACTTAAAACAGTCGAATGGAACCCACTGTTTGAAGTCCATTGAAATATCAAAAAACGTGAAAATAAACGTGAAAGTGAAAATATTGGTCAGTCCTCAAAGTGTTCCCGCAGATTCCATTATTTGTTCATGTTTTAGTCGACTTCAGAAACTGTAGGTTCAATTCAATTGTATTTTTGTAACAGCAGCATCATTGTTACCATTAGCCTGTATTCGTCCACTGCTGGACATAGGCCTTTCCCATGATACGCCACTCAGCTCGATCCTCCGTCGTACCTATCTCTCCAACCGCCGGCATTTATTGTGACAAAATAATATATTACACTTGAACGCCATCTCGCCTGATGCGGTCTACGATGGAGCGTGTTTACCTAGAAGAAACCGATTCACTCTCGATTTGAAGACACAAAGATTGTAACTATCGGGAAAACCCCATTCAGGTAACATATTCCACAGCCTTGACGTTCTTATCACAAAAGTAGAGTCAAATCTCTTCATTCGTGTCTTTGGAACATCAACGATGAAACGGTGTCGCGTTTTCGAGCTGCGAGCACTCCGATTTTGTGTTTGAGTGCATTTAGTTATAAAGAAACCGATTCACTCGCCATTTTGATGATTCTACAAGAATTTAACTTAAAAGAAGTAAGGGTTTACTTCTTAGTAATACTATAAAAATCTGGACGTTCGGAAGTTTAGATATTTTAATACCAATCTCGTGAGAACGGTGGAATGGATTGGGTTGAATTTTACAAACGCAGAAAATAGTCTAGCATAGCATTTAGGTTACTTTTGAATGAGGCATTTTCTGAAGAAAAAAACAGTACCTACCAAAAGAAATTTACTTACTAGATGGAGGCAAAACTTACGAGTACTTTCTAAGGGAAAGCGATAAATCATCTTATCTCTCCGGATAACGAGCACAGTTACAGCACAGTGTCGTGGAAGGCAGTGTTTTGGACTCGTCGTGTTCAAAACGCTGTGTGGGACTGCACTGTTATGAAATAGACGTATTGCTGATCATCAGTCCTGTCTATGTTATAGAAAAATAATTATGATACTTATTTAAATCTCAAATGTATTGGTGTATGCTTGGTGTAAGTTGTTGTAACTCTAAAATCGTGATTTAACAGGAGAGCATTTCAAAGATAACCATTGAAAATTAATCGTTTATTTCTTGTCATTTTAGTAAAATTAGGTGTATGTATATTTTAAGAAATGATGATTTAAATGCAACGTTTATATCTGAAACGCTCTCTTGTAAAATCACGATTTTGCAGCTACAATAACTTACGTGGGATCGTCTGATTGAGATGTCTCAGACGGCGGAAATTTCTAAATCGGTTGGATTTTATCGTCCAATTTTATATACTCTTGGCTTGCGTATGTCTTAAGTAAACGTTTGGATTACAGCAGGCAATGTACTTACCGACTTATAATTAAACGACCTTATTCAAATAAGGTGATTAAACGCATTAGGGGAATATCATTAGCCTAGATATTCATACGTTTAATAAAAATATCTTTTAGAAAACGCATTCCCTCCGTTTCTGTTTTTGGAGCGCCCTACGGCGGCGGCGGTCACGTTACTTGCGCCCTTCAATGACAGATTGACTCCCAACATCTGATTAATGTACATTTTTTATAGTAAGTATAGATTAGCAAGACGAGCAGGGCATGTGCCTGATGGTAAGCAACACGCCTGCCCACAACATGACAATGGCATGCAACTATTGGAACGTGAAGAATCCAAATCATTATCTAGCACCGCACTGCGCTCGTCACCCGGAGATATAAGGTGTTTTATTTCTTAGCCCAGTAATTTATCTGGAAACATTTCCCCTTCAAACCGGAACACAGTAATATAACACAAATATAATCATGTTGAAATACTAATACATTATCAAAAGTACACAGGTAGTTGTGATTTAAAAAAACTTTAGCTGTCTGCTGCACTCAAAGGCTTCCACAATTTCTATCCGCATTTTATAAATCTGTGTCTATATTGTTTGTCTTTTAAATGTCAGGCATTTGAAATAGGAAGAAATAATTATAATTATGTAACAAAATTGTAACT
Source organism: Ectropis grisescens (assembly GCA_017562165.1). Classification (NCBI taxonomy): domain Eukaryota; kingdom Metazoa; phylum Arthropoda; class Insecta; order Lepidoptera; family Geometridae; genus Ectropis; species Ectropis grisescens. Next base: position 1,813,251 of record CM029772.1, read on the forward strand.
TCCTGTTTTGCTGCTCAAAAGAGGTGGACTCTACATACCAGTATTTCAACGCTTACATATATTTCGAAAGTGTTCGCCCTTGAAAATGATTAATTTTGAGTCTACCAAAATCACCTAAACGAGTACCTACCTCAATAAATCTAAATATCGCATAGTAAATCACTTCCCAGAGCAATAACCGCGCACTAGATCCGGCGCCCGCGCAGCCTTGCGTTCTTAGATGATTGATATTTTCGACATCCGCAATAGAAACACACCCGGATAGTGTTCTGCACATATCGAAATAATAGCGAGAATGAAATTAATCTACTTAAAGACCTTGTCGACTAGATATATGAGATTTCAAGATTTGTTTCTCGGACCTAGAATTTGAGTCCTCTTTCGTAATATGGTCAGTTGAACCGTGGAAAGTGTTGACTTCGTGAGTATCAGGAGATGGTATCAAATCGAGTTATTTTTAATCATCAAATCGAGCTATTTTTAACGCGCCTTTATTAATATGTAACGGAATCTTTAAAAAGATTTTCATCACTTTCTAAACAACTGATTGATTTGAACATTTACCAAGTACCGATGACAAAGCTATACTTTTTTCGTCTTGCCACCTCGTATAATTTATGTAATACTAGCGGCCAGTTCCGGCTTCGCTCGGATGTTGTCATATGAAGACTATTAATCGAAATAAAAACTATCCTATCTTTTAAGTTGGATCAAACTGCACACGGTGTGCAAATTTGATTAAAATCGGTTAAGTAGTTTAGGAATCCATCGCGGACAAACATCGTGACAGAAGATTTATATATATTAAGATAAACATTTTCTTATAATAGCATTTTTGTTCTTCGATATATGAGCGTATAAGTCGTTTTTACCCTCTAGGGATTAAATAAATTTAGAATGTCGTGTGCACTGAGTTTGCGAATTTACTTTTACGTCCGTGGCAAAGAGAATGAAAATTACTACGTCCATGGTGCCGAATTTATCATACAATTTTTAATTTGTTAAAAACTCATACTCGGCATATCCTCGGTGTTCTTTTTTTTTATTTGCTTTGCGGGCAAATTTCTTTTTAAACGGTTTTATTAAACGGTTTTTACTCTTGGGTCAAATTTAGTTTTGATTGAATTGATGTACCCCACGGTTTTATTTTAGTCTAGTCTATGCATATGTTTATAATTCCCATGACTGTTTCTATTTTATTATTTTTTGGTTTTTAGTACATTTATCTTAAACATTGCAATGTATGTTTAACATAAAACCGTTTAACTTAAAACCTTTTTTTACCTATTTTTATTATTTATGGAGAATAGAAGTAGATATTTCAACCCTTCATATTTTGACGTGACAACGTCTTATAAATTGGTTTGCCGGGTGACACTTCAAGAAACTGCGTTACGCTCCACTCACGTTATGCGCTCACAACGAGAGCGGTACGCGTCCCTTCCACTCGGGCATGGTTAGCCCGCCTAAGAGCGAGAGAGACAGACATAAAAAGTGAAAGGCACGCGTCCCTTCCGTAAAATTATTTTACCACTCAAAGTCGTTGTCACGTAAAATTTTCGCCCGTATACCGACTTTACAGGCAACCAATTTTTATTTGAAAGGCCCATTTGTGCCATTATGGATGGAATATAACATCGTTCAAATGTCCGCCGCAGCTTCGTATGGTGGCACGAGAGAGGTCCAATTTTTACGTCATAATTATTGTTGTTGTTCAAACCTTAGGTAAAAAACAGGAAACTTTAAAACATGATGTGAAAAACCTAAAATGAGTTATTCTAGCGACGAAGATGTTTATTTGACCCCAACAGAATTGATGAGACTGTTGAAGAAACGCTTAGCATCTAGTCATTTCTACGATGGGGTGGAATGAAAAGTTACGTGGTGCACTCGAGTGCAAAGATTTTTCACCTTGTGCTCTATTCATTCCCTCGCTACGCTCAGGATTCTAATCTAATCTTTGCTGCGCTCGTGATTCAATTTTAGAAACCTTCGTCTGCTCAGTGATCAAAATTGAGCACGCGTTTAAAAAGCAACTTTGGACTCTTGTTCGTTATATGAATATGTATTAGTACCGGGGGGACCGAGCTTTGCTCGGTTACTTAGATACATACTGATTTTCTAAAAAAAATGAACTTGAAAAAAAAACGCGGCCGGTTGGATTCGAACCCGGACCTACCATATTTCAACCACCCATCTTCCCGACTGAGCTAATATACTGTCGCGCGCCGTCGCGAAATTTACCATCGCATTCTAATCTTTATGTAACAGTTTTTCGTTGTCTAAAAACGCGCATAAAACGGCGTTTTTTTTAAAATAAAACCTGGCTAGATCGTTTTATCGTCCCCGAAACCCCTTGTATACATAATTTCATGAAAATCGTTAGAGCCGTTTCCGAGATTCAGATTCTATATATATTTATATACTTACAATAATTGCTCGTTTAAAGGTATAAGAAAGATTAAAAAAAAATAATTATAAAATGCTAATGAAGTACTGTTAAAATCTATTCGTCTTCTTTAGCCTATAAATATGTTGAATAAATTCTAGGTCACACGGCTTAAATTTGTATAGGTAGGTACTACATTATTGAGGCAGGTCTGATTTGTTATCTTGAATACTAGTTTGATACTGACCTCCATAATAAATAAACACTAGGCATAACATTAATAAAAATGTGTTTCCCAACGAATGTGACTATACTGTTGTCACAGGAAAAAATATATACTTTTAAATATTATTAATGAGCTTATTCTAACCTCTGTCTGTGTGGCTGAATTATATGAAAATATTTGTACGTGATACATAGTTTTTAGAGCTTTTTACTCTTTATCCGAAACAAATATCTACTGGTAAAAAAATAAATTATACTCCTGCTACATCTTGGCTCAAAAATAGTTTTTTTTGTTACTGAATACATATATTGTTTGCTTAATCTCCTTACAATGAAACCACAAAAATATAAATAATTTTAAACAACATGCATCTACTCTAAAAGATTTACATACACCAACGGATAGAGGATCGACAATTTAATTACGTAGGTATATCATAGTCGATTTTTTTAAAGACGAAAATCTGATCTAATATTGTTTTATTCTAAAATTTGAGCGTAAAATAGTAACAAATCCTACTGCTTCTCTCTTAATCTCTCTTTTGAGATGTGCGATTGCGGTAAAAAAATTCTCAAGATCATTCGCTCATGGCATGGCCTTTTAGGGCCTTAGGGGATGCTTTTAGGTAAGCTAGGTTCTATGTCTGTACGTAACTGCGTAAGTATTGTTAGTACGAGTAAGTAGTAGGTCCCTGCACATTCTGGACTAGCCCAAACAAAAGTAGGCAGTAGATTCTACTTGAGGCCAATTGCCGTAGGTCTCATACAAGAAAGAAACATATACCCATATGTTTCTGTTTTTGGGTACTTGAATAAACGGCCATGAAAAAAAAAATGGGTGCGTGTACTTATGTACGCGCGTGAGAAGTTATACTTCTTTTATTTTATTAAATTTATCGCCACCGAAAATGTATCCAATATATAACATTCAAATACTTGCAATACATTGTCCAATCTTTCAATAATTTATTTGATTCTTGAGCTGAGCCAGCTGAGCAAAGTTGACAGAGAAGAGCGGCAACAGCGCGTTACCCGCGTATGTCACGAGCTGGCAACGTCGCGCGTCTTCGCCGTATAATTACTATTATGTATTCTATGCCTAGTAGCGGCAACCGTACGACACTATCTGTGTTCACTCACACATTGACATAAATGAACAAAAAATTCGATGTTATTTCTACTATTAATCTACAATTTTCTTCAACTATATATGAAATACCGCAAATAAAGACCAATTTAAATGCCAACTATAGTCATTTCAGTGTAAAATTATACTCTCGTCGCCCATGAATGGTCAAATAGATTAGTATGAAAATCGAACCACCTTAAGCAGACGACTTCATACTGTTAATTTTGTGTCACAGGTGCGCGCGCATCTTAAAATTTCACTCTCATCATTTTTTCATAACGCGCCTAAAGAAGTATAACTTCAATAATACTTTCAAAATACTATTTAATTGGAGCCTATCGGATTTCTACGAAATTGTATTATTGTTAGCTATTTCATTTCTAAGTGACTCAGAACCTTATTATTAACAATCATATCAGTGGGCAGTTTGACCGTGAACAACAGACAGTCAAATAACATTTTACGATATACACACACTGCAATTAGATCAGGTTAATATTACAATACGTTATTATCATTGTTTAATGTGCATAAATAATTGTATGAGGTTAAAGTAGTACCTATATAATCATTGAATTAATAAGAAGTAGTATCGACTACGTAACATAATTTTCGACTTACCTTTTTTTAAAGCACCTAGTACTTATTCTATCTCCTCTTCAAAGCAATGTTCGTGTCCAAATTGCTGTGTCAATGTCACGGACTGACTTCGTGGTTTAGTTGGTCTAGAGATAGGCCTTTCCTTTTCCATCCTGTCCGCAAACCAAAGCCGCTAGGGTGGCACTGAGGCAGTGATAGAGTCGGGATCGAATGCGAGAGCGTTCATACGACTCGTTTGCCATACCACAGATCAAGAAACCTATGGAGGTTTTAGTTGGTAGGGGCACCACTCTTCGGGTGTAGAGCTTTCCTTTAGGTACATAGGTACACCGCCATGTGTCTGCACGTCGTACGATGCGTAAACGTATTTCCCGTACACGAAATATGAAATACTAATATTCATTTAGTAACCGTATGCTGGTACCCCGACTCTAAACATAGTAGGAACTCTTAAACGACATTTTTGTCCAAAATGGGTACCACAAAAGTGGGTGGCCGCTGTTTTTTTATCTAGGAGCGGTGTGATGGCCTTAAATGGAGCGCCACTAAGAACGATCCTGGTGGCATCTCCAGGGAATCGCCGTGTCTTTCAGCCGGGCTAGTTCTATGAGATCTGGAAGCGGAAGTTCATGCAAATATACTCGTATATCTACCCATAGCGCATGGAGCTCTGAGCGCGCACAGGGAGCCGGAGACAACAAGTAACTTAAGCGAATAGGAGCACCCCAGGGTTTTTGTCTATATGGTGACTAAGTTTGCAATTTGGCAGAGACTCCCACAGCCATCTTGCTACGTACATATAGAGCCGGGTGAACCTCTAATAGAATTTTCCCCCGGGGAAAAAAATAAAACAGAATCAAACGGGCAAAATTAAGCTTATAGATTGAGTTCTAAACGATTCGATCAAATTTTTTTTAATGAAAATTGATTTCAAATCCAGATTTTTCACTATAACTTTAAATTATTTATATTTCTTAAATGTAATCTTATTTGTAAGTAAGTAATTTGTAAGTACCTATATATTTTAAACAAAATTACGTTCATAGGGCTATAAAAGAACATGAATATGGATCGAATGTCTACGATAAAACTGATATAATATCATGCAACCTCATCACAACCTGGCCATGATGTCATCAAACCAGAAATTAGGCCTATTACAAATTATTTGCAATTCTAAGAGCACGTTAGATGTTCACAGAATAAATTAATAATAATAATCCCTTTTTAAGATCTTAACATGTTGTTATACACAAGTCACTTAGGTAACAACTTGCTTTAAATCAAATCAAATCAAATCAAATAATTTATTCCTTAAAAACATACATTTTTACAGTTTACATTTTACTAAGGGTTTATAGCTAATTATTTTGTCAATGGCTACATAGTTAACGTTGAGCCCCAAACTAGGCTATGCCTGTATCTTGGGCGCTCTGGTCCAAGTTTCTATTTAAGTAGCACATTTCACATTTATGTAACTTTAAGTATTCCATTTTATTACTGTCTAGAGTTAATGGAGTTTGGAATAATACATGTCTAGGTTATTTATATAGTTGGTACTGATTACAACATACATAATTATTATAGTTATTAGTTACATTACTTACTTAAAAAATAAATAAAAATAATATTATTACATTAAAATTTGAAATTTACTAACATTTTTAATTAATTTATTTTCAGTGATTGTGAGTTAATTCGGATTGAATAAATTAACTATTGAATAATTTTGTTTTTATTTTTATTCCCACTAATAAGTAAGGTAACTGTACCGGTGATGGACAGTATAAGCTTTACAAATCTAGTTAAACATTTACTAAAAAAAAAGTTGCTGTCCTAATGTAATTAGGATTACTGATAATGAGTGTTCAGAAAATTGAGCATTAGTAGTGAAATATACTGAATTAAGAAAAGACTTTCTCTGAACAAAAGTCACGAAAGAAAAGAGGCTCTAAATTTTCTAGTAATGGACAGGTCATATACCAGTGATGGCAACCCAGTTATGGACAGTGTTTCAATATTGGACACCTGGTAATTGACACTTCAAAAAAGAAAACACTGTATGGTTATGATGGTTGTAAACAACTTTAATTCAAAATTATAATCAAAAACAGCATTACAAGAATAATAGACATTTACACCTATAAAATACTCAAGATTATTAATTAAGTCCCTTGCTTTTATTTTAGTTTAAATAGCTTCTTTTATATCAATTGCGTGGGGGAATACAAAATAATTATTTTGTTTTGCAGGACTAGGCAAATATGCCAAAATATCAGACTCTTCAATAATGGACACGTCATTTTCAATGATTTTAAATTTTTCTTTCGACTTACAGCTTCGCAGCCCTTGTACTACTAACTTCTCTTCAGAAACTTCTTGTATCGTACATACGTATCTGTAAGTCTTTTTCATATTTTTGCCATGAAATTTGACAAGAACATGCTTTCCTACTTTAGGCCCATCTGATTTACGTTTTTTGCAGAAATTAAATGTTCCAGTTTTATGGTCGAGTATCATTTGCACCTCAACATTGTCTAGTAGTTTTATTGTGTGTTCTGGCGATATTTTTTGTCTACAACATTTTGTTTTTCTGCTGCTGTGCTTTTGTTGATCTCATTGTTCTCTTTATCATTGTCTTCTATTGGTTTATGCTCAGTCGTTTCTACAATTTCTTCTGCAAAATATATCTGTTTATTAGTATTTTCCATATTAATACTTTCATTTTCCGAATCTCTTTCAAGCTCAATATAGCTTTCTCCTGATTCTGCGTATGTAACATTGCTGTCTTCAGAGTCACTTGAAGTAACTGATAGCTTTCGACGTTTTTACATTTTGTGTTGTTTTCATTTTGTTTTTATTTTTATTTGTTCATCTTTTTAGCCTTCTTATCAATTCGTTCCTGTTTTCTTTTTCTTTTCTTCTTCCTTTGTTTTTTTTCTAATTCTTTTTCTGGTGGAATTCTTTCCAAGCTTTGCTAGTGATTGCCGATGGTAACTTTTCTTTAGGCATTCTTCCTTTCTTTTTATAGTGGGCTCCGGCCAGAAGAGAGCTTTTTGAATGGGGAAGGCACTATAATATTTTTTCTTTTAACATGACTTCTGCAAAACTACTCGGTGGTGGGTTTTTATTCGGAGTATTATGGGAAGGTTGATCAATTCCTGGTTTTTGTGTATATCAATAGTATCAACATTTACAGTTGACTTATTTTCATTCTGTGGTAAATCATTGAAGGCATCAAATTTTTTGTCCGTGAATGTTGCTGCACATGATGTCGACGGCACATCTTCGAGAGATGTGTTAGTGACTATGAGGGTGTTATTTTGATGCGTTATATATGTTTCTACAGGACGAGTGTCATAATCTGGCCTCTTACTTTGTTCTTGTAATGTTGCAGCTTCTTGATTTTTATGTTCTTCAATTTTGTTTTTCTTTGCATGGCACAACTGTTTGTATTTGGCCCAAATCACATACATGGTTAAGTCTTCGGGAGGCAACATGTCATTTAAATCAGTTCTTGAGGTATAAAAACATCTTTCATACAGATCCAGTTTTGATTGAGTAAACGCATTTACTATCTCCTGTTCCAGTTTAAAGAAAAAATCTGAGTCTTGTTTTGTCAAATCTTTATCTGCGGTTGTTGATCTTCGGTTATGAGCATGCATTTTTGAAAAGTCTACATATTCTGGGCCAAACGGGAACAAACCACCAGCTCGAAATCCATTTTTTATAGTTTCAGGTGAGAGTTCGTCCAGAGCACATTTTAAAATCATTGCGAATTTGTCCTTTTGGACTTGTTGACCCAAGTTCTCGGTCTTCCATTTTCGAACATGTTTTCGCCAAAATGATTTCAATGGACGGAATACTGCTATATCCATTGGCTGTATGATGTGAGTACTGTTAGGATACAGCGCAATGATTTCAATTTGCTTATCAGAACAAAAGTCCGATAAATGTTTCGTGACGTGTGACGCGTGGCCATCGAGGAAAAAAACTACCGGGAGTTTTATTTTGTTTTCAATTATCCATGGGTAGAATACATTCGTGACGAACTCATAAAATGTGCTGCTGCACATCCAGCCGCTTTCTGATTTGCCTATGGCCCATGACTCCGGAATACCATCTGCAACATGTTTTGGTATTCGTTCATAGGCAAATACAACCATTGGTGGGGCTATTTGTCCTGCTGCATTGGCTGTAACAAGGACAGTTAAATTTTCTTTCTCATTTCCCGAAACGCTATATACGTTTTTGTCGCCTTTTCTCACCAAAACATGCCCAGGGCTAGGATTGAGGAAGAAGGCGCTTTCATCTGTATTAAATACTCTTGTAGGATCTTTCATAACTTCACCAAGGCCATTTTTACTACATAATCATTAACTTCGGAAAACCAGTTAGTGATTTGATTTTCATTACAGTTTCTCTTGATGTAGTCAAGTTTTGTGCTAGTCTTTCGGACACTTCGGGGTGTCGTGCAAGGAACGCCTGATACCATTTTCGCCCTGGCCTTCCATCAGTAAATGGCGTTTCTTTATTATGCGATTTTACAATAGCTTGGACACTATCAAGGAGCTGTTCTTTCGCCACTGGACAGTGCCTTGCTGACATAGCAAACAACCATTGAACCAAAATATACTCTTCGTCCTTTGTCAAAACTGACGATGGGCCCATGGAGCACTCTGCTGGACTTTTACCAGTGCTTTTATTATACAAAGTTATTCTAGGTACCCCATATGTTTTGGCTGCGGAGCTTACACTCTGTCCTTTCCTTACTGCCTCAGAGCACGGCCCATCTGCTCTGGGGTATAGTTTTTCACCGGTGCCATGGCTGTAACAATATTTTCGTGTAGCATGCATGCATAGTAATAGAAAGGACCAATGTTGGACAACCAATTATAAACACCCTTGTCCATGACTGGTAAAACCTTTAAAAAGTCACAGTAAATAATCAGTTTATTTCTAGCTATGTAATATAAGAGTATGGTACTATCTTCAGAATTATGAATTATACCAGTTATGAACAGAGTGTCCATAACTAGTTCATGCAATGATCGAATGCACCGGTAATGGACATGACGCAAAAAATGTAACATACACTAGTATTCAGTATTCCTGTACAAAATTAACTAAAGAAGAGTCTTTTAATAACATGCATAATGTAGTTCATTGCAATTCTTTCACTGGTTCACAAAAAAATTACTGCAAACTTACCTTGTCGTTATCAAGTTTACGATGAAAATTGAGCAAACAGACACACGTATTGTTTCATTGACCACCATCTTGAAACTAAGGAATCACTAAACGTCAACTGTCATTATTTTGACAGTTAAATATCTGTAGTCTATGGAAAAAGAATTGCCATAACAAAAAAAGCGGTAAAACGCTTATTTTTTAAGGGAAAAAAGGTACTGTCCATCAATGGGTCACCGTTCATAACTGGTACAGGTACCTTATTTCATATTAGTTTATAGTATCGTATATTTCATAGTATTATTTAATTCAACTTATTTTCAAATAAATCTAAATAAATAAATAAAAAGTATCAGCTGGAGACCATGGAATCGATCGAGAGACGTGCCAAAAGGCTTATAGGCAACGACACTCTTGTGCGAAAAAGACTACAAAGTCTTGATCATCGCCGAAAAATTGCCAGCCTATCGGTTTTCTATCGGATACACTTTGAAGAATATGCGACTGATTTGCATGATCTAATTAATACCACCCTGCCTTTTTTTCTATCGGAATACTCATAGCTCGAAAAAGGGACATCGTTTCATGGTTGAAGTTCCAAAGACACGAACGAAGATATTTGACTCTACTTTTGTCTCTTTACTTAGGTCTCCTGGTGGTTCATTTGACCCATAAATTTTGTTCACATGGCTGCAGTCTAAAACACTGACAAGTTCCCAACATAAATGCTGACTTGCTGAAGTGCGTCGGACGCTGGACAAGTCCGCTAAATCGGCACATAGTATGGGTCCGACAGTGTACAATAAGCTACCGAAATCGATAACCACTGCGCCCTCTCTTGGTAGTTTTAAACTTAGGCTCAAACGCTGGCTTACCGACCAGACGTTCTATAGGCTAATGAATTTATTAATTTAAAAATGAAATATGTATTGTATTTGATGATATATGTAAGTTGACAATACTAACTTAATTTTTTGTATAGTTTTACATACTGTAGATATTTTATTGTGTTAATTTATAGATTATTATTTATACCAGCATACAATGTATGATAATTATTATTTATTAGTAATTATTATATTTTAACATACAAACTAATAACGCGTCTTATAAATAAAATATGATTATGATAAAATTTAGCATTTTAAAAGAGAAAACAGACTTCAATTAAATTGGAATTAGAATTAAGGCTTTTCTCGAGAAAGGGTAAAAAGAAAATAAACTGAATGTATGCTAATTTTATTACAATGCAGCACATAAAGTTGAAACAGGTAACATGAGGAAAATAGGACTCGTTTTTAAACGATGTCAAAGAGGGGGTTCTTCTTCGGAAAATTCTCGAAAGTGAAATCAAGCCTCTTTGTTAGATTATTCAGAAGTTAACTATGATTCGAAGTCGCTTGGGAGCTATCAGCAGTACGATAGAAAAAATACCAACGTGGTATTCAATCATTCATGAATCACGAACCTGTTTTTTCCATCTTAGACAGAAGTTTTGTATTAGGCAAAATTGCGGGCAAGTGCAGGCCTTAGATTAAAAAAAAAATTAACAAAAAAACGCACTACTTATTATTGGCATATAAAAGGTTAAACGGTAATAAGATCACTAATCCTACTTGATAAATAATCCAATTTATTAAAACTAGACATCATGTGACTCACATTCAAAACTCGGCAGCCAAACTAGTGACTTTTATCTCCTCTAAAGCGTATAGGTTAATTTGGAACTTACCTCACTGCATATATTTTATTTCACAATAACGTGAAGCAACGGACATTTGAGAATATACTCGTATTAGCATATGAAACCGATACATTTAGTGCGGATTGGCAAATATTCGGAACTGCATCCAGAGCGGAAAAACGGACAAGTGCGTGTGGAGAAATGAGTCTGGGGTTCTGTTTAATACTTCAATGATACTTTTATTCGTCTGTGAAACTAGGTTTTTACAAAATTGTGTTGTTGTGTCAGAGACCAGAGAAACGTTCGCTAGTTTCCACCACAGTTTGGTATACAGACATAAATAATAATTATTAATACCATCATCTTCGTAGGCAGTTTACTAAGCCCAGTTAAATTAGTTTTTTTTCTACGCTTTCCATTATTTGTCATAGATAACTAGAAATTTGCATGCCGTAAGGTTGAATATGGAGTTATCAATACAATTATATAATATCTTGTTGTACCTTACTCATTTTCGCAAATAAAGAATTGATTTGATTTGATAATTGATACAATATATACATATGTATACATTTCTTTATTACAAAGTCAACACAAAAAAAATCAAATAAAAACACCCCCATGCGCTGAGAGTCGCTCAAAGGTCCCCGGAATACTGGCCGCATTCGCCCGCTGAACCACCATGGAAATCCGCTGAGCCATTTTTTTTATTACAGGAACCTTTGAACGTTCAAATCCCGCGCGCACCACTATCTTTTCGAAGTCATGTGCGTAATGCCGCTAACTTAAAACGGTGAATGAAAACATCGTGAGGAAACCGACATGTACCTAGAAACTTTCCAGGTCATGTGTTTTCCCCCAACCCGCACTTGGCCAGCGAGGTGGATTATGGCCTTGACTCTCTCCTTACGAGAGAAAGCCCTGAGTTTTAGCTGTGGGAACATTTTGTGAGATGCTTATGCAGTTTTTGAAATTTAACTTTTAAAACAAAATCCTTGGTCTTTCTTAAGTGTGAGAATATAACTATTTGATTATTATTCAGAAATAAATTAACTAGCGTTCATTGCGTGAGCATACATAGCTTCGCTCGCAGCTTCCGAACTGAAGTGATCAGAAATTTAAATAAGATTATTTCAGTTGCTTCTAGAAAAATGGATGTGCTTTGATGGAAAACTCGAGAAACATCATACTCCTGATATTCTATCACCAAGCACTGATATGAAAATGTTTTTCAGTTTAAAGAAAAATACGAGAAAAAGAGATATATCATCTTTTATCATAGTCCATGTTTTTAATTTTTATTTTTATTTTATCATGTACTTGGTGGTGTGCTAAGCAGTGGATTTGGAGATGGTGATGGCTTAGACTAAATAAATACTAGTAATAAATATTGGTGGACATTTCACATGTTACGATGCCCGGTTACGTGGATTTCGCTGACCAACAAGTCATATTCAACATTACTCAATTGGAGACGGTGGCGTGATTCCCACCGTGTTCCAAGCAGTTCCGCGAAGCATCGGACCGCCCGGAAGACGGACACCGATCGGCGATCGGCGTCCCTTAGCCGCCACTTCGTAGTCTTACATCGACGCGTTGACATATAATATAATTAGTTGTAATTTAAATGTAATTATAAATATTAATAAATAATTTAATTTGCAAAAAGGTTTTTTTGCAACTCCTGGACTCGCTCAACTTAACTCACACACAACACCATCTGACCCCAAACTAAGCAAAACTTGACTAAATAGCTGCATTGTTATGAGTAAGCGTGTGGTTTACCTTCTTTTTCTTTTGTTTTTAGGTAAAAAGGGACGGACTGAGCAGAACATGTGCCTGATGGTAAGCAACATGGCTGCCACATAACAGCACAGTGACACGCAGTTATTGGAACATGAAGAGTCTGGAAAACACATAGACTATCATTCCGGCAAAATAATAGGAACGGGAACCACGCGATTAAAACCACGGGACGCTGGTAGTACAAAAATAAAGACATAATGAAAAGTTATAGTTACCATTGCGTAGGGTTCATAAAATGTGCTAAATAGTATTATGCAAGCAACACAAACATTGACCTATGAATAAATAACAAAACAAACAAACGGAAGTTCGTTATACAGATATATCTGACTGTGTACCAAAATTATAACAAACCAAGGTATAAGCGTATTAAAAAGCCCACTTTAGTAGTGGTAGGACTCTTTGCATAGTCCGCCTGGGGAAGTACCACTCTTTTGGCAATTATCCCACGGCCTAGTAGTGTGCAAACATTACTGGGCTGGGTCACCCGGAGATATAAGGTGTTTTATCTCTTCGCCCAGTCATATCTCTGAATTCATTGCCCTTTAAACCGAAACATAATAACATTTGCACATTACTCGCATACATTAGCGTATAATTAGCGTGACGGGACATAACGGGACACTTTTTCGTGCAGCGAGCGTTAATTGATTTATTAGACGTTGTCACGTCAAACAAATCGCAGCGAAATCGGTCTATTCGTTTGAGCTCAGGCTCAGTTAAGGTGCTACAGAAACACACACACAGACAGATGTCGACGTCAAATAACACCCGTTTTTGGTCGGGAGTTAAAAAAGACAGTGACGGCAGACAGACAGCAGTAACTCCCGAGACCAACTCACTGTTTCTCCTTCGCTCTAACAAACTCGGCGGCCCCGAGTTCACCCGAACGTTTCTTTCATTCGAGTATGATGCTGAGCTTCATTTACATCCTACGAAAAAAATGTGTATAGTGCGTCCAAAACGTTTTCAGTTCAAAAACATTACTGCATTCCAAGTCTCAAATAGCCCATGAGACAAAAAGTAGCCAATTTAAAGTTTAATTGAGTTGAACTCGTCTACCGCATGTTGTATAATCTTTGTGCCAAGATACTCGTACCCCACCCATTGGAAGCCAGATCGCAAACAACGTTGCGGTAGACCAACTAAGTCATGGTAGAACGACCTCGATAAACACTTCAAAGATTATTTATTAACTTGCTGCTATTTATTATTACTATTTTATTATTAATAATAATAATAAAGCCTTTTTATTTAGATCTCTTAACTAATTACAATAAATTTAGAGTTAAAAAACACTGTACTATTAGGCTAAATAAACTAATTACATTAAAAACTGTTCCTTGGTTATCATTGATAGATCTGTTTGCCAGTCGGCAAAGGCCTCCTCCAACATTTTCCATTCCGTTCTTTCTTGAGCTACTCTGTTCCACATGACTCCTGCCACTTGTCTGATGTCGTCATCCCACCTTTTCTGTGGTCTACCTCTCTTCCTTTTGCCTTCTCTGGGGTACCATTGTGTAACTCTTTTACTCCATTTGTCGTTTCCTCTTATCACATGACCAGCCCATCTCCATTTAAGTTTACTTTTATTGACACATCTGTAGTTTTTGTTTTGTGTCTGATGACGCAATTTTTCAGTCTATCAAACTTTTTAATTAAGTTCCTGTTATTTCCTTTATTTTTTGGGATTAAAAGTAACCTATGTGTTAATCCAGTGTATTAGCTAACTCCACACCTAATTGTATTAAAATCGCTTCAGCCGTTTAGAGGTGAAGAAGTAACAAACATACACACTCATAAACTTTCACCTTTATTATATTAGTGTGATTTACTGGCTACTTGATGTATTGACATATTTTTGACATTATTTATGATTAAATAATTTAAAAGCTTCAACAAAATATCTGGTGCTTTATAACAGATTTACGGATTACAGGATAGAGACAATTGGAAATAAGTTAGGGAGACTTTGCCCAGCACTAGGACATTTTAAGCTTTTGATTTTGTAAGAAAATTTAAAACTTATTTTTGTAAATAAACTGACATAGGTGGCGCTCGCTTATTGCTCATAGTAGTGAACTGTTCACTAAACGTTTTTATCCTACTAATATTATGATATCGAAAGTTTGGATGTTTGTTGCTCAATCACGTTGGAACGTCTGAAAGGGTCGTTGAAATCTAGGACACAGATAATGGTCTGGAATACTAAAGTGACCTACTATTCATCACGGGAAAACCGAGGAGCGCTGTTAAAACTATAATTATTTGCATTCCTACAGAATGCTATTAAATTAAACTGATGTTAAAATCCGTAGTTTCACTAATATAAATTAATTAATGTTTGCAATGTTTTTCTACATCTCTTGAGTAATGGAATCCGAACACGAACAGTAACAGCACAATAAAGTGGCACGTTGCATTTTTACTTTAATTTATATATTAATTTAACGCTCTACCACGGACCGCATCGTCGCAGGTGACATGTTATGAAATCTAAATTTAAATTTTTCTTCAGAACTAACCTATAACATAAATAATAAAATATGTTGAACAATTTTTTTTGTCACTTTTACTTTTTCACTTTTATGACATAATTTTTTATCGAAATATATTTTAATTTCATTTTCATAATTTTTAGTTTATAATTGTAATAGACAGGCCCATGAACAAAATGTATGGGTCATGTGAACCACCAGGTGACCTATGTAGGGTGATAAAAGGGCTTAAATAAAAGATTCAGCACTATACTATATATCTGTAAGCTGTCCAACTGGGTGCAAGTTGAAAACGGGTTTGCAACCCTCAATCTGATCTCCTTCAACATTAAATATTAATTTAAAATACTTTCGCGTAACTTCGGCAGCTAAATCGAATTGGAAGGGTCAAGACCAATCCCTTTGACCATTCCACAGTAGCAGAATCCTCAAATTGAGGCGGCTCGATTCAAGACCTAACGCCTATTATGTTTTTTCGGCTTCCTCCTGACAAGTTCCCGATGTACCCCTCGTGCTCGACTCCAACTCATACGTAACTACTACATCCCAGTATCATCAAAATCGTCTGTTAAATTAGACATAACATCACGGTCATTTTTTGGCAGTGCACAAGTGTATTTGTGTATAAAGTTTTGTGTTTTCCAGAGAAATTACAGGGCTTAGAGATATGAGATCTTAGATCTCTGGGTGACGAGCGCAGTGCAGTGCTAGGTAATGATTTGGACTCTTCATGTTCCAATAGCTGCGTGTTACTGTGCTGTTATGTGTCAGGCATGTTGCTTACCATCAGGCACATGTCCTGATCGTCTCGTCACTCTTTATTTAAAAAAAATAATAAAAAAATAAAGTAGACCTATACACATGGCCATCGTTACCTATACACAACATTGCTCTAGTTAGGGTACCTATAGGCTATTTACAGCACTAGTTAGGAATAAAACAAACATCAAATTACACTATTTGGATTCCAGAGAAGTAATCTATTTCGTAATAAAACTTTCCAAATAGTACCAAAAAGTATTACGAAAGTTGCGGAAGCCGTGAAAACGCCATGTGTATTACAAGTACGCTCATTATACCACTTCCGAATTCTTGGTACGAAGTTCAATGCACAAATCAGCTTCGATGTCAATTGAATGGAACGGTGTGGAAATTTATAGACCTTTATGTATGGAATTGAAATACAAAAAGGTAATTTACATATTAAACTTTATTTTAGGTGCGATATTTATTAAAATCATATGGTCTAATAATCGCTATATTATTTCTCAGGCCATACCTAAATACGAGTACCTATAGCGCGAGTATCAACAGTCTGATGGGTACTTTAGGCCTGGGATGAGACTAAAATCATAACTCCAAACTTGCGTTCGTTTGTTTACCAATTGGTAATTGGTAAAGAACAAACAGTTGACTACTATACGCAATAAGCACCACCCATGTGAATTTATTTACAAAAATAAATGATAACTCTTCTTACAAAATCAAGAGCTTAAAATGTCCTGATACTGGGCAAAGTCTGCCTAACTCATTTCCAATGATATCTACCCTGTTATCCGTAAATCCGTTATAAAGCACCAGATATTGTTTTATTTTTATTGTTTGGCTTACGAGATACTGATGCACCGTTTATTATTTTTACAATATTTTTTTTTCAAATAAATATTCGACGTATAAATATAAATTTATGTTTGCCATTTGATTTGGACAAATTTTACCATGTTAATTTAAAAAATAATAAACGGTGCGTCAATCTCGTAAACCAAAAATCAACAAAAAAACAAATAATTATTTGACATTTAAAATATAAATTAGTGTTTGATTTGGTCAAATTTTTACATGTTAATTTATAAAATAATAAACGGTGCATCAGTATCTTGTAAACAAAAAATCAACAAATGGAATTTCATGATAAAATGTAACCACATGTTGTCACATTACACAGGCATGTTGTTTACCATCAGGCACATGTCCTGCTCGTCTCGTCACTCTTTATTTAAAAAAAACACAAAAGTTTACACATAACACATGGAAGTGTACATAGTAGGTACATACCTCCGTAATGTGGCACTCGTTGGGTACCTACGGTAATGGTGTATTTAAGGTATGGCTGGTCTAGTCTGGTTCGAATCCCATAAACACCACTGATTATTCGAAGTCATTTGCGGAATGCCACTAGTTAAGAAACGGTGTAGAAAAACATCGTAAGGAAACTAACATGTTCCTAGAATCTTCAAGTTCATGCATCGTCCAACAACATACGCTGGTCCAGCGTGATGGGTTATGACCTTGACTCTCACTTTTGAGAGAAGGACACGAGTCCCAGCAGTGGTGTTCCCACGGCATTAGTAGGCTCCTTATGCTTATGTATATGAAATACTTTCAGATATGTTTCTAGTATGGTTCATCTTTAAAACCCCCGACCAAAAGAGGAGTGTTATAAGTTTGACGTCGATATCTGTCTCTGTGTGTGTGTCTGCCTGTGGCACCGTAGAGCTCAAACAGATGGGCCGATTTCGATACGGTTTTTTTATTTGAAGGTTAATATCCGTGCGGATGTTCTTAGCTATGTTTGGTTAATATCAATTCAAGACGGCCGCCTCCACAAAATGGCGGACAAAATATTTTTTCACCTACCTCAATATGGGTATCAAATGAAATGGTTTGACTAGTAAAATACTATACACCATAAAATTTTCAAATATAAGATGGCCGCCGCCACAAAACGGCGAATTACATTATTTTTTTTCATTACTACTTCAATATGGGTATAAAACGAAAGGGCTTGACTACTAGAATACTTCGCACTATAACAGATTTCAAATACAAGATGGCCACTACCACAAAATGGCGAAACACATTTCTTTTTTCACAGCTCCCTTAATATGGTTGTCAAATAAAAGGGCTTGACTAGTAGAATGTTGTACAGATAACAAATCCGAGATAGTGTTCTTGTCAGGTATGCTCTAGGAATGGAATTGTCCACCAAAATATTTATTTTTATTTATTTGTTTAATGGGTGTAACTACCTATGGTTAGCAAAATTCGATTACCTTCTGTACCAAGGTTCTGCACTTAACCAAGCTCTGTAGCCATCTAGAGTTAAAAAAATACTACCATGTAAATTTTTCAGCTAAGTCACAGTCATACCCTTGGGACCCTTGGTTAAATAAATTTATTAAATAACTTAAAATTTAATAAATATTAAATAACTTAAAACATGTAAAGAAAAGGGTTTTTATTATGCTCATCACAACGCGTCTCTTTTAACTAAGTGAGAAAGTAACATCTCTTTCAATGTGACCCAATAGAAATGAAGCCGATAAAGGTTGTAGGAGTGATATAGGCACCACTATTCTAATATCTAATTAAATACATTGTAGAACTTATGTGAGCATCGGTAGTGGCCAATTGCATAAAAACTTGGTGCGGTCGCGTGCTTGCGTATTTTCCCGCCGTCACTCAGCCACGGACGCCTGTGCCGGTTACTTGTGTTCCAAATTTGATTATAAATGAGATCGATTTTTTTGAATGAAACTGTTGGTTTTTTAATCTGTGACTGTGTTACCAGTGCAAGTTTAGTTTTAATTAGCCGTGATGATGCGTTTTACGGTAAGTTTGTAACAATTGTCGATTATCACGGGTATTGTAACATTTACAACTAACGAAAATAATTATTACGTGACTAAAAGTATAAACTAAACTAAAATTAAACCTTAAATCAATACATTTTGGGAACAAATTTGATCTAACCGGTGACAACCATATTTGTCAGTTATTTTACCATCAATCACTAAAAAATATGGAAACATCAATGTATTCATCAATGTATTATATTTTCCTAGAGAAATTACAGGGCCAAGAGAAAAATCATTTTATATCCTTGGGTAAAGGACTTATACTCTTCGACCATGTTTGATCGCAGACTATACCTGTTATTGTCGTATTTTCGTGTCTGTTTCTCCATCCCACGGCTCCCTGGAAGAGATCGCTCGAAGCGATAAGAACGCAGTTGCTATTTTCTTTTTAGTTTTTAAGCATTTTGTTTTTTAAATGAAGTGCTGTGAAGAGTTACTCTAGTTGTCTTACCTATAAATATTAAAATAGATTACTGTTAAAAAAAACCTATCCATGTTATTATAGGTAATATTTTACATAACTGCATTATTTTCTATTTGATGAACTTAGGTACTGACGAATTTTAGTAACTATGGCTAATCATTAATAACATCTAAAATATTCTTAACCTCTGAACAGACAAATAACAGAACTTGACTCAAGATCAATTATATTTCTTTGAGATCGTTTAAGTCCCAAATTTCTGAACCGATTTGACTTTACTTTAAATTTTGTAAAATTTTTGGCTTACATAAGCCTTGAGTTAAAGTTCGGAAACGGTGTTTAATTGGACAACCACCATTTAAAATGATGTTCAGTAATTTCGTAAACCACCATTAAAATGTTGTTTAGTATGTTCGTAACATACTTTTATCATTAAAAAAGCCACATATCAATTATCATTTAGTTAGAAATTTACACAACAATGGTCCAAGTACGAAACTGTAATAACAAAGTATTCGTTGCGTTATACAAGCAAACACGTCGGGAGTAATTTCGAAGTCACATCTCTAAAAACTAATTTTAATAAGTTGTACCTACTGGCTTAGTGGCTAGAATATATGTTTTACATTCTTGCGGTCGTAGCTTTGAATCCCACAATGGAAAAATACTCAGAGCTGAAGACCTCTGAGTATTTTTCTGTGCAGATGTACAAGTTTATCATCACCACTGCCTTTGACGGCGATGGAAAACACCGTGAGGAAACCGACAAATCCTAAGAAGCTTTCGAGGTCATGTGTCAACCGCCAACTGGCACTGAGCTCGCGTTGTGGGTTATTTTCTTGACTCTATGAGAGAGAAGGTTCTGAATCCCAAGAATAGGAACATTTAGTGATCTGCTTATGCTAAACTGATTGAAAATTTCAAGTCATGGAATGAACACGTGGTAATCAACAGCCTTGACGATGCCGTTAGGTACGCGTCTGACCTCCCCAAAAAGGACACGTCAGCGCCTGTCTAGTCCCCGTCATCAAACGACAATCCACGGATGAAAAAGAGTTTTTGATTCAACACGAACACGATTCAAGAAACCCGATGTATTGTATGATTGAAACCAGTCCAAAAATGAAATGGTCAAGTACCTTTTACTCTTACGTAAAATTATCGAAATTACATCACGAGTGTAGAAATTTGTAATTTCTACAAGACACTCGTGATTTTTTGTGAGTTTTACTGAATACTAGAACCGTTCTGCGGGTTTGTCCGCGTGGTTTCCGTTCCCATGTATCTACTACAGACCATAAACTATCTATATATGTCCCAAATTTCAACCTGGTCCGTTCAGCCGTTGCAACACGACTGAGCAACAGACATGCAAACTACAAACCTTTTGCGTTTGTAAAATTACTCGTAGTTAGATAATTATCCTACTTATAATACTTTAGTTAACTAAAGTGTACGGACATGCGGACCTACCACCGATTAATGGAATAAATAATAAATGAACCTAGGAGTCCGTGGAGGTACGATTTTTAACAAGAACAAAATTAAAAATTTTGACTAACCCCCGACTACCTCAGATTTGTTATCTGTACAACATTCTACTAGTCAAGCCCTTTCATTTGATACCCATATTGAGGTAGTTGTAAAAAAAGAAATGTATTTCGCCATTTTGTAGTAGCGGCCATCTTGGATTTGAGGTTTGTCATAGTGCAAAGTATTCTACTAGTTAAGTCCTTTCGTTTGATACCCAGTTTGAGCTAGTAGTGAAAAAATTATGTAATTCGCAATTTTGTGGTGGCGGCCATCTTGGATTTGAAATTTGTTATAATATTTAGTATTCTACTAGTCAAGCCCTTTCATTTGATACCCATATTGAGGTAGGTTGTGAAGAAATATTTTGTTCGCCATTTTGTGGAGGCGGCCATCTTGAATCGATATTAACCAAACATAGCGAAGAACATCTGCACGGATATTAACCTTTAAATAAAAAAAACCGCATCGAAATCGGCCCATCCGTTTGAGCTCTACGGTGCCACAGACAGACACACGCACAGACAGACAGACAGACATCAACGTCAAACTTATAACACCCCTTTATTTGGTCGGGGGGTTAATAAAAACCAAAGTCAAAGTCACTTACATTACTTTATTCATAAATGTACAATTTACGCGTCAATTAATAAAAAAAAAACAAAAGAAAGAGCATACAAATTGTATAACATTTTCAAAGCTCGGTATGACTACTTCACTGCACTACAATAATTATTGTACAGAAAACTGTCAAACATTATACGAGTATAATATGTCTTTAATACAATTGTACTGACCTATTTTAAACGATCACGGTTACGTTAAAGACTGGAATAGGACATACACTTTTAATTACGGGGAAATTAGCGGAACATGTTTTCCGCGAGCCACCGCTATTACTTATACATACATAGGTATGATACATAGAAACACCTAGATGTAAGTAGATTCAATATTTAAATTAACTACACAAATAATGTACCATAAAAAAATATTTTGTAAATATTTCCCTCAGGTGGGAATCGAACCCGCGACCTGTGACTCAGAGAGTCAACTTACTACGAAATGAGCCACAAGGCCAAAAAAATGATGATAATTATGTAGTTATTATAGAGTAGTATGTTTTAATAAGTTAAGTCACAAAAAGAAAATCATTGAAAACGGGTGCTTAAAACACTTTTTGTCCATAAAACCCTTTTAGTAAAACACCAACAGACGCCACAGATCTTACCCACAAAAGGGCATAAGTATATTTCGATAAGCTTTACATGCAAGTCCCTAAGGTTCACTTTCCTCGGTACACGTAAACAAGACATTAAAATAAGTAGGGCGATCATTGAAATCTCTCGCGCCTTGACCGAGATCCAAACTGTCGGATTCCGAGCATTGTCGTGTACTCTTCGCGTACAGTACCACTATAGTATGAAGAAAAACTACTGTTGTGATGGCGCCACAATCGTAAAGTGTTGCTTCTTTCTCTCTGATTGCTTGTAGCTCGAAAAAGCGACATCGTTTCATGGTTGACGTTCCAAATACTCAAACGGAGGACTTGACTCTACTTTTGTGATAAGAACGTCTAGACCTCTAGGTTGTAGAAAGCGTTGCCGGAGTGGGTTTTCCCCGATGATTAAAATCTTGGTGTCGTCAAATAACATAATAGGATAACGGAACGACCAGCTCATGTAAGTAGCTAATGGTGAGCATCGCACCAGTACATAGCCGCATCACAGTGTCGAACAGCTATTGGAACATGACGAGCCCAAATCTAAACTGCACTGTAGATGTGAGATGATTTATCTCGGTTCAATTATTGTTCATACATCATGAAACCAGACCATTAATTAAATTTGAACGAGTATAATTAAATGGCGAAGAGAGTCCTCGTATGTCCCATGCTTTCGGATGTACTTTCCACCAGTTACCTACAATTATTATTAAAAACCAATGAAAGTACATATACATATTTATGCATTAGTACTCTGTATAATATAATGAGTATATCATATGCTCACACACGCATACACATACATATATTTACAAATTGACCATGGGAGGAGACATTGACTTCCAAAATATAGTTACGACTAGTTCGGTTTTTATCGTGTAAAAATAAATATTTTGTATTTGTATAAACTTTAAACTACATCGAAATATCGGAAACTCACTCTACTATACAACCCCGATATATATTCGGTAAATAAAAAATAGTGTAACGAACTTAATACTACATTATGTCATTCAACCTAAAATATACGGAAATAAAAACCTCGTTATTTAATCTTCTGGTATTATGAAAGTAGGCATATTGCTCAAAATAAGAAATTCAAATCGAATAGGCCTACCACAATATTACAAAATTGCATAACGAACATAACCTTGCTCCAATAACCATCTTCAAAATACCAAATCACCATATCAAAATGTATAAAATGTCTGATTAGCATAAATTTGTCAATGTGTATAAAGTTTTAAAATTGGTTCTTTTCCCAAAAAGTTAATAGCCTTCGCCCACTTTCCTTTAAAATTAATCGATTGCAAAATGTTATAATCATGTGTTTTGATCATCTTCATCGACTCCAAAACTTTATTACCTACATTTCGAAAATGCAGGTGAACTGGAAAGGTCAATGTATTGAATTATTTGTTCCTCATTCTCATAGTGACACAGTCGACCATTGGAGTCTTGCAGCAAATATTATATTTTTTGACATGGAAACTTTAAATCTGTAAGACATGATGCAAGCGAGTGGACATAGAAAACATAACATATACACATAAATACAGTTTGCAAATACACCCTCTTCAAATCAGAAGAATCAGCCGTTTGACGTAAACATCCTTTCGTCTCGACTACACCATACACATAAGTGTAACCATACTCTGAAGCTCGTTCCTTTCGCTCTGTACTTTACTGAGGTAGACAGAAAGAGTGCATCATGTGAAGTTTTTTTATTTAGATAAAGAGTGACGAGACGAGCAGGATATGTGCCTGATGGTAAGCAACATTCCTGCCACATAACAACACAGTAAAATGCAGCTATTGGAACATGAAAAGACCAAATCATTACCTAGCACTGCACTGTGCTCGCCATCCAGAGGTCTAAGATGTTATAACTCTAAGCCTTGTTATTTCTCTGGAAACAAACCCTTCAAACCGGTACACACTAATGTTGGCCCATTACTGCTTGGCGGTAGAATAACTGGCAAAGGTGTGGTACTTCCCCAGGCAGACCAAGAGCTACCACTACAAAAAGTTATTTTTATTGTTAAGCCAATCCATACATCTTGACGTCTTATAAATAAAAGGAAAATGTACCACTTCTTTATTCTATCTTGTTTACATTACATTTTCATGTTTAAATTATGCTAACAGCACACTACGGTTTTACCCGCATCATTAACCTTTCTCGTAATTTTCCGACAATATAAAGTAGCACATTTACTATTCCAGACTTTAATCAAACCTTGTTCCTAATTTCAACGCGATCCGTTCAGCCGTGAATGAGCAACAAACAGCCAACCTTTCACATAGGTATATAATATTAATACATTTGCTCCCCTACACATGCTTGAATTCAGTAAAATTTCAAACGCATGCTATACACGTATAGCATGCGTTTGAAAGATGGTGGTCAAGTGCGAACCTATTATATTTAAAAAAAAAAAAAAAAAAAGCAAAGGCATGCTTAGCAAATATAGCAAAATTGCTTCACCAAATATAATGCCGGTATGCTAAGCAACGCCAACCGTTCCACTGAAGATAATAAGTCCGCATAATCAGAACTAGGAATTGGTCGAGTTGCAAATATCTCAGACAGGTGCAGTAACGTGCCAACTCAGGTATGTTAATGTCTTGCGGGAGAAATATACCTTAGAAGTTAATCAATCCTATAAAATTGATTTCCACAATTAAATAGCATATCTTAATGTTACTGAAAGTATGTGATACCTTAATAGGGTTATGGAGATTTACTAGACTAAAAGTACATATCATTTATTTAGTGACTGTGATTTCTTTTGTCGTGCCTTTTCAGAGTCAAAGTCAAAGTTCTTTATTGATAAATGTACAATTGACACGTCAACGTCACGTTGAGTACGTCTGGAGAAGTGCCACACCTTTGCCAGTCATTCTACTGCCAAACAGCAATGTATAAACACTGATGTGTTCCAGTTTGAAGAGCAATACTTCCAGAGAAATAACAGGGCATCTTATATATCAGGGTTACGAGCTCAGTGCAGTGATATGTAATGATTATTTTGAGTCTACATGGTAGAATAGGCATATCATTATAACAAGCGGATATCCGATTACACATTTTGGTTTGAATAACATGTTCCATGTACTTTTAAATACATTCATTGATATGCCGATCACTCGTGGGAATACGCTCGAACTACGCGAATTCGCTAAAATTACGTAACGCAAAACTCATCAAATTACAAGCTAGTGAAAACTAACATTAGCATTAACCGCCTACAAACACAAATAACGTTACTTAACTGGACTACTTACTATCAACAACCTGCCCACATCGATAGACCTAGTTATGATAGATATAAAAGTTATTATTGGACGTCAGGCAGTTACACGGTTACGAGTTAAATTGGCGGAAACTATAGTAAACGTAAAAACGCGGCCAGTGCAAGTGTTAATAGACTGGAGAACTGTTACTGCTACTGGGTACGCTGACAAGCTGAGGCCAACGGATTAATTCATATATTTTGCTTGAAACATTACCGCCGAATTTCAAACATGTGGTCAAGGCTTGCGTACGCAAGTTAAAATTAGTCAAACTTTGAATTAAGTAACAAAATCTCAAAATCAAACTAAAATTATCATCAATGTGACGCTTAGATGTTTGTTACTCAGTCGGGTTGAAACGAATCGGGTTGAAATTAGGAACATAGTTGCATTATTTATACTCGTAGTTTGGAGTACCATAAGGCACATGTACTTTTTATTGCGCGAAAAGTACAGAAACGGGAACTAATAGTTGGGCATAAATCAAATTTTGTAATAGCCACAACGGTATATCCGTTGACTGAAGATGGGAGACAATAATATGGTCCATACAATATATATCTGAATAATGCCCAACACAATGTAGTCCCAAACTAAAATGAAGAAATAAAGAATGCAATTTCAAGGTCCGGGCAATAAAAACAATATGGTTAATGAGATCCATTTTATGCCTCGATAGATATGGCTGGTAAGCTGATTCAAATTTAGTCATCAAATTAAAAACTATAATCAACAAAATCCTCATAATTAAATCGAATCATCATCTTTAAACATAGAGTAAATAGGTGTCTTCTAGGCATGCGTTTCTATACACTATGTAACTTGGTAATACGAGGGCAAACGTTAACCCATATAAAAAAATATCTTTCAGTGACAATGGAAAAATAAGATCTTACCTTTTTGTACTTCACTCAACAATGAAAGACCTGAAACCTTATTTTTTTGTACTTATAACAAATTCCTCTTTTCTTTCCAGATACCAATCATACTATCCCTAGCGGCCGCCACAAATGCCTACTATCCTCTATTACCAGTGCCTGGGTTCTACACGGCAGCGTCCGATGCACAAATCCGCTTCGCCTTAGAGAACAAATACGACGACACTGGCCCCGGGGCCAAAGAACCGGAATACGCTTACAGAACCTACGCGACCTTGGACGAAGCCATTCTAGGCTATCTAGATGATCCTGATACGAAACTACCCGAGCATGAAAAAGAACGCGCTGTATCCACGATAAGCAAGAACCCTAGTTATTTAGACTACAAACCTTTCAAGCCAGACCAAGAATTCAAAAGACACTACCCGAAGACGGTAGAAGAATATACCGGATACAACCAAGAAAAGCAACAGGGTTCGGAGCTCTCGAAGCCAAGACCCGCGGAAGTGTACAAGGGGTACCGATTGCCTCAGTCTCAATTGGTATTGACGAAGATAGAGCTAACTCTCCTAAGAAGTACCGTTTCCCGTCGCGACCGATTCCTAATAATGGGCTATTTAAGCAGTTGGAAGCGAATGGTGAGACCTCGGAGCCTTACCGGCTCACTGTGAAGAAGCCAGTGAGGCAGCCGTCAGCCTCCAACAACAACGACTCTGATCTGCTAGATGCTCAGCAGCAGTACAACACTCATCCCAAGTACACCTACTCGTATGGAGTTCATGTAAGTATATTTTTACCTAATACTAGTCATTGTACAGAACTAAGCCTTGATCGAAATGTTTTTTGATGAAAAACCATTTCCCGCGAAGACAAATTGAGGACACAATTCATCGTAAATTTTTAATGTAGTACATTTTTTTTTTACAAAATTATGTTTTTTTTTTCAAACAGTACTATTAGGTACTTATGTCAATTAATTTTCAGGTTATCTAAATTGTATCAAAATCGATCAATTTTACAAAAAAATAAACTTACACACATTCATGAAATTTTTGCTTACTTTTGAAACCTTGCTCGTCTCATTGAAGTAATACATTTAGTTGATATGCTCATATAGTTGAAAGCGTGGGTTTTTTTAATTGAAGTGATATAGTAGTTTGTTAGTTATATTTCATTTCATAGATATAGTTTGGTTTTTAAGAGAAAAAATATTCTTTCTTTAAATATGCTTTCATTCAATTACCTCACGAAATTGCATTGAATGTTTGCACATTATTGCTTGGCGGTATAAAATCGGGCAAAAATGGGATACTTTCTTAGATAAATAAAAGTCCAAATACTATAAAATACGACTGCGTTGATAACATTTAAATAAGCGCTGGTGTAAATACACTTCATGCTGATTAGTTATATATAGCACGGTCTCTACGCAACAAAGCATTCGCCAGAAAGTAAAAACGTCCGAACCTCCGAACGTCGCGTCGTTCACCTGTATAAGGTATCACAAAATTCCGTACAACAGCGTACTTTATTATTATTCTGAGCGTTACAAACGAAGTTATGCAAAACTCGGAAGCTGTTCGGAGCTGAGACATTGAGCTCGTGGGGGCTGAGAGGTCATATCATTTTCAAAAACCTTTCCGAGCGCTAGGTCGAAGAGACGCGTGATCACAATATTTGTACAACGTACAGCCTTTATTACCATTTAGCGTGACAATGTTGCCAGCATGATGAACAAAGAGCCGTGTAGTAGAGGGACGATCTAATTCGTTATTTTGGTCCCTATTATGAAAAATCTACATTATTTCCGGATTCACGTTAGAAAGACTCGAACGAGAAGATTCGTTCTATTTTCATAATATGAATACCCACCCAGGTTGTGGAATATGTCGCTTAACATCAAGCGAGATGGGTTCGCAAGCGCAAATCTATTATTGTAAAAAAATATCACTATTGGTATGGATTATTCAGACATGCTTAGTGTTAGAATAGTTCAGTACTAACAGCTTAGTCTGAATCCTGTAGAAAAATCTTCTAACAGGTTAATTTAGTAACCGCTTTTGTGAGAGATTTTATGAACTGGATTATTTAAACGCGTTTTCCTGTACTGCATGAATCTGGATGAAATTTAGTACACCAGATAGATTTTAGTCTGAATTACCACAGGCTAACTTTTATCGCACAAAAAGTATAGACACGGGAAAATCACATAAACTACGAAGCGTAGCTGTGACAGATTTGGTACCTGATTACCTAATATTTTAATTGTTCCGTTTATTTCATGGTGTCTCAGAGCAAGCTTGGAATGTATTCCAACGACCTAGCTACATTAAGGTCATCAAGTTAACAGTTTGATACATATTAATCACAGTCATAGATTGATTGTAGGTTTCCAACGCCTTAATGATAAACCAACTCCGCCAGTTCGCTAACAATAGGGTATTTAAAACTGCATTTAGGTCAAAACTAAAGCAAAATTGCAATAGCCAATATCATGCCAATACTTACTTAACAATGCAATAACTATTAATTCTATATTTATATGTATTTTGTAAAATATGGTTTAATGGCATCTGACAAGTCTAATCTAAAACAATCAGCTTAGAAGTATTTTATTAAAAACAATGTAAGTTACACATCCACATTTACAATTAAAAGTTTTTTTACAATTTTTACACATTTACAATTAAAATAATTAATTTAAAACTTTATAATTATCTATGTTAGGATTTTTGTGGCTCAATCATGTGAACAACATGTTGGATCTGGTTGAATCTAGAACACAGATAAATTATAGTCTGAGATAGCTACTTTACTCGTACATCCCAAAATATACTTGCCCGAAGTATAAATGCTGAGTTAAAAAATGTATTTGTCATTTCATTAACGCGCGTCCACGAGATCACTCTCTCCATTCAAGAAAGCCGGTTGTTACCACAGCCGACCTTGCTAGTACTACACTAGGCTCGGTACTACTTACGTTGTTAAGCTGTAATGAGGTTACGTTTTGAGACTACGTGAAGCGTGGACGCCAGTTAAGGAATGTGACGAAATGGGCTAATGTGTTGAAGAACTTACAGTCGTACCACAGATAGACGTAAGCAATTATCGCTGTACTGGCTGTGCCTCGCGTTTTTACCTGCGTAGTTTGCATTCTCGTTATTTTTCTTGAAGAAAAGAATTTTAAATGCTACTTCAGACTATAATATAATAGATTCCAAATATCAACCCAATTTGTTCATGCGTCCCGACGTGATTGCTTTGATTTGATTAGATTTTGTATTTTTTTGAAGTGAAAACTTATTTGGGCGTCACGCTTGGGAATGATAAGAAATCTTCTGCTAAGCTCGGGACCATGGCCATTGGCCATATAGAAATGCTTCAGCATTTCCCATTAGCCATCTAGAAATACAACAGCATTTCCCATTATCTAGAAATGTCAGCATTTCTTTCAGTTTCCAAAGTAAGCTAATACGAGTAAATTCTGAGATATACATTTTCACTGCTATCGGCAATTTTGATGTAGGAAATAGATGCTTAGTAATGAAAAGTATTCCAAAGTTAGACTAATCTAATTTTTTTTTTTGCAAAAGTGGAGTCTAGAGCTTTTTATTCAAGTCTTTGAAACATCAATCTAATGATATGATACGATGTCGCTTCACAAAGCAACAAGCAGTTTGATAGAGAAATGGATAAGGTGTTATTATATCATCCAGATGAACCATCATTCGAAACTTGCAACTAAACAGAGATGCTCAAGACTTTGATGTCTTTACGAACGACGCGACGCGACGGTCGTTGCCTATGAGCCTTTGGCACGTCTCTCTATCCCAAGCCTGCACCTTTTTCAGATATTATCCTTTGGATGAGCATATGTAGTTATATTATATGCACATGATATTCAGTTGCGGGAATGAAATTGTGGATTATAGCTTGTATATAGAGCTATAGTGGTCTTGCTAAGTAATCCAAAAGCTAAACCATTTTTATTTTTGTCTAATTAGGCACTATGTCTTCCCACTGCTGGGGCTCGGGATTTTTTTGGTCACAAATAGAGAGTCAAGGCCTATAATACACCAGGTCAGCCAAGTGGGCGCTAACAAAAAATTACAAATAAAATTATTGTTTCAACATTTTTACACAATATATCTAACAAACTCATATATCAAGGTACCATTCTTAAACCTTGTCGGTTTCCTCACGGTGTTTTTCTTCACCATTACGATATACTATTGAATACTAAAGTTCAATTCAAAACCAATATTTAATGTTCGTTCTGACTGGCCGATTATTCATTTGTATTTGATATCGACAATTACTTGCAATTTAGTGTTATCGTGCATAGACGGGCTCAGTGAACCGCGACCACTTTCTACCGAGACAGCGCAATGCAGGGAGACCTTGGGCAAACGTGCTTCCCGGATGCATTCATGTACTTATATAGTATATTTTTTTAAACTATCCATGTTTTAAATTATAACTCACGTGTGCTGTAATAGCTAGGCAGTCCAGTGATCGGTGTAATCACGAGTAATTAGCACTGTACCAAGCGAGTAGCGGTCACTATTATTTAAGCTTTGAAGTATTTATTGACTAATAGGTGAAACCACAAAAAAATAATTAGCCCGTCACCCCGTCAATCATTATAAAATAAAATTAAGGGCGTGTGGGCCGTAATTTTGAATTTTAAAACAACTTTAAGACCTTTAAAATAGTGTATTAAACTCTGAAAAAAAATATGTATTAGTTAAGGATCTAATCTAGTGAAATTGCAGTCAATAACACGATTTAATGAATTTTACTTGATAGAAAAAAATCCCAAAGTTACCCCTTTTCAAAGTTATTTCAAGTTTATGACTAAACTAATGAATTTTTTACTAAATTTTGTACTCAACGAAAGCCACTAAAAGATATAGATGCATTCGCAGAGTTTGCCTTGATAAAAAGTATCAGTTATTCACTATGTTTTAATATCTACCATATATATAGCGCGCCGTTCGGCAGGCCTGATCAGTCGCGTTTCGGCGCTCACGGACGACGGGCCTGTGCTTGATTTTGCAATTTTGACAACCAATAAATTTTAAATATTACGATCATAGTGCCACAGTATAACAATATCCGTAGGTATTACTAGTGAAGCACGCTATGATCTTGATTTTTGATACCGTTTTCATTGGAATTGCAAATACACGCTGATACTAATTAATACGCTGTTTACTTTATGTTGTAGACCAAAAGGGGAGTCTCAAAAAACTGACGTCGATAACACAACAGTAAAAAATTCAATGCGGATGCAATGGAAAATAGATAAGTATCGGTAAAATATTCGTCCGTCAAATCAGAGATCGGGATAAGGAAATAATGAGAGGGGAGAAATCCCCTGCGTAAATCCCCTATGTATCATTTATGATACCTAACTTGCATTTATATGCTATTTAGGTAAATTCTTTGGTAGTAAGGTACTTAGTACTTGGAAGAAAAGTTCTCACATACAGATTTTACCACTTTGGAAGAGACTTTCGCGCAAACTATTCAGTTTAGAAAAAAAATGTTAGGAACTTCAATACAATTTTGAACGCCTTTCCATAGATACACGTACGGTTTTGTTAGAATTTTTATTTTTTATTTCTTTTCCAAGTTGGTGACACCACCAAAATTTATTGTTTTTTTCTTTTTTTTTGTATGAAAATGTTAATATTGTTCATAGAAATTTAGACCAAATTTGATAAGAAGCCTTTTAGACAGTAAAATTACTCGTGGAATTTAACTCTGCACTAAGTTTCCGATTCGTATTTTTTATATAAGGTTTAGTGTTATTTCCTGAGCATAAAATCACAAAATAATAACAAATCTATACCAAATAAAAAGCTAAACCATTTTTATTTTTGTCTAATTAGGCACTATGTCTTCCCACTGCTGGGGCTCGGGATTTTTTTGGTCACAAATAGAGAGTCAAGGCCTATAATACACCAGGTCAGCCAAGTGGGCGCTAACAAAAAATTACAAATAAAATTATTGTTTCAACATTTTTACACAATATATCTAACAAACTCATATATCAAGGTACCATTCTTAAACCTTGTCGGTTTCCTCACGGTGTTTTTCTTCGCCATTACGATATACTATTGAATACTAAAGTTCAATTCAAAACCAATATTTAATGTTCGTTCTGACTGGCCGATTATTCATTTGTATTTGATATCGACAATTACTTGCAATTTAGTGTTATCGTGCATAGACGGGCTCAGTGAACCGCGACCACTTTCTACCGAGACAGCGCAATGCAGGGAGACCTTGGGCAAACGTGCTTCCCGGATGCATTCATGTACTTATATAGTATATTTTTTTTAACTATCCATGTTTTAAATTATAACTCACGTGTGCTGTAATAGCTAGGCAGTCCAGTGATCGGTGTAATCACGAGTAATTAGCACTGTACCAAGCGAGTAGCGGTCACTATTATTTAAGCTTTGAAGTATTTATTGACTAATAGGTGAAACCACAAAAAAATAATTAGCCCGTCACCCCGTCAATCATTATAAAAATAAAATTAAGGGCGTGTGGGCCGTAATTTTGAATTTTTAAAACAACTTTAAGACCTTTAAAATAGTGTATTAAACTCTGAAAAAAAAATATGTATTAGTTAAGGATCTAATCTAGTGAAATTCGCAGTCAATAACACGATTTAATGAATTTTACTTGATAGAAAAAAATCCCAAAGTTACCCCTTTTCAAAAAGTTATTTCAAGTTTATGACTAAACTAATGAATTTTTTTACTAAATTTTTGTACTCAACGAAAGCCACTAAAAAAGATATAGATGCATTCGCAGAGTTTGCCTTGATAAAAAGTATCAGTTATTCACTATGTTTTAATATCTACCATATATATAGCGCGCCGTTCGGCAGGCCTGATCAGTCGCGTTTCGGCGCTCACGGACGACGGGCCTGTGCTTGATTTTGCAATTTTGACAACCAATAAATTTTAAATATTACGATCATAGTGCCACAGTATAACAATATCCGTAGGTATTACTAGTGAAGCACGCTATGATCTTGATTTTTGATACCGTTTTCATTGGAATTGCAAATACACGCTGATACTAATTAATACGCTGTTTACTTTATGTTGTAGACCAAAAGGGGAGTCTCAAAAAACTGACGTCGATAACACAACAGTAAAAAATTCAATGCGGATGCAATGGAAAATAGATAAGTATCGGTAAAATATTCGTCCGTCAAATCAGAGATCGGGATAAGGAAATAATGAGAGGGAGAAATCCCTGCGTAAATCCCTATGTATCATTTATGATACCTAACTTGCATTTATATATATATATTTAGGTAAATTCTTTGGTAGTAAGGTACTTAGTACTTGGAAGAAAAGTTCTCACATACAGATTTTACCACTTTGGAAGAGACTTTCGCGCAAACTATTCAGTTTAGAAAAAAAATGTTAGGAACTTCAATACAATTTTGAACGCCTTTCCATAGATACACGTACGGTTTTGTTAGAATTTTTATTTTTTATTTCTTTTCCAAGTTGGTGACACCACCAAAATTTATTGTTTTTTTCTTTTTTTTTGTATGAAAATGTTAATATTGTTCATAGAAATTTAGACCAAATTTGATAAGAAGCCTTTTAGACAGTAAAATTACTCGTGGAATTTAACTCTGCACTAAGTTTCCGATTCGTATTTTTTATATAAGGTTTAGTGTTATTTCCTGAGCATAAAATCACAAAATAATAACAAATCCAGGTGGAGCTTCAACCACCAGCCCGAAAAAACGTTTTTGGCCGATATTCTGAAAAAATTATAAGCCTATTATTATTGTAGAAAATAAAATTTCCCATCTTTTGTTGCCAGTAAGCTTTCTTTCGAACTTACCGATTACGATTTATTATGTCAAATTTGATGATAACAATGTAAAAATAATAAGATGTGAAATCTGTTCCCAGTAGCATAAACATGTCCCATTTTACCGGAATGGAAGAAGGGTTATGTTTTTCGCGCGTATCTTTATGTTTGTAAAACTTTTATTTCTGGCTTTATTTCTTAAACTTTTATTTTTTTCAAACGGCTGGATGGATTTTGGTAACTAAGATATTCTAAGACTAGTCTGACTCGCTAAAGTGTCCTTAGATAGTAGGTAATATTTTTTTACGTGTAGATTTTTTTGTAGTCGGGGTTTTTAAATTAAAGTTATTCTATCATATTGCTCGTTGCTCGAATAAACAGCACCGTTCATCATCATGATTGAAGAGTTGAACGAAGAGTTTGGTCTCCACTTTTGTAATAAGAACAACTAAGCTGTGAAACACATTGCCAGAGTGGGTTTTTGTCGAAGGTTCGAACCTTGGGGTTACGAGGTACACTGTGCTTGTTTCTATTAGAGAAACAAGTTCCATCGTAGACCACATCATTTTCATCCACTATTATCGGCATCATCGCAATCGTATCATTAAATGGATTATAAATCGTAAACGGTAAGTTTTACAAAAAAAGTGTACTAGCAACAAAAGATTTAAAATTTTATTTTCTACAATTATTGTTAAAATATATAGTTTCCAAAATATCGGCTAAAACAGTTTTTTTCAATTGGCGTTTGAAGCTCTACCTGGATCTGAGAGCATTTTGTAATTTTATGCTCAGTAAGTGATCTTTACCTCATAGAAAAAAATTGGATTAGAAATTTAGTGCAAAGTTGACCAAAAAACCTTCTATTTTTACTGGCCTTTCATTACGTTTCAGCACATTTTTTGAAAATTTTTGACGAACTTGTGAATTGTTAGGAAACATTTTAAAAAGATGGATGAAATTGGAAAAGCCGTTCTCAACTTATAGTGTGACGAAAAAGAAAAGGTTGAGTTTTGTATATCTACGAGTAAAGATAAATTTAATGTTTCTTCGTTTATATATCAAAAAACTCTTATCACTTCACAATTCACAAAATTGTTATCACTAGTATAAACAAATCTTGAACAAAAAATGAGTTTAAATTACATAGTCCAATATTTTAATGTTATTTCTGCACTGTGGCACCGATTCCGCGGTCGGTGACGGTCGCGAGAACAAGACAGCGTTAAATGCCTAATTTGACAGAACTACCTGGCCTTAAACGTGTTTTTCTTCTGCGCCACGAACAAAAAATTACGAAAAGACAGTGACGTCACTTTATGGTACGTGGCTTAAGCGGCGTTACAACCCCCGATCCAAAATTTTAATGATCTATATCTTTGTCCCATATTTTTCCAAAATCTAGCTTATGGACTAGTAACATTTTTTTTTTAAGTCATTTATTTATTTCCATAAGAATAGCAGCACATAGGTAAACAAAAGTATATATTTCAATAGTGTCACATCTGGCTCTGCAGTTTATATGATGGGTCCCAAACTAGGCTACGCCTGTATTTTGGGCACCCCGTGGGTAGAATTTCTAACAATTGATTTTGCGCTTAGGCGGATTACACAGGAAGTTTCAATGACTTCAGAGAGATACTTCAGATAATCATAATTCTTTTTTTTTTGACCCAGACGTTTTCCTATTTTCTAATTTATCATGACTTGCTGTACATGACATGAAACATTTTAAGTCTTGTATGTACTCTAATAACGTACCCTAAAAACTACCCTAGACTCACGCCTGTTTTGCAGAATCTAGTTTATTCCACCTCTGTAACATAACAATGCAAAATATATATATATAAACGAGTATTTCAGTGTATCTGACATACATTCACAATTTGTGGTCATTCATAAAGTTGCATCATTCGATTGTCCGCCGCGTGGCTTCATGGCTGCTATGGTAATAAAGCCTTTGATGAGTAAAGTGACCAGAGGAATGCCTAATGTGCAGTGAAAGTGGCTTGATCAAACAAATGTTGTCCACCACGCAAATGTTCCCACATTATGTGGGAACATTTGCGTGGTTTGAATTAAACACACCAAAACAATGCATAACTTGTCATATAACTTGGAGCTGAATTTTAAGAGCTGTGTATTATTTACTTTGTATTTGATATCAAATGAAAGGGCTTTACTAGTAAAATACTGTACTATAAGTGCACTATGACAAATTTCAGTATACAAGATCACACACACACGCACACAGATCACAAGTCACGCCACAAAATCTCGAGTTTCTTAAGATTTTTAACTGAATTAGCCTGTGTTCCACACTTAGGCACAGGTGGTCTAATCGGAAGAACGGCAACTGCCGATCTGTATGCCACTGGTTCAAATCCCACGCGCACAACTGTCTTTTCGAAGTAATTTGCGGAATGCCGAAAACTTAAAACGGTGAAGGAAAATATCGTAAAGAAACCGACATGTACCTAGAATATTTCGAGGTCATGTGTCATTCACCAACCCGCACTGGGCCAGCGAGGTGGATGACAGCTCGCTCCTTACGTTAGAAGTAGGGTTCCCAACCCTCCCGGATTGCCCGGGAAACTCCGGTAATAATGGTTAACCTCCCGACCTCCCGGAGTGCAACTTTTTCTCCGTTTTTTTTTAGTAGGTATTGCATCCGTCGCTCGCTCGTCACTATTCACTCTTCAGTCGTAGTCCAGTCGGGGTAGACATTTAAATAGATAAATCCGGGGAGCGTTTTTATTTTTTCTGAAATAACTCGTTAATTTTCAACTTTAGAGCAAAAATTGTCGTATCCAAAGTTGTTGGAAATTTAATTTCTCCACTCCAGGACTCTCCTCCCCCCCTCCCCCAATAATCTCACTGGGACATTTCGACAGTTGGCAACCCTTGTTAGAAGGGAAGGGAAGTCCCAGCTTTGGGAACATTTAGTGCTTATGTGTTACACACTTACAACTTCCGGCTCTTTTAAGGCTCTCGCCTTCGTCTCAGGCCTTAATGGCGCCTCAGTGGTAATCACCAACTTTACACACTACTATTGCAACACACTTGCTCATAAAGTGGCTCTTATTTCACCGCAATCAGTCATGTAATGATACCTATAATCAAACTGTGACTTTGTCATTACTATTATTCACTAGAGATATTCCATTTGTACGTGTTTAAAAATAAAAGTTTCACTCAAATATTAACTTTTATTTTCATTGTTTAAAGAAAACTTTAAATTCCACTTTTTGTACATGAAAGACTATCCGCAGATATACAAAAAAAAAAATAACCAAATTTTTTGAATCTGTGGTCGCCATAGTTCATCATCATCATCATCATCAGCCACAAGACGTCCACTGCTGAACATAGGCCTCCCCCGTAGATTTCCATAACGAACGGTCCTGCGCAACCTGCAACCAGCGGTTTCCAGCGACCTTTGTGAGGTCATCTGTCCATCTAGTGGGAGGCCGTCCAACACTGCGTCTCCCGGTTCGTGGTCGCCACTCAAGAACCTTTTTTCCCCATCGGTTGTCAGTTCTGCGAGCGATGTGGCCTGCCCATTGCCACTTCAGCTTGCTTACTCTTTGAGCTATGTCGGCCACTTTCGTTCTTTTGCGAATATCCTCATTACGGATTCTGTCATAGTCATAGCGCCATAGTTACGCGCGCAATTTTTTGCAACAGGTTATTTTTTCCCGCCATAACGAATCATTTTTGACATATCGTTTTCACTGTTGATTTTTTTTTATATTATTTTATTCACAAGTGTGTTCGAAGTTCGAAAAACGTCGTATGATACACGTGCGTATTGATGATTACCGTCCTCGGCTATCTTAAGACCCTCGCCATCACCAACTTTTCCCACTTGTGCCGTAATCTACTATAACTTTCGTAGGTAGTCGATACTTGTAAACACATTATAAAGATTCATAAATCGTATTCACCGATAAAAGCTACAAAAACGAAGACAGATGGACATTGCGTATCATACCTACGATTAATTTATGAGCCTTTAAAACGCAACGTTGTATCAACCGTAATGATGTTAGTGCGAGTACGCAACAAGATTATAACATCGTGATAAATCACCTCTCATGCAACACCTAGGCGTATTTTGCGTGAGTGTCAAACAAAATTATTAATAAAGATTTGTAAAATTAAAAAATATTGTAATTTATGCGACATAGAGAGAAATGACAAGACATGCACTCTATGGAAAGCTACACGCCCATTACAGCACAGAGCCTCGCGGCTATTTTTTAATGATGAAGAATCCAAATTACTACGTTACAG
Organism: Ectropis grisescens; assembly: GCA_017562165.1. Lineage (NCBI taxonomy): Eukaryota > Metazoa > Arthropoda > Insecta > Lepidoptera > Geometridae > Ectropis > Ectropis grisescens. Next base: position 1,851,917 of record CM029772.1, read on the forward strand.
ATTTAAGATGATCTTTTATCCTATAATTTTAATGGAAACATTGCGCTTTTAAGGCAGAATCGTTTGCACATTTATCCTTACCTGGCAAAGTTGTAGTAGTTTCCCAAACAGACTCTGCTAGTAGCCATTAGCTCTACATATCGGCTACAACTTGTATATAGCTTACACTTCAATAAGCAATAATATTTTTTTATCAATAAGGCCGCTACTTGTGACTCTAGTTCATAAGTGTTGATTTGTAATATTTTAATTTTTTTGTGTCGCAATAAAGAGTTTCTATCTATCTACTTCTACCGCCCAACTACATCGGCTTTTGCTTTGTTGTTGCCCTCTCTATCATTTCAAACAATAAGAAAAGAGATACAAACATCAAGAAGCCGGAAATTAATAGACGATGAATCAGATGATAAATAATAATACAACCGATTAAAAGCTAAAATGAAAAAAAAATACTGTTATTATCATTGTATAAATTCAGACCAATGGAAATTGTCTTACCTGCAAATAGTAATAAAGATTTTTGTATATGTATTGTATTTTGTATCAAAGATAAGACAGTTTTCGTTCAGCGGTAGATCCAGCAGGTGCTAGATCGTCTCTGCAACGGCTATGGGGCACCCTTTTCTTTTTGGCAACTCATTGCCAGGTCGTTTCTTGATGTTTCCTATTGGTAGCCGCCCAAGCCTAGGTCGTATCGTCTGAGGTACCCTGGTGATAGTTGTTGCATGAGATGTAAGTACTCTTCGTTGAGTGTAATATTAGGTCAGTAGGACCTTGCGCTTTCTTCGCTAGCCCAAATTTCGGTAGGCAGTAAAAGGTAGAAGCCACTTGAGAGCATAGCATAGGTATGTTTAAAAAAAATCTGCACAGACTTCCATATATCTAACAAACATTCAAAATTTGTGGTCATTAATCATTGAATCGAATTGAACATTGCATCATTAGATTTCCTGCCGCGTGACAACATTATCATGGCTGTTACTAGACAAGGAGAAATGATCGACGGTTGCAACCCTCCTCTTCAACTGCACTCAGTTGGACAGCTTACAAGTGACGGCATAGGGCTGAATCTTATTACTTTATACCCTTCTGTCATCCTATATAGGTCTCCTGGTTGTTCATTTGACCCATTCATTTTGTTCACGGGCCTTTAGTCTATATGGAAGTAAAGCTTTTTAAATACGAGTAAAGTACTTACAAAAGAGTAAATAGTCAACCACTACGATATCTAAGGAAATTTTAATCATTCGAGTAATACCTCACAACTATATCAGCATTCCAAATGAACTTATCTTAAATCGATATTGACATAAATCAAACTGACCAAATGTGAACTTATTTGAGTATTGACACGGTGACATTGATACTGTAATCGAGATCGTATCTTTTATCAACCGACTGAATGAAAGCATTGTTTCTCAATAAGCATGATATCGTTGCAAACTACTGCTTATACTGTGTCGTCGCCTTGTCATAAAGGAATGCTATTGAACTGTTTTGACGACTTTATTTCGTTGCCTTTTGATTGTAGTATCAATCGTCTGTGTTAGACAATTCTAGCTATTGTTTATGTAAGGCTATAAAGTTTATATTAATTTGGCTTAGCGCGTTGATAATTAATTTATACTATCAACGGCCTAGCGCAAAAGTTTCTTATAACTTGAATTGAAATCAACTATCTACAACCCTTTTTAGTGCAAAACAAGTTTTTATTAATGCATTTACAGTTTCCTATTGACAGGATCGACTTTCATAACTTTTGTGAATTCGACAACTATGTCATCCAGAAAATTGTACGCAAATTTTAGTTTATGATTCATATTTCAAAAACCACCAGACCGATTTCGATTAGATTTATATGGCACCATTCGGAGAACATACCCGTCCGAACACAAAAATAAATTTTACAATGGGTGCGGGGTTCTCGAGAAATAAGGTAACCTACATTAAAAAAAACATTGTGGTCGAATTGATAACCTCCTCCTTTTTTGAACTCGGTTAATTAATTGTAATTTCAGAACATTTTCTTTTGAGAACAAAACACAGTCGGGCTTTCTCGCTTTCGTTCAATCGAGAGACTTACCAAAAGGCACATTGACAGCGAATCTTGTCTACTTGTTGGTAAAAGACTTCGAGTCTTGAATGGCAATGTTCAAAATTTCAAGCTTATTATAATAGGATTTTTGGACGCATTTTGAGATCTGCATGGTCCAATCCCACCTTGCCATTTTTTGAATTCATAAATGAAAGAGTTTTAACTCTACTTTGTAATAAGAACAAACGTCGCTTGAGTGGGTATTTCCTGATGAATCGGTTTCTTCAGGAAAGGCACGGTCCATCCTGAAGCGCATGCACCAAGATAGCAGCCAAGTGCGAGCCCATTGTCGATAAAAAATCGACTTAGAAAAAGAGTTGTTCAAAGTATAATTATTATTTGTAAATTAAGTACGAACTGCCCTCAAAATCATAACTCAATTTAAATCTTTGAATTTTAAATCTGTAAGTATAAAATATGTAACATTATAATTGTGAAAAAAATGCTAGCAGCGAAAAAATGCAAACAAAACCAAAACAACTCCTGATTTCCGTTCTAAACGAGACTCGACAAGCTCGACACAGTGGCATACATTTTAAATAAAACCTTGAAACCTTCACAATTTGCTGCAAAAACTCTAATTTGCTATCCTTATGCAAATACAGCTATAAAGCGTTATGTTTAAAACAAAATACAATAATTTTTATTACGACATTAATACAAAGAATGTGTACCCACACATACATATTTGCTGAGATACTTGGCGACTTTGTTAAAACCTGTATTTATTTATACCTCAATGTACGATGGATTAAAGGGTATATTTGTCACTATAAAATTGTCCATATCGTCAGATTACTTACAACAGACAGATTAAAAACTAACCTAGGATTAAGTATAATCTAACGGGATTACCAGTTTTAAGGTGACATATTAAAGTCCACTATAATTATAGTGCAGTCTAAAATAGTGTAGGTATGCAGGTTTCGCTTGGAAAATACCGCATTACAAAAAGTTTTTTCGTTAAATTGAGATTAAGAGTGTACAAGTATTATTTTATAATGAACGTGTGTCACAGTTTCACCCGCACGGCGCCTGCGCCGGTTCTGATTATTTTCCCGTAATAAAAGTCTATCATAATGTGCTATTCTAGACTATAACATCTGGATTTCCAGCCGAATCGTTTAGCTATCCCAGCGTGCTTGAGCAACAAACATCCAAACTTGCTCTTTAATGATACTAATAGCAGTATTCCGTGTTTTCAGTGTTACAGTAGAAGTAGAATCTAAACCGGTAAATATACTCGTAGTTAGTGATGGTAACGAAATAATATGACATTCATGTATACTTCAAATGTCATTCCGTTTCATTAATACTATTATTATATTATTCAATGAAAGTAATTGACATATGTAAAATCCAAATATCATTTTATTTCATTCATTAGAATAATAGTACCTATATATTTTGAAATGAAGTGTCATGTATAAGTAATTTAAATAATACTCTTGTACTCAATACGCCTGTTGTGTTTCTCCTTCGGTTAAAGCTGTGGTTTTAAATAATTTGAACACAACAGCGGTATCAATAAAAATACCACCTCTTGTGGCTACTGCGATCAACTTTCACATCATGGCAGGAATCAGAAGTACTTTCTCTCTGTGCCTGATAGTGCTCGTATCAAAAGAAACTCACCTTCTGATGCAATTATTTTTTATCAAAATTGTGTTGTACTGATCCAATTGAAAATAGACACAACGTAGGATGGCATACAGCTAGAAAAATTGAGTTTAAATCCTACAAAAGTTTTGATATTTGGTTCTTGTTTGCTCAATCACGACGTAAGAACTGAACGTAGGTATCAATTGATTGAAATGTAGCTATAGTTCGGAATACTGCATAGGTTATTCTTTACCACGGAAAATGTAGAGTTCCATAAAGACTAATCATGAATCTGTGCGCACAAATTCGCGGGTTTGATTAATGTGAAAATGTGAATGTTTGTTTCTTACTCATCCTTGAGGCTTAAAGCTCGGATACAATAAGGACGTTTTGTTGTAAGTGTTGTCTTTGAAATAAACACAAAATCCAAAATTTTAGTCATTATATAACATATTCTTACATCTATTCTATTTACATAATTATTGCAGATAATTAAAAATAAATATTTATTCAAAAATTCAATATCAAATTTGTCAATGAATTTCCCCCTTACAAAACTAATCCCCGTATAACCCACCCTGAACTGTTCCCGGCGCAAAGGTCCCCATGACGCTCGCTGCGTTCCCAGGTTGAATAGCAATGACCAACCTTTGCAAGTAACTAAATTCTAAACTTTTCCCAAGTAACTAAAAATAGCGCTACAGTATAGAACATGTTTACCCGATTCCTGACGGACTATTCCTGTTCTAAATTCTGCGTGGACAAGGTTGCATATTTATAGTAATAAATAGTACCTCCATAACAAAAACACACAAGATATACTTACCAAATACTAATTACTATGAAATCTATTGACTTCCTACATGACTCGACACGGCGAGCATGTGAGCATATCACTTGATCTAGTAGAATGCGGCGCGAGCAATGTCAGGGCAGCGCGTGCGCCTGGGGGCAAGAGCGAGCATGCGGCGCGGGCGCAGCTGTTGCGTCACTCCTTGCGCACGCATATCTACTTCATTACACGACGATGGAAAGGAGTATCAAAATGAAAACTTTAATTTACACGCCTTACGCCTGGTTTGAATCCGACGCGCACCACTTCTTTTCGAAGTCATGTACGTAATGCCGTTAATTAAAAACGGGAAAAACATCGCGAGGAAACCGACATGTACCTGGATTCTGGATGTCATACGTCATCCACAAACCTGCACTTGGTCAACGTGGGGGATTATGGCCTTGGCTCACCTTTGCGAGAGAAGGCCCCGAGTCCCAGAAGTGGGAACATTTGGTAGGTTGTTTATGCTATGGCTTATTTTTAACCCCCGACCAAAAAAAGGGGTGTTATAAGTTTGACGTCGATGTCTTTCTGTCTGTCTGTCTGTCTGTTTGTGTGTGTGTCTGTCTGTGGCACCGTAGAGCTCAAACAGATGGGCCGATTTCGATGCGGTTTTTTTATTTGAAGGTTAATGTCTGTGCGGATGTTCTTAGCTATGTTTAGTTAATATCGATTCAAAATGGCCGCCTCCACAAAATGGCGGACAAAATATTTCTTCACAACCTACCTCAATATGGGTATCAAATGAAAGGGCTTGAGTAGTAGAACACTATACACTATAACAAATTTCAAATCCAAGATGGCCGCCACAACAAAATGGCGAATTATATTATTTTTTTCATTACTATCACAATATGGGTATCAAACGAAAGGGCTTGACTAGTAGAATACTTTGCACTAGGACAAATTTCAAATCCAAGATGGCCGCTCCCACAAAATGGCGAAATACATTTCGTTTCTCAAAACTCCCTCAATATGGGTATCAAATTAAAGGGCTTGACTAGTAGAATGTTGTACAGATAACAAATCCTAGGTAGTCGGGGGCTAGTCAAAAATTTTTATTTTGTTCTAGTAATGTAACTTAGTGACGGCGCTGATACCGTAAGACATCATGCGCTTGCGTGCGCGCATTCGTTTATGTCTCAATTTAACGCGACCTACATTAGAATGTGTAAAAGTAATTTGAACTAGAATGTTAGGTTATAAAACTACTTGTTATTTAACAAATAACAATAAACACAAAAAATATTATAAACCTCAATGTTTGGATGTTTGTAGCTGAATTACGTTGTAACTTAGGTATGTATGAACAGATCGGGTTGAAATTTTTAACACATATAGACCATTGTCTCAAAGAACAGATGGGCCATTTTTTGTCTCTTGAAAATAACAGGAACAGAAACAACGAGGGTAAAGCTGCGGGCGATGCTAGTTATAAATAAGATATTGTGTAAAGAAGATTGGAGGACCAGTCCTTTGGACCAGGGAAAATGGAGGTTGGGGAATGGGGAGATGTATTTGCTCGGCAGTAGGCAATTTAATATGCTCAAATAATGACAAAAAGAGACTGTGTGAGGGTTTGAAAACTCTTTTATTCTAAAACACTTTGAACCTGTAGTGGTAGGGCTCTTTGCATAGTCCGCCTGGGCAAGTACCATACCTTTGTCACATCGCTATTTCTAATTTGAATGGCAATGTTTCCAGTGAAATTACAGGGCATAGAGATAAAAGAGCTTATATCTCTGGGTGACGAGCGCAGTGCACTGCTAGGTAATGATATGGACTCTTCATGATCCGATAGCTGCGTGTCAGTGTTGTTATGGGTAGGTTTGTTGCTTACTATCAGGCTCATGTCCTGCTTGACTCATCACTCTATACCATAAAACCCCTAATTCTTCTCTACTATTTGCATAGTCATCTTCCACGAACTTCATCTTTTCCAATTTCTTTGTTCATCGTAGATCGAAGACCGCATCATAACATCAATAATTATTATTATGTCAAGTGCATTCCTAAAATCGATGAAAAGAAAAAACACGTCGCGTGAAAAACGTTGTTCTCAAAGAGTTTACATATACTACGTATAGAGTTGGCACAAACGCTTTACACCGAAAGCACGGGTAGCATCTTTCTTGCCTTGTCGCTCTTGTGGAAGTGTCATACTTTCATCGCGACACGACACTCTGTTGCCATAGAAAGTATCCACGTCATCTGCTTACGATAGACACAAAGAAATCGTGCGTAAAATCTAACTCTATACGTAGTATATATAAACTCTTTGGTTATTCTATACACATGAGCCTAAAATGTGTACTTTATATATCACCAATGTTAAAGTAATGCAAAGAATTCGCGGTCAAAAGCAAACCTATTTATTTTAATGCTTATTAATAACAGTCTACATGCGTGTACGCACGCGTCTGACCTTCCGGCGAACTTGTCCGTGTCACACCTCCAAAAACAATGCCAAGGAAAATTAATACTTAACCGCTAGTAATTAGAGTATAACGATCAGCCAAGGCTTTTTGAAAAGGGAAATGTTGCGTAACGTACCATAGTCTTATCTGATTTATTGAGCAAAAAATAGACGATACATTGTACAAGGAAGTTAAAAGTAATTCGAATTCCTTAATGCAATTTCTGTACCAGGTCGTTAATACACACATACATACGATAATTGTATCTTTGGTTATTTTTATTTACAAGTAGAGCAGGTTGTATAATATAGCAACGGTGGGATGGAGGATAGATAATCTATTCTACCAGTGTTCCCATCGCTGGGACGTCTAGCTCGTCCCGTAACTTCAATCCTACTAATATTATAAATGTCAAATTATGGATGTCAAATTATGAATGTCAAATTATGGATGTCAAATTACAATTGTCTAATTATGGATGTCAAATTATAAATGTCAAATTATGGACGCCAAATTATAAATGTCAAATTATGGATGTTTGGATGCGTGTTACTCAATCACCTCGTAACGTATGACCGGAAACTGAAATGAAATGAAAACGTATGAACGGAACTGAAATTTAAAAAATATATAGATTATAGTCTGGGAGAACACACCGGCTACTTTTTATCTCGAAAAAATAACGGGAATGACGAAAACGAAAACTATGTGGATATCAATGTTCGTATATTTGTATGTGTGTTGTTCAATCACATCAGAACATATGAACAGACCGGATTGAAATATGGAACAAAGTCTGAAATAGAACATAGGCTACTTTTATCTCGAAAAAAAACACGGGGAAAACGGTAAATTGCGCGGGTTAGACCACGCTGCAAGTATTTAAACAAAAAAGTTCTATACTGGACCACGGTTTCACGACTTTCAAGCTCAGTTTTAATTTTATTAAATCCCGGTCAGATTATACGCATGATATTTGTTCTATTTTACATTCTAAAAGGCGGTGAATAAAAAGAGAACGGATTCATTACAGATAGAAACAAGACTATCTGTTGTAATCAAAAACTTTATAGCACTATTTTTATATTTTTGAGCCCGTTGGCGCCTTACATTGCTAAAATTAAACCCTGACTAGCTGCGTCTTGCTTTTCCACTCGTACCTGCGTAGTACTCATTATGGTATCGCGACAAAATGTAGCACATGAGACTATAATCTATCACTATTTTAAATTTTATTTTATTTTTAAAATATATATTTTAAATTAATGAAAACAGCCAATCTTTCGCATTTATATATAATATTAGTAATAATATAACTAATAGGGTTAGTAGTCTAATAGTAAGAGCTATTCCATAGTTTGGCGGGCAGTAAAACTCACCTGAAGTCTACTGATTTATGTATTTTAGGTTGAAATATACTATAAAAGTTCGCTTAAAACCGATAATTGAATTGCAATGCCCGATTGGGTATATTGTGTTGCGACTTAAATTTGTACTAAATTCTATCTGTATACCTAATTCTATCTTTAACATAATGAAGCAATAAACGATTGAGTATTGAGTATTGAAAAAGGTAAATGCTACGTCCGCCTTTTCAACAAAGCATGATATCTTGTTTTGACGTAGAAAAGATATCAACGCGTTAGGATTTCTGTAGTTTCTGAACATCATCTTAGAATATGTGAGGAAGCTGCTTGGAGACAATATCTACCAATAACGGAAGAAAGTTAGAAATTTGAATATTTAATATTAGTGGAATTTATTGTCACCGATATCCTTATTGATCAGTTTTATAATATTTTACTGAGCGCCTATTTGTGTTAGGAAGTGGTACCTGAGAAATATAACGGCAGTTGCGATAAATAGCCAAGAAAATTAAAGTTTATTACTTAGTTCATAATTTTTTTACAGGGTTGTACAGTTTATTATTCCTCAAATGTATCTCTTTTAATGATTTCATTAATAATTTTTGAGATAATCATAATCATTTATTGATAACATCTGTTACACGTCAATTCAAGTATTAATAAAATTATAAATAATTATATACAATTATGTGTACTTCCAGTATGATATTAAATAGTCAAATATGATAATATAAATATATAAAAATCAATGCCACTTTTCGTTGTAAGTAAACTCCTCGTAAACGGCTCGACCGATTTGAATGATTTTTTTTGTATACGTTTGGGTGGATGGTTTAGATTTACAAATCACCCCGGCAGATGGCGCCGCAGTTGGTATCTAGGTTATTATCCGAGCGAAGCCGGAATGGGCCGCTAGTAGTAATAAAATACAAAAGTAACAACACACTAGTTATCTGAACAAACAATCAAATGTCAAATTATTACAATTTCAAATATATAATATAGGCAATAACAATACTACATCAATATCTAATGTCCAAATGAAAAATAAACAATATCTAATGTACAAATGATAAATAAGATAAGTTACTATAAGAACTTAGTGTGTTTTTCGAATTTAACTTTACACAAATACACATATAGTGACTGCTGATGGGTGGTAATGTACAAAACACAGCAATCTGGACAACAGAGCACCCCAGTGTCTAGTGTAATAAGACGTATGCTACTAATAGGCAAAAAACACAAAAAACCGTCATTTATATTATTAAAAAATATGGTTCGCCATTTTTGTTTTGTTTCACAAACAAAAAATGATGCAGAGCTAAGAAATTTCGAGGGTCGTCACTTTATTCTACCTTAAGGACTTTTACGAAGAGTTGACGCCACAGCCCGCGTCACAAACTCTGGAAGTTTGTTGGTCTTTATTATTGTCGAGTTCAAACAATTTTGTAAGACAAAAAATACATGTTCTATATTTTTCCCCGAATCTACGTGACGGGCTAGGTCAGGGGTCACCAATTAGTTTCGCTCGGGGTCCATTTTAAGAAATGAAATAACCTTCGTTGTCTACACATTTCATAAAAAAAGGTAATTACCGGAAATTACAAAGGTATCTATTTACTTATCAATGAGAAAAGTGTCATGCTTATCTTTCTGAAATTTGGAATGAAATTGGTGCAAAATATTGACATTACGTCGATACTGCAGGGGGTATATTTTTTCGGTCCACACACAATGGGTCGGCGTTTCGGATGCGGGCCGCGGTTCGCCATTTGGTGGCCCTTGGGGTAGGTAATTAGAATTGTATATTTTTAAACCATCTTGATCATTCTAGTATTTCTATACAGTCTGTGCACTTACACAGGTAATCTAATGATGGTCACATGATTGTTTCAGGTCCCAGACACGGGGGACACCAAGTCTGCGCAGGAGACGCGAGAGGGCGGCACCGTGCGGGGCTACTACAGCTTCCGCGACCCCGACGGCAAGCAGCGGACCGTGCACTACACGGCGGACGACAGCCACGGCTTCCAGGCCACCGTCGAGAGGGAATAGACAAGGATATCACGGCAGCTGACACAATCTACAGTCAACAATAGAGTAAAGCGCAATACACACCAAAGCTGATACATCCCACCCTTCTGCCACCTATTTAAATCAGCTTTGGCTTGGTTGTTGCTGTCTCTATAATTTCAAGTGAAAGAAAAAGAGATAGCAATGTCAAAGTTTAGATACTTCCAGTGAAGACCCTCCGGCGTAACACTCAGTTAAAAGCTTATTACAGTTGTTTAAATTAAGGCGACTGAATTCATTGAAGTATAATAGCATTCAGGAAGTCATACTATATTCAGAAGCGAGGATTTATGGCTTCTAACTTGCGTCTGAATTCAGTCTGCTAAATTTAGGCAAGTGTTAAAATATTTTAAATAAACCTTTTATCCGGTGATATTCGAGCTAGTATAGGTGGTAGTGTTTTTTTAAAGTACAAACTTCTTTAAGCCCTTTGCACTATTTTTGGTTGAGCAAAATTTATAGAACTCGCGTCATCGTCACCGAACGCTTTGCATCGAGCACAGAGCTTCGCTACAAAGTTTTCCGACTACCAATGAGTAAAGTCGACAATATAACATGGACGTCAGTGAGACGGCAGTTATGGTGTATATTTCGCTTAACAGTATTTCGAACTGTAGAGAACTCAAACCGCAGTCGCATTTTTATATTTAATTTTATTGTTGTACCACAATACACACGTCTCAAACATGTGTCTGTCCTTGTCACGTACTTCTACTAATGTTCAAAACGTGGAGCTAAGACATCTTTAGACACAATTATCAAATGAGAGTTGTCAAAAAAGGAGAGGCGTCCATTGTATACGTGCCTTTTACAATATACAACTACAGGGAATGGGAGTTCATTGTTAATAGCCCAAATTAGTAGAAATAGAAATAAAAGCGAGGCTGCACCGATCGTGGCCCATGTTTTATATACCTCTTGATAATATCGTTGAACAACACCACATTTAACACCATATAACAATATGAAAATGTAAATTAATAACGTAGCTAATTAAACATATTAAAATTTGGTGTCGAATAATGGTAAAATAATAAAGACTATAACAACGTCATGATAAAACCAACGCATTATTTTGATAGTAATATGGAAATCCATACTAATATTATAAAGCTGAAAAAAAGGTATTATTTGAACGCGCTAATTTCAGGAGCTACTGGACCGATTTCAACAAATCTTTTACCATGTGCGTGGCCACTGAGAGCTATAGGCTATATAGCCATATGCTATATAATATATTAATACGACAGGCTCACTAAATACACTACACATTTTTATTTATCCAACATCTCACTAAATTCCAATGTAAAATTGAACTGAATATTGTTTCGACAAATTATATTTTTTTACACTGACAAGTTTGTTGAGTTGTGGTCCTGTTGCTAGCTTTGTCTTTGATTCTGTATTAAATCGCGTTATATATCCTTGAACACGTCAAAGTAAAGGAACAGACTGCAGTTCCCGTGAAAATTACGTATTTTACATGGCGCTTTGAAGTACGCGTCGTCCGTTTTTTCTTCAAAAATTTAGATTATATATTATATTTATATTTGACATTGGCGAAATTGTGAGGCTATAATAAACCACAATAAAAACTATAAACCAAGAGTTGAAGTTGAAGTTACGTTACGTATTTTTACTTTAAATGAAATAAGGAAATATTCATTGATTTAGAATTAAAATCAAACTACCGCCATCTAATATGGTTTTGGAATCGTTTTTTTAGCGGCTCATTTTTATCGTATGTATTTACGCTTTTTTTTCTTTCTCGCTTTTGTTATTCTAGTCTATTTGTAGTCTTTATTTGTGCCAAACTGATTACACAAATAACGAAGTGCTTAGTAGAATCTTTGTTTCAAAACTTAGGTTTGTAAAAAAATGTACTGTCTTTGTTCTTCTTCAATAAGTAGCTTAATCTTTAGATAGCTTAATATTAAGTAGCTTAAATAGTGCATGTACCCACAGGCAGGTTTCAGGGTCTTCTCTCACGAGTCGAGGGTCAAGGCGATAATTGCGGTGGTTAAGTGCGGGTTGTCAGATAGCCTCGACACTTACATTTTCTGCACTGTGTTGTCCTTGTTTTAATGATATATTCCTTTGATAGTAAAGCCAGTGGTACTGACAAACGAGTACATTTTTGTATTATATAGAGTTACGAAACAAGCAATGATACGCGCCTGTTGGTAAGCAAAACACCTGCCTATAACAGCTTCGTACTACGAAGCTACTTGTATCTGAAGAATTTAAATCACTGCCATGTGCCCGTCACCCACAGATTTAAGATCATTTGTCTCCTTGCTCTGATATATCTCTGGAAGAGAGCTAAGAGATAAATCATCTGGATCTGATATAACTCTTATCTTTTAATCGGGTTTCAAACCTATGACTTCACGCTTCAAAGTCACTCCTTTTTCCACTGGACTACTTAATACAACAGGCAATTTCTTTACCTATCTTTTTAGTCTAATCTTGCCTTGTTTCTTTTGTAAATATTTTAAGAACTCGAATAGTTGTTATTTTTGTACGAATTATTTAAATAAATGTACGATTTAGATTACCTTTTTTGTCTTATTATTATCTCAACATATTTCCCAATCTAACAAAACGTGGCTAAAACACATAGATCGCAGGCCCGTGAACGTAGGATGATAGAAGGGTATAAAATAATATATTTGTTCGGCGCGCCGTACAAAAATCACGTAACAAGGAAAAATTATCGAGATTTGCAACCCCCTATTAGGTGAATATTTGCAATCTACCTATCTTCACCTGCGCTCAGTTGGACAGCTTTCAATTGACGGCTTAGTGCCCAATATTATTTATTATTTAAACCTTTCTATCAGGGTTGTTGCGAATATTCGCATCCGCATCCGCAAATGCGGAACATTCGCATTAATTCAGACATCTGCATCCGCATTCACATCCGCAACAATCAATGCGGAGTTTTTACGGATGCAGATTCACATCAACAAGTAACTACATGTAAAGAAAGTGGGCGGAGCCAGAGTGGCACGTGCTTCGCGTTTGTTTTGGTAATTACTAACTTCATTCAGTAACTGTCGAATAGAAAGGCGCACATTGGTAACAAGATCCTACAGGTTTGTTTGTTGTGTTTTTTCTCATTGTCAATAAAATATAGTTACAGTGAGTGTTTACTGTGTACTTCATAGTTTTTTGTGTGTTTATTGAATTATTTGATATAAATATTAGGTGAAATGTCGCCACCCATAAAAAGCAATATCTGGACTTATTTTACACTTAAAATTTAAATAATTATCCTTTTAAAATCCCAAAATCCGCATCTGCATCGCATCCGCATCCGCTTCGAATCCGCATCCGCGGATGTGAACTTCTAATAATCCGCATCCGCATCTGCATCCGCGGATGTCTAAATTTTTGCATCCGTAACAACCCTGCTTTCTATCATCCCACATAGGTCTCCTGGTGGTTCATATGACCCATAAATTTTGTTCACGGGCCTGCAGTCTAACGACGGTCAACGGTTAATTTCAGTATTTTTTGGTATCGCGAGACGGGACGAGCAGTACATGTGCTCGATGGTAAGCAACATTCTGCCCATGGTAGAACAGAATAGAAATAATAGGAAACATTTATTGTCAATGCTAGTTACGCTCACATATATCCATTATGATATTGTGATTATGATAGCGTGTTGTCACGCAGCTACTCGACCTGGAAACTTGTAAATCATTACCTAGCACTGCACCGAGCTCGTCATCAAAGATATAAGATGAGGTAACTCATATTGTCTTATAATTTTACTGGAAATATTAATCTTCCAACCGGAACACAGTCATACATTACGGTTTGTCGGTAGAATAACTGGCAACTGTGTGTTACTTCCCCAGGCGAACCTAATTTTATTTAATTTTTTTTTTTAACACAAGCACTTTCTCCAAATGTGGGTAGGTACATTAAAAATAATTTAACAGTAATTTCACACTTAAGTAGACCTTTTTTAAATAAAGAGTGACGAGACGAGCAGGAAATGTGCGTGATGGTAAGCAACATGCCTGCCACATAACAGCACACCCTAGTTAATACCTGAGAGTGTGGCTTACCACAGCCGTACACAGCAGTGTAAATAAAGTTCCTTCATAAGCAGCCTCTAAATGTTCTCACTATTGGGACTCTTTGGGACGCTTTCTCTCGCCAGGAGAGAGTCAAGGCCACAATCCACCACGCCTGCCCAGTGCGGGTTGGTGAATGACAAAATACCCCTAAAGATTTTAGGTACTCGCTGGTTTCCTCGCGAAGCATGTTTTAGTGTCATTATTGCGCAAATGACTTCGAAAAGGCAGTGCTGCGCGTGAGATTTGATCCCGGGGACTCCGGATCGGCAGTCGCCGTTCTCCCGACAGTTGGGAGAAACGGCTGGTCTAGTCGGGTAACCCGACTAAATCAGCCGTTTTTCCTCATAAAAGTTCCTGACTGTATCATTAGAGCAATGCTCTATCAGTTGTTTGAAGAAATAATTTATACTTATTTGCCGGCACATTACAAAATATTATAAATAAGTTAAGCGTTAAATTATAGTTTTCAATAGCCTATTTACTATTTCACACTAAAATTTATCAACTTTCTAGGTACATTATATCTCTCATCAGGATCCCGTAGGTACATATACAACGGTGAAAGAATGACTGAAATCGGTTCATTAATTTCTGAGAATATCGCTTTAAAACAAAACACCTCTTCAGCTAGGTATAATCTGTGATATTAAATGACGCAATCTTAGACACATGCTGTCATGTGTCATGTCAAAGCACGAAACGTACGAAAACTCTCAAAAAGGAATATTTTTCCCCGATTTTGTTACATTCTTGATTCATGCTCCGCGTCTATTAATAGAAGCGTTATTTTCTATAGCCTGCCTCGATAAATGAAAAATCATAAGACTACCAAATAAAAAATTATCTTTCAATTCGGACCAGTACTTCCCGAGATCCTAGCGTTCAAACAAACAAACTCTTCAGCTTTATAATATTAGTATAGATTTTCAATTTATAAATAATTTTCATTTTAATCATTAAAATTATTAAGTGGTCTCTAAATATAAGTATTTCTTATTTTAGTTTTCACTTCTGCCGTGCGATCTTAAGCGCACACATTGTTTTCTTTGCCTATTAGCAAGAAATGGTAAAAAGAAAAATTGCTTTATCTTTATACGTTGTTCTACAGTCAGTGCTTGAAAATCAACGCATACCTATCCAAAACTATTCGAGAGTCGAGACTGTTTCCCCCAGATACAATATAGTTAAATATCCCACGCAGTTTGACCTGTGTGAAGATTAGAAAAATTCTAAAACAATAACATCGTCGATATTCGAAGTCACAGCATATCAACAACCTTGATGACAATTTGAGTCCCCTTACCTTTAGTAGTAATCCGCTACTGAGTTTTAGCCGTGGTCAGCGCCATCTAGTTTAAAATGTACTAAGCTCAACGCCACAAGTACTACTTAGTTATTTGTATATTTGTAAGTCGCCGCTAGTTTGTTCCGCTGTTTTATTTGAATAACTTCAATAAATTAATTAATGACAAAGCCAATCAATAAATAACCTCTAGAAATGTGCATCTGCAACACAAAAATCATAGTTCACATTATATAGTTATACATTAGTTCGAAGTATCGTACGTCAAATATTTGGATAAGTAGTCATTGAAAAACCTTTGAGTTTGAGTGAATTTGTTTTTCCACACAAAAATTTACTTAATTTTTTATCCCATAATAATCCCTTAATAATTTATTTTATTTTAATTAATTACTTTTAAAGAGAACATAAAACTAAATATTATGTGAATAGTTAAAGCGTCTACCTGTGACAGGTACGTTATTATTAGTATCGAGCAAGAAACGGTAAAAAATCAAGTTTGTTGTATGGGTGCACCTCTTAAATATTTATTTTATATTTAGTATTTTTTGTTAAAGCGGCAATAGAAATACATCATCTGCGTCTGCATCAGCCTGGTGACAGAAGGACGGACGGACGGACGGATAGCGAAGTCTCAGTAATAGGATCCCGTTTTTACCCTTTGTGTACGGAACCCTAATAACGGTCAGCTTCGGTCACCGAAGCTTGTTGAACACTACCTTTAAATTTTAAACAGTACTTGGATTGAAATAATACGTTTTCTAATAAGTTACGGCTGGTCTAGTAAGTTACAGCTGACCTAGTCGGGAGAACGGCGACTGTTGATCCGGAGACCCAGGGTTCAAAACCACGCGCACCACTGTCTTTTCAGAGTCATGTTCGTAATGCCGGTAATTAAAACGGTGAAGGAAAACACAGTGAGGAAACCGAAATCAACCTATAATCTAAGTTCTATGTCATCCACCAACCGACACTGGGCCAGCGTGGTGGATTATAGTCTTGTCTCTCTCCATGCGAGAGTAGGCCCCGACGCCCAGCAGTGGGAACATTTAATGGGTTGTTTATGCTGCTACTTATTATGCTGAGATGTTTTCTCCAAAATAACAATAATGTATTTCAATGACAGGTAATTTAATTCTGTCATTCGACTAAATTTTATGACTATGTCGTACAGATAAATCTAAGCTGATTTTAGTTTTTGTTGATATTTGAAAAACTACCTCCCTGTTTTCGATATCTAAGATCACCTCTGAAGTATTTTCTACCAAACAAAAAAGGAATTATCAAAATCAACTAACAATTAGCGGAGTTATCGTGTAAAATAAAACCAAATAAAAAAACATGCAACCCGATTGAAAACATCCTCCTTGTTTGAAGTCGATTATAACCGAATGATGTTTGTTTTTCCACACAATAATAAATTTTTGACAATTATTTTGTCATCCAAGACGACGCGACGCGATCACGTGGGCACTTTTTAGAATCTAGATATTCTGTGGATCGTCTGTGATACACAGAATACCTAGAAGTTAGTGTGTACCGAACGCGCCGCGCGTGTCATTATTATTTAATGTTTGTGTAATTTCCAAACCACCAGACCGATAATGTTCAAATTTTGACGGGATAATATAAAAAATGTGTTCTTTCTAAAAAAAAATATTAATGAAATTAAACAACGCAAACATGAGTTACAACCAAATACACATTCTGACTTTCACCCCCTCCCGCAAGAAAACCGATCAGAATTTGGGGATCAAAAGTAGCCTACAGCAATGTCTTTAGTATAAACTAAAATCATGCCAAGTTTCAGCTGAATTGAATCAGTAGTTTTGGCGTGATGCGTGATCCCTATACAGAAAGACAGACAGACAGACAGACATGAAAGAAAAAAAATGCAGTTTCGACATCAGTATCGACTATACATACATACATTTCATTTATTTCAGATATTTCAATCCATATTGTTGATAATTTACACAGTCAAAACTTAAATAAAACATAGTTAACAATTAAACACATTTAGCAGCAAAATACACAAAAAATTCCAATAAAAATCAAATCAAAATTAAAATTGTTAGTAATTAAAAGTAATTTTAGATGTGCCTCAAAAACTGCACCAATCACACATCTCAAAAACGATTTGGTTAGAGTCCAGAATGCCCAACATGCAAACTAGTCCAGTGCTGCATTATTGGGCAGTCCAAATCCATCCGTGAGGCGAACAACTGCAGGCAACTGTTGTGGCTGCCGCGGACACGCCGTATCAGGGATGCGACCCGCTTTCGAATAATGGATGTAAACCCGTCTAAGTGTGCATCAGCAAACATCCCTGACGCACTGCAAAAGCGCGGCAGCCTCATCAGTCCCCTGAAAGCATTATTGTAGAGAACACGCAAGGTTCTGTGGGACTTTTTGCTGTATTTAACCCATAAGCCGCACGTATAAAAGGACTGACAAAATGATCTAAATAGAGAGTGCCCCAAAAAAAAAATTTTCAAAATATCTTCATTGTACAGAATTCGACCCGTTACAGTTTTATTATAAGTATAGATATTCATAATCTACTAAATATATTGCTAAACAAATATTATAAAATATAGTTAAACCAGTTGAAACATAACATAAAAAATAAAATAAAAAACTGCCAAATCTTACCATTTCTAAAATTTTTTTTTGATAAAATTAGCCGAATAAGCCGGAATACCGTAACACGATCTAGTAAGTAGTTTTATTACGTCATAAATTCACTATTGTTAAAAAACTGATTAAAGTAACAACGAACTACAAGAACTTTTATATAATGTTACATATTACAGTTTACATATTACATATTATGTGTACATTTATCAATAGAGAACTTTGACTGACTTTAACGAGCGCAGTGCTATGTTAGGCAATAATTTGGGTTCTTCATGTTCAAACAGCTGTGTAACACTGCTGTTATGGGCAGGCGTGTTGTTTACGACCAAATAAAAAAATAAAATAAAAAATCTTAAATCAAGTTTAAGTAAACAGCAGTTGGTACTTGCCATCATTGTATTCCTATGACGTCATTATAGTTAATCAGATAAAATAACCATATAATAAAAGATGTTTTTCCGACTTGTCAAATTTGACATAAGTATTCATAAGCCCATTAAAGTAGTACAATCTTATAGAGACAACCGCTGGTGTCGCTACAATCGCATTTTGTTCTGAATTATTTAGTTATTTCTTAACTATATTTGAACTTTTAGACCTGAATTTAACATAGAAACGTGTAAGTAGAGTCTACTCGTTACGTTTACAAATGGATTTTGTTTGATTATTTTCTTTTTTAACCCCCGACCAAAAAAAGGGGTGTTATAAGTTTGACGTCGATGTCTGTCTGTCTGTGAGTGTATCTGTCTGTGGCACCGTAGAGCTCAAACGGATGAGCCGAATTCGATGCGGTTTTTTTTATTTGAAGGTTAATATCCGTGCGGATGTTCTTAGCTATGTTTGGTTAATATCGATTCAAGATGGCCGCCGCCACAAAATGGCGGACAAAATATTTCTTCACAAACTACCTCAATATGGGTATCAAATGAAAGAACTTGACTAGTAGAATACTATACACTATAACAAATTTCAAATCCAAGATGGCCGCCACCACAAAATGGCGGATTATATTATTTTTTCACTACTACCTCAATATGGGTATCAAACGAAAGGTCTTAACTAGTAGAATACTTTGCACTATGACAAATTTCAAATCCAAGATGGCCGCTACTACAAAATGGCAAAAAATACATTTCTTTTTTCACAACTACCTCGATATGGGTATCAAATGAAAGGGCTTGACTAGTAGAATATTGTACAGATAACAAATCTGAGGTAGTCGGGGGTTAGTCAAAATTTTTAATTTTGTTCTTGTTTACAGCTTAAAATGATAACATTAATTTAAAACAAATAGATATTTGCACAGCTGGTGTCCGAGTATTAGAAAATTACACCGGTAGTTGTGTAGCGTTATTTTGTTTGTGTTAAGAACTTTAACGTTTTGACTAAATGTCAAAAATGTAATTACACGGAATATCTTCACTTTTCTTTAATGGTACTTAAGATACAAAGTTGTATCACTAGTTCCATAAGTATCGGTGGACAATTATGGGGGGAATATCTTCATATTTATTTAATGGTACTAAGGATACAAAGTTATGTCATTTGTACCAGCAATGGTACCTACTAATGACATTAAGGCGTATATTTCATAATTCCAATGATGGTATCCGTAGGTCGGCGGTTCGATTCCCACGCTGAACAAACATTTGTGAGATCAATACGGATGTTTATATGTATCTGTATTCATTACACAAATATCTAGGAATAGACATAGATAAATATAGTAGACTTATTATCAATATGTATACAATCTAAGGAAATGAATAAAATTAAAGTGTTTGTCTAATTCCAAATGAATAGCTATGCATTAAATGTATAAGAAAATATAATGGAAGGTACTTTTCTAAAAAAATAATTATAACGGCACTTGTATAAAATAAGTATATGATTAGGTGTTCCGGCTAATCTCTGAAACGTTTGGTCCAATTATTTTAACAGCAATTTCACTAGCAGATAACTGTTGTAACTTAAGCTACTTTTATGTTATGAAATAATAGAGAGAGAGAGACCAAATCAAAATATATTAATGTATTTAACCATTTTGTATGTAATATGACATCATATTACCAAAGTTAGTTCTACTCTACTTATGACCACGGCATCGGAAAAAACGTGGTACACTCCGCGAGGCATAAGCTGAGCTTTGCATTTGTGTGAGTGTACATGGATAGTGTAGGTGTGACAACCGGCCTTAGGCGCGGCGCCATTCTGTCTCGCCGCGCTCCTGCCTGATTGGTGATCACTCACACTAATGCAAAGCTCAGCCTATACTCCGCGGACAAAGTTCAAGCTCCTGCCTGATTGGTGATCACTCACACTAATGCAAAGCTCAGCTTATACCTAGCGGAGTGTACCGTGGTACATTACTTCGGTGAGAGGCAAAGCAAGAGCTCAGCTACTGCCTCCCGCCGGCGCATTGTCCGTCCGGTGTTGTTGTGGGATGGATTAGCCATTGATACCCGTTTTTGTGGACATTGTGGCTAATGTCATTGATTTCAATCTCATGGTTGAAACGCTTTGTAAAATAAAAGAGGACAAGACGAGATATATATTTAAAATGTGAGGTGTAAATGCTTGTTACTCTTACTCATACAATTCTGTATACATCTGATTTACTATTAATGGTTGCTTGAAATAGATAGCTTTTAGCAGCCTCCGCTTATGGATTATAATATGTCATTACGCATATTATTTAATTGTATTTTTTTCATGTTTATAATAAAGTGTTTCTGCATGAATTTCTGAAAATTGTGTGTGTGAAAGTCACACGAAAGTGGAGAGATAAAATTATTAATCTAATAATTGAGCTATTTTACTGAAACTTTCTCTCAGATTTTTTTAAAGATTAAAATGCAAATTTATCTAATGATACTGTGTTGAAAAGGTCTTAAAATAGTTGTAAATATACAGTGAGAACATAGAGTGATCTGTTCATGTGAATGTGTATTTTACACGCTAGGTAAGTAATACGAGAAGTGAGTAATTCAAGAATAGTTAAATGCCTATATTTATTTATCTTGCTGGTTTTTATGAATTGTTTCAGAATGCTTTTGATTAGATAGCAGAATACTTGGAACTAAATATTAGGTGCTATAACAAACAAAGTATTAGTATTCCAAATCAGGCTGGGGAATTACCATAGATACATTTGCCTGTTAAACAACCAGGAAGCAGTAATGTGCACACGTTACTTTTGATTTTGTTTCCTGAGAAATAATAGGGCAAAAGAATAACGCATCTTAAATCTTCGACGAACTTGTTGTACACTGTATTGCTTGTTATCAACACACTTGCTCATAAAGTTGCTCTAATTACACCGCAATTACGCAAAAAAATGAGACCTGTATTAATCAAACCATGACTTTTTCTATGAAAATTCTTCTATTATTCACGAATCTCTATAAATAAAAATGTTATGTTGGTTTGTGTACGCTTCATAAACTCAAAAAGTTCTGCTCCGATTGAGCTGAAATTTAGGAATGATATAATATATAACCCGCATCAAGGATTGTTTTTATCTAATTTTTGCATCACAATGTGCCACAGCGAAGCGTGGCACATTGTGATGCAATGATATTTGCTATATATTTGCTATAATGATGTTTTATATATTACTAGCTGTACCCAGTTAGTTATATATAAAACATTACATACTTGTGCCATAATTGACTATTGTAATCTAGGTTGAAAACCGAACATAACAAGCACCTGGTGGTTAGCAAAAAGCCTGGCTGTTTAAAAAAACACAGTGCCTCGCTGCTATTTCATTATAAAGAATCTACGTCACTACTTAACACTGCACTATGTCCTTATCTAGAGTATTCAAAATGACTCCTTCGTTTGAAAAAAATCTGTGTTAACATTGGCCTTCAAAGCGGAACACAGTACCTAAAGTTATACACGAGGTAGAATTCGTGTTACAACATTGTTGCGTGTCCTGTTATTAACAAATGTTCTTATTATTAGGCGCCCGTTTCTCTCGTTTTTCACTGAAAATTATGGAAAATTGTGTATGTGTTTGTGTGTTCATTCATGAAGTTATACTTTTTAATTTTTGTGAAGTATGCCTTCTCCATGTCCCTATGCCCTCCTTCTGCCCTAGTCCAAAGTAGGCTAGGCAATACAGGCCATTTGAAGCCAGTTGGCCAGTTAGCAAAGATTTCAATTAGGAAAAAACGGCCTACTATCTTCAGTGTGTTGAACTTGAGTATCGTACCTTCGTACCTACAATGAGCGGGTATCATAAAAATTCACTCTGAAAAGAAAATTGTCAACCAACTTCATCAAGTCGTTTTTGGCTGTCAGTGTGTTCAATTTTAAAATTCACTCTCATCATTAAAAATGATGAGAGTGAATTTTTCATTCACTCTCATCATCACAAATATTTTTTACGGATTGCTTGGAAAATCATGCTCTCTAAACGTAATGTAACTTTAAAACAAAGTGAATCCAGCAACCTGTGAGTCAGTCGATATTTTATCTCCATCGAAGGTTCACGGATTACCTGGTCCTACCCACGACTCCACCACTCAAGCGATATGAACGTTTTTTGCAAAAAAACGCATGCCATTCCAACTCATTGAGCGATTGACAATATGTATGCACAGATTGTCAAACTTTGTGTATAAGCTCCAATTTTATGAAATCAAAGAAATGTTTGGACGAACTCGGGACCGCCGAGTGTGGCAGAGCGAGAAAGATAGTCGGCTGCTGCACTCTGTCTGCTGTCACTGTTTTTTTTCTTTATTTTTAGCCATGGTTGCTAGTCTTTCCGCCGCACCTGTTACCGTTCTTGTGACTGTATTTACTGTTTCCTATTTCTAAAAAAAAAAAAATTTTATCGTTAAAATTATTCAATAGCTTTTAATAGTTACTTCTTATTTTAGTTTTCACTTCTGCCGTGCGGTTTAAGCACGTACATATTTTTTTAGAGTAAACGCACGAGCAGTACAAGTGCCTGGTGGTATTATCACGCAGCTGTTTGAACATGGCTATAGTCGTATCGTGCTCATTGTACAAAATATTGTCCTTCAAGCCTGAGCTATTTGGCGGTAAACTAGCTGACACAGATATGATTCCTCAAAGGCCAAAACCGACTCCGTAAAGAGTTCTACTAATACAATTATCACTTTCACATCGTCCCAAGAAAGCATTAATTCGTAAATAAAAGTTGAGAACCTGTGTGATGTGATCGCGCGCGACAGGCTGTGCTGTTTTGACAGCTCACCATGACGTCAGCTTTGTCTCTACATACGCAGTCTGTCTGTCCGTCTGTCACGTTTCGTCGCGGGACTACTCCTCGGGGACTAGGCGAAAGTACTTGTCTTTATTTGATCGTGTCTCTACAATGAAGAATGTTTCGCCCTTTATTGCCACATTGTACCTATGGAGATAGTTTTGTGATTTTTAAATAAATAATGAACTAGTGATTCTTTTGATTAATCGTATTATTTCTACAAAAACTATTTATCTATCTATACTTACTTATATTATAAAGCTGAAGAAGTTTTTAGTTTGAACGCGTTAATCTCAGGAACTAATGGACTGATTTCAAAAATTATTTCACCGTTGGATATGTACGTGACCTCTGAATGATATATGCTATGTATTATGTACCACGGGCAATGTCGGGGTGGACCGCTAGTTGACTAAAAAGGTTGTCACAAAGAGATCGTTTATAGCTAAAAGGCTGGCAACTTGCTGCACTAGTTTTGTATTTGATCGTTAAATCATTTTGTATTTCTTTAAAAGGCTCATAAACACACACTGGCAACCTTGTTCGAAAAAGACTTCAAAGTCTTAAACATAGCCTTTAAATTGCTAGTTTATCGGTTTTTTATCGGATATAATGGCCGGCAAACAAGTAGACCCAAAAGTGGCGTGGAACAGGAAATTTCGCGCATGTGTTCTTCCGAAAAAATACCTTCAAAACGTTTCTGCGCAGCCATGCGCAGCTAACTTCATTGGTTCAACTTGTTTGCCAATAACTATACACTTTGGTGAAATAGCAATTTCCTTGCCCTATTTTCTGTTGGGCTGCTCGTAACTGGATTTTTTTTCCATGGTTGAAGTTCCAAAGACTCGAGAGAAGAGGTTTGACTCTACGTCTGTGATAAGAACGTCTAGGCTGTGGGGTGCGTTGCGATGTGGGGTTTCCCCGATGGTTACATTCTCGGTTACTTCAAATCGAGAATCGGTTTCTTCTAGTTAAACACGCTCCATTCGAAGCCGCATCGTTGCCAATATCAGCCGAGACGGCGATCAAAGTATAAAAAATATTTAAATAAAGGTCTACAGATATCAAAACCATTAATCCTACTACCAATCGGAAGCGTGACGATTAACCGATTAACCAGAGTTTTCCAAAGTTGCAAAACTTTGGAATAATATCAGCAACAAATCATTAGAACTACTCCCAATAATTTTACGCCAAATGGAGCCAGGCCAGGCAGCCAGTCAGCGCCTGTCCAACAATAAATACTGCGTCGCAGATTTAGTTAACAACATCGATACAAACCATTAGATGTGCCCTCCCAAACTTCAGGCGGACAAAATTATGTCATCGTTGGAAAGAGTGAGCTCACTATTTCCGTTCTGTGTGGTTGCAGGAAGCAGTGAACGCCGGACGTTTTTACCTATCGCTATTCGTTGTCAACAACCAAAATAAGTAGAACCGCAGCAAATCTCGCCGCAAGCGATTCTACGAGTCGAGTAGGTTGATTGTGCATAACACACAGAAACGCAGTTTATTACCAATTTCAAGGTGCTCAGGGCATATCCATCGGTTTATATCGATATCGACACTTATCGCAATTTTCGTTTTAAAATCAAAGTGCGTCAAACTAGATTCCATCGCGTTCCGTATCGCGCTGGAATCAAGCTACCAAGCTACACGTAAACACTGATAACTTTCAAACTGCACATTAAATACCTACTTGATTAATTGCTAATAAATTATGATAAGTGTGACAGTCGTAATCCAGATAAGCGGATTACAATGGCCGGCGCTGGCCCGATAGTGGAGCTATGATTTCGGCTGTAATCATTGGTGTCATGGTTGCGCAACCTTCGGGAATTCTGACGAGGTTTCCAGGCCACGGACGTACTTCGTAACCTAGATATTTTAGCATTTCAGTCGTCATTAATCTGTTGAAACAGTTTATCCTCTGGTCTAACTCTAAACGTTGCAATAATTTATTTCATCAAGCCAATGTAACAATTTTTGCAGAAGCATCATCATAATCCATCTTCTTTACGGTCTCACTCACTTTTTCTGCCACAGAGCCACTTATTCTGGCGCCGAGCAGAAGCGTGCAAACATTTCTGTATTCCGGATTTAAGGGCAATATTTCCAGATTACTGGGTTAAGAGATAAGACACCTTATATCTCTGGGTGACGAGCGCAACGCGGTGCTAGGTAATTATTTGAACTCTTCATGTTCCAATAGCTGTATGTCACTCTGCTGCTATTGGCAGGTATGTTGCTTACCACCAGGCAAATGTCCTGCTCGACTTGTCACTCTTTACATCATTACTATTAAAAAAACTTACGGAGTCTTGTCTCAAATGAAAAGAGTCAATGGTAAATGGCATGTGCGGGTTGACAGATGACGCAAGACGTCGAAATAGACTATCCTTCTCGGAATAGTTTTGCTTAGTTTGGGGTCAGATGGGTTATGTGTGAAATGTCCGCCAATATTTAATATATATATATATATGATCTCGGTTCTTGTGGTGGTGAAAACTTGGAATAATATTAAGAGGGCAGGCGGGATTCAAACCATCGACCTCATGGTTGTGGTCTGACGTTCTAGCGACACATTTTTGAGTCAAGTCTAATGATATAAATAATTGTACTAACGTGATGTCGAACAAACTCGAAGAGGGAAGTCAGATTTTGTAACACGTCTTTGCTTTTAATGTTCTGTTCTTCTATCAAAAGAAAAAGCATACGAGTACCTACAAAAGAAGTTATTGGTCCAGTTTCACCATCACGTACATATTCAAATAATGTTTCAAGTGTAGAAACTCGTATTTAAAGGTTTCAAACATAATTAGGCGCGACAGCAGGAGAAAAGTACTCAGTATACATCACTGTCTACAAATAGATACAACAGCAGAAGTATTGCGGTATGCATATCCTAATCATGTACAGAGTGTTTAATTTTTCTCATTTAAATAGCTCCAGTCCAGTCCACACATGAAGAAGTGCTTGGAAGACCTAACGTCAAACAGGGCCGAGAAGAGATGCCTTGTAAAACACAGAACCTGGGTGATCGAGCTTTGCTCGGTTACTTATATACATAACGATTTTCTCAAAAAAAAAAAGAATTTGAAAAAAGAAAGGCGGCCGGCTGGATTCGAACCCGGACCTACCATATTATGACCGCCCATCTTCCCGACTGAGCTAATATACTGTCGCGCGGCGTCGCGAAATTTACAGTCGCATTGTAATGTTTATGTAACAGTTTCTCATTGTCTAAAAACGCGCATAAAACGGAGTTTTTTTTAACAAAACCTGGCTAGATTGATTTATCGTCCCCGAAACCCTGTTCTATATGCATAATTTCATGAAAATCGTTCGAGCCGTTTCCGAGATTTAGATTATATATATATACCTGCAGGAATTTAAAGGTATAAGAGTCATTTGAAAATGAAAAAAGCTGTGGTCTTGGAGCAAAAAGAGACCAATTTAAAACCAGACAATCTTCCAATATAAATTACTAGTAGTACCGTAGATTTGCTCGCGTAGTCCCCGTTCCTATTATCTTCCTGCGTTGAAAAGCGTATAAGCTACTCGAGACAATCATCAAGTGTGGTTCAAATTGAACCTGAACCGTTTAACCGTCACGAAGGTATTAAGGCTAGGTAGTTCTGTCAAATTAGGGATTTAACGCTGTCTTGTTCTCGCGACCGCTGAATCGGTGCCACAGTGTAGAAATAACATTAAAATATTGGACTGTGTAATTTAAACTCATTTTTTGTTCAAGATTTGTTTATACTGTTTATACTAGTGATAACAATTTTGTAAATTGTGAAGTGAAACGAAGAAATATTAAATTTATCTATACTCGTAGATATACAAAACTCAACCTTTTCTTTTTGGTCACACTATAAGTTGAGAACGGCTTTTCCAATTTCATTCATCTTTTTAAAATGTTTCCTAATAATTCACAAGTTCGTCAAAAATTAAAAAAAATGTGCTGAAACGTAATGAAAGGCCAGTAAAATAGAAGGTTTTTTGGTCAACTTTGCAATAAATTTCTAATCCAATTTTTTTCTATGAGGTAAAGATCACTTACTGAGCATAAAATTACAAAATGCTCACAGATCCAGGTAGAGCTTCAAACGCCAATTGAAAAAAACTATTTTAGACGATATTTTGGAAATATATATTTTGACAATAATTGTAGAAAATAAAATTTTGCATCTTTTGTTGCTAGTAAACTTTTTTTGTAAAACTTACCGTTTACGATTTATAACCCATTTAATGATACGATTGCGATGATGCCGATAATAGTGGATGTAAATGATGTGGTCTACGATGGAACTTGTTTCTCTAATAGAAACAAGCACAGTGTACCTCGTAACCTTCTACAAAAACCCACTCTGGCAATGCGTTTCACAGCTTAGTTGTTCTTATTACAAAAGTGGAGACCAAACTCTTCGTTCAACTCTTCAATCATGATGATGAACGGTGCTGTTTATTGGAGCAACGAGCAATATGATAGAAAACTTTAATTTAAAAACCCCGACTACAAAAAAATCTACACGTAAAAAATATTACCTACTATCTAGGGACACTTTGGCGAGTCAGACTAGTCTTAGAATATCTTTGTTACCAAAATCCATCCAGCCGTTTGGAAGATATGTGGAAATAAAAGATTTACAAACATAAAAGATACGCGCGAAAAACATAACCCTTCTTCCATTCCGGTAAAAAGGGACATGTTTATGCTACTGGGAACAGAATTTACATCTTATTATTTTTACATTGTTATCATCAAATTTGACATAATAAATCGTAATCGGTAAGTTCGAAAATAAAGTTTACTGGCAACACTAGATGGGAAATTTTATTTTCTACAATAATAATAGGCTTTATAACTTTTTCAGAATATCAGCCAAAAACGTTTTTTCGAGCTGGCGCTTGAAGCTCAACCTGGATTTGTTATTATTTTGTGATTTTATGCTCAGGAAATGATTCTAAACCTTACCTATATAAAAATACGAATCGGAAATTTAGTGCAGAGTTAAATTCTACGAGTAATTTTACTGCCTAAAAGGCTTCTTATCAAATTTGGTCGAATGTCTAAATTTCTATGAACAATATTAACATTTTCATACAAAAAAAAAAAATAAATAAATTTTGGTGGTGTCACAAACTTGGAAAAGTATAAAAAATAAAATTCTAACAAAACCATACGTGTATCTATGGAAAGGTGTTCAAAATTGTATTGAAGTTCCTAACATTTTTTCTAAACTGAATAGTTTGCGCGAAAGTCTCTTCCAAAGTGGTAAAATCTGTATGTGAGGACTTTTCTTCTAAGTACTAAGTACCTTACTACCAAAGAATTTACCTAAATGGCATATAAATGCAAGTTAGGTATCATAAATGATACCTAACTTGGGATTTACGCAGGGATTTCTCCTCTCATTATTTCCTTCTCCCGATCTCTGATTTAACGGACGAATATTTTACCGATACTTATCTATTTTCCATTGCATCCGCATTGAATTTTTTACTGATGTGGTATCGACGTCAGTTTTTTGAGACTCCCTTCTGGTCTACAACATAAAATAAACAGCGTACTAATTAGTATCAGCGTCTATTTGCAATTCCAATGAAAACGGTATCAAAAATCAAGATCATAGCGTGCTTCACTAGTAATACCTACTGATATTGTTATACTGTGGCACTATGATCGTAATATTTAAAATTTATCGGTTGTCAAAATTGCAAAATCAAGCACAGGCCCGTCGTCCGTGAGCGCCGAAACGCGACTGATCAGGCTTGCCGAACGCCGCGCTATATATATGGTAGATATTAAAACATAGTGAATAACTGATACTTTTTATCAAGTCAAACTCTGCGAAAGCATCTATAACTTTTTAGTGGCTTTCGTTGAGTACAAAAATTTAGTAAAAGAAATCATTAGTTTAGTCATAAACTTGAAATAACTTTTTGAAAAGGGGTAACTTTGGGATTTTTTTCTATCAAGTAAAATTCATTAAATCGTGTTACTGACTGCGAATTACACTAGATTAGATCCTTAACTATTACATATATTTTTTTCAGAGCTTAATACACTATTTTAAAGGTCTTAAAGTTGTTTTAAAAAATCAAAATTACGGCCCACACGCCCTTAAACAAACATCCGAACGGTCATATTTATATTATTAGTTGGATAACCTTGACGTGTCCTATTTGCGCATGATCTTTTCGTGCAAAAGTCGATGACGTCTGTCACTTGCTTACGTACATACATCGTTGCATCGCTTGAAAGCAGGTGTTAGTCGTCGAAGCCGTAGGTATCCTGACATGTTTTTTTGTAGTTTCCGAAGCTAAATTTCTGCGGAAAACATATCCACGTAATAGAAACTAAAAGGTATAGCATAGCATATTATCCACTAAATTCTTCTTTCTTCTTTCTCAGGGAGAGAGTCCAGGCCTTAAACCACCACACTGGCAAAGTGCGGGTTGGTGGACCTCGAAAGATTCTAGGTGCATGTCGGTTTCCTTATCATGTTTTTCTTCGCCGTTTTTACGTTAGCGGCACTAACTTAACTAAAACTTATGCATTATCATTTTTGTCAAAGATAATAATGGATTTAGGAGTTTAGTTATCCTATTTAATGCGAAAGTTAGGATGTTTATTTCGATGTTTGCGACGTTTGTTTCAATCACTCGTAGCTCGAAAAAGCGACATCGTTTCATGGTTGATGTTCCAAAGACACGAACGAAGAGATTTGACTCTACTTTCGTGAAAATAACGTCTAGGATGTGGAATACGTTGCCTGAGAGGGTTTTCCCGATAGTTACAATCTTTGTGTCTTCAAATCGAGAGTGAATCGGTTTCTTCTAGGTAAACACGCTTCATCGTAGACCGCATCATCGTTTAACATCAGGCGAGATGGCGGTCAAGTGTAAACTTATAAAAGTAAAAAAAAAAAAAATTACACGTCGGAACGTGTGAACGGATCGTTTTGTAATTTAGAACGCAGTCAGATTATAGTCTGGAATAGCTAACTACACGGGACAAGCCGCGGGGCGCTGCTAGTTTTACTAATATTTTGGTCACAGGCTGTCTACGTGTAAGTTTAACATTATTTAAATCCAGAGCCCGTTTTAACACGTTTCGTCGGGGTAGGTGGAGGCGTTACGTGCAATTTCCTGAGCAGTCAGTCCGCGGCCAGCTAATCTGCATATCTGCGGTCGAGGCATACGCTGATTGCAAGTGTAGCTGGTTCAGGGACCCGTCGCTAAATAGTTTCCGTTCAATAAATGTAATATTTAGTTACGGCTGGACTAGTTGGAAGAACGGTGTACTGCCGATTCGGAGCTCCTGGTCCGAATCCCACGCGCCCCGAAGCGTAATCCCGCTAAGTTAAAAACGGTGAAAGAAAACATCGTGAGGAAGCCGACATATGTCTAAAATCTTTCGATATCCTACGGCATCCACCGACTCGCATTGGGCCATGCTGGCCCAAACAAACCGTAGGCACAGGGCACACTCGTTCACAGTATACAAGAAATTACAGTAAGCTTTAAGATGTATGTGGTCAAGACCAAAGTGATGTCGATCGTTTCTGGAAACTCAAACACAGTTACGATTGGGAATAAGAGCCTAGAGATGATGGTCGATAGTTACGTATATCTTGGCCATACCTTGTCTTTTGGCATAGAACGTCAAAACAGGAGATTTCTAGACGTAAATACTATATAGCTTGGACGAGCGGCGTTTCGAAAACTGGCTGATATCCTTACATCCCGACATATACCACAAAGTCTGAAAACACGCCTTTTTATACAGTGTATCCTATCCCCCATGACATATGATACTGAGATGTAGACGTTCACACACGAGGCTATGTATAAGATCAGGGTAGCACAGAGAGCCAAGGAAAGGTCCATGCTCGGCATCAAACTACAAGATCCAGTTCATAACACTGAAACCCAACGAAGAACGTTGGAACAGCAGTAACAAAACTAAAATGGAGTTGGATAGGACATAGGCAGTGTGACGAAAAATGGATCAAAACTGTGACAGAGTGGAGGCCGAGGCAAGAAAAACGGAGCGTTGGACGTCCACCAGTGAGATGAGTCGACGATATTGGAAATATCGCGGGTCGAACCTGGCCTCGATTGGCATAGGACCGAGGCAGATGGGAAAATAAGAAAGACGCCTATACCTAGCAGTAGGATAGAGAAGGCTGTGGATGATGATGATGATAACGCGGCACGTTGTTTGTCCACGATGGACTCCTGAACTACTTAACCGATTTTAATCAAATTTGCACACCGTGTGCTGTTTGATCCAACGTGAAAGATAAGATAGTTTTTATTTCGCTGTCGCTGTATTTTTATTATGACAATATCCGAGTGAAGCCAGAACGGGCCATTAGTATTAGTATAAGATTATATTCAAAAATATTTAGAGGTATAATCTATGGGTATCCATATATTATATGGATACCCATAAATTATATGATACAAAAATTCTGTGATGAAAGTTACTGTTCTTTTACCCTTTTTTGCTAGGGATAATTACTTCTATAGTTGATAAATAATTTACAGATAAAGCAAAATATCAGTCACATCTCCTGGCTGGGCATGTGACAAAACCATCGATCATTGAGTCTTTTATCACGCATCCGGGGGCAATGCCGGGGCGGCTACCTGCTCCATGTGGAACCCAGGTGTCCCCTGGGAAATGAAAAATGTCGCACGGGACAAACACGACCTTTATGGTTTCCTAGTATTGTCTGATTTACAATGTAGACTAGCAGTGCCCCGCGGTTTTACATGGGTAGTTCTCGTTGTTTTCCCGTGATAAAAAGTAGCCTATGTATGTGTTACTCCAGACTATAATATAGCTCGTATTCCGAATATAACTCGACCCGTCAGCTGTCGTGATTGAGCAACAAACATTAAAATTTAGAAGTTTATAATATTAGTAAGATCAGTAGGATTGACGGAAGCAAGACATACGTTAGGTGTTAAGTAACACATGTGCCCATTATACCACAGTACTATTTGAATATGAAGAGACCAAATCTGTGCAATGTGCTCAACACGAAGAGATGTAGGATTATTTATATATTTGCCCTGTAATTTCTCTGTAGACTTGTCCTTCAAAGTGGACTACAGTAATACAGTAAACCAGTGGTCCTGCATAGCGATAGAATATCTGGCAACAGTGTGTGTCTTCCCCAAGCAGACTAAGGCTAAAATAAATAAAATAAAACCTTAATTCATCCATTCAGATTCTTATCTGAATGGATGAATTAACGTTTGGTAAGATACTCGTATTTTAATAATGTTATGTCAATTCATTGCAATAACTACGAGTACTTTGTGATATGATATCATCACTATTAGTATGTCGCGGTTTCACTTACTTTGTTCCTGATCTCGTTATTTACCCGGTATAAAAAGTAGCCTATGTGTTATTCCAGATAATTATCTATTTATCTACCAAGTCCCATTCAGATCCTTTCAGTAGTTTTTGCTGCTGGAAAGAGTAACAAATATATAGACAAACTTTCTTCGCATCCAACTCACACCCTGTCCTACATGACCCCCCCATCGTAGACTCAATATCTCATAGTACATAGACTATTTCTCCCTCCAAAATTCGAGGCTGCGACCGCGCGTGTTGGCCGAGTGGCTACATCATAGTACATATTCCTTTTTATAGTCTATTATTTTATTTTGGGCTAGATCGTGCGGTTCATCAATTTCCAAAAACTATTACCATTATCATTTCATTTTCTCCAATTATTATTATCAAACAAATTCTTAAATACAATACTATTTGCTAAATGCTATTATTATGTAAATATTAAATCAATTACACATGAATATTTACTTTTACAACAAAAAAACAAGAGTTTCCACAATCAAATTAATTAAGCATGCACATTTTTTAATTAGTCAATCTCTTTTTATTATTTTAGCAAGAAATAAAAGGCCTTTTTATTTACTTATTATCATTCAATCAATGTTACATAATTATTGTACCCAAGTCACATGAGTTTGATAAGGGAAAGACAATGATGATACAGAATAATAAAGTACATACAAAAATGGCATTTAAGGCGAGGCCCTAAGCTCGTCTAGTATACCGATTCATCGAACCCGGTAATCGTTAAATCTATAGAAATCGAGTTAAACGCAAGTAAACGCATTTAATCTATACTAATATTATAAAGCTGAAGAGTTTGTTTGTTTGTTTGAACGCTAGGATCTTGGGAAGTACTGGTCCGAATTGAAAGATTCTTTTTCTATTGGATAGTCCATTTATTGAGGAAGGCTTTAGGCTATAGAAAATAACTCTACCATTAATTTAAGCGGAGCATGAAACAAGAATGTAACAAAATCGGGAAAAAATATTCCCCTTTTGAGAGTTTTCGTACGTTTCGTGCTTTGAAATGACACATGACAGCATGTGTCAAAGATTGCGTCATTGAATTTCAGTAATCTGTGCATTGAATATAAACCTTTGCTATTTTTTTTTTCTAAATCTGAGTTGGTACGACCAATTTCCGACAGGTGGCGTAGCAGTTAGCTGAAGAGGTTTTTTGTTTGAAATCGATATTCTCAGGAATGAGTGAACCGATTTCAGTCATTCTTTCACCGTTGGATATATAAGGGATCCCGATGAGTGCTATATAATATACCACGGGCGAAGCCGGGGCGGGCATCTAGTCATAATATAAATGTCTAGTCATTTAACGGACTTTCGTGTAGTTCAGAACTACCGTTACATGAGCACTGAGCAGCCTACTAAATGTTCCCACGGGTGGATATCGGCCCTTCTCTCGCAAGGAGAGAGTCAAGACCATAAACCACCACGCTGGCCCAGTGCGGGTTAGTGGATGACGTATGACTTCGAAAAGTTCCAAGTACATATCGGTTTCCTCACGGTGTGAATAGACAGTAGTGCGCGTGGAATTTTGACCCTCGGATTTGTATCGGTAGTCGCCGTTCTCCCAACTAGACCAGCCGTAACTTCATTTTTACTAATCATATGAATATTTTCGAAATGTGTACATCTGTCGAGGTAAAACATTGATTACGATCCAAAACGCGTGTCGCGGTCAGCCGCACGTCGCGGGGAATCAACCAAGACTGGATCACTGCGGGCTCGGCTTACCAACACGCGACTGCAGCTTGCAGGGATCTCGGGTTCCGTATCATTTACAAACTATATCGAAGCTTCTATTTCAAACAAGCTTTCATTAACATGTCACCATAAAATAGCCATAATGACTAAAACTAATTGTATAACAGTCAGATTATTACAAAATATTGTACCTACACGTTTGTTTTTTTGATTCACAAACAAAACGTAATGCAAAGTTCCGAGTGACGTCACATCTATACGATTTTTATGAAGACCTCGTCACTCTCATCCCCCTCTACACCGAAAGTTTATGATTTATATCTTTGTCAATTTTTTAAATCAAATAAAACAAAAAATAGTTTTTATCCCATATTTACCCATCATCATCATCATCATCATCATCTGCAGCCTGCAGACGTCCACTGCTGGACATAGGTCTCCCCCAATGATTTCCACAATGACTGATCTTGTGCCGCCTCCATCCACCGACTTCCCGCGACCGAGACAATATCATCGGTCCATCGTGTATATTTACCTATAATATAATATAATCTACATAACATACTATTAATTCGAGTGATATTTTTTCATTCCAGTAGATGCCGTCAGTAAGCTCAGTGGATAGAAAAAAATCCTGAAGATCTTGGAGTGGACAATGTACTACGAGTAACTAACTATACCTATTATTACATTGTCATCAGTCCAAAACTGGATCAGTAATAACTGGATCAGTAATAACTAGATCAGTAATAACTAGATCACTAATAACTGGATCACTAATAAATGGATCACTAATAACTGGCTCACTAATAACTGGATCACTAATAACTGAATCACTAATAAATGGATCACTAATAACTGGATCACTAATAACTGGATCACTAATAACTGAATCACTAATAAATGGATCACTAATAACTGGATCACTAATAACTGAATCACTAATAAATGGATCACTAATAACTGGATCGCATGTTCTAGGTAAGCACGCTCCATCGCAGACCGCAACATTGCTTAACATCAAGCGAGATGACGGTCAAGTGTAAACCTATGAAAGAAAAAAATGTTTGCATCAAAACGCGTCAGATTTCGTAATCCTAAGGTAGGTTATGTTAGTTATTATCTAATCTAACGTCAATAGATTGTAAACTTTTATTATTTGTTATGGTGATAAATCTACGTAACTAACTGATCTGAAACAAGGATGGATCAAAGATCAAAGATCGAATACAATGTAATAAATAATATGTATAGTTAGTCTCATTGTCCTTATCTAGAGTTTTTTTTTTTTAAATAAGAAGTGACGAGACGAGCAGGACATGTGCCTGATGGTAAGCAACATGCCTGCCACATAACAGCACAGTGACACGCAGCTATTGGAACATGAAGAATCCAAATCATTACCTAGCACTGCACTGCGCTCGTCACCCAGAGATCTAAGATGTTATATCTCTAAGCCCTGTAGTTTCTCTGGATACATTGCCCTTCAAACCGGAACACAGTAATGTTTGCACATTACTGCTTGGCGGTAGAATAACTGGCAAAGGTGTGGTACTTCCCCAGGCGGACTCTGCTAGGAGTTCTACCACTACAAAACAAATACATTACAATACAATAGAGATTTACAAATACAAATACAAAAATCTTTATTGCTGTTTGTAGGTAAGATAAGATGATACAAAACATTTTAAAAGTTGCCCCATACAAACTGGCCTCTGCGAGAGGCATGCAATATGTCTGGCAAGACAATTTGTTGTAGTCTTAATTAATAAATGAAAAAAAAATAGTCAGCTGATTAAACTCTTCTTCTTCCTCATCTTCTATTAATTTCTGGTATTTATTTATGTCATCTGATTCATTTGATCTGATTAATTATGATTTGCAGGATTCATTCTGTGTAGTGAGATTTTTGAAGTGAAAACCGCTTTTTGCGCACCGCACACAGATTTTTTGTGGGCTGTGAATTGAGTTCAAGCGTCACGCAAAGTCAAAGTCATTTATTGATAAATGTACAATTACACGTCAATATACACGCTGGGTTATAATAAGAAATCTTCGGGTAAACTCGGGACCATGGCCATGGCTATGGTCATGGTCGCTAGATGGCCATGCTAATGGCCACGCCCTCCATTTTCGTTCCAAAGTAAGCTATCAAATTCTGAGTTAAATTTTCACTTCTATCGGCAGTTCCTATGACTGCCAATTCTGTGACGCTGAGAAAACGCTGAGATTTTGTATAAAACTTATTCAATCAAGTAGGAAAATTTAGGCCTTAGTATAGTTGCCAGCAAACAAATTGACCCAATGAAGTTAGCTGCGCAGAAATGTTTTAAGGTCCCTTTGGTGGAACTGCACATGCGCGAACTTTCCCCTTCAACGTCACTTTTGGGTCAACTTGTTTGCCGGCCACTGCACTCCACAATTGTCCTAATTTCGGGTTGGCGGACTTTTTTCTCTTTGACGAGTTAAATCTTCATGGTGTTATGTCTTTCCGTCCCTGTTTGTGAGTTAGCAGCATTACACACATGATTTCGAAAATACAGTGGTGCGTGAGGGATTCGAACCTGGAGCTCCGGATCCGCAATTGCCGTTCTTCCGACTAGACCAGCCGTAACTTATATAATAACTAGCGGCCCGTTCCGGCTTCGCTCGGATATTGTCAGATAAAGCCTATTAATTTAAATAAAAACTATCCTATCTTTTAAGTTGGATCAATCTACGCACGGTGTCCAAATTTCATTAAAATTGGCTAAGTAGTTTAGGAGTCCATCGCGGACAAACATCGTGACAGGAGATTTATATGTATTAAGATAGTATAATTTTTTTAATATCTTGTTATAATTAAATGATTGAGTATAATGATACAGTTCCATTGGCTCAGTTATCGTAACTTTCCGAATAAAAACACATTTCCAAAAATTTCCTCGTCCCTATCACTTTATTAAATCACAATCAATGAAATTTTCCAGTAACATTAAATATTTTCCGTATTTTATAACGAACTTTGTAGTATTGTATTGAAATCATTGAATGTATCTGCAGATAACGATAGATTTGGGGATTTGCCAACGTTTTTTATAGAAACACGATAACATACGTAAAAAATATTAAGTATTGTTAGATTATACCTTTCTCATTTTTTTTTATGTTACCTATATTTGTTTGTTCACTTAATAATAAAAGCAGTGACATCTTGCTAACGGCGAGTACTTGCACAGACACAACTTAGTAGCCAGGATCATTCACCAGCAACTTGATCTTCGATACGGCCTTGTCGAGTCCGAGGTACCGTACTATAAGTAGATACACACCTCTGCCAGTTCTCGAGAATGGTCATGCGTTGCTCTCTATGATCACGGACAGGACTATTGTCGCCAATAAGCCTGATATCGTGCTGGTAGACCGGTCTCAGCGCCGGGCTGCGATCGTCGATATCACTGTACCACATGACGAGAACCTCGTGAAAGCCGAGAAGGACAAGCTTAGCAAGTACCTCGACTTGGATCATGAGGTTACCGCCATGTGGGATGTTGATTTGACGATCATAGTCCCAATAGTTGTGTCGGTAAATGGCCTTGTAGCGAAAAGTCTCGACCAACATCTCTAGAGACTTTCGCTAGACGGTTGGATTAAGGGTCAGATGCAGCAGGCGGTCATCCTCAACACAGCGCGCATTGTCAGGAGGTTCCTCAGTCTGCAGCCCTAACCACCGGTAGCTTGGGCCCTGCTCCGCTGCTGGCGGCACCCGAGTTTTAAGTTTTTTATGCTGTTTATATTTTTATACTTGTTGTAAAAAACTTAGAAATTAAGAGGAAGAAATAAATAACTGAAAGCAGTGATATAGGAGTGGTAGAGCTCTTGGCAGAGTCCGCCTGCGGAAGTACCACACCTTTGCCAGTTATTCTACTGGTTATTCCGGTTTAAAGGGTTTTTTTTTCAAAGAAATTACAGGCTTAGATTTATAACATCTTAGATCTCTGGGTAGAAGGTAATGATTTGGGCTGGGATGAGAATACCTTTGCCGTAACTTTTGTGTCTGCTAGTAACTAGTAACTGTTTGCCGGTTTACCCGTGAACTTGGTGTTTGAAATTGCATCGAAATATAGAGGCCCACTCCACTACAATGTAGCAATTGTTTCACGACTTTTATATTTCTCTCGTATTCTTGGTTTCCCAACTGTAAAGAGTTTCTTACCTACGAGATAATTATTAAAGGCGATGTTGAATATCAAACACCGAACGGTGAGTGCTCCTCCGGTGCTCAAAGGTTCCACCGAAGCCTGGCCTCGGTGAAAATGATTACTCGTGAAGGGTCGTAGTCCAACGCCCACTGAGAGGTACAACAAACTCCTAGCAGTTCTGGTAGGAACAATGGTAAGAATCTTCTGGTTGTGTTGGAATGATAAGTGTTTGAACAAAAGTGGCTTTTGAAACACATCAACCCTTTTTCTTTTTTGCCATCTGTAAGAAATTTGATTAGTTCTGGGTTGTAATGTTCATCAATCTCGGCTGTTGGGGTATTGGGTGCGTCATAGGGGATAGGGGATAACAATTCTTTCAGGAAGATTTCAGAGAAATTACAAGGCTTAGAGATAATATAACATTTTAGATCTCTGAGTGACGACCGCAGTGCAGTGCTAGGTAATGATTTGGCTTCTTTATGTTCCAATAACTGCGTGTCACTGTGCTGCTATGTAGCAGGCATGTTGCTTACCATCAGGCACATGTCATGCTCGTCTCGTCACTCTTTATTTTAAAAACATATTAAAAAAAGGTTTATTACAAAAAATGTCATCTGATAAAAAGGTCACACAACGTTAGTTAATAGGCAGTGTTGGACGACCTTCCCTAGATGGACAAATGACCTCGCAAAGGTCGCTGGAAACCGCTGGTTGCAGGTTGCGCAGGATCGTTCGTTGTGGAAATCTAGGCCTCCCCTATGTTCAGCAGTGGACGTGTTTCGGCTGATGATGATGAACGTTATTTAATATTTTTTGCAGGGGCACGAGCCCCTAAGTCCCCTCCTCGTGTCTCGCTGACAGCCCATTGACCAGGAAGTGTCGTGCTCATGTTAACCTGCGCTTATGTTCCATTCCACCACTCGACTGCTCACTATGTACAGAAAAAACTTATATGGCGCCATGTTCGGAGCATCACCTTATCTTACGATTGTTTCGTGTACCAGCGTTACCATAGAAAAACTTTCGATCAAAATATCATCGTATGTTGGCCCGCGTTTGACCATCACCTTGACTGATGGCTGATGGACCTTATTTATTTTATTTATTTATTATTGTATTGTATGGATATGCAAGACGGGATATGTGGATAAAGTTGGTGCACGCCGACCTAAACTGTCATATCAATTCTAGTAGCATCTGCCTCTAGCCTCCTGCCTCAAGCCTTTAATAGTTAATAGGTACCACTACTCTTTAGCTGTACAAATAAAGAAGAAAGACATTATGTATTAGTAATTAGGACGCTTGATATTATGTAGTCATTTTTAAATATTATGGTTCACTTGAAAATTTTATGCAGCGTTGCAGCGCATTCGTAGATCGCATGCTTGTAGCGATTAATCGTAAACCTTGTATCGATAAAAAACAAGTTATTGTTCGTTGGAGGATAAACCCTGCTCGTGTACTCGAAAGCTTACACAGGAATCATAATTACTATAAAAATTCGAACAATTTAGCATGAGAAGTTGAGCTTTCCGAGCTCTGAAATTAATGATCAGCTTCCGAGATATTACTAATGTAGTAGCTAATCTCAGCTTTATTTGTGTTTCAGTTGCCAGGTTGCCACGTTTATTATTCTATTAGGTATTGTTAATTTCCCTACTGTTTGTAAATTTAATTACTAAGTAGCTGGATAATTTTACAGGAAGTTTTTGTTAGTTAGTATTAAAAGCACAAAGTTGAATTAAAATTTACAGAAAATGTTAAACAGTTTAATATAAAAATCTTGTAGCATGGTGTTCCTGCATTTTCATTTATGCCTTATTTTGGCCTAGTTAATTTTCCGCAAATTGGAAAACTAGGAATCACCCTTCAAACAGGAACGTAATACGGTTTGCACATTACAGGTTGGTATAACTGGCAAACGGTATATTTGTACCTACCTTTCCGGTACAGTACACTGGAGGTGAGCCATGCATTGAGATCCCTCTTGGGGTTTGTTTGTTAATTTTCCTTAATCGAATCCACCCATCTCTTTGAGATACCAGAGATTCATCAAACTGTTGTGCTGATATTTGTTTTACCAATTTCAAGTCTACGCTACAATCTACAATTAAAGTATACCGTAAAGTTGCTTCAAATGAAAAATATAGGAGCGATGATGATGATATTATAAAGGTTATTAGAAAGCAAATACATTAACAGCGTCCATCGTATCGGTTTGACCGAGTAGTGTCAGTAGTCCGGTTGTTAGTTCGGTTAACCGAACTACTGCAACTTTTTTTGGTGCCAGTAGTTCGGTTGCACGTCATCACCGAACTGTTGACACTGCGGAGTGTCAGTAGTCCGGTTGTTAGTTTCGTTAACCGAACTACTGCAACTTTTTGGTGTCAGTAGTTCGGTTGCACGTCATAACCGAACTGTTGACACTGCGGAGTGCCAGTAGTACGGTTGTTAGTTTTTTAGTGTTAGTTGCATTAGTTTTTAAATTCAGATTTTATGGCATTCAGGGTAGCTTTTTCGTAATCTACATGTATTTCCTTGGAATCCCACTCTGGAATTTTGTACTTATTAATTCAAAGACGATGTTATAAGACTCGTGTTTTTATAGGATATGAAAGCAAATGCCCGTGGGATCATGTTTATAGCTTCAATTGAACTACCCAAGTCGCCAAGTATGCTGAATAATTAGCAAAATGGAATAGGGCTGGCTTTAAACGTACTATCCATAAAGTACACTTTAATTTAGTTTAAAAAGATCTCGTGCATGATTACTACAAAAAAATATAATTCTAATATCACCATCAAAATAACCTGCCAGTAGAATATCAGAAAACTACGTGGGGAACTTGCATCTCGGAAAGAGATGTTGGGCGTATTTTCTCTACTCCCGCATTTTGGCGAATCTTACGTTCTTAGATTCTCGAAGAAACTTAAATTGTAGATTTCTTTTGAGAGAATAATGGAATTGGGTTGGGAGTGGCTAAATCTAGGCCCTTATTTTTTAATGCAAACTAAACGTTAGCGATATACTCTGGGTGCAGGTTATCTGCCTTTCGCAGCCTCTATTATGCTTTTATTTATCAAAGCATACATTTCAAAAATTCCAAATTGCAGGTATGGTCACTGGCTTTCTCAATTTTGTCCGTTTTCTAAAACACAGTTCATATGATTCCACTAGTATTACATTATTATAAAGTAAGGAACTACAAACCATAAATTAAAATAAGGAGATATATGCATCA
Source organism: Ectropis grisescens (assembly GCA_017562165.1). Classification (NCBI taxonomy): domain Eukaryota; kingdom Metazoa; phylum Arthropoda; class Insecta; order Lepidoptera; family Geometridae; genus Ectropis; species Ectropis grisescens. Next base: position 1,894,121 of record CM029772.1, read on the forward strand.
AACGCTTACTTTTGATATTGTAACGTAGCCCTTACATTGCACATTCGGTCTTCTAATATTTGCAACGGCAAAAGCTGCTTTTTGAGGCATATACGGAATTCCTATAAAACTGGTATCCAGAAAAAAGTAACACCCTGCCTCTTCCTCGCTGCATTATCTTAAAATCATCGTTGTCGTTCATTTTACTATACAAGTTTATTTTATAATTTTAGATTTTAGATATAATCTGTACTAATTATCAACTTGGAAAATAGTTATAATAATATGTACTTACTCATCAAATTGACACCAGCGGTGCCAAATGGGTTAAAGATTGATACAAATGAAACTTACATGAAAAATCGCAAAAAAAATAGTATATATTTTTATATACCGCTGAGATGGTGAGAGAGTTGCTAGTTTTCAATCAACTGAAGTTGTGTATCGATAGTTCGGTGCTTAGATAGAATCAAAACTAACGCAACTAAAAAGTTAACATTAAAAAACTAACAACCGGACTACTGGCACTCCGCAGTGTCAACAGTTCGGTGATGACGTACAACCGAACTACTGACACTAAAAAGTTGCAGTAGTTCGGTTAACCGAACTAACAACCGGACTACTGGCACTCCGCAGTGTCAACAGTTCGGTGATGACGTGCAACCGAACTACTGACACCAAAAAGTTGCAGTAGTTCGGTTAACCGAACTAACAACCGGACTACTGACACTACTCGGGTTTGACCGCCATCAAGGCACCACTCATGTTAAACACTCGACATCCAATTCTCCTAAAAACAAACAAAACAACAAACTTATCCTCTTGATAAAAATGGCAGTGTCACCGAATAACAATATTTCAAAAAAGTTGAAGCAACAAACCTGTCAAAAAGTTATCCAAGCCGTGTAACTTAAATTGATTTCAGAATCTATAGGTGTAGAGTTTAAACTTGAATGTGTTTAACGTTAGCTGTCCAGTCAATTATTATGAAAAAAACTGCCTTGTCTTTCTAATTACCAAGTGACGGGGACTGTCGACAAGGCGCAGAGATAAACAAATAAGATGATACTTTCCGGTTGAGGGAGCAAAAGGTAAAAAACAACGAGCAGTGCAATGTCACGGATATCGAGATATGGACCCTTGCCACAGAATACGGGCGAGTACCATTAATGATGAGATTTCGACACGAACTATGGAAGCACAGAGACGTAGCCATTGCATTTTGTTACCCAAATATATAGATAGATAGACTTAATTGACACACCAAAGAAAATAATACACAGCAATAATTGTTGATAGCCTTAGCACTGAAACTGATATCTTCCAGTAATCTAAGAAAAATGTTGAGAACAAAATGAAAAATTATGTGTGAGCAATACAAAAAGTATCAAGCGCCATGAAGAAGTGGAAAACCGTGACGAAAATGTAATGTGCCATTGAAATATAACTGTTTTTTTAATTTAAGTAGTCAGCTATAGACTCCGAGGTCCGCGACCTTTGTCATCTGGGTTCTTTACATATTTCTTGGATTACTTAGAAGAAGAAAAATGAAATAGGAGAGAGTATGAAACATATTCAACCTAATTCTAGTGCTAGATCGATTTCTAGGTCGGTATGTTGAGGCGATCACTACCTATATGGTTTATTATATTATGGCTCAGAGCCTGCCTGCATTTCTTTCTTTGGTGGTCATCTGTAAATTTTATTTGTAACTGTGACTATACCTAACAGTAGATGATATTAGCATTTTAATATAGAAATTAAAAAAAAACTGTTATCACAACCAAATGATTATGAGAATCTTGACCAATAAACTTAAAATTCTAAAAATAAAATAAATAAATTCATAGTTAACTCTCTGTGATAATTCTTCTACCTCCGAGTTCTGGCCCACAACAGAATAAGCAAATTGTAAGTTTGGTTTTTGTGGCCTTCGATTATCTGCAGATGTCATTCGTGTATTGATAATTTGGTCTTATGATTATTGGCACGGCTACTTTACAATCTGAGTGCACCATTTATTATTTTGGTTGATCATAAATTTAAACGAGCGGAATGGTAGGATTACTCAATCGTGAATATTATGAAAATAGTCTAGTTACCAGTTTAATACTAACTAGAATTCAACATAAGTTTTTTAATCTTTAATTAAACCTAATATCTCCAAATAATTTTATTTTATGCTATCCTAACAAATTATGAAATAAGATCATAAATAGTACAATTTACATACTGTGTTATTTAGACAATGCTTGTTTACAATATAAACAATTTAGACTTGCATATTTAAACTGGAACTAACTTTCCAAACTAGCTCTGGATCAGTGAATCCCGTTTTTGTAAAGGTTTTGTAATTAGCTATGTCCCAAATAAATCAATTTCTATTTGTACTCTATAATCTGAGCGCACGGTTTATAGTTAAGTAACATCGGATGGTGTGGTAGCTTACGTGAGGTGTTCAAGAGGGGGAGAAATGGTGAAGTTGTAGGTAGGCACTGTACTCGTCACCTGAACATTTACCACGAATTGTCTATTTGCCATATAATTTATCTGTAAACATTGGCCTCCCCTACCGAAACACAGTTGAGTGAAGTTTGTATGCCGGTAGAATAACTGGCAAAGGTGTGGTACTTCCCCAGGCGAACTCTGTAGTCCTACCACTGCAATAAAATTATTAGCTCACAATTACAAATTAGAAGTATGACATAGGGCCGATGCGATGGTTCCTCAACAGATACCGCCGTAGCACCTGACTATCAGGGATCCGCTCACCTGATAACGCACCTGACAATAATCCGAATTATAATTTTATTTATTTGTGAACCTGACTCTTCATTCTAGCTCTACGTATCTCCTGATATAAATCTACTATTACATGGTACTGATTGGAAAAATAAATTGTAATTCTACTAAAAATAATATAAGTACATATTAAAGTTTGGCTGTATGTTTGAAACATAGGTAAGTACAATAAACTGAATCAAAATATCGATAACTCCCTTAAGCAAAGCCTCGGTATATCTCTATTAATAGTACTAGTGTCAGTGTTTATCTGTACAATAATATACAATAATGTTTTATTAAAAGGTCACAAAACACCAGATATAAATTATATAATAGTTAAATTTTCATCCAAAAACAAACAAAAACCGAACAAACAAAATTATATTAAATACACATTCCACTAAATTTCATTAGAAGCTATGATTATGTCGTCCAGATAAAATGTAAGCAAATTTTAGTTTTAGTTGATATTTAAAAGACATTATCAAATAAGCTTATAATCTCGAAAAATTACGTTATATTTAAGGACATAGGTTAGGTTTCGTTGTAAGATTCGTGAGAGTATTCTAATCTGATAGATTACTAAGCTTTTGCAGTGTGAAGACGCAATAACAAAATATTGTACATCTACCGAGATTTCGCGATGTCAGTAGGAATTTCGTGTACTTAGTATCGTATCTGATATTCTCATTTCGCTACGACATTTCCATCCGAATATGGAATGTTCCAAGTGACGTTGTTGAATAAAGACCCATTATAAAATCACAGCTTTAAAAATTAAAACATGCAACATCATTTAATACAAACAAATAGATAAAATTACTCAATATTAAGAGACTAGGTTTCCCCTCGGCTGCACCCTTCTCCACTGCGCCACGTACAAACTAATATAGCGAACTATCTGTCGGTGGGATTATAAGCATTAGGGGCTTAGCCTCTGCGTTCTGATTAGATACTGCTTATTGGCACAAAGTACACACCTACAAACAACGAAATGTCATTTCTATATATATAAAATTGGCACCTATCTAAAAACTGACGGGCGTCTTGTCGAATTTACTTTACCATTTCATGCCAAATACAGATTTGCTCTTGTATGGAGTACAGTTCGCACCATTGGGATGGATCGCCTAAGTGCCAGCCAGACTTTGTGATCAATCGAGAAATTTGTCAAAAGGATCATAAGTCATGGGCACTAACCACGGATATTCGGGCAATAACTCTCTCATATTCGTAAATAAACTTCAAAGTCTTGAACATACTCGTAGCCGCAAATTGCAACTTTATCATTTTTTAATCGTACAAGTACATTAGTATGATTTCTATTCCACCCGTGGTGACTCATCGTTCTAGATGGATAAATACGGTACCATCAATAGCACAAACAGTCCACTAAATGTTCCCACTGTTGCGACTTGGGGCCTTCTCTCGCAAGGAGAGAGTCACGGCCACAATCAACATGCTGGGCCAATGCGGTTTGGTGGATGATACATAACCTCAAAACATTCTAAGAGTTTAGAGCGAACTAACTAACTAAAAGCTGTGTATGTCAGAAACAACTTAGACTCATACGACACGCGAGGAGAGAGACATGCGCGCGCAATATACGTAACGCTGACAAGCTGGATAGTATACCCCACTCTCTAGCGAGATCGGAAAAACTGACTCACATTATGGAACCACAAGTTTATAACACTCTTCCTAAAATAGCTAAATCAACACCGAGTTCGGGTAGCTTCAAAAACCGATTAAAAAGTTTTACAAACTTCAACAAGTTACAGCGAGTTTTTATATAGTCATGGCAAACTCACAATAATATTGTAAAAAATAGACATTGTTCATTACAATTGTAATAAATACATATATTTTAATTTTTGACAATTATTTGTACGATACTTATTATCGTACAATATAATGTTCAAGTTAAACTTTAAAAATGTTTCCTCTTTGTATGCTCTTATTTTTTATTTTTTATTTTTATAAAACTGACATGAAAATTGTATATTTATCAATAAAGAACTTTGACTTTGAACAATGAGGGTTTCCTCACGACGTTTTTCTTTTAAGTTATTTTTAGTCCTTTGTTTAAGTTGACGCACATGACTTCGAAAAGACAGTGGTGTGCATAGGATTTGAGCTCGGAACTCCGGATCGGCACTGTTATTCTCCCGATTATACCAGCCGTAACCTACTATCAATAAACTATTAAAAAGTCTAAAAACACTCTACACGGCCGCATTACCATGCTGAATGACAACAAAATATAAACAGCTTTATCATCATTCCCATAGAGAAAGTTATCCAACAATAGAAACACGAACTTTAATTAAAAACACGAACGACCGCGTAGATAAAAGATAATCCCTCAATACTTCACCCGAAAATCCATGATGGTGACAAAATCTAAAATAATTGCCAGCTACCGAGTTTGTCTACTGATAACCATGATATATGATGTGAGCGATGTCCCCATATCAACTACCAACAATCTGAAACACCCGTACACGAACCGATAGAACTTATGCGCTCGGAAATAAAAGTCATATTTGAAATTGTGGACGGTAAAGATGGAGTTGTAGTTAGTGATATAGACGGTGGCAGTGTTGACACTCAACGGTAATTATTTCGACACAGCGGTAATTGCAATATTTGATAGTCAATTAAATCGAGTAAGTTCTATGTGGAGTTGTTGTTTGACAAACGTTAATGACTTTTTAATAGAAAACTTGAATTGATGGCCTTGAGCATTTTCGGTAGGAAAATCGTGTCGCATCGTGAGTTCCCATCTGGTGACGTATTGTACAAACTTAGCGCTGTTTAGTTCTAAAATTATAAATAAAGTTGTCATTTGTATCGGTAGTCCTTTACTACGTATGCCGGTGATACAAAATCGCCAGATTTCATCGATCAAATTTTTCAACTTGCACAAATTTTCTATATAACACACATTTCTTGCTTTGTGGCTCAGTCCATAGTAAATCTATTATCTGATCAGAAGTTTGTGCACAACTCATATTACGGTATAAAATAACACATACCTAAGTTACTTTGCATCCCGAAAAATTGTAGAGTGCTTTAGGAGATATCCCTTTTATGAATGCTAAGCGGGAGAAATCGCGGTTAGATACTTATACCTACAGTTGTAAATACATACAGTTGGAGATACATACATTAATCTGTATTAGTCAGGTTTTATTTTACTTTTTATGGTCCGATAGCGACGAACAAATCATGACTTAAACAGACTACCTACTTGCTAAACTTAGTTACTTCCGGAATGATTGTAACTTGAAAAAGCGATATCGTTTCATGTTTACGTTCCAAAGACTAGTAGGTACGAGGAGAGAAAATATTTCTACACAACCTACCTCAATATGGGTATCAAATGAAAGGACTTGATTAGTAGAATGCTATAATATACTATAACAAATTTCAAATCCAAGATTGGCAACCATCTTGGATTTGAAATTTGTTATAGTATATTATAGTATTCTACTAATGGCAAATAATATTATTTTTTCACTACTACAAACAACAAACAAACTACAAATTTCAAATCCAAGATGGCCGCTCCCACAAAATGGCGAAATACATTTCTTTTTCAAAACTCCCATTAATCATCAAATTAATGGGCTTGGCTATTAGAATGTTGTACAGATAACAATTCCGAGGTCGTCGGGGGATAATCGATTTGAAATTCGTCGTAGTGCAAAGTATTCTACTAGTCAAGCCCTTTAGTTTGACACTCATATTGTGGTAGTAGTGAATAAATAATATTATTCGCCATTTTGTGGTGGCAGCCATCTTGAATTGATTTGAAATTTGTTATAGTATATTATCTATAGTATTCTACTAGTCAAGTCCTTTCATTTGATACCCATACTGAGGTAGGTTGTGAAGAAATATTTTGTCCGCCATTTTGTGGAGGCGGCCATTTTGAATCGATATTAACCAAACATAGCTAAGAACACTCGCACGGATATTAATCTCCAAATTAACTAAACTGCATTGAAATCGGCCCACCCGTTTGAGCTCTACGTTGCCACAGACAGACACACACAGAGACAGACAGACATCGACGTCAAACTTATAACACCCCTTTTTTGGTCGGGGTTAAAAAAGCTCTGCGCCTAAAGTTCAGAAAACAGCACATGCCACTTGAAGAAAAAAAAACGCAAAAATTATACACATTGGTGTATTGTGTAGGTGTGATATGGCTTATTTCATCATTCTTAAATAGAATTTGTCACTTGTTTATTTCGAGTGTTAGTTCTGCCAAGTCGCGGAGCATGATGACACTTTCCGCATGGTGTATCGTTATGTTACTCGTAGCTATGCATATCGTAAGAGATTGTTTTGCTGCGATAAGCAGACTACAGTTCTGGATTTCGACTTATGAAACACCCAAATTATCAACTTATCGTCTTGCGCTTTGACGTCACAGCTTTATTTTTGTTGTACAATAGGTATTTAAGTATTTTATTCGAATTTTGTCACGTCCACTAGAAACAAGATTGTTTCATTTTTGCGATCAATATCTAGATTTTGTTTCCTTTTATTTTATAAGATTTATTTCGGCTGATTTTATCTTTAGTGAAATTGGCTAAAATGCTAAAGATATCATATAGGAAAGTAAGTGTTCTGTGTAAATGAATACCTATACTAGCGAACAACGGTCGTTTAACTTTGCTGTCGAGGCAACCGTTTATTTTTTACATACATTTAAATATTAGATCCTTACATATTATGAATACTTTGATCTCAAATAACTCTTTTTTGATAAATTTTTGCTTGGGGCAGGGTTTTTCTGGTTTCCCAGGGTTCGGCCAATGCATTATTGTTGTACAGGATCTCCTTTTCATCACAGGTTTTAATTTTAGGATTCGATTTAAAATCCCTTAATTATTCTGCAGGTTAAGTAAACATCTGTCGACGCGCGTTTGTGGATTTGCTGCACTAAATTCTTCGAGGTACCTTTCAAGATTTTTCACCTTCACAATTTGCTTCAAGTGGATTAAAATAGTGTTATCTTTAACACCGCTGCCTGCAGCTAGCTCACATGTGGTTTGCGGTGAATCCGCTTCCACAATAGTCTTCAATTGTCATAATCATTCTGTAATTATAAAGGTATTTGAATCTAGGGTACAATAATTATTCTTTAGCGTAGATTGTTTTAGATTAGGTAACATACTAGCTTTTCTTAACTACTGCATGTTTCATATTCTTTTTCAACTTTTATTAACATATTTCATTTTCATCTTTAATTTTCTACCTATGTAAAATCTAATATATAAAATTCTCGTGTCACAGTTTTCGTTGCCATACTCCTCCGAAACGGCTTGACCGATTTTAATGAAATTTTTTGTGCTTATCTGGTATCTATGAGAATCGGCCAACATCTATTTTTCATCCCCCTAAATGTTAGGGGTAGTCCACCCCTAAATTTTTTTTTAATTTTTTAGACAAAAATTTTAATTTCTATTTTTTTATGATACAACATACAAAAATACATACAATCCTCAATTTTCACCCTTCTACAATCAACCCTTATTTTTAATAGCCATTTTAGTAATTTAATCATTTTTCATCCCCGGTCGATAACTTATCAATCGTCATTTAATTAGTTATCCCCGCCAGTTGTCTACAGGTGTCACTTCTGACCCAGTAACCAGCACGATAATTTGGGGATCAAAAGTAGCCTATAGCATATATATATATATATAGTTTGTACACTAATCTTGGGAACTACTGAACCGATTAAAAAAATCGTTCACCGTTCTTTCATATGTACGTAATCCTTGAATGCTGTAGGTTATATATATGTACCACGGGCGAAGCCGGGGCGGGCCGCTAGTACTTAATAATTTTACCATGTAAAATGTGTTATATTCGTAATATTTTATATGTATGTTAAACTTAATATTGCACGCCCGAAATTGGTAAACTGTTCTTACTTAATTACGTTTAGTACCTACCATCTTTTTTGTACACAGTTATGCAATAAACGATTCTGATTCTGATATCAACTTTGGTCTTCGGCCATCCAGGGGACTTATTCTGGAAGTTGTAATTTCCGAACGAAAACATTGGAACCAAAAATGCAATGTGTTTTCTTTAGTGACATCGCCGGCATACACATAGGGTATTTAATCCTTTGAACTGTTTCTGCAGCGCTGGTGCCACGATGGAACTCGTACTCGTAAATAACGCGATATTTAAAGTTTTCCATTTTGTAAACTGAGTGACCGAACGAAAACACCAATAGAGGAAAAAACAAATGAATTACGGTTTTCAAAACACAAAACCATGAGTAAGTTGTAGTAAGCTGTATAAATTTGAATTTGGAATTCCGAACCAAAAAGAAGATAAAAGAAGGGCAAGATAGTATTAGACGGTGTAGAATAGTAGCACACTCTCAGAAATGTATCCGACAATCAACCAATTAGTCAGCAATTTTTCGGCGATCAAGATCAATTCAAGACATGTAAATCTTTACTCAACTTTAGTAGTACTCAAAGAGCAACGAGTACTTGGTATCAATCCTACGATGACTAGTGAGCGCCAGAGCATCTCCAGTCGTACGGAAAAGGAAACATTAAATATTTACTAGGCCTCGCCCGAATGGATGTTCTTCGTTTAAAATAATGAGCATTTTGACGTGGCATCGTCTAATTATTCGATGAACGCCATGCAAGCACCATGCACGAAAAAGTGTCCCGTTACGCTCATTGTACGCTTGCGCCGCATCTATTAATGTTTTGTTATGACGTTGTTACGTTAAACTATCGTCCGCATAGATTTCGAATTTTTTGCTACGCTCGAAGTCTTCGATTGTCCTTAAACCAACCGACTTTACATACAACCAATTTTTTAATCTCGTATGAAACCTATAGATAAATTTTACTTGCCTTTGAAATCATTTTTTTTTTTTTTTGCCTTATTTCTTTTTATTTCTTTTGCCGTTTTTAAGTTATTTAGTGGCATCACCCACATGATTTCGAATAAACAGTGCGCTAGGATCGCCAGCCGTCGTCTTCCCGACTAGACCCACCGTACCTCAACAATTATTAAATTATTAATTAAATTAAATTTAGACATCCTGTGACACTATCGGTATCGGCAGTACGTCGGCCACATTCCGTGAGATTAAGATACGCGATAAGATAACTGCCATTTGTTATAAAAATCAAAATCATATAATCCGTATCTTTCTATAAGCGTAGATACGTGACTCTATGATTACACTATCCTTCGTAATAATCAAACGTTTCTCTATCCAAATCAATGTTAAAAACTTCTTGATTAGAAAATTCTAAATTGGAAACATATTTTTGGTAGACACTTTTTAGTTCTTGACCTAAAGCAACACTTGTAGAATGAAAGTCAGATAGCTGATATTAGTTATTTGTTACAATACAATACAATACAATATATTTATTTATAACTCCAGAGTTACATGTCATTTAAAAAATAATAATACAAAATATGATTAATCTAATTGCTTAGATATTTCAATTAACATTATATAATTCTCAATTGTGTAAAAAGATAATATCAGTTAATGTCATTCATAATTTTCTAGTAATTTAATATATATTTCAAAGTTGTAGAACAATGAATCTGATAGCCAATTTCTTAATTTGGCTTTAAACACCGCGGCGGAAGGAGCACCACGGACGTCTACGGGTTGTGAATGGCGGGGCCCAGCACGTAAACCGACTTCTCTGACTTCGCGAGTCTGTGCTTCGGCGTTACAAGTTGGTTTTGCCTTTTGTTGCTCCGCAAATACCTCGTCTGATGTGAACCTCTCTTTTGAAAAAGGTGAGAGTTAGTGTGCGTAAATAAGGCCAGCTGGTAAATGAGTTCACACGGGAGCGGCAGGATTCGAAGTTCTCTGAAGAACTCCACACAAGAGACCCTATCGGAGACTCCAAATATAGCACGCAATGCCCGTTTCTGAACGACAAACAGCCTACAAAAATCTGCGGCTCGACCCCACAGCTCCAGTCCATACGTAATGTTACTGTGGACAGTCGCGAAATAGCAGGAGCGCACTACGTCGACGCCGACGAGCGACGACGTTATACAAGAGTGCAAAGTTGATTTTTAACCGCGTGCTCAATTTTGATGACCGAGTAAGCGAAGGATTCTAAAAATGAATCACTCGCTGCGCTCGTGATTCAAAATTAGAATCCTGAGCGTAGCAAGGGAATCAAAAGAGCACAAGGTGAAAAATCTTTGCACACGAGTGCAACACGTAACTTTTCATTCCACCTCAGCGAGGAAATGACTAAATGCAAATTTATAAATGTTTTCGCGCTAAGCAAATTAAAAAAAAGTAAGTACACCAAGGAGGTTCCGAGTCTGAGTTTTTAACATATTAAAAAAAAAAAATATGATGCATTCGGCACCAAGGAGGTAGAAATAAATAGGTTGAATTATGTTTTGAATTCAAAACCTCAGTACACACGATGTTCTAAATTCAAATTTAACTTCTAGAGCAGGGGTCGGCAAGTAGTTTTAGGCGGGGTCCGGATGAAATGCAGAAATTTTAACGAGGTCCAGAAAAAAAATAGTGGTAATAATTGCTTAAACAGCCCACTAAATGTTCCTACTGAACCTTGGGGTCAGAGGCTTCCCTTGCAAGGTGAGAGTCAAGACCATAATCCACCACGCTGGCCCAGTGCGGATTAGTGGATGACACTTGACTTCGAAAGATTCTAGGTACATGTCGGTTTCCTCACGATGTTTTCTTCACCGTTTTAAGTTAGCGGAATTATGAACATGATTTCGAAAATGCAGTGGTGCGCGTGGTTTTGAACCCAGGGTCTCCGTATCGGCAGTCGCCGTTCTCCTGATTAGAACAGCCGTAACTTGGTAATAATTAAAAAGTGCTACTTATTTTTGTACGGTATCAAACTCAACTTGTAATTATAAAAAAACACAAGATCTAAAATCAATGCGACAAATTACACCGATCCTCTTGAGCCAGCTCTTTATAGTTTGGTCCTCGAGAAGAATAGCAAATTCGACGTGTGCCTTCTACGAGTAATTGGGAGTCGGTTAATCTCGAAAATTATTTGTTTAAAAAATAATTGAGAAATATAACCCACATACGTAAGTCGAACCAAACATAGTAGCCAAATTGATGGCTAGATTTTTGCGATTTCCATATTATTCTGAGATGTGTTTGGCCCAAAATTCTTCAGTGGATCCAGTTTTATACATTTATAATAATAATAATAAACTTTATTTCGGATACCTATGATCCATACAAAAATAAACAAATGTCACATTATACAAAAATTACAGTGAAAATTAAAACAGTATGGCACGCAATTACAAATCTAAAAATTAACACAAGATGAACGTATGTGCAACCTATTACAGAAAAAAAAAAATGTATATATGTATATTTAGGGACTTATTGTTATTTTAAATATAATCGAGGACTACTCTGAGGTATAATGGTCTTTACCCAATGTTTCAGAATAGGACAGTTGAATTTATCACTAATAACTGACAGAATATTGTTGGAACTGCCTCTCACCCTATAGAGCAAAGACGTTATTCTCTTTCGAATGACATTTGCAAAGATACATCTTCTTGAATATCAATTATTTCTATTTGAAGTGAAGCCTTTGACAAATTGAACAATTTGGCAGTCTGTCAGCCACAATAGCTCCAAAATGGTTCATGAGAGCTTCGTCCGCCATAAAACAACTGAAACTGAAGGCGTTTCGGAAACCATTTACCAGCGCAGAAGTCATGGTTCGCACTCTGGTCAGGTTTCCGATACGGTGCCATAGCTTTTCTCTTAGATCCTTTGGTGTCTCAGTTGTTGTGGTGATGATGGTGTCCTTATCTACGTCGAAGTTTATAATCACCCATGTTATCTTTCCACATCCTGAAACTCCGTTGACCGACTGTATTCTCTGTACCTCCCAGTTTTCCTAATCAGATTTGACGTTTGACTTCTCTTCGATGGTCTTGGCCATCTCTAGGATTTTGTTGTCCAGAATAATCTTGGTGCATCGGGCAGTAACTACAATTGGGTCTTTTGGAGGTGTTGCATAAACAGGTCTTCCCATGCGCTCCATATCTTTTTTTGCTCAGTGTCACAAAGCCGTTTTCCTTTTCTCTCGATGACCCGGGGAGTGGCATTATTGTAAAGGACTGCTTCAGTCTCCTCAAGTTTCACCTTTAAGAAGTTTTCACTTCCTAACTTATAAGACTGCATGATGTTTTCGCAGATCTTGAGATTTGTCTTGTCGCTGTCAGTGGGGCTATAAATTCGAAGAAAGCATAAAGTGCGTGACACCGTGCACCGTCGTTGGTTGGCCGCGGCTGTCCTTTGATGGGCTCTTTCGGAGCCAGTTTGGATGATCGAACTAGGAACAGGTGTCCCCATATGTCAGTTGCATTTGTTTGATCGTGCAAAGGGGTCTGATGAAGCTCAGATTTTTCCCCTATCTTCTTATACGACAACCTCATGATGTTTACCAGCATTTCTGCTCAGATGTTTATACAAAGTTTATAAAAGTGTTCGACCTTTCGAGTACTCTATTAATGCAATCGTTTCGTTTTTCGATCGCTCCTTCGCACCGAAATTGGCGGCCATCTACCTCGCACACATTACGTCGTAGGTTTCCCTCTTCATTGTGACTTATGTGGTACTGCCATTGAGCAGGCAAGACAATCCAGGTGACAAACGGGCTCGTTTCCGTTCCCAGACGAAGCAAAAGCTTATTTCCAATCGTTCTTCGTTGCTGTCCATGAAGAGAGCCACTCCGCGGATACGGATCTCTGCCTCTCTTCGGTCTGCGTTCTCTAGCAGTTACTGGACGGAGATGCTCTTCGAGGAGTTATCTTGGGCGGGGACCGCATTCCACGTTCGGTGTCCACGGACAGCGAGCCAGCGTGTGGTGGCGAAGAGGGGCGTGTATTTGAAAGTGTGAAGTTTCTCTTAGCCGCTTTGCGGGAAATATTTAATAGAAAAATAATTTATTTACGAAGGTAGATTCTATGTGCCAAAAAAAACATAATTTAAATTAATAAAGGTAGGTACAGTGTACATTATCTACATTTTAAAATGTAAACTTGGCTTACAATACAATATTTTTTATTGGCGGTCCGAGGTTCGACCCTTCGCGGTCCGGATACGGACCGCGGTCCGCCTGTTGCTGACCCTTGTTCTAGAGGGTAAAAACGACTTTTGCGCCCCGATATCGAGGAGCAAAAGTACTCTTTCCGAGCTTGTGGGATGAAAAATATATTTATTATTCTAATATACATAATTGACTACAAATGTTTATAATTGCTCTATTAAACATAAACAGTTCACTTCATGGTCTCACTGCCGCTCGTGCCTTCTCTCACAAGTAAGGGTCAAGACCAAAATTCACTACGCTGACGGATATGCCAGTGTGGGTTGGCCGATACATATATCCTCAGAACATGTTTTATGGGATCCACTGGTCTCCACATGACCTTTTCCATCGTTCGCCATCAAAGCCTTTGGCGATAGCAAACTCGTGTATTCGTACTTGAAAAAAATTACAGAGCTGCAAGCGGATTTCGAACCTACGACCTCAATTGTCTATTTGCCCTTCTAACCATTACGCCATCACAGTTTTGGATTTGTACGGACAAACTGTCGTTATACATAATATTACATAGAATATTCGTTACTGTGCGCACGTAACTGCGCAGTAAATGATTTTCGTAGCAAAATACCGATGAATGACGTTAGTTGGTTGGACGTCTGCCTGCAGAGCCGTAGGTTCCGGGTTCGATCCCACATAGGCCAAACATTTGTGTAAGGAATACAGATATTTATTCTGTGACTATGTGTTTATGAATATAATAACTATATATTAATACAATATTTTATAAGTATTTTATCAGAATAATAGTACAATTTAATTCTGATTTATTTTGTAAATTTCGTTATTTTGTTTATTTACTTTTATTGAAATTTAATAATTACAAACAAATTTTATTATTATTAGTTGGAATATTATTATTTTTTATGGTTGTTTATTTTTATTTTATATACTTACATTAAATTAAGATAAATCTTCATTGCTAACAGGTCTAACCTATGAGCGCTAACTCCGCATCACGAGTATTGTTTCAATTTAATTGTTATTACCAGGTGCCCGAAATACAGGCGCAGCCTAGTTTGGGACCCACTGGATAAACTGCTAAGCTAACATAGAATGTACTTAACTTATAGCTATTGTAATCTGTAATGTTTTGGTAAATAAATGATTTAAACCAGGTTTATCTGATTCTGATATTTCTTTTATTATTTATTAAGTTTGTTTGTTCGAGGAGACACTTCACAAAGTAAATAAAACACTTTTAAACCTGTACTTAAAACTCAATTTATTTGACACGCCGTAAAAGACTTGGTGGATTCGGCTGCGTAAACGTTTGCGACTTTTAACTTGACACTAACGCCATCTAGTTTTATTTTTGAGAACTATTTTTATTTTGATGATAATCTTTGTGTTTAGACATACCGCCCACCAAAGGACGCAGTCCTTTAAGCAACTCTAAAACTCGATACAGAACAAATTTTGACTCTAAATTTATTTCCATAGACATAAAATAGCAACCGCCCACCATGAGAAGATATTTAACACAATAAAAACTAAAGAAATTGTGGTTGCGTTTAACAAGTAACTAAAATTATTTAAATTACAAATCGTTAAAGCTTCGCTATACAAATGAACTAGGAAGTTCATATTTAATTACTCTATCGCTTTCGGTATGAAACAAAGTTTATTACACGGTCTTTTAATAATGCCGTTTTTAGTTTTAATGGAAACAACTCTTGTTATGTTGTCTTTCCTCTGTGTTTCTCCACAATTCTGCCCAACCACCATTTTGCTGGCGGCATATTATTGTCTCTTATGATGACAATATCGTCGATTTCAGGCTCTGTCTTTTTCGTGGTCCATTTGTATCTCTGGTTCAAAGTCACTAGATATTCGTTGGACCATTTTCTCCAGAAATCGTGCATCATTTTTTGGCAGTACTTCCATCGTCTCAAATTGGAAATGTTCTGATCCTCAAAAGTCTCGTCCGGTATTATAAGTAATGGTTCTCCCACCAACAGATGTCCAGGTGTCAAAGGTATCGGATCGTCAGGATCATCGCTTAAATATGACAGGGGTCTTGAGTTAAGACATGCTTCTATCTGTGTCAAGACCGTCGTTAGCTCCTCAAATGTAAGTGTTGAATCTCCGATAACTCTCTTTAGGTGTGCCTTAGTGGAGCGAACACCCGCCTCCCATAAACCTCCAAAATTTGGTGTATGTGGTGGAATAAATTTCCATGTAGTTCCTTCATTTGCCAGTAGGTGTTGAAGTTCATCAGGTAATTGTGACAGGGATCGGCTGAACATTTCTTTTAACTCTTTCGCTGCGCCGATAAAATTTGTGCCGTTATCCGAATATAATGTCTGACAATGACCTCTCCTCGATACGAATCTCCGAAATGCGGCTAAGAATCCTGAAGATGTCAGATCTGACACAGCCTCCAGGTGAATTGCTTTTGTAAAAAAACATACGTATACGCAAATGTAGCCTTTGTATGATTTGGCTCCTCTTCCTGGTGAAAATCTGATATTGATGTGGTCGGTAAAGTCAACTCCAGAAATTTTGAATGGTCTCATTGGTTTCAGTCTATCTTCTGGAAGTTGTCCCATAAAAGGGGTGTTATTTTGATGTGAATATCTTACGCAAGTAATGCAAGTTCTGTAGCATTTTTTCACCAAGTCTCGTGCTCGAATGATCCAATATTTTGACCTTAATTTCAACATGAGTTGCGGTCCTCGATGTAGTGTTTTTAGGTGCGCGTCGAGAATTATTAACTTAGTGAGATGACTTTCACTAGGTAAAATCACAGGATGACGCTTGTCGTACTCCACTTGAGCCTCATGTATTCGGCCTCCGACTCTTAAAATTCCATTCTCATCTAGAACTGGGTGAAGAGTATTTAGCTGACTCTTGTTTGAAACGCTCTGGCACGATTTTAAACGGTTGATCTCATCCTTGAAGTGCATGGTCTGGGTCTTTTTTGTGCAAAAACGTAGTACCTCCTCCATCTCCTCTGTACTCACACATTTAGATAAGACTGGTCGTTGTGATTTAGGGATTCTTAAAATCAATAACTTCTTGTAGTAGGCAAGTACTCTCAACATTTTTGATAAATTTGAAAATCTCGTCCAAATAAATTCATCCTTCTCGTTTACAGTAGTAGCTAAAGCTTTGATCGCTCTCGTCTCTTCCGATGTTTCGAAATTGTTGCACCTACCCGATTGATATTCGTTTCTTTGTAGCCAGGTTGGACCATGCCACCACAGTTCATGTTCGATTAAATTTTGAACTTGTAGTCCTCTCGAAGCACAATCAGCTGGGTTTTGATCGGTTGCTACATGTCTCCAATGATCGCGTTCGAGCATGGTAAGTATCTCGGATGTTCTATTGCTCACAAAAGTTGTCCAACGACTAGGCTCTCCAGCTATCCACGCTAAAACCACTGTACTGTCTGACCATGCATATATTTTGCTCTTTGGTATGTCCATGATCTGGGACACTTCATAGACCAGTTTTGTAGCTAGTAGCGCCGCACACAACTCTAGGCGAGGAATCGAAACTTCTTTCTCCACTGGCGCCACTTTGGTTTTGCTTTGACGAGGTGAACAGAAGTGCTACCATCATCGCTCGTGGATTTTAGGTAAACAACTGCTGCATACGCTGCTTGAGATGCATCAGAGAATGCATGAAGCTCTATATGGCTGCCCTTTGTTGTTTGAAGCCATCTGGGAATGACAATTTCTTGTATATTCGGTAAGTCCGCCTTGAACCGTTGCCATTCTAGTAAGAGTGGTGATGTCAGCTTCTCATCCCAAGATAATTTCGACTTCCACAGGTTTTGCATAAATATTTTGGCCCGGATAATTAAAGGACTAATCCAGCCCATCGGATCGTAAAGTCGCGATATCTCTGATAATACCATTCTTTTGGTTACTTCTCTGATAACGTCATTCTCAAGTAGCTTAAAGTGATACTCAAATTGATCATTTGTCTTGTTCCAGGATAAACCTAAAACCTTAATGCTGTCATCTGATTTGAAGGTTTTCAGCTGATTTGAACTCTGGCTCTCTTTGTTAATATGATCTAGCAACTCAGTACTGTTGCTACACCATTTTGTAGCTCGAAACCACCTGCTCTCATTAATTTATTTGTTTGCTTATAGATTTCAATGGCTTGCTCTGTAGTTTCACATCCGGTAAGTAAGTCATCCATGTAGTAATCTTGCAGTGTGATTTGAGCTGCAAGTGGATATTTTGACTGTTCATCTTTTGCTAGTTGTTGCAGGGATTTCACGGCCAAGTATGGCGCGCAGGATGTTCCGAAGGTAAGTCTCAATAGTTTGTAGTGTTGGATGGAATCGTGCGGATTAGATCTCCACAATATTCTTTGGAAATCTGTGTCTCGGTCGTCAACAACAACTTGGCGGTACATTTTGACTAAGTCCGCTACAATACAAATTTCATGGCGTCTCCATCTCATCAGAAGGTGACATAAATCGCCTTGCAATTTAGGTCCGACGAGAAGATTGTCGTTTAATGAGAAATTATTTACTCCTTTACTCGATGCGTCGAACACCACTCTCACTCTAGTTGTCTCTTTGTCGTCTCTAATAACTGCGTGGTGTGGTAGATAGACAGCGTAAGGGTCGTCTAACTCTCTCTCAGCAGTTATTTTCATCATGTGATTTTGTTCCACATAATCTTCTATCACGGTGTTGTACTCCTCATGTAGTTTTGTATCTTTAAGTAAACGCTTCTCTAATGATTTAAATCTTCTGAAGGCTACATCTTTTGATTGACCATTTTGACATTCCGGGTTGGGACTTTTGAAGGGCAATCTTACAACGTAGCGACCTTCGCTGTCTCTTTTTGTTGTCTCTTCGTAGATTTCTTCGCAACGCTTTTCTTCCTTTGTCATTCTTTTGCCAATACTGTCAGGCTCTCTCTCTATCTCCCAAAATTGTTTTAAAAGTTCATCTTCTTTTAATTGTATGTGCATGCTGATTACTTTGCTGTTTTCTTTCTGTATTAATTCATTTATTTTTCCAGATAGTATCCAGCCAAGCTGCGTATTTTGCGCCACTGGACCACTCATCGTAGAATGCTTCAGAAGACCTTCCAATAGGATTTCGCCGAGAACTTCAGCTCCCAGAATAGCATCTATCTTTCCAGGTATACCGAACGTTGGATCTGCCAAAGGTAAGTTTCTGATTTCTGGCCAGGTAGGTAATGATGTTTCTCGGGACGGTAAGAATGATGTCAGTTTCTTTAGTACAAACGCCTTTACAGGAACAGAGAAATTGGGATTGTGTAATGATTCTATCTCAACTGAAGTCAGATTTTTGGTTCTTGTATAACCATCACCGATTCCAGCTATAACGCCATTCACAGCGGATCCCTTAAGTTTCAGAGATTGTGCAGTAGCTTCGCTGATGAACGACGCCTCAGAGCCTTGGTCAATTAAAGCTCGAACTATCTGTGAGTATCCAGTAGGTGATTTTATTTTGACCATTGCTGTAGCCAATAATACTCTGCTCTTGCGACTCTGTTGTGTAAAGTGCGCAACAACTTTCATCTCGTGTTGTTGGCTTGAAGGTGTTGGTACTTCAGTAGAAGTTTTTCTCAAAGACTCAACAGTGGCTGAATCTGGATTTGTAGCTCTCTCAAAATGCAGTAGCGTGTGATGTCTCCTGCCACAACGACGGCAGCAGGTAGATATATGACAATTTTTCACAGTATGAGTTGAGGACAAGCAGTTGAAGCACAAGCCTTTGGTTTGTATGTACTCAGATCTCTTTTCAGGGCTATGCGTTGCAAATTGCTTACACTGGTACAGTGTGTGTGGTCCGGAACACATGGTACAGGTCGAACTCTTTTTCTCGTCTTGCACTGATGAGTGAAACGATCTCTGTTTCACAGTGTATTTTGCAGTGTTACCTTGTGATAGTGTTTTTGCTGTGGGTTTGTTGATGTAGGTGTGGGATGGTTCTAGCATCTCTAAAGTTCTGAATCTCATCTCGAGGAAATTCTTGAGTTGCGCCCAGGTAGGTAACTGATCTGAATCATTTGAATCCATTCTGTTCACTTCCAGCTCCCATAACTTGCGCGACTCAGGATCTAACTTTGACACTATCAGGTAATTGATTATCGCATCCCAAGAACTCGTATCAATTTGGATATTCTCTAAAGATTTCAGACACGCAGAAGTTATATCCAAAAGATGTTTTAAAGCGGTAGGCGACTCACTCGTTATATTCTTTTGTGCGAACAAGCGCTTCATTATCTCGTTAGCATTGAAGCGTTTGTTGTTATAACGACGAATTAGCTGACTCCACGCTTCAGTATAGTTTACCTCAGTAGTAGATAGATTTTTCAGTAGAATTTCAGCTTCTCCAGACAAGCAGCTTTTCAGATAATGGAGCTTTTGAACGGCGCTCAGGTTGACATTGTTATGTATCAAAGACTCGAACATGTCATGGAATGTCTGCCATTCTTCATAGCCACTGGAAAACTTTGGTAAGCAGATTTGAGGTAGTTTGACATCATACAGTTTCCCTGAAGTATCAGTCGTAGAAGTCTTCGAAGATACTGAAGTAGACTGGCGTGACTGTAGATCATCTTTAAGTTTTGTTTTGTAATCAGTATAAATATCTTCGATTTGTGTGTACACATCTTCCTCAAAGTAGCTAAGTTTTGATTTATCTGACGCATCTAAAGAAGCAGCTATCTCGTTATGTCCATCTAAGAACGACTCCCACAGCTTCTCTAATGACTCGATTTTTGTCTCAATATAAGTTGAAGTAAGTCTCTCTTTCGGTGATTTTTGTAGTTAATTTGTGATTTCTTAACGCGATCCAGTAACTCTTCTTGCTTTCGAAGGCGCGCCTTAAGCATCTCAGTCATTGTTCGTGTAAATTTATGTACAACTTAGCGTAAATCCAATTCAACAATCTCGATCTAAGTACTGTCCGACACTTGTAAAATTTTATGATTTGAACCACGAAATTTTCTAAGTCTTTGGCACTTGTCGAATTTTTGCGAGTCGAACACTGAATTTGCTAAGTCCTTAACACTTGTAATATTTTTACAAACTAAACTCCGATTTTTCTAAGTCTTTTACACTTGTAATATTTTCATGAATTGAACTCGTAATTTTTCAAAGTCTTTAGAACTTGTATTATTTTTGCACTGTTTCACTATAGTCACTTTACTCACGAAATATCACAAGTCCATATCCATTCCTTTCCCGGGTTTCGGCACCAGCTTGTTCGAGGAGACACTTCACAAAGTAAATAAAACACTTTTAAACCTGTACTTAAAACTCAATTTATTTGACACGCCGTAAAAGACTTGGTGGATTCGGCTGCGTAAACGTTTGCGACTTTTAACTTGACACTAACGCCATCTAGTTTTATTTTTGAGAACTATTTTTATTTTGATGATAATCTTTGTGTTTAGACAGGGCTGATGGTGGTATGTGAGCAATTTCAATCAATATGTATTTTCCCCCCTATTTATATTATGAGAAGAATGCATTTTTCTTAATGTGGGTCTTTTATGTTGCCAGGGCAGACACTTGGAAATCTTTTCACAATGAGAGAGCCAGGGCCAAATTAACACCACGCCGGCCATGTGGTGTGGATTGCCGGTGTGGATTGCCGGATGTCACATGTCATCAAAAATATAACTTTTGAGATATGTCGGTTTTTTCGTGATTTGTTCCTTCACCGTTATTTACAATGGTAATAACATACTTGTTTCTTACTGTAGTGGTAGAACTCTTTGCAGAGTCCGCCTTAGGAAGTAGGTACCTTTACCAGTTATTTAGTTTACCAGAAGAACAATGTTTCCAGAGAAATAAAACGGCTAGAAGATAATTCATCGTATTTATCTATGTGACGAGCGCAGTGCTATGCTTAGTAATGATTTGGATCCTTCACGCACCAATACCTGCGTGATACTGTGCTGTTATGGGCAAGCATGTTGCTTACCATCAGACACTGCTCCTGCTCGTCAAGTCACTCGATACTGTAAAAACTTGTACATGTACACGTGAAACAAAGTCAAAGTTCTTTATTGATAAATGTACAATTTATACGTTAATTTCAGAAAAAAAAAACAAAATAAGAGCATACAAAGAGTTATACATTTAAAGTTTAAATTAAACATTATATTGTACGATAGTAAGTATTGTACAAATAAGTGTCAAAAATTAAAATACATGTAAGTACTTATTACAATTGTAATGAACACTGTCAATTTTTTTCAATTTTATTGTGAGTTTGCCATCACTATATAAAAACTCGCTGCAACTATATTAAGTTTGATCGATAAGCCAGCTTTTTAATCGGTTTTTGAAGCTACCCGAACTCGGTGCTGATTTAACTATTTTAGGAAGAGTGTTATAAACTTCCGGTCCCACCACCGGAACACCACTCGGAGCTGATGCCGGTATTCTAATGTACGATCACACGTTTGTTAGATTAGCACACATAGAAATATTGCAATTTAAGGACCTAATACAGATTTTTTTAGAAGACGCAATTTTGTTTTTAGTACAAGAGTAGGGTGTAAATAGAAGCTTAACTCACACATGTTCCAAAAATAAAATTGCGACATATAAAAATGTTAAGTTCATGTAACATATAACATATCACGTCCCATCATGGAGTTAGCTTAGGTTTTTTTTAAAGCTCTGGATTATTTATTTTTTTTGTCGCGTATAGGTCCGCGTTTGACCACCAACTCGCCTGATGGTAAGCGACGGTGTGGTCGAAGATGACGCACGTTGACCTAGAAGGTACCTATTCACTCTGACCTTGAAAAGTTCTAGATTGTATCTCTCAGGGAACAAGGAGGCCGGCAACTTATTCCACTCCAAAGCTGTACGTACGAGAAAAGTGGATTCAAACCTTTTAGTACGGATTTTGGGAATATCCACAGTGTATGGGTGGTAGTGAGCCGACTTACGACTTGTCCTGTAGTGTTTTTTAAGAATGTTTGTTATTACACGTTTATTAGTAGTCTTATCGTCAAAGATTTTTTAAAGTATAGGGTGACGAGACGAGTAAGACGTGTGCCTGATGGTAAACAACACGCCTGCCCATAACAGCACAGCGTCACGCAGCTATTGAAACATGAAGAGTCCAAATCACTGGACTATATTCCTGGACTATGTAATAGTTAACAATTATTTATTATTTAATACATTGTTTATTTTAGTATGTAGGTATATCTACGAGTCTTTACAGCTTTACACCTATTATTATATGTGCTCTTTGTTATTGAACTCCCGTTTTCCTATATTTAATAATCATTCTCTATATCACGGTTACCTGTAAGAGATCGCTTTAAGCGATAAGGCCACCAATTGTTACATTTTTGTGTTGTGAGACACAATGATGTTTGCACATTAGTGCTCGACGGTAGAATAATTAGTGGTACTTCCCCTGGCTGATAAATTTCCTACTACTACGAAAAATGTAACGTATATAGTTGTGAAATTTTCCTTCAGCGCGCTACAAGATAATATTAATATTAGAACGTTTTAAAACAGATCAGAGGGCGATAGCGAGCGTTATCAGCTGTTATCGGGCTATCAGTGACGTGCTTCCGTCTCCGGGTTGATGTGATCTATTAAGGCCAGGTAATTCTGGCAAAGTAGGCATTTAACGCTGTCTTGTTCTCGCGACCGTCACCGACCGCGGAATCGGTGCCACAGTGCAGAAATAACATTAAAATATTGGACTATGTAATTTAAACTCATTTTTTGTTCAAGATTTGTTTATGTTTGTTTGTTTATGATAAGAGTTTTGTTGCTATATAAACGAAGAAATATTAAATTTATCTATACTCGTAGGTATACAAAACTCAACCTTTTTTTTTTGGTCACACCATAAGTTGAGAACGGCTTTTCCAATTTCATGCATCTTTTTAAAATGGTTCCTAATAATTCACAAGTTCGTCAAAAAATTTACAAAATGTGCTGAAACGTAATGAAAGGCCTGTAAACATAGAAGGTTTTTTTGTCAACTTTGCACTAAATTTCTAAACCAATTTTTTTCTATGAGGTAAAGATCACTTACTGAGCATAAAATTACAAAATGCTCACAGATCCAGGTAGAGCTTCAAACGCCAATTGAAAAAAAACTGTTTTAGCCGATATTTGGAAACTATATATTTTGACAATAATTGTAGAAAATAAATTTTGCATCTTTTGTTGCTAGTAAACTTTTTTTGTAAAAGTGTTTTGCAGAGTCATCATGGGAAAGTACCACAACTTTGTCAGTTATTCTACCGCCAAGCAGTGATGCTAATATTGCTATATTCAGGTTTGAAGAGTTCCTTTTCCAGAAAAAAACCAGTGTACAGAGATAAAACATCTTATTTCTGTATGAAAATAGATTTATCTACTCACAAAAGGAGTTGGCACACAATATCGCCAATAAGGCTAGGATGCTATGGCTATGAAAGGAAGGAAGAGATGCTTTTGGCAAACAGTGGTACAAAGCAGATTGAAAACTCTAGAAGTAGGAGTTGCGAAAGTGGGCTGGTATAGAGTGGGGTTGAGAGCAGAAGACTGCACCTTGTGGCGTTTTAAAGAAGAGGTGTCTGATAGTTGTCGGCTGTTTGAAAGGACGAGTAGAGAGAATGGTGATGAATATGATGACAATGACGTATACGGTGACATTGGCAGTGCTAATTAATGTTGCAGGTGCAATAATACCAACTTACCTGTAGAATGTAGTGATGGCGCCACTATCGGACAGTGTTGCCAGGTTGCCACCTATTACAAAATTAGACAACTTCTGTGTTATTTTATACTCTTAACACAGTAGTTCCGTAAGAAGTTGGTGGCACAATCATATTCGATAAATGGAAATTCACCACAGAGGTAGAGAGTCATAGCTAGACCACAACAGAAAAGATTGCATTATATTGAGAAAAATAAAATGAAAGAATTGCTAGCTAATGATACGCTGGCGTGATCTTACAAATAGTTCACTACATCACTTTAAGATTTAACTCCGGAAAAGTGATTTATTTCTATCAGATTTTATCGAAACAAAAAACATGGTTTTTGTTTTCGAGTACATTACACAATGTTACACAGTATTATGTCAGAATTGAGTAATGCGAAAAAAAAATACCTTTGATATTAAATAAATTTGAAATGTAGGATGCTATGTTGGATACATATATCATAAGTATTTTATGTGCATATGCTATTCTAGAATGTAACCTTTAGGAGTTCCACATTTTTGTTTAATCCCTTTAGTTCTTACAACGTGATTGAGCAACAAACATCCAAACTGTCACATTAACATTATTAATAAAACTAATATTCTCAAGGCCCGTAAATGAATCAGGTGACCTACCATAAGGGCATAAACAAACGATGCCAACTGAACCTGGGCGATGACTGTGTTACCACAAAATTAGTTATGCAATAGAAATCAACTACACTCGGTCCTTCCAAAGAAAAAAAAAAAAATTCTGTGCCTAGAAACCTGTGTCTAAAAAAAAATTCTATAAAAAAATGTGTGTCCTGACACAGTGTTTGGTTTCTGATATTACTGTCATGTCAATATCCTACTCATTCGAGGATCATATTCTTATAATTTAGTAGTTTAACTACGGAAAGTCTCGACCAACATCTTAAGAGTCTTTCGTTATAAGTTTTTCGCTTACTTGGTTCAAGGGTCAGATGCACGCGACGGGCATCCGCGCATCGTGCGCAACACAGCGCGCATCGTCAGGAGGTTCCTCACTCTGGAGCGCTAACCCCCGGTAGCTTGGGTTCTGCCCCGCTGGCGCCAGTGATCTAAGTTTGTAAAACGCGCGTTCACTTTCCTTAAAAAGCCTGTCGGATGCGGTTGAAACTTATGTCGAACTGGACTGCCTAAACCACGTATAAGCTCCCCGTGAAAGAAATTTATTTATTTATTTATGTCATAGCTACTTAACAAGTTACAGCGAGTAAAAATAAAATGGTAAAAAATGTAGGTACATTGGTAATTGTAAAATTGTAATGCATAAATATGTAGAGGTATAGTTTGTATTACTTATCTGTACGATAACTGTTATCGTACAGTGAAATATTTATTTGAAATATTAAAATGTATACCATTTTTGTATGCTATTTCTTTTGTTAATCAGTAATTGACGCGTAAATTGTACATTTATGAATAAAGAACTCTTTGCTTTTTTTTAAAGGACCTGTGACAGGCGGCCTTAAGTGGCTGTTTTTCGATCTTTGGACTATCACATAAGGTTAGGTTAGTAGGAAGGGTTATTGGTGAGTTTCTTGCCCTCGCCCGGGAGCCTAGACCTTGATTGATAGCGTGCGCAGCTTCCCACGGCCCTACGGACGGTTTATGGGTTTATTGCGCCATCAGCGCGCCGCGGAGAAAGAAGCCGCGAGATAACGATAACAAAGACAATATTTGTATATTGATCTCGGGAGACAATTAGGCTTTGTGTGACGCCCGGTGAGAAACATCGTTTTTTCGAGAGTAATGCAGAGGGTGGTATATCATGATTATATTCTCAAAAACATACAGCTGAATAGAGAACCTCCTCCTTTTTTGAAGTCAGCTAAAATCTTAAATAAAGCAATATTGATAGATTCAATAATTTATAATCCCTTATTTATTTAAAATGTGAATTGCGTTCTAAACATAATCTATATCTACTAATATTGTAAAGCTGTACAGTTTATTTGTTGAAACGCATATTTACATATCTCTGTCCTGTAGTTCCCGAGATATGCGTATACGCATATACGCACATCTCGGGAACTACAGGACCGATTTCAAAAGTTATTTCGTCGTTGTATACATATGTACGTCATCCTTGAGTGCTACATAGACTATATACTTATCACGAGCGAAGCCGGTAAACGGACCGCTAGTCTTACATTTTTACGGAGAAAGTGTTGTTTCTACGGTTAAACTGATCACTATATATATTGTACCTACACAGTATCAATAAAGAATTCTGATTCTGTCGCAAACCATATCAGTCATTGTGTGTACAATGTTACAATTTCGAACACGACTAACTTCGAAATCGAGTCGCCTGTCTTCCTTTAGAGAGAAAACTTTCCGCGCAAGTTAGCGTGTAACCGAGCAATCCCGTCACGGCGCCGGCACGGGCCCGGCCCGGCGCGGGGACCGTCCGGGCCGGGCCGTCCCGGAGGGGCCATCCGTCTTGCCCCGGGCCCGGGCTGACTCACAATTCATCATCCGTACACGGGCCCAAGTCGCGCCGCGCTGAATTGTTTCCAGTTTTACACTGGAAATTGGCAGTTTTTGTGTTCTGATACACCTTTTCTTATTTTTAGACCTTCCTTCCACTCGACACCACCAAAACGACACCATCGGTGGTGTCGTATGGAATCACTAGTCCATACGACACCACCGACTAATAGTGAGGTTACCTACATACAAAGTTGTTGATATGAAAACTCCAATCAAGTTCAAGCAGTTTCATTAATGCGGTATGTCATGCCATTTGATAAAGTTTATATTTATCTGTCACTCAAATGGTCATCTTGATATTGTTCATTGCAATTTGCATATTATTGTCTTTCCGTCCGAATATTTTAATTTTCACAATGAACATGGATACTAATACTGACGACATAAAATACATAAAAACTAATGGCGGAACAGCACATCACTAGAGTGGTGTCGTATGGACTAGAGATTCCATACGACACCACGGAAGGTGTCGTTTTGGTGGTGTCGAGTGGAAGGAAGGTTTTTAGATTGGTAACAATTTAAGTTGAGTTATAAAACTAAACCACAATTAAAATAATTTGTTTTAGATAGATAACTTTTTATTGTGACACAAAAACAGAAATATTACAGCAGAACACTTATGAACTAGCACCACAAATGGCGGCCTTATTGCTTAGAGCAATCTCTTCCAGGCAACCAGCTTTTTAAAGCAAAGGAAGTTTTAGTGGTAGGAACATTTGCAAAGTCCCCTAAGTAAGTATCACGCATTTGTTAGCTTGTCTATCGCCAAGCATCGATGTACAGATAATACTGTTTTCCAGTTTGAAGGAGAATGTTTCCTGAGATATCATCAGGCATCGAGATAAAGCATTCTATATCCCTGAGTGATGAGCGCGATGCAGTGCTAGGACTCTTCGTGTTCCAATAGCTGCGTTTCAGTGTGGTGTTATGTGGCAGGCATGATGCTTACCACCAGCCACATTTCCCACTCGTTCGTCACTCTAGTCTTGTCACTCTATACCATACAAAATACATACATAATGTGTAATGTTGTTAATAAAAAATTTAGTTTTTGATTTTAAGCTTTGTGTTAACGACGGATATTCGGGTGTTAACCATATACTTACATGTATGAGCCCATACAGTCCACTTTTTGTTTTGCTGCAAGGAGAGTTTCAAAGCCTTAATCCGCCATGTTGGGCAAGTATGGGTTGATAGATGGCTAATCCTCAAAATATATATTGCTTGGAACATATCCTCCTCGGGATCCTCCAGAAGTTTCTCTTTACTGTTAAATACTTTTAAACAAGAACAAAATTAAAAATGTTGACTAACCCCCCGACTAACTCAGATTTGTTATCCGTCCAACATTCTACTAGTCAAGCCCTTTCATTTGATACCCATATTAAGGGAGTTGTGAAAAAAGAAATGTATTTCGCCATTTTGTGGAAGCGGCCATCTTGAATTTGAAATTTGTCATAGTGCAAGGTATTTTACTAGTCAAGCCCTTTCGTTTGATACCCATATTGAGGTAGTAGTGAAAAAAATAATATAATTCGCCATTTTCTGGTGGCGGCCATCTTGGATTTGATTTTTTTATAGTGTATAGTATTCTACTAGTCAATCCCTTTCATTTGATACCCATATTGAGGTAGGTTGTGAAGAAATATTTTGTCCGCCATTTTGTGGCGGCGGCCATCTTGAATCTATATTAACCAAACATAGATAAAAACATCCGCACGGATATTAACTTTTAAACTAAAAAACCCATCGAAATGGCCCATCCGTTTGAACTCTACGGTGCCACAGACAGACACACACACAGACAGACAGACAGACAGACATCGACGTCAAACTTATAACACCCCTTTTTTTGGTCGGGGGTTAAAAATTTTCAGTCATAGGAACTGCCGATAGAAGTGAAAACTTATAACTCAGAATTTGATAGCTTACTTTGGAAACTGCGGAAACCGGAACGTGAAACCGGAGGTCGTGGCCGTGAGCATGGCCATCTAGAAATACGTCAGCATTTCTAGATGGTCAATGGAAAATACTGACGCATGTTTGCATGGCTAAGGCCGTGATCCCGAGTTTTCCCGAAGATTTCTTGTCATTCCCGATTCCCGTGCGTGACGATAGAATTAAATTCACAGCCAACGAAAAATCTATCTGTGACGCGAAAAGGAGTTATCACTTCAAAAAGTGATAAAGACAAAATGGCCTAGGCTCTCTCCTTGAGAAAGAAGGTTCCGAGTCCCAGCGGTGGGAACATTTAGAGAGCTGTTTATGAGATAAAGATACCTATAACCAGCTATCGGATCAGGAGGGTTGCAAATAAATACAGTACAACAGAACTTGTGTCCTTACGGTCTGTCTGTGTTCTAGCAAATGTGTTTTCAGTACAATCATATCACAATTTTATCAAAAGTTCACTTGTCGTTGACATGAGTTTGCACTTTACTGTCTATTTCCATAGAGTGACGATACAAACTGGTCACGTGCCCTATGATAAGCAACATGCCAGACTATGACAGCACAGTGTCACGCAGCTATTGGAACGTGAAGAGTCCTAATCATTACCTAGCACTGCACTGCGCTCCTCACCCAGAGATGTGACATGATTTATAACTATGCCCTGTAACTCCTTTGGAAACGTTGCCGGTAGAATAACTGCCAAAGATGTGGTATTTCCCCAGACAGACTTTGCAAAGACTCCTGCTGCTACAAACATATCTGACTCCTTAAACCTGCTAACAATCAACAATGGAACCGAATTTAAAAAATCTCACGTTTAACGAACAGGAAGTCGAGCTAACCGTTCCCCTTGAACCGCGGACCTCGAGCTGTCAGAAGTGACAGCTGTCAAACTCCAGCCGTCACCCTGGCAGTCGCCGCGCGTCAGCGGGTGATGGAGTGGCTGTGATTAATTACACTAATTGATTAGACGAGTGAACAAATTAATTCGGTGTTAGTTAAATGCTAACTAATCGGTAGAGGTTAAGTTTAAACCTGATTTTTGATTCCTGCTTTGACCCCCTAGATGAGGTGCTATAGGTGTCAAACTATAGGTATACACAGCTTGGTTTTGCTCAGATTTCACGAATGTCATATTTTTAACTTTTATAGGTTTACACTTGACCGCCATCTCGCATGATTTTAAACGACGATGTGGAACTTGTTTACCTAGGAGAAACCGATTCACTCTCGATTTGAAGACACAAAGATTGTAACAATCGGGGAAAACCCCTCTCAGGCAACGTATTCCACACCATTGACGTTCTTATCACAAAAGTAGAATCAAATCTCTTCGTTCGTGTCTTTGAAACATCAACCATGAAACGATGTCGCTTTTTCGAGCTACGAGCATTCCGATAGAAAAAAGGGCAAGGTGGTATTAGATCGCACAAACCTAATAAATATAGTATAATATAATTTCTGAAGAAATTCAGATTACGATTACGATTATGTAATAAATATCTCCGCACAAGTAGCGTCCCGTGGTTTTATTCACGTAGGTTCTTTTCCTGTGATTTTCTCGCAATAAATAATAAAAAGATTATGTGGTGTTGCAGCCTCAGTATGATAGATCGAGCTTTCAACTAGATCTGTTCTGTCGTTCTGACGCAATTGCCCATTTGCACAATTGCACAAACATCTACCTAAACTTTTTTTTATGAATATCACTGAAAATTAAACGCAACTAGCGGCCCGTTCCGGCTTCGCTCGGACATTTTAAAACCTATATAAATTACTCGCGTTGTTAAAAGAAATACAGATACATTTCTTTTATGTATTTAGCCTTCCTCGATAAATGGAATTACAAACAGAATGGACAAACAGAAAAAAATCTTTCAATTCGGAGCAGTAGTTCCCGAGATCATAGTGTTCAAAACAAACTTCAGATTTATAATGTTATTATAGATGTGAGGAGAGCGCGGGGCCCATGACACAGGATAACCTGGTGCCTCACTGACACGTAGCCTTTATGTAAATGTTCGTAAATGCGGCGAGAACTGATACAAAAAAGCTTGAACATAAGCAATCCACTAACTGTTCCTACTGGGGCTCGAGGCCTACTCGAGGAGAGTGTCAATGCTATTATCACCAGATCACCACGCTGGCCCAGTGTGGCTTTGCGGATGACGCACGATCTCGAAAGATTCTTATAACACGCCGTTTCCCTCGCGATATTTTCCTTCGCCCTTAAAGTCAGTGGTGATGACAAACTTATATATCTGCACTTCGGATAATAAATGGTAATATCAAAGGTACAGACAGGAATCGAACTCAGGATTGTGAAAAAGTTGTATACCGGGGAGTGCCGACAGAAGTGAAGACACAATATATGCATATGCTAACATGTATATAGCGCTATTGATAATGGTAATATAGTAGCGAATTTTTCTACCACAAAAAATGTCAACATACATGTACATCTACATATGTACACGTACATACACAGTAAACATACATACTTGTATAT
Source organism: Ectropis grisescens (assembly GCA_017562165.1). Lineage (NCBI taxonomy): Eukaryota > Metazoa > Arthropoda > Insecta > Lepidoptera > Geometridae > Ectropis > Ectropis grisescens. The sequence goes on from CM029772.1 coordinate 1,925,718, forward strand.
AGAAATGTCAGTGACGGTATCGCTAGTTCTATCGTTTTATCCTATTTAGAAAAAACATAGCGCCAAAAAACTTATCTTTTCCACAAACTCTATTAAAGAGTCCAAAAAAACTCAACATTTCAAATATAAACCACAGAAAAACATTGCAATTGCATCATTAAACGATATGAAGACACACAGTTATATCTAAAATTCCTGATAAAGATTACCTACTTACTATAATGAGACGCTGCCTACTCCCGGTATCGAGCCCACGTCGACTTGATAAATAACCACCTGCACTTACTCACGGCCTAATGACATTTTATCGAGACAAACAAAAAGAAATCAGAACATTAGCAACCAGCTATCGACGCTCGGACAATGAAAGCATTCTGACAGCCGATGTCTTCATACCAACACAAAAACAATGGCCTATCAACTGACATGACGTTAAAACCCGAAAATGTTAACTAATTCGACATTCAACTCTAAATTCAACGAGCACAAAGTCGATGTTTCTAAAAAAATATCGAACACGTCTCATCACTAAACAGTCCTAAATTTTAGTTCCGTGCTATTTGATTTTCACACTAAAACTTATAAAGCTAAGGTAGTTTTTTGATTAAATTAAGGGAAACGAAAGGGTTATAATTGAATAACGATATCATAGTGTTGTGACGTGTCGTTTGATTAATAATGGAGCAAGCTTGTTCGCTTTATTGGGTATTTTCGAATAATGCTGATGTAGGTAACTGGTTGTGATTTTAACGAAAGTTGTGTTACATTTTTATAAACAAAATAAGTCAAATACGTAGAAGTATGTAATTTGAAGAGCCTAAGTAGAAAATAACAAGAACAGCTATTATGATCTGGCGGTATTTCCAGTAAAATTATGATCAAAATTTTTGCACATAATTTTTATTTAGGTACGGGTTTGAATACCATCTATCTTGGTGTTAAGGGATGATGATGCGGCTTACGATAGAGCCTGCTTACTTTGAATTAACCGATTCATTTAATGGCGTTAACGATAAATAATTTTCAATTGATTCTCCCGATTTCAAGACATCCAAGATTTATCCATCCAAATATTCTTCCTGGAGAAAACCTTTTCGCTCGAATCTTTCAAACGACCACTGGTAATGATGTTAATTTTTCGAGATACGAGTAGTCCAACAGAAAAGGGTAACGTGGTATTGGGTCATTCAAATTATCTGCACACTCAACGGAGTGTATCAGTACCTACATTTTTTTTGTGAAGGGCTCGTCACATTTCGTTATTCTTGCTCAAACATTCAGTATATTTAATGGGATTTAGAAGGTTATTTTACTATATTATGGTCATCGTCAATTGTAAATTTCACTACAATTATTAGGATTTATATCAATAAATAAAAGTACTCAAAAGTCCTTTCATAGAATTAGTTTTCAAGGAGATGAAAACTATTTGATTTTAATGTTAATATCTACCAAATCTACTAACGCTGGAAGTAGAGGATAATAATCGTTTTCAAAAACTATATGGTACTGTGCCACTCAAAATATAAAAAGAAAAATTTTAAAATAATTTCATCGGCGTTCATTAACGTAATGTCATTAAAATGAAGTGTCGCGTCAATCTGGCGTTTCATTCGGTAACCATTCGGTTGATAATTTCTATCACAGACTAAGTAGAGAGATACACTTTCTATGAAATTCTATATAGACTATGTTTTCGGGGTCAGCTTGTGTTTATATAATAAGTTCCGAAATTCACAAAACGCGTTGCAACAGATGCAGCAAATACACCCCTTACTGCATTAATCATTATTCGTTCTACTTCCGTTGAGACAAAGACACAGAATAGGGTATCCGTAAGATAGAGTGAAACGGGTGATGTTGTGTACAACTCAATTGATACTAGAGACGGGGAGGTAGAGATGAAGTGAAAGAATCTGTCGATATTTTTTTGTTTGTTGTAAATACATACTAATATAATATTAGTAATATTGGTTCAACAACAACTTACATCGCACATAAGGTTTTTATTTATTATCTGGGTACTTATCCTCATCATCAATCCTTATTCGCTCACTACTGGACACAGGCCTCTCTCATAATACGCAACTGAGCCCCAACTCTTACGTTTCCTGTGGGATACGCCTGCCCTGGCTTGCCTGTCTCCGAGCCATCCTGTGGTATACGCCTGCCCTGGCTTGCCTGTCTCCGAGCCCTCCTGTGTGGTACGCCTGCCCTGGCTTGCCTGTCTCCGAGCCCTCCTGTGAGATACGCCTGCCCTGGCTTGCCTGTCTCCGAGCCCTCCTGTGTGGTACGCCTGCTCTGGCTTGCCTGTCTCGAGCCTCCTGTGGGATACGCCTGCCCTGGCTTGCCTGTCTCCGAGCCCTCCTGTGTGGTACGCCTGCTCTGGCTTGCCTGTCTCCGAGCCCTCCTGTGAGATACGCCTGCCCTGGCTTGCCTGTCTCCGAGCCCTCCTGTGTGGTACGCCTGCCCTGGCTTGCCTGTCTCCGAGCCCTCCTGTGGGATACGCCTGCCCTGGCTTGCCTGTCTCCGAGCCCTCCTGTGTGGTACGCCTGCCCTGGCTTGCCTGTCTCCGAGCCCTCCTGTGGGATACGCCTGCCCTGGCTTGCCTGTCTCCGAGCCATCCTGTGGGGTGCACCCACCTCACCGTCGCACCTGACCCCAAGGCACGCCATGACCACCTCGGAGACTAACTAGGCATTTGTTATTCCATAAAATTTTCTGTACAATTTACTGTGAGGACAAAATAGCAAAATTGGAACTTTACCAAGTAGGTACGTCAAATAAGTTACTAACCTATTTTTATGACCGCCTTATTGCGATTCCATCTTGAAATATAAATGTAACTAAATTGAATAAAATAACTTAAAACTACATTTTTCAACTATCGATATTTCAAATGAGTGATTATTTTACCTCTCCCTTTACCCTATCACCCGCTACATCCAGTGTCTTATCTATCTCGTCTTGCATTAACACAACCAGCCTTATCATAATAACCATCTCATACTAACACTTATTTACACAAAAATAAGCTTTAAACTGATGAGAATAACGAAAATTGAAAGGCAAAACTTAAAGTTGGTATCTAGCGCTGTTCATCTTCGCAACATTCATAGCATTCTGAACTTTATTTCCTAAAGTTTAAAGAGGAAAGTGCTGTAATCCAATGATTGGTATAGTCTGGACAACTGTCCCCGGTTCCCAGTTTGCAAGTGGGAGGGAAGATGCAATTGATATGAATAAAATACGATACAATAAAACGAATATTACCTACCAGCCTCATATCACCTTAAATAATATTGTCGTTAAGGTCATATGCTGGGTACGCTTCCGATTGGTAGTGGGCTTGAACATCTTGATTATCTATAGACCTACAGTGGTCTATAGATAATTCAGGTGTGCTTAGTGTAAGTAGTTAGGTTTGTAGTGTAGTGTATGTAGTTCTCATTGTATTTTAGTTTTGTTAATAAAGGCTCTGCCCAGATAAAAAAGGTCATATGTCTTTGTTGCAATATTAATTAAGTAAGCAAAAAAATTACCTGTACCGCTGTAGTTATATTTTTTCAAGTTTAGAAAACATCGTGAGGAAAATGCGTTGTTATGTTGCTTACCATCAGGTACATGTTCTGCTCGTCTCCTTACTCTTAACTTTAAAAAAAGTATTCCAAGAAAGACGTCTTTCGAAGACATGTGTCATCCGCCAGCCCTTTTTTTACTTTTAAGTATAGGTTTACACTTGATCTCCATTTTGCCTGATGTTAAGCGACGATGTGGTCTACGATGGAGCGTGCTTACGTCGAAGAAACCGTTTCACTCTCGATTTGAAGACAGCAAGATTGGAACCATCGGGAAATACCCAGTCAGGTAACGTGTTCCACAGACTAGACGTTCTTATCTTAAAAGTAGAGTCAAACCTCTTCGTTCGTGTCTTTGGTACATCAACCATGAAACGATGTCGCTTCTTCGAACTACGAGTCAAATCCAAACCAACCAAGCAACCCCAAGCAGAACCAAAGCAAAAAGGGCAAGGACTGACCCGCTCTTTTTATAGTACAAAGTGACAAGACAAGCAGAAGATATGTGCCTGATGTAAGCTACATGCCTGCCCAATGCCCATAATAATAAATATTGGTGGACAATTCACACACAACACCATCTGACCCCAAACTAAGCAAAGCTTGTGTGATGGCAGCCAGATAGCTGATATAATACTTATATAGTTTTAAATACATACTTATTATACATAGAAACACCCAGACACAGTGCAAACATTTGAATTCATCACACAAATATTTGCACTGGGTGGGGATCGAACCCACGACCCTCGGCTTCGCAGGCAGAGCTACTACCAACTAAGCCACTAGGGCAGTCAAAAATAATAGTAGGGCAGTAAAAAATAATAGTACAGCGACACGCAGTTATTGGAACATGAAGAGTCCAAATCATTACCTAGTACTGCACAGCGTTCGTTACCCAGAAATTTAAGGTGTTTTATCCCTTAGAACAGTTATTTCACTGAAAACGTTGCCCTTCAAACCGGAACACAGTAACGTTTGCACACTACTGGCAAAGGTGTCACAGTGGTGGTCAGAGTGTCACAGCAGTGGTATCATAAAGCGGGCTACTCTTGGAGTTAAATATTTTAATATTGTACATTTAAACAGCAATATTTGGAAAAGGAATATGTCAAAATTAGAACTATCGAGTAAGGTAGAATAATACTAAACATGAATGTACATTTGTTTAAGTACTGTATGTATTCATTATTTGGATAATTTGTTTTTTCACCATGACAAAGCCTTTTTACAGCTGCACCTAAATGACAAGGACTCTTTACAGCTGATTATTTTTTAATTGACATTATTCTTTAGTATTATTTTATTATGTTCACAGATTATTTATGTACTATATAATTTTATTGTAAGTGACGTTACCAAGTGTTCTTTTGAAATAATGGTTCGAATAAATAAATTGAATTGAATTGAATAAATAATTACTTAGCTGTTTTATCAATAGAAATCAAAATTGAATTTCACCTGATGTCGTCGATAAAACACCGACTTATTTTTATTTGATTATCTATCAGCTTTTTGTTTGTATTATTAATTATGATGCAAAGCGTCTTATCTAAGTAAGCACCAGATTAAGTATATTTACCTCACGTAGCTGTAAGTAATCAGTTATCTATCTACCTACCTACAATGAGTATGTATTTAAAAATATATAAGTATTATATCAGCTATCTTTTTTTTTTTTTAACTATAATAGGTTCGCACTCGACCACCATCTCGCCTGATGTTAAGCGACGATGCGGTCTACGATGGAGCGTGCTTACCTAGAAAAAACCGATTCACTCTCGATTTGAAGACACCAAGATTGTAACCATCAGGAAAACCCACTCAGGCAACGCATTCCACAACCTAGACGTTCTTATCACAAACGTGGAGTCAAATCTCTTCGTTCGCGTTTTTGGAACATCGACCATGAAACGATGCCGCCCTTTTGTAGAACGAGAAGTCCGATAGAAGAAAGGGCAAGGTGGTATTAGATCATGCAGATCAGTTGCACACTCTCCGAAGTGTATCCGATAAAAAACCGATAAGCTAGCGATTTTACGGCGATGATCAAGACTTTGAAGTCTTTTACGCACAAGAGCGTCATTGCCTATGAGTCTTTTGGAACGTCTCTCAATCGATTCCAGAGTCCCCAGCTGATACTTAGCCGATCCATCCCAAAGGTGCGAACAGTACTCCATACAGGAGCGAATCTGTGCTTTGTATAACGTGAGCAACTGTTCAGAGTTGAAGTATCTTCGCACGTTTGAGAGGACACCTAGTTTTTCTGGCTCTCATCTCATCATCATCTGGCTTCCATAGTATCTACCTATAAATCTTTGCTTAGTTTGGAGTCAGATGGTGCTGTGTTTGAAATGTCGACCAACATTTGTTCATTTATTTATCTATCTATATAGATGATAATTAGAACTTAATAGTGACGAGACGAGCAGGACGTTTGTCTGATGGTAATCAAAACGCCTGCCCATAACAGCACTGTGACACTCAGCTATTCAAGATCATGAAGAGACCAAATCATTACACACTGCACTAAGCTCATAATCCAGAGGTATGAGATGCTTAACCTCTAGGCCCTGTAATATATCTGGGATCATTGCCCTTCAAACCGGAACACAGGTGATGATGATGATGATGATGATGATGATGATGATGTTTGTGTATTACTGCTTGGCGGTAGAATGTGTGGTACCTACTTTCCCAGGCGGACTCTACAAAGAGTACTTCCATTACGAATTAGAAAAATTGAGATCTTAGGTACCTACTCCATATCGATAAAAAGGTCAATGCCCGTATCCTGACAAAAATGTGCAACCGTTAAGCCTCCCAATCATTTCTTCCACGGAACTGCATTCTATGGAATTTTCTTCTCTAAAGGACCTTCAACAAAACAAAAATTTAAAAAAAAACACCTATCAGGTCTAGCAAACCCTCGTCAGCATATCTAACGTTGCAAATAAAATGCAGTAGCAATAGCTACGGCTTACTATCAGGCGGGCAGAACGCTTCTTGCCAAATATCCTATTAAAAATACTGAGCAATCGTGTGGCTCAGTTGGTAGCAAGTCCGCCTGCGATTCTGCAGGTCACAGTTTCCATTCTCACCAATTTTTGTGCGATCAATTCACATAGGTGTTTGTTCTGTATATGTACCTAGATATTTGGACCTTTATTGCTCAATCACGTTGTCACGTATGAACGGATCAAATTAAAATTTGGAACACAGTTGGCTTGTAGTCTGGGAGACCACTTAGGCTACTTGTTATCCCGAAAAAATACCGATATCTCGAAGGAAAATGATGTAACAAAAAAATGGCAATTATAGTTGTAAGTGAACTGTATAAATATATCTTTTATGGAAAATAAATTATTTATTTAAAATAACGAGAACGTTAACTACGCGAGTAAAACCGCGGGGTTCTGGTACTATTCGACAAAAGCAACTGCTAGCGGTCGTATATTTTGTACCATTTTTCAGTATCAGCAAAATATCTCGTATTGATATTAAGTAATTTGGATCTACTTTTGTGATAAGGACGTCTAGCCTTTGGAATACGTTGACTCGGTGGGTTTTTTCTGGTAGTCACAATCTTGGTGTTTTCATATTATCATTTTCTTCTAAGCAAGCACGCTACAACGTCGCTTAACATCAGGCGAGATGGCGGGCAAGTGTAAATTTATGCCTGGTTTACATTATTCTAGTCCAGAATCGAATCCAGCACTGGATTGCTTACTAGAAAAATGTAAACCGGCAAACTATAATACTAACAGGATAAGTACATTACTTTTCAGTGTCAGTTAACATTTTTTAGGTTTCCGTAGCTAAATGGCAAAATACGGGACCCTTATGGATTCGTCATGTCTGTCTGTCCGTCCGTATGTCACAGCCACTTTTCTCCAAAACTATAAGAGCTATATTATTGAAACTTGATAAGTAGATGTAATCTATGAACCGCATCAAGATTTTGATACAAAAAATAGAGAAAAAAAAACAAAAAAATTTAGGGGTGTCCCATACTTAGAACATAAACTCAAAAAACCTTTTTTGATCATACCCATACGTGTGTGTTATCTATGGATAGGTTATCAAAAATGATATTGAAGTTTCTAACAGATTTTTTGACGTGACAACGTCTTATAAATTGGTTTGCCGGCTGACACTTCAAGAAACTGCGTTACGCTCCGCTCACGTTATGCGCTCACAACGAGAGCGAGTGAGAGGCACGCGTCCCTTCCACTCGGGCATGGTTAGCCCGCCTAAGAGCGAGAGAGACAGACATAAAAAGTGAAAGGCACGCGTCCCTTCCGTAAAATTATTTTACCACTCAAAGTCGTTTGTCACGTAAAACTTTCGCCCGTATACCGACTTTACAGGCAACCAATTTTTTTTTGTTTGGTTAAATAAAACGGACAAGTGATTTTTTTTTCTAAACTGAATAGTTTGCGCGAGCTCTTCCAAAGTGGTAAAAAGTGTCCCCCCCTTGTAACTTCTAAAATAAGAGAACGAAAAAATTAAAAAAGTGTATGATGTACATTACCATGAAAACTATCAACGAAAATTGGTTTGAATGAGATCTGGTAAGTAGTTTTATGTAAATACGTCATAAATTGACTATTGTTAAAATACTGATTAAAGTAACAACGAACTACAACTTTTATATTATGTTACTTGCTGCTACGGAAGCCTTTATGGGCGAGTCCGACTCGTACTTGACCACTTTTATTCCAGTAAGCAATCCAGCGCTGGATTCGATCGTTGGACTGTAACAATGTAAACTGGGCATTATGAAGGTTACACAAAAAAATCAATTGGACAAACGCCAAACATTTGTCCAATCCCAAATTGCTTGGAATCTCTTATTATATCATAAACCTACCTAGCGCTAAGTCAAGTTACCAATTTTACTTTTTTTACCGACTTCAAAAAAGGAGAAAGTTTTCAATTCGTTTGTATGTTTTTTGTAGATAATTATATATGTTACGTTACGTCATAACTTGATTTTGATGGTTTTATTTGTTATGTAGATGGCTCAGCGGTGGTCCTATACTTATAAATTTTATTGAAATCGGTGTGGCGGTGTGAATTTGTGAAATATCAACAAAGAACTAAAGTTCACTTTCATTATCTGGACAAGTTAGTGATAGCTTCTTATGAAATTTGATCTAGAGTCGGAATTTACTCGTAATTTTATGTTGAAGGCGGTTTTTGCTTTTTCGGAAAAAATAATTCATTTTATGAAATTGGTGCTTGGCGGTAGAGTAGCTGGCAAATGGGCCGTTCAAGTATTACGTAACGCAATTTTTAATGAGTGAATGTGCTTTTTCTTAATTTAAATGTGCTACTCAAAAAGTTGTGTCCTACAGTGCATCCTACCCGTTATGACCTACGGTGCTGAAACGTGGACACTGACAGTCAAAATGGTCCGAAAGCTCAAAGTCGCTCAGCGAGCTATGGAAAGAGCTATGCTTGGAGTTTCTCTGAGGGATTGCATCCGCAATGAAGTAATTCGTCAGAGAACTAGAGTCACCGACATAGCTCAGCGTATTAGCAGACTGAAGTGGCTATGGGCCGGTCACATCTGTCGCAGACCCGAAAACCGTTGGGGTAAGCGGGTTCTGGAGTGGAGACCGCGAATCGGTAAACGTAGTGTAGGACGCCCTGAGACTAGATGGAGTGACGATGTACGAAATACAGCTGGTGGCGGTTGGAAGCGCAAGACCGAGGATCGAGCTGACTGTCGTGTTATAGGAGAGGCCTATGTCCAGCAGTGGACGAACACGGGCTGATGATGCACTCAAAAAGTGTACATAGGTATAGAGCTCTAACCCGCACGGTTCCTTTGTGTCTATCGTAATCAGTTGCACGATGCACGTCATCGTGCATACTTTCTATGGCAACAGAGTGATGTGCTGCGATAAAAGTATGACACTTCCACAAGAGCGACAAGACAAGAAAGATGCTACCTATGCTTTCGGTGTAAAGCTTTTGTGCCAACTCTATACCTACGCAGTATACCTATGCACTCTTTGGTGGTACTTCACCGAGTGGACTTGGCAAAGCACTGCAAAAAGTAGTACTAGATCCTACATCTACATCTCGGGTAAATAGAGTGTTTTTTTTTGTATGTTATACTTAGCCTTTTTTACAGGTAGGTACAGTTGGCTTGTAGGCTTATCTATTTCCTTTAAATATTTTTTTCTTATTATCATAACCATGGTATATTAGACTAGTGCAGAACCGAAGTCATTCGTTCTAGAAATATAAATATGTTACATTTAGATACGGAATGTGGTCTGCATCAAGATCTTTCATAAGGTTTGTTATACAACATGAACATTCGAAACCGAGACACTGTTAATCGTATTAATATTAAAAGTAAATTTCAATGTTTGGATGTTTGATGCTCAATTATGTTGTAACGTCTAAAAAATTCGAACTGATATTTAAATAAAGTTAAAATAAACCCTGGAATGGCACTTTTAATTCCGGTAAAATAATGGGAACGGGAAGTACGCCGTACGCTGCTTGTTCTTAGTTCCAGTAGAAGCGAGTCGAAGTGAACAGACCAACTGTTCGCACCTTGAAATCGATTTACGTCAGGAGACATGTGAGCCGGCCGCGGCCGGGCGCGACAGCCGAGCTGCGTAAATAAAGGACCCGCCGGCCGCAGCCTCCCAGATTCGCACTATTATCTCCCGCGGCCAATACAGAGCAGCCCAAGAGCGCGCGCGCCCCATTGGCCGCCGCTCCCTCGGAGGAGGAGCCTCTCCACGGCTCCTCCCACAACACACACAAGACCTCTCCAGAAAGACGCTCTCCCCGACGGCGCCACGACGCGACCAGAAAGACCGCACCGCCCGACGCAGCGAAACGTGTCTTTCAAAATCACGTTTCTTCCTCGCTTATCAGCGCGATATCGCCGATAAAGCGGTCCTTATCCGACTAACGCGTCCATCGCGCGCTAGACAAGGACGCCGAATTTTCCTTTTAGGTGTGGTTAAGAAAAATATGCGCGTGTGTGTTTTGCGGCCAGTGTCCGACCGCAGCCCGCGCGCGCGGCCGAGCCCCCGTCGGAACGAGCCCGTTTAAAATTCGAACGCTCCGAATTCCGGGACCACGTTCCGCGCGTCATAGTGATGTGTGTGATGTAAAAACGAGTTATCGACATCGATAGATCGGGACAACATGATGACTATGGACGTCGGGATGTACAACAACCAGCAGAACTACGGGGAGTACTACCAGCAGGGCGCGGGGTACCAGGTGGGGTACGAGGGGTACCACGAGGGGTACTATGAGGGCGCGGGGCACTACTACGAGCCGGCGGCGGCGGCGCCGGAGCTGGCGCCGGTGATCAGCACGGACGCGGGGCTGTGCTACACCAACCTGGACTACGGCGAGCTGGCCGGCGGGTACCCCGCGCCCGCGCCCGCGCCGGCGCGCGACGAGCGCCCCGGCCTGCACGACCACAAGCTGGAGTCGCACTACATGGAGGCCAAGTACAACATGCACTTCGTGGACGAGGCGGGGCTGCAGTACGCGCCGCACGCCGAGTTCGAGCACTACGCGCCCAAGGAGGAGTTCCTGCGGGAGTACCCGCGCGAGGACTGCGCCGCGCTGCACCAGCCGCTGGCGCAGCACGCCGCCGTGCCCACCTACAAGTGGATGCAGGTCAAGAGGAACGTGCCCAAGCCTTCCGGTGAGTTACACACTTTCAATTCTAAATATTGTGTTTAAAAAAAATGTGTCGCTGAATACAGGTCTATAATTTGAAACTTTCATAAAATCGAATTCTTCATTCGGTTGTATAATGGATCGAGTAGACTCGTTATTACCTATATCGAAAACTCTCCACCATAATTATAACCGCGTGAAATCGATAATACTAGAAAAACATTTTTCACTAACTAAAAGCACTTTAATAAAATACAGAATATAAGTATGGGAATAGAAACTATTTCAAAATTATCGATATTATATTTTAACACAAAACAGATTATAACGCAGAACGGAGAAAAGATTAAAATTAAAATCTTCTGGAAGTTTCCGCTTTAATACACTTACCTACTTAGCCCATCGATGAAAGTTCTCATAATATTTTTCCCATCCCTCTTTTTGTGACAACCTTCTGACGCAGCATATCGTATCATCATAAGTAGGCATTTTGACAATTAACAGAAAGTTTGTAAAAAATAATTGAGTTATTAAATAAAGTTTAAAATCTCAATCCATCTTCTTATGTTAATATAGTCTTTGTTGGTATTTAATAGGTACTGTGTTGCTTATATCTTTGTTCCCGGAAAGTCAAATGTAGAGTATATAATCCCAATACTACGTACTACTATAACCACGTAAATACGTAGGTATATTTATTCTCTCTAAAGTTTTGCTAGCGTCAACTAACCGTTGTGCTCTCAACATTTACCCAAAGTTTACGAGCCAGAAATTCAAACAATGTTTTGGGGGCATGCTTCATACAAAACTATCTCTACCTCTTTTCATAAAAATTTTAGCAACTAACAGACCGTACATTTTGTCATTTTGATTCTTTTTAACATTCATATAACTATCTTAGATTAGGAGAAGAAATGGAAAATAGGGGATTGTTCCTTTACTATCTTATTCTAGTGCTCTCTACTAAGTCCCCTCCTCCCTCAGAGCCTCTACTACTGCCTATCTGTGTATTATGAGAACCAGATAGCTAATATCTAATAGCTTAATATCTATAACTAATATAGATAGCTAATAATTAATAGCTTAAATCATTGACACATAACATAGATGTTGATACATTATAACACATAAAATATCCAAATCGGTATAGCTCACAAATATTCATCCTGGGTGAGAATTGAACCCATAACCTACGGCACTGTGGCAGACTCAGTACCAACTGAGCTACTAGGTTCTTCAAATTTTTGTGGAATTTTTTGGCGTCTGCGACTTGAGACGAACTCAAAGATACAAAAATGAACTTAAGTCATAAATTTTGTACTACCGCGGATATTGCAAAATTTATTAATTATACTGATGTATTATTTTAGGCTTGCTCTTGACTCCCATTTCACTACGTTTCAGTCATTATTTGACAATAAATTAAAATAGGGAACTTCAATAATTTTAAAATATGAACATCCATATTTACGGTTGTTGCTCGTTTGTCTGGTCTCCTCCGTAGGCCTCCCATAATAGTCTCTATATTTCTACCAATACAAAAAATATAAAAACATAAAATTATACATAGAGTATAATATTTTCAATGACAACACATTATAATAAACTTTACGTAACTCAAATAAAAATAATAAAGTAATTGTTTGTGAAATAAACTCCGATGCTTATCGGAGTTTGAAAGGAGGAAAGGAGTTTTGAAGTGCTGATCCGATTAAAATTATTCTCGTAGTTTTAGAAACCAAAATAAAGTTCTCAGAAATAACAGAGTTTGACACAAACGGAACAAAGAGCTGGGGCACAAACCTGGTAAAAAATAAGTAAATATTGATCATAGAAATCGTTGACATAATAATTAATGTACTAAGTACATTGTAATAATATATACATTTACATTTAATAATACATTTAATTCAATTATCCAGTTGGCTAATAACATCAAAATTCTTAACCGACTTTAAATAATATAATAAGTAATATAAAATATATTTATATGGCTAGTCCGATTCTTTACAATTTCATAACTTTATTGTGCTTCATGTTACGATTCAATATAAACAATTTTCGTACAAAAAATTAAACCGACTTCAAAACCACAAATAGGCACTCAAAAAGCAAAATAAAACTAAAATCATTGTTATATATGCATCTCTCTCATCTATTTGAAGTCGGTGCCAGCTAAATCTAACAGGTATAGGATAGATACTACTTACCTGTGCCAACATAGCATCAATCTACTAACTTTTTGACCTGACTGGCACCGACTTCAAATAGATGAGTGAGTAGCGCTTATAACAATGATTTTAGTTTATTTTTCGCTTTTTTAGTGCCTATTTGTGGTTTTGAAGTCGGTTTAATTTTTTGTACGAAAAATTGTTTATTTTACTCTTTTTAGTGTACAAGAACAAAATTAAAATTTTGATTAAACCCCGACTACCTTGGATTTGTTATCTGTATAACATTCTACTAGTCAAGCCTTTTCATTTGATACCCATATAAAGGGAGTTGTGAAAAAACAAATGTATTTCGGCATTTTGTGGAAGCGGCCATCTTGGATTTGAATTTTTCATAGTGAAAAGTATTCTACTAGTCAAGCCCTTTCATTTGATACCCAAATTGAGGTAGGTTGTGAAAAAAATATTTTGTCCGCCATTTTGTGGAAGTGGGGCGGCCATCTTGAATCGATATTAACCAGACATAGCTAAGAACATCTGCTATGGTATTAACCTTGAAATAATAGAAACCGCATCGAAATCGGCCCATCTGCTTGAGTTCTACTACGGTGCCACAGCAGACAGACAGACACACAGACAGACATCGACGTCACTTATAACACCCCTTTTTGGTCGGGGTTAAAAACAAGTTTTATTAAAGCATTTACACAATTTTGTATTGACAGGGTCGAGATTCATAACTTTTGTGAAATCTACAACGTCATCCAGATATGCAATTTTTCAGTTTTGGTTCATATTTCAAAAACTACTTTACCGATTTCAAAAAGATTTATATGGGACCATTCGGGAAGCATATCCATCCGAACACAAAAATAAATTTTAAAATCGGTTCAGAGTTTCTCGAGAAATCAGGTAACATACATAAAAAAAAAAAAAAAAAAACATAGGGGTCGAATTGATAACCTCCTCCTTTTTTTGGAAGTCGGTTAAAAACGACACAAATTATTACTTACATGAAGTAATTGCTCCAGGTGATTTATTACACCTTTGCTGTAAACCAATTAGTTATATTTATTTTTTTACTCATATTTATTACCTAATGTTTTTATTAAACTAGTAGTCAAAAAAATCTACCTTTATCTGTCAGACTTCAAAAATAAATGAAAAATATTTAATCGCAATTTTATTGGTCAAAATTCTACTAAAAAATAATTTAAAAATATTCATCTATTTTAAGCACTTTCGTCCGCGCATTTTGCGTGTGTGATACAAATATAATACCATTGCATGGTTTAGAAAATACATAAAAACTGACTAATGTTTTCGCTATTAAATTAAAATATTTTTAGTGACCATTTTTAAATGATATTGGTATTATACACTCCTCATTATTATATAAATGTTAGAATAATCAGAGTTAAGAACAATACTATTTTCTTAGCAACTCTTCAGTTTTAGGGTATGAAATATCTAAAAATATAAAAATCCAGTGTCATGAATATTGTTTCCAGTAAACTCTTAACCAAGTCAGCAAACAGATATTCACGAAAGGTGTCAACAGATATTCACGAAATATTGCACTTGTAATTTGATTCAACTTTAAATTTACAGTAGCAATATTTTTTATCACTAATTGTTTGTTTATTATTTGATATTTTACCTGAGTGAAGCCAGAACGGACCGCTAGACGCTTATTTATTGTTCCAGATCATAATGGCTGTGAGTTCCACATTTCAACCTGATTTTTTGTTAAACTCCTACTTTTACACTTATTTTGGATTTATTTTTATTTTATTGTGGATTTTTACACTTATTTAAAATTTAATTTTATTATAATTAAATTTTAAATATAATTTAAATAATTAAATAATTTTCGTGCCATAAAGCAACCTAGTATGTAGTTTCGTCTACATTCCAAATTTCAACCCGATTTATTAATTGCTCTGACTTGACCAAACAACCAACTCCATTCATATTTATTATATTACGAAAATTATATTTTTTACGCAAATAAACTAAATTTTATAAAAACTCCCACGTTTGATCCATTTACTTAGGTATCCATATGCATCCTACGAGTACTGTACGTAGTAGTCGTTTACCCAAAAGTAGTTTATGTGCTATCTATTATACCAGGCTAAAATCTGTGTTCCATATTTCAAGCCGATCCATTCACATATTCCGACTTCATTGATCAATAAACATCCAAACTTTTGCGTTTATGAAATTAGTAGGATTAATAGAATGAATTCGAAGTTAAATAATAATAAATAAATAAATAAATTGGTGGACAATACACACACAACACCATCTGAACCCAAACTAAGCAAAGCTTGTATGTCGGCCAGATAGCTGATATAATACTTATGTAGTTTTAAATACATACTTATAATAAATATTAGTTAAACGTAGGTTTGTAAACTGCTTCTGATCGTTGAGAAAGGCTGACGCCGGCGACCCACCGCGCCGAGTCAAAGGTTGAGCCTCGCTGGCTGTCAATTAGACAGCTAATAAAAACTAAACGCGGTCAAAACTATAGGTGGCCGTTTATTAGGCTTTTTTATACCTTAGTACAGAGTGGCGCGACGAGCTGAACATTTGCCTGATGGTAAGCAACACGTTTGTCCTTAACAGCACTGTTCATAACAGTCTGTCCAATTTGTAGTGGTAGTGTCTACTCTCTGCAGAGTCCGTCTGGGGAAGTACCACGTACTAAGTAATTGACGTGTAAAATGTACATTTATCAATAAAGAACTTTGACTTTGTACTTACCACACCTTTGCCAGTTATTCTACCGCCAAGCAGTCCTTATTTTGTAAGATCATCACTGTGTTCTGGTTTGCAGGGCAATGTTTCTAGTGAAATTACAGGGCCTTACCCTAGTCTGGGTGACGAGCTATTAGCTCCGAATCATTAGCTAGCACTGCACTCGTCACCCAGAGATAAAAGACGATTACTTATATTTAAATCACACAAAAAGTAGTAGTACTTTATGAATCAATGTTTTGATCAATAATAATAGTAATAAAATCGTTTATTTGAGCAAATGCTTAAGATGAAATACAGATTACAGATATTTGACATTAAGATAGTTCTTTATCGTTGTACGTTATAAATGTAAGTAGGTAGGTAGGACTAATTAATCAATTCATTTTTATTATTAGATTTATTTTACTTTAATTATGGTAGTATTCGTCCACTGCTGGAGATAACTCTGTCCCATAACACATACACAGGCTGATCGCCAGATCCTGGGTCTTACATCTTCAACTGTCGCCAGCTGCTTTTATATTCGCCAGTAATGTTTAGGCTCAAGGTATAATAGTCCGCAGCCGCTCGCGCCCGCGGCGCGGTCATTGTTTCGAGCGGCGATTAGCGGAGATATGTTGTGACGGGTCACGACTGGGCCGCGCCGCCTGACCCGGGGTTGCCCGCCGACCGCCGACCGCCGACCCGGCCGCGTCACTCACGCACCTCCAACACTACACATCAGCTGAGCCCAGACACAGGGACTATTCCAATTGAATCTTATTCTTTAAAAGTAAAAAAAAATCAGTTAGATTATTTTTAAAAACACAATAAAAAGTTCTTTGTTGGTATTGGTTTAGTGGCGCGAATGTCTAATTCACAAGCGTAAGCGCTCGTATCCGCTAGCACATGTGAATAAATAAATATTGGTGGACAATTCGCACACAACACCATCTGACTCCAAACTAAGCAAAGCTTGTAATATGGCTGCCAGATAGCTGATATAATACTTATATAATTATAAACACATACTTATTATACATAGAAACACCCAGACACAGTGCAAATTTTTGAATTCATCACACAAATATTTGCACTGGGTGGGAATCGAACCCACGACCCTCGGCTTCGCAGGCAGAGTTACTACCCACTAAGCCACATGGCCAGTAAATGTATTTCCAAGTGTTGTGTTATGCGATTTTTTTTTTTACTACTAGCGGCTCGTCCCGGCTTCGCTCGGATATTGTCACATAAAGACTATTCATCGAAATAAAAACTTTCCTATCTTTCAAGTTGGATCAAACTGCACTCGGTGTCCAAATTTGATTAAAATCGGTTAAGTAGTTCAGGAGTCCATCGCGGACAAACAACGTGATGCGTAATTTATATAAATTAAGATTGTAGGTTGACTATTGACCGCCATCTCGCCTAATGTTTGTCATCAAAGACTTCAAAGTCATCATCGCCGCAAAATCGCTAGCTTATCGGTTTTTTATCGGATACACTTCGGAGCGTGTGCAACTGATCTGCATGATCTAATACCACCTTGCCCTTTCTTCTATCGGACTTCTCGTTCCACAATAGGGCGACATCGTTTCATGGTTGATGTTCCAAAAACGCGAACGAAGAGATTTGACTCCACGTTTGTGATAAGAACGTCTAGGTTGGGGAATGCGTTGCCTGAGTGGGTTTTCCCTGATGGTTACAATCTTGGTGTCTTCAAATCGAGAGTGAATCGGTTTTTTCTAGGTAAGCACGCTCCATCGTAGATCTCATCATCGCTTAACATCAGGCGAGATGGTGGTCAAGTGCGAAACTATTATAGTTTAAAAAAAAACATCGCGAATGGCTTTAATGGTGAAGGCATGTCAAAAAACTTATTTCGAGTTATCTACTCGTAGCTAGTTTGGTGGATTACGGCTTTGACTGTCTCGCTGAATCAGACAGTTTGTTAAATTCGACGTTCTAACCACTAAGCCAGCAATACTCTTTTCAAGAATATCATCATCATCGTTCACAGCTTTCTTTATCCCACTGCCGGGTATAGGCCTCTCTCTAACTAAACTAACTGTCCTACGCAAGTTACAATATCGTCGACCCATCTTGTTGTTGGTTGATGGAAATGCAAAAAGAAATAACAGTAACTATTCTACATGGTTTTACCTGCGAAACTCCTACTCCCAGTTTTTTAATTGTGTGATGAATAACAGAATATTTGTGTGATGAATTCAAATGTTTGCACTGTGTCTGGGTGTTTCTATGTATAATAAGTATGTATTTAAAATTATATAAGTATTATATCAGCTATCTGACCGCCATTTTACAAGCTTTGCTTAGTTTGGGGTCAGATGGTGTTGTGTGTGAATTGTCCACCAATATTTATTTATTTATTTATTTATTTTCCCGCAATGAAAAATAATTTAAAAATACTTAAATGCCTTTTCAGTTTATACCACCTTTCACTAATTATTTAATACTGAAAGTTATTTAATTATAAATGTGAAAGTTCAGGTGTTCCGACGTAATTAAGAAACGAACATCCAAACTTTCACATTTATAATATTAGTAGGTTGTTAGAATACTATAATAGGTTTTACCTTTATCTTAAAATACTGGTCGTATTTTTATTTCATATATTTATAGCGACAGGTCTAGGTAGCTACAGCGCCTGATCTGTATCTAGAGTTCAAAATGTTAGAGTTATGAAACAAGTGAAAGCTCTGTACTGGTCTGGAGCCCGTGTGTGCATTTCCTGCAGATATTAGACCAGCTAGCTGCCGTCTGCGGCTTTGGCTAGATCCTTACTTAATACTAATATTACTAAAAAAAAGAAGTGTGGCACTCGGGGACTGCCGCGGTAAAGCTATTGCATGTTGCATGCATTTTTAGCAACAGAAGCAATAGGGATGTTAACAATTTTTCGGAATTGCTTTATTTTGAAGAGTGACATTTGTTTACCTTAAAAAATATCACGGGAAATCCGTTAAGTTGGCAACACTGCTAAGAGCATTTAGTCTGTAAAGCTAATACAATAAGATTCAAAGTCGAATGACCGAGTAGGGAGGACGGCGTTACGGTCTTCCATCCCTCTTTCTTGTGAACATAAGAAAGAGATGTACGATCACTAAAATTCGGTCCCCAGGCCCGCGATAAAAGCTACGCAACAGCTTAAAAGTTTGTGATTATTATGTATGGATGAGTACCATCAATAGCTTCCATAGGAATCTGAATGAATTTTGGTTATGTTGTTTGTTGTTTTTTAATCCGGGAAAATCACGGGTCCTGAACTATTCGAGCGAAACCGCAGTTTGAAGTTAGTTACGCTCAACGTCAAAGTTATTTATTCATAAATCTACAAATTAAATCTCAATTAATTAAAAAAGGGCATTCAAATATATGGATACATTTTCAAAGATTAATACGAGTAATTATTGTACACATGACTTCAAAAAGACAGCGTCAGTTGACGGTGTCCCGACTAGACCAACAGTAGCTTAAAGGTAGGTATAAGACAAATAAAATTCTATTAAAATGTAATTCATAATCAGAATAAGGCCCCATATTGTTTTAACTCCGATAAGTAACCGCAGAAACCGTCCAATCATAACAGCCATAAACAATACAGCCACGTCTCAGAGCTAGCAGCTGTCAATGGCGAGACGCACAGACAGACGGACCGACGCACCGACGGCGGCTGTAGATGGTGCGGTGCGATAGCGGTGACGCGCGGTGCCGCACCGCGCTCATTTTAAATGCCAATTAAAATGGTAAAAAGATTTAATAATATTAACTCGACAAGTTACCTCTAGATTGTGAACTTTTTGTTGTGATTTTTTGTGAACAAACTGCTTCTTAGATGCTTCCAATCTGCGGACACGCTCAAATATTGTGAACGCGAATTTGTAGCTACATAGATAACGTTACGGTGAAATCCTCACTCTACTAAAATTAGAAATGTGAAACTTTGGATGTTAGGTCTTCGGATTTTTGTTGCTCAATTAACCTGAACACAGTAATGTGCAAACAACATTACTGTGTTCCGGTTTGAAGGGCAAAGTTTCCAGAAAAATTACAGGGCTTAGAGATATAACATCTTAGATCTCTGGGTGATACGCAATGAAGTGCTAGGTAATGATTTAGACTCTTCATGTTCCAATAGCTGCGTGTTGCTGTGCTGTTATGTGGCAGGTATGTTGCTTACCATCAGGCACATGTCCTGTTCGTATCGTCACTCTTTAATTAAAAAAAAATTAAGTACGTCAAAGCGGTTGAACGGATCGGGTTGAAGTTTGGAATACAGATTATAGTTCGGCCTATTCTGCTTTATGTGACAGGCGTGTTGCTTACCGTTAGGCACATGTCCTGTTCGTATCGTCACTCTTTATTTAAAAAAAAGCTACTAGTTTATATAAAAGTCTATTTTGTTTAATACTTAGTTAACATATTTAATTTCTAGTATGAAAACTAACGTCACGTTTACATAAATACACGGGTAACTCACAGTCCAGTCTGGCTCAAGTTTCGACCGCGTCCGGCGATCTTTTACTGACTGGACTGACTATATTAAACGTGAGTTACCCGTGTATTTACGATATGTAAAATATTTAATTTCTGTTTTTTAAGAACTGTGGATTGTGTTTCAATAAATCAATAAACTTTCGTTTTAAAGATGCTATGTTCATAACTAGGATAAATATCCCGTATTGAATAAGTCATGGCTGATCTAGTCGGAGCACGGTGACTGCCGATCCGGAGCACCGGGTTCGAGTCCCACGCGCACCACTGTCTTTTCGAATTTGCGTAATGCCGCTAACATGAAGAACGGTCTTCTTTATGTTAGCGGCATTATTTTTTATGTTATCTTGAAAACCGACATGTTCCTAAAACCTTTAGAGGTCGAGGCGTCGTCAGCTAACCCGCTGGTCGCGTGGTGGATTATGGCATGACTCTCTCCCTGAGGAGATCCCGAGTCCCAGCTGTTTTTTTTACTTTTTATATGCTCACACTTGACCGCCATCTCACCTGATGTTAAGCGATGATGCGGTCCACGATGGAGCGTGTTTACCTAAAAACTATTCACTCTCGATTTGAAGACACAAAGATTGTAACCATCGGGGAAACCCCACTCAGGCAACGTATTCCACAGCCTAGACGTTTTTATCACAAAAGTAGAGTCAAATCTCTTCGTTCGTGTCTTTGGAACATCAACCATGAAACGTTGTCGCTTTTTCGAGCTACGAGCATTGCGATAGAAAAAAGGGCAAGGTGGTATTAGATCTGTGCAAACACTTAGTGGGCCACTTAAGCTACTAACAGTCAACAAACAACTGCGATAATTCAAAACACTTAAAACAGTGTTATATTTTGAGTACTTTCTAATAAGGTTAAAAAAAGAAACTAAACCGATAATGATTGTAACCGGCCGTTTGAACAGTCGTGTCGGTCCCGAGCTTGTCACGCGACTCCTAAGGGGGCTACCGATAAGCAATATCGCTTAAAAATTGCTATTTCCCTCCCTTTCGTATAGTTAGAAATGAAAGAGAGCCATAGCCATGGGGAAAGCTGTTTATTTCGGCAGCAGAGACACGGGTCGTTTACATTTCACCTAATCCAGTGTAGCGCTATCAGTGTTTGTTTCTTTAATTACACGAGAGGGGTGGGGGTGAGGGGTGTTTGGGCGATACGGGACGTTTGTACGTGAACAAAGGACTTATTTGTACGGTTTTTGTATAGTGTCGTGTACTGGGATCGTGATGTTTTGTTTTGAAATATTTATTAGCAATGAGACTTGACTACTTATTTTCGTTATATTTCGGTTCGAAAGGCAATGTCTTGAGAGAAATTACAGGGCAAAGTGAACGGATGGAAAATGCTACTGAATGGATATGATTCAGTACTTCAGTAGTTGTCCAGTCTTAAAGCATCGAACTCTTATTAACAAGAGTAGGCGTGCTTTTTAATGCTCGATAAAACATGTGCCGTAGTGAATAAACACGAAACAGCCGCTAGACAGTGCTAGAGAGGACAAGAAACACTTTTTTACGATATGTATTGAGTTTTAACAAAAGTTGTTTATTTAAACATACAGTACCTGGGTGACCGAGCTTTGCTCGGTTACTCAGATGATACATACAGATTTTCTCAAAAAAAAACTTGAAAAAAGAAAGGCGGCCGGCTGGATTCGAAGCCGGACCTACCTTGTTATGACCGCCTAACTTCCCGACTGAGCTAAAATATTGTCGCGCGACGTTGCGAAATTTATCGTCGCATTTCAATGCTTATGTAACAGTTTTTCATTGTCTAAAAAGGCGCATTAAACGGCGTTTTAAAAAAATAATACCTGGCTAGATCGATTTATCCTCTTCGAAACCCTCTGTAGGTATACATAATTTCATGAAAATCGTTCGAGCCGTTTCCGAGATTCAGATTCTATATCTCTACTAATATTATAAAGCTGAAGAGTTTGTTTGAACGCTAGGATCTCGGGAAGTACTGGTCCAAATTGAAAGATTACTTTTTTTTTTTTTATTTATATTTATTATTATTATATATTATATTTATTATTTCTATTAGATAGCACATTTATCGAGGAAGGTTATAAGCTATAGAACATAACGCTACTATCAATAGAAGCGGAGCATGAATCAAGAATGTAACAAAAACGGGGAAAAAATATTACTTTTTGAGAGTTTTCGTAGTGTGCTTTGACTACAGACTAAGTAGAGAGATACACTTGACATGACAGCATGACAGCGATTACGTCAACTTCAACTTCAATTTTTTATTTTGACTTCCATACTGTCATGTCACCGTAATTTCGCCAATGTCCAAGATTGCGTCATTGAATATAAACCTTTGCTAATCCAATTTGCTTCTAAATCTGAGTTGGTACGACCAATTTCCGATAGGTGGGGTAGCAGGTAGCTGAAGAGGTATTTTGTTTGAAAGCGATATTATCAGGAATGACTGAACCGATTTCAGTCATACTTTCACTGTTGGATATGTACGGGATTCCGATGAGTGCTATATAATGTACCACGGGCGAAGCCGGGGCGGATATCTAGTACTATATATACCTACAAGAATTGCTCGTTTAAAGGTATAAGATAACATGCCCTTAAACGGATGTAAGCTTACCAATAACCCTGTCTGTATAAGAAACTCGCGTGAGTCAAAAACCTAATACAGTTAATGTTAAAATTTATGTAATAAAACAAAATTATGACACGAGTGCTCCGTAAGCAAATCAAACAAATGTATTAACACATTCCAGCTACAAAGCCAATAAGCCGAGCAATTTGTCTTGCAGCTAAAGGTGGTGCACACGGGCGACAATGTAATGCAGCTTTATGGCCCGTGCACACAAAGTGCTCGCTCACGGTGACTTGCAGCGCGGGAATGTTAGGGTGCTCCTGTTATAGCAGTATGACTTTGCCAAGTTACTCGTAGTTAAAACGTTGTGGTGGTTGATTAGGATAAGTTTAAAGTGCCAATTCTGTGACTCAGACTTTTCTCTCATACAAGGAGAGAGTCAAGGCCGTAATCCACTAAGTACAGGTTGGCGGATGACAAAGATACTTGAAATTACGCCGCACAGTTGTGAAATTGTTTTACGATGGATCCGCTATTTAGCTACGGTAAAAATACCGGTAAGCTTACCGTAATTCATGATAATAGATTGATAAACGATTTACCTACTGGACAAACTAACAAAAACTTCTTAAGAAAAAACCTGAAACTTTAGTTACAATAGGCGGCCTTATAGTTAAAAGCGGTATATTCCGGGCAATCGTTGGAAGAAAAGGATTAATTACAAAATATAGGAAGACGGGAGTTTAAAAACAAAGATTAAAAAATACAAATGTTCTAAAAGAAACAATATAACACGTAATTAACATCCGTTACATTACATTTAGGATTAGGTTATACTTGATAGGTTAGATTAGGTAATACTTGAGTAATAAAATAAAACTGAACTGTTTGGGTAAACAACAAAACACATCTAACCAACAAATATAATGTACTCTACATTAAAACTTTCTTAGCGGGGTGTGACATAATTCCACAACATTCACGTTATAATGTTTCCTCAAAAAATATGCCAAAAATTAGACCACACGTGAAGTCTGTCAAAGACCTCTTAGATCTTATCTATTCCTCACAATACAATCCTTGTGCCGTGCCATCGAACCTCAAGGGAGTAAACAAACAATTTTACATTTTCACCCCCAAAACCTCCGGCTGAAGAATCTTCAACCTTATTCCTTAACCAACTTCACAAATATACTCAAAACTTGCTCCCTCAACCGCAAAGATAACGTAGTAAAGGATAGCATTGTCGTTCTTGGATTCTTGCATGACATATTTCAATATTTTGCCTGGAATTTTCAACCTTGTTTGCATAAGTATAAAGTTGTTTATCGCATCCAGTATTTACGGCCGCAATCCAGTTGGCATGGCTATGATTGGCAAAACGGTGAGCAGTGAGAAAGGATATTGTATGACTCGACTGATTCGATTGAGAGGATAAACGCAAACAGCATCTTTTAGATGTAAACATGTTACGGTCTTCTTTGAAATTATATTTTCAAGGCGTATCCTTTTAGGGTTTGGAATTACCATAAAAAAATATTTTATTTATCGATGTATCTACTTTGAATTATGTTGCCTGTGCATTATATGTCATCTTAAAATATTTGGCCCTGGACGATTTCTCACAGTCTTGTCTTAGGACATTTTTTATCATTAGTTTTTTACTTTACGTACATTTTTAAAATTCTATCAACCGTATCATTTAGCAAATTTGACAGTTAAATTACAGATTTTTCGGGGTATTGCGGCTTTTTGAGACCTTCTTTCTCAATTATTTTCCTGTTACGAAGCATAAAGCACGGCGCACACCTCATCATATTGTCGTAAAGCGTATTGATATAAAGTCGCGAGGTCATTACCAGCTGTATCGGAAAGCGCGCCGGTCACGTGACCCGGGGGTGCGGGGCGCGGGCGCCGGGGTTGCGTGAGAGATCGCGCGATAGTCGCCAGTGGACGCCGGCCCTTAATCGGTTTACTGGACCTCACTGCTTTGATACGCGGACCGAGGGACAGGCGGAGGCGAATTCACTACGCAATACAATGTAAAATATGGTGTGACTCAGACAGTAGCGGTAGGCAGTAGTGAGTCAACCGCCGTAAGCACGCTTTAAAAAAACAAGTCACATTAATTGTTTGTCAAAATCCTTCCCGAGCAATGCGTATTTGCTAGGCACGACGCATGACGAAAATGCGTGCGGCTTAAAGACGGCAAACGTGTACAGTGTGGTAATCCCACCAATAAATACTGGGCAAGCAGTCTAACTGGCAGTAAGTAAGATGAGTATTTGGATAGTCTATAAGCCTTCAATCTATTAACAACTAACAAAACCCAGCGGTAGTTCCAATCAATTCTTTAGCACTACAAAAGTATAGTACATATGTGCTAGTTGAGACTAGCACATAATTCTTAACTCTGTCCTAAGTCTCGTCTAGATCAATTCAGTAGCAAAAGTAACAAATATCCAATCAATCAAAACGGGTAAAAGAGCGGGAACTGCGCTGATAAAACCGTCACCCCATGAAAGGAGGAATAGTTAAAAGTTCATAATTCAATAATTTTGTAAAAACCAATTAAGTTATTCAGTCTCCAATCGCGGTCAGCTCATGCCTCGTCCCACGGCCCACTAGTGTAGCTAATGCATGTGACTTGCAAGCCACTCGGTAGCCACTCGGATCTAATAACCCCTTCGAGCCGCGATCTGATGGTCGCGCCCAAACCCTCCCTCGAGGAGACCCACTTTGTAACCCGGCCTGTGGACGATTGGTAATTGTAACAATTGGCCAACAATGTCAACTGGGAATGGCCGGAAACACCTTTTTTACCAAACCAAAAAGGCTTCCATTTTGATGTGGGACTACCCTGGACATGTCTGCCGTATGATCAATTGCTCAATGATTGACTAAGATTACCCAGTGGTAACCAGACGACAACGACGTTGAGAGAGACCCAAAAAGCGATGGCGGGACGACCTCGACAAACATGTTATATACTAAGACAGATCTGATACTAGGGGACAGGCGTTAGGGAGGACATTGCCCAACACTGACACGGTGGGTTCTTAAAGTATTTTGTAAGGGGCCTATGACATTTGGAGTCAGTTTCTCTACTGCTTACCAAATTTTGATCAGCCCACAATGCACACGACCTAATTAATCAAAACTTATCGACTATTAACAGCACCCCGTGGTTTTACCCGCGTAGTTCTCGCTACGGTATTTTTTCACGAGATAAAAAGTTTATGTGTTAATTCAAACAATATTCTAAACCTGTTCCAAATTTAAACCCAATCGATTTAGCCGTTCCGACGTAATGAAACAACAAATATTCAAACGTCAAAATTTACGAATACAATACCTTATTTACTTCAGTGAGGCGCTAAAATAGAATTTATTCAAATCTCATAAAGAAGAACTGCCAATTGTTCTCATATGAATACGTTGATCAGCTTAACTAGAGCCTCCCAGTGACAGTCTACAACACTGAATTGTTCTGTTTTACAGAAGTACATAACGCTACCATAGGTCTCAATTAACGTAAGGAACATTTTGGCGAAAATTTGTTATGTATAAGTTGAATAAGCTTTACTTACTTGTTTATTGTATTACGTAAAACTAATTTTTTTTAAATGCGTTGAAAACCTTTGTGTAAGCGGTTAGGTTATTAACTGACACTACGTAGTTTGTCATAAATATCACTGTATCTCCTGTTACTACTAATTGAACACATTGTTGAAATATCTCCAGTACATGTACTTCAATGGCTCAAATCACTGCACTATTCCCTTGGTACAAGATGATCCATCTCCTTGTAATGTATCTTTATAACATTTCCCTTCAAACGGTAACCCAGTAATGTTTCCTAATCCTACTAAGTAATCGAGTGCGGAGTCCATCAAGGCATCATTAGCCCACGGAGCGAGATAAGGCGACATTTCGCTGTCAATCGGTCTCCGCGCTATCAGCCACCCACCGACCATTATTGTTATGAGAAAGTTATTCACTGTTTTAATCGTTTTTTACATAACTAGTTGGGTCATAACTAGTTATTCCCATAGAATTAATAAAAATCTTTAAATATGCTCGACGAATATTTAAAGTTTTTAATTAATTTATAGGTAGATCACGACGGCAATTTATGGCGCGTTAAATGTTGTAATACAATATTTACATTTATTGGGGTTACAGTAAAATACTGTATATCTGAATATATAAATTTAGGTTAGTTAGGCCTTGCGTCGTATACGTAACTCGGTAGGCAACAGAGATTATCTATATACCCACCTGCCATATATCCCAAAAATAGGTAAACACTAATAAAAGTTTTGAATGTGGATTCTATCATCATCATCGTCGTCATGATAGAATTATCAAGATGTGAAAGATCAAAGTGAAGGCTATAAGGTTATATTTTGTTTGTTTTCTGTAGTTTGTTTAAAAAAACACTCTAAGTTCAAGTTACCTAATAGTAGTAATAGGTTTGCAGAGCCTGCCTGGGGAGGTTTATTTGCCAGTTATTCGTCAAGCAGTAATGTGCAGATATCACTGCATTTCCAGAGAAATTACATTAAACCATCATTGGGTTAGATCATCACATACATTGAGCAACGAGCACTCGACGAGACTCTTCATGTTCCAATAGCTGCGTGACTCTGTGCTGTTATGTTGCTTACCATGTTCCCCGTCCGTCACAAATATTAGTATATGTAGTCTATAATAAATGATTGTTTTTAAGCTTTCGCGATTTGAACACATAATGTTTATAATGTAATGTAAAAGAGTGTCTCGAAGTCGTTAGAGAGCTGTTAAGGGAGCACCACTTACCGGAAAACCTGATGGTGTTGTTGAGAAATTGCTTAGACGGAAACTATTTTCTTTACCGTGGGCAGCATTACCTACAGATAGATGGCGTAGCTATGGGGAGTCCTGTGGCACCAGTGTTAGCCAACATCTGGATGGAGCATTTTGAAAAATTAGTTGACTTTCAATCAGCAGCGGTAAGAATGTGGATTAGATACGTAGACGACGTTTTCTGCATTTTAAAAGGAGATAGGGAAGCAGTAAACCGTTTCTTGGAGCATCTCAACTCGATACATGTCAACATTAGGTTCACATTTGAATTGGAGGTGGATAGATCTCTGCCGTTCTTGGACGTCAGAGTGACAGTTAAATCTGATGGTTCGTTGTCTCACTCTGTCTATAGAAAACCCACGCACACAGACCGGTATTTGCACGCGACGTCACATCATCACCCTCGTCAACTACAGTCGGTGTCCAGATCTCTTTGGATAGAGCGGACGCCCTCTGTGACCCTGAACATTTAGAAGCGGAAAAAAGACACGTTCAGGAGGTACTTAAAAGTAATGGTTATAATGTGACGAAGTTAGTGGAACACAGAAAAGGGCAGAAAAGGAAAGTGATGAATGTCGAGAGGCAGCCGGCTTTTATGCCTTACGTCAAAGGCATCACGGATAAGGTGGGGACATTAC
Organism: Ectropis grisescens; assembly: GCA_017562165.1. Classification (NCBI taxonomy): domain Eukaryota; kingdom Metazoa; phylum Arthropoda; class Insecta; order Lepidoptera; family Geometridae; genus Ectropis; species Ectropis grisescens. Next base: position 1,954,464 of record CM029772.1, read on the forward strand.
TAAAAGAATATTCTATTAAAACTGTGTATACTCCCTTATCAAAGATGACAAGGCATATTAGGACGCCGAAAGACGTCATTCCATTTCAGACTCCAGGTGTGTATAAGGTCGACTGCAGCTGTGGTAGTTCTTATATTGGTTTGCGTACAATTGCTGAAAGGATCAAAGAACACATCGCCGCTGTAAAAAATCGCCAGACACAGAAATCTGCGATTGCTGAGCATTTGATTGATGCGGGAACTGGTCATTGGATCGAGCTCCACGACCCGAAGATTCTCTCCACCGAACGTCATTACTACGCAAGAATAGTTCGGGAAGCCTTAGAAATTAAAAAACATCGTAATTTCAACCGAGAGGATGGTTTTCGGTTATCGGCGTCGTGGAATCCAGTCATAAATAAATGTACGCATCGCGGAGTGAGTTCGGAGAAGCCTGGTGATACGGTTAGTGTTGTGTGTCGTGGTGGTAACCCTGCGATTTTCGAAGACCAAATGAGGGTAGATCTAGATCCCCTCATTTCGCAATGAGACGACCCGCAATTTCATCAGTCTTCTCGTGACCACGGCGGTTGTAACGCTGCCGAAACGTCGAGGTATTTAAACAATGAATTAAATCGTGATTAAGTCCTGTACATTATAAACATTATATAATAAATGACTTGATAGAAACTTCTTAATGAGCTTCTTATAAATAGAGCGAGCTACCGACTACCGAGGCACCGCGTCCATTACCGGCGCAGATAGCGGCCGTAGATCCGATCACTCCCACACGCTACATCATAATCTGCCATTCCATACGCATATAACCCTGAATTAGAACAAAAACGCTTTCTACGTAACATAATGATGAAATAAAGAGGTTTGGCGTCTGATGCTGAATGACACGTCTTAATGCCGTCGCGCTTGGTTACTCAAAGACGTTAAGAATTCACAATTTTTGTATGTAAGTTAGTAATGTATGAAATGAAATTTATAACATAGATAATTATGAACATAAGTAATTATAATATAGATAGGTAGGTGCATTAGGTGCCATTAAAGCAATAATTAACCTCGGTCTTACATTACCTAAGCCCAGTAGTGGGATTGATAAGGTTAAAGAAAAAAATTATAAAGATAATTAATAGTAGATTGTTAGCCGAGGGTCGAATGAATCAATTCCCGAGGTATTTAGCCTCGCTGCGCTCGGGCAGCTTTAGTCCGAGTAGGAATTGATTCTTTTACCCATGTTAAACACTCTACTTTTCATATATGAGTAATGAATGTGAATAAAACTCGAATTTTATTTCGAATATGTGGAAAATAAAACTTTATGTTGCTTATCTAGAAACAATCTTTGAATAGGTTTAAGTTTAAGTTGTAATTATATAAAAGTACTAGCTGTACCCTGCCCCGCTTCGCTGTGGCACATTGTGATGCAAAAATTAGATAAAAACAATCCTTGATGCGGATTATATATCATTCTAAAATTTCAGCTCGATCGGTGCAGAACTTTTTTGAGTTTTTAAAGCGTACACAGACCAACATAACATTTTTTATATAAAGATTTACCTATTTTTTTATTTCCATTGCAGATATATAACAGATTAGTATCCCGCCAATTTATGTCAACTTTTTAAATTTTAAATATGGAACTCACCGCGTATTTGTTGTGGCTTATTCCGTTCCAAGAAGTTTGCGCTAAGTTCACACTGGCTGTTTAGAAACTCACAAACATGGTCACAGCGTATCTTTAATCACAAATCTCTTCACAGCAGACACTAGTTCTATTTTTAAAGTTCTAGTTCATTCCGGCCCTTATGCCTAGTGGGTGCTAGTGGGCAGCCTTGCCAGAAGGTTACTTTTGTAACCTTTTAGGTGATTTTTGGACTACTTAGCAAACATAATGTAACACACTACGTACTTAGGTTACTTAAAGTTTACTCTAATCAATGAAAAGGTTACTTTTAGGTGTACGACAACTGCAAATATTCTTAATGCATCAATTTATACAGGATCAAAATAAATAAATCACAAAATGCTCAAATACTCATGGATGTTAATGATGAAAAGATTACATTTCAGGTTATTTCTGGCAAGACCTGACTGGCAGCACTGCTAGTGGAAAGTAATATGAGTTTTCCCCTGTCTATGGATGGAAGCATTATTTTCTACCCTTTAATCAGATTTACCTACATCAACACTACTTTCCGAGTATGAGAAGGGATGTTAACAATTTTTCGGAACTTTTTTTTTCGGAACGGAATTTTGCTTTTATTTTGAAGATTGACCCTTGTTTACCGTAAAAATAACATTTTATTTCATAATATTAGTATTTTCGATGAGTAAATATATAATATTAGACTTATTTTGAATTTTGCCGCTAAAACACTAACGACTGACATGATGTCACTAGTCGCAAAACATTGGTCTCGATTCATGACTGTATCTCCAATTTATGTGTTTTCTTATTTATTTGAATACAAACAATCAAAATTGTCGTCGCTAAGATCGCAAACTGTAATAAAAATACAGAAAAGTTAAACAGTTTAATCAGTTTCGACAGTTTGTTTTGCGACAAGTGACGTAATAATTCATATTGGTGTTTCCAGTCACGTGACAAGAGATTAAAAATATGGCATTTAAAATCATGTTAACATCCCTATTTTGTTTTCCTCGTGAGCTGTATGTAAAAATGTCGGAACTTTTCTAATTTTTTTTACAATTTTAGTACTTAGTCGATTAGATTGCAAAACATGTAAGATTGGTTGAAAAAAAGAATTGAACAGTTAAGTAGGTAATGTCAGGTCACGTGAAAATTTACAAACCAACATTATGAGCTAAAATTAAAATAGTAATAACAGTAATATCATGGCATATGTAGGTATGAGCAGGTATCGATCTGATACGTATGTTAATGATACCTATTCGATATTATCGAGTATCTTCTAATAAGATTTCGTATTATGACGAATAATAGAAAATCAAACAATTTTTAAACCAAAGATAGACTTGAGTTTAGGCGACATGTCGTCTGATGTAAAGCGAAGATGCTGTCTAAGGAGAAGTGAGCTTACACAGTAGATACCGATTAACTCTAGATTTGAAGACACCCAAATCCATTAGGAAATACCCATATCAAATTGGGATGGTGACTGGTTCAAAAATATACTATTCTAATGAATCCGTCAGCTAAAATGCGAAAAAGTATGGGACATGCATTTTTTTTAATCATGTTATCAAAAATCGACGAAGATTTATAATAATATTATCAGATTTCTCGAACGGGGATTGTGACGCCACGTCTTTACAAAAATAGTACAAACTCCTAAGCCAATTAATTCTAAGCACTATATCTCCGGTATTTAATGTCTGTGAAACAAAAGCCAAACTACATGTAGGTATAATATTTTTTTTATAATGTAATTGAGGGACTGTTTAGTTTTTAGCCATCGCGTTGATTGTGCGTCTCTTCTCTGTTTGAAGTCGGTTAAACGTTGACAGTCTGCCCACGTAGACCGCAGAGTATCGTTGACGACATTCGTTACAATCTGTGCCACATTGTAGGCCTATCGATAGATAACGGTAAGACAATGGCGCTTATCTTCTGGCCTGGTGCGCGCGCGCATGTGGGCTGGAATCATTAAGACTCTTATAAGACTTATATTACAGACTAATGGCTTCCTGTGGTTTTGCCCGCGTAGGTCCCGTTCCCCTTACATTCCGCATTAAAAGTACCAAAGATACTAATAAGTGCAATAAGGCCGCCTGTTGTAACACTTCGTTTTGTTGATTTTGTTTATCTAAATCTCTATAGGTGCTATTACGTAGGTATGTCAGTAACGCAAACTGACAAGATTTACCCATCCAAGAAGTGTTTAATGCGCATGGTCACCTCCGCTGCTCCAACGCCGCTCCGAAACTACGCAATCACTGGCGCCACCGCCTGACGTTGACATGCTAGTAACGCAAACCCATAAAGGCAAAAAGGCTCATCGTGGCTAAAGAAGCCTTCACTCCAAAATCGATTTCTAATTATACGCTTTCGTAACTTCTTTAATCTTATTTTTTTATACTTTAAATTGATAATGATATTTCGTTATCAGGCCACGTCGCGCAGATTAGCGCGACGCACAACAGAGCTGTTATCGTTCGATAATCGCAATTTGGACAAGTCCTGTGAGATACCTCGAGTAGAGCTCGCCACTTCTACCGCGATACCTTATCGCCACTTCTACCGGCTATCTGCTCTATCTAGGCCCGCCACGGTCAGGGAGTATATTACTTTATTGACTGGCTTCAAACTTAGATGATAAATAACCAAATCAACTATGACTCAGAGATGATCTGAGAGATGATCTAAAGAAAAAAATTCGAGCACCTTTGACTCATTTTTCGATGACATAAGATCTGGACGAGATAGTGTCAAAAATGAATCCTAAAAATCAGGTTAGATAATAAGCATAAGTTTTTTGACAATGTATGTAGGTGTTTTGACAAATCTTTAATGAAATTAAATTCAATCGACATAATTCAATTGGATGTTGATGTTGATAAATCATTCCGGGGTAACAATATTACAAAGGTGTTTCTAGTTTTGTGTTATTTTATTTTGTTACGTGCCTGTAATTACGGAATAGATTGGAATGAAATTAAATTTGTAGTAAATACATACTGGATTAAAGTTTAGGCTGCTTTTCATCTCTTTAAGTTATTGGTTATTAAGCGACAGGCTAGTTAGAATTCAAATAAGTTTGCTGTTAGTAATTGACGTGAAGTCATAATTTCATTTAGTTGATAATGTACTCGTAGATACCTATATGAGAACATCGCTAGGAGTAGTTCAAACGGTGAACGCTGCGCTGGCAAAATTGCGGTGATATTACTGAAGAGAAGCCATAAGAAAAAGGAAAGAAAAAAACGCCAACAGTCAGTTGGACTATACACCTAGTGAATAGTGTTGAGTATATTGGCGAGTATAGTGAAATGTTTTTTTAATAGATAAAGGTTAGGTACTAAAACCGGTTTTTTTTTATGACGTAGGCGTAGGTATGTACGGTAATCACTTTAACCTTCGAATTGGTCCTTGTCATCATTACCGATATCAATACCTGGTACTTAAAGTGCATTACTAGATGATATTTTATGAAGTTCTACTTCTTATAGTTTTATAAAAAAATATGAGAATCATTAACACAGCCAAAATTAACATAATGCCGTTAGATAAGAAACTATAGCTTCTTGCGTGCGTGAATAAGTATACCACGAGGATTTTACTTATACTTTATCTAAGAAGTATACACACAGCATTCTATTTTTTTTTAAATAAGTCTAAGTCAAAGAATTCTATTTGTTCCAGTCATCACATACATAGATGTTGAAGTCATTATTCTCCTTGAAATCGTAATAAAAGTCCAAATAAACCGCAACCAAATTGTATTCTATATCTTCAATTATTTTCATTCATTGAACATGTTATTATTAATTATGTATTAGTCTATTATTATAAAATATTTGTGTATTAGGACGTAAAATTGATTTATGTATTTATATTGTTGTATTTGAAATTAATTGTTAGTTAGTATTATCAAATTATCATTCGGAAGTATCTGTACTCCAAACTGCACTCCCCGTCTTCCATTATTAATTTCTTTTTTTACCATCCTACGGTTGCCTGGAAGAAATCGCTCTTAGCGATAAGGTCGCCAATTGCTACCTCGTATCTACATAGAATGATAGGATAGGCACAACTGGGATGGTAGCTCGCAGATGTTCAATCCCGGAGAGTCCAAATAACTGCCTAGCAGTTAATGAGCTCGCCATCTAGAGATATAAATGGCCTATCTCATTGCCATTTATTTTCGCTGGAAAAAATATCTTTGCAACCCTAATTTGGCTGGTGATCTAGTGTAAACCTGTGAATAATTTTTCTAAATCCTGTTGAATGGTAGAATAACTGAGAATGGTATTTATTATACTCATCCAGACCACTCAACAAAGAGTCCTATCTCTACAAACCTAATGTTTATATTTAAACTTCACGTCATTGAATCACCCCAGCTATCGGTCGTAGGTTCGATAACTGTAATCGCAAATGCTATCCTAATAGAATTACCAACTACGATAGATATAACAAACATGATCTAATATTATTTTCCTTTACTTCTTCGTGACATTATCGCAAAGGCTTAAGCTCTATTTGAAATGGATTTACGAATCTTGCTATCGATTTAGCTTACTGGTATTATTCTGTTGCCTCGATACAAAATCTCTCGGTATCTGTTAGGTATTTGGAGTCGATTCAAGTTTCGAAAAGATAAGACATATGTGTTTGCTGAGATCGATGTTACAATCATTCCATTCTGAGAATGATGTTGAGTTTTCCAATAAGTAGGTACTTGATATGAGTAAATCATAATGACTTTAGCAACACATGGTATGTATAGGCACAGAAAATTATTATTTCCAAACGAACTCTATAATTGTTATGAATTAAAATCACCAGTATTCCATATTACAAACTGATCTGTTTAGTTGTTGTGACTTAATTAAACAACAAATATAAAACATCTTTACATGTATCACATTCAAAGGCCAAAAAAAACACAAAACTAGCGCCCCCTCTTCTGCTATTCTTGCTATTGCGGTCTCTATCATTTCAAGCGGAAATAAATGAGAGAGAAATACCAAATCTAAGACAGCTCTAGTAAGGCGGTAGACCCTCGGTTCGGGCTTCGCTCGGATAATGTCATTTTAACAAGAACAAAATTAAAAATTTTGATTAACCCCGACTACCTCGGATTTGTTATCTGTACAACATTCTAATAGTCAAGCCCTTGCATTTGATACCCATATTAAGGGAGTTGTGAAAAAAGAAATGTATTTCGCCATTTTGTGGTAGCAAATTTCAAATCCAAGATGTCCATCTTGGATTTGAAATTTGTCATAGTGCAAAGTATTCTACTAGTCAAGCCCTTTCATTTGATACCCATATTGAGGTAGGTTGTGCAGAAATATTTTGTCCGCCATTTTGTGGAGGCGGCCATCTTAAATCGATGTTAACCAAGCATAGCTAAGAACATCCGCACGGATATTAACCTTAAAATAAATAACCGCATCGAAATCGGCCCATCCGTTTGAGCTCTACGGTGCCACAGACAGACACACAAACAGACAGACAGACAGACATAGACGTCAAACTTATAACACTCCTTTTTTTGGTCGGGGGTTAAAAACAAATAGAAACGAATCTTCGAAATGGATGTACGGTCATTTGAATGACTGCACCATATTCGATGATTCTTTGCTTTATGTATTAGTTATTGGCGGGACAATGTTTATATGGCAGAAAATTATATCTCTCAAGTTGGGCCAAATGACCCATAAATCGCAACTTCCGTGAATACCGGTTGGCTTGGTGACGAGTTCACTGGGAACAAACAACATGACACTGGAGTTTTGTATTTTAAGATAGGTAATAGATCGGTTGCGGATTACCTTATGTTGTGCAATACCACGGCCTAGGATGTAGCACGCTTACTTCAATGATATTTATTGACTTTAGATTTGAAATACTCGGATTATACGTAGGTACTCGTAAATACGCAAGACTCAAATAGAATAAAAGGGACGTCTACTCTCATTCTACGAAAAACGTAATTTCGCAATAAACTCGCGACTTTCCACTACGGTTCTACTTCGATCCATCGTTTCGACGTAATCGATAACAGAAGAATCCGCTGATGAGACTGTTTTTTTAAGTTGATCTTGGCCATGCCAAAAAATATTAGTTTAAAGAGAGGTGACATTTTTTTTTAAAGTATAATGTTCCAGTTATATTTTTGTTTCTTAAATCTAATTATATTATAAAACTTTATTAATCACTATAAAATACATTGTGTTTTATTTATTTTTGACAACTCTTTTCTCAATGTTCTTTGGGGTCATTCAATATGCCATTACCAATACGCCCATGCGCCTAATTGGGTGATTTTCTTAATGCGCCTAGTTCAGGGTTAAATGTTGTTTAAATTAGAGTAGGAATAATTAAGCTATGGCTTTGCTATTGCTGTATCTATCATTTCAAGAGAAAATAAACGAGAAAGCAATACCTCAGCTAAGACAGTTTTATTTAGGCGGTAGACCCTCCGGAGTGCCAGAGCCAGAGTGCGAAATATTAATGCGCTTTGTTCTTATATCTGGAATGTCTGCCACAAACCGATGGCGCTAGTTATGTTTAGAGTCAACTAGCAGCGCCCCGTGGTTTTACCCGCCTAGTTCCCGTTCCGAAATAAACAGTAACCTATTTGTTCTTCCAGAGTAGGTATAATCTGTGTTCCAAATTTCAGCCCAATCCGTTCATACGTTTCGACGAAACATTCAAACATTGACGTAATATTAGTAGGATAGGTTCGAGATTCGAAAAGGCAAGACCTATGTACTTACTGAGATCGATATTAAAATAATTGCTTTCTGAAGATAATGTTGAAATTAACAACACTCAGGTACACTCCGCGAGGCATAAGCTGAGCTTTGCATTTGTGTGAGTGTACATGGATAGTGTAGGTGTGACAACCGGCCTTAGGCGCGGCGCCATTCGGTCTCGCCGCGCTCCTGCCTGATTGGTGATCACTCACACTAATGCAAAGCTCAGCCTTATACCTCGCGGACAAAATGTCAAGCTCCTGCCTGATTGGTGATCACTCACACTAATGCAAAGCTCAGCCTTATACCTCGCGGACAAAATGTCAAGCTCCTGCCTGATTGGTGATCACTCACACTAATGCAAAGCTCAGCTTATACCTCGCGGAGTGTAAGTTAGTAAGTACTTGATAAATCATAATGGCTTTGTATTATAGAACAATATTGATCGGGAATCGCCGCATGTTAAGCGACACTACGGCAATAGTAGACTTGATTTACTCAAGATTTAAATTTAGTACTTCAGCAGAGTTATCAGCTATGTATCTTATTTCAAAACATGACAAGTCTTGCTTAGTTTTGGGCTTAGTTACCTAGTGTTGTATGAGGAATGTTTACTTATAGGTCATCTATACATAGACAGATAATAATTGTGCGCAAAAGTTGCCCAAAACATACCTAATTTTTAAAACAAAATACCGAACTTAATTAATGAAATTCAATTGTTTTCAGTTCTAGCCAATCTTTTTAACTTTTTATCCATCAATTGTGTAGGTAGGTACAGTTTTGGTAAGCGTAAAGGTTGTTTTTGAAAGTCAAATCATGAAATATCAGCAACACAATTTCAAATGAAATACTTAAAACAGTATTAAATTACGAGCGTAACGAAAATATTTTACATTCAAGAAAAACAAAAACAGTATCACAATTAATTTAAATTTTATAATAAAAGAAATACATTTTCATATTAGGTATTTTCACGTTCGAAGCAAGTTTCAGAGCATTCGTCCACAAATAAAAACAGCACGAAGTACCTACCTGTATATAAAAGTAATTCACTATTATAATAATAATCCTCTCCGTGTAGTTTTAAATTCTGTTATGAAATCTACTTTTTCCTGTAATCTATAAGCCGATAACAACAATAACGGTAACGAAAAATAACGCGACACAATGAAGTCAACATGTCGCGCGGCCATCTTGGATGCAGCTGTAGTGTTGTGGTCATCGATTAGACCGCGCTAATCGATCATCGAGCGAGACGTGTCGCCTCACTATCGCGTGTTGGTATTCAGTAATTTATTATATTTGGAGTGCAGCTTCCGGAGGTATGGTCGGTGCAGTGTCAACACTCAATAAATCAATTAAATAAACGTAACATCTTAATCTGATAGTGATGTTTGTCGCGCGTGGGGGACGAGACGATAATGCGGACAGTCAAATACAGTCTAAGCCAGTGTAAGCGACTAGATATCACAAAAAGATACAAACACATAGAATTTGACAATTACCAAGTTATAACCTAGGTCTTTTCAGGGTGTACTCATAGGTAAATACCTTCCAAGTGCTTCATATTTGCCCACGACGTCTGTAACCTCCATGCGACATGCGTCGGCTCCAGTCGGCTGCACCGCCAATTACCATCAGGGACTACAACCTCCAAATGGGAATATAACAACGCGGCATTGATTTTTAATTACTAATTTCTTAGAAACAGGCATTGTGTATCGGCAAACCGTATCGGAATAATCCATTTACAGTCGTTTACGTTTTACCTAGTAAGTATATAAAGGAGAAATATAGGGAACTGACTCCACCATATAAACGCAGTAAATATCCCGTTAACTTTGTAAAAAATAAAGTTAGAAAAATATCTCGAATGTAGAAGTTCGTGCGAAATCTGAAGCACCAGCTTACATGTTGTTTATTTTGCAGAACTGCGACATTCTTCCTTAAAATAGACACTTTTTTATTATGACGTACTTATCGTAAGTACTTCGCAAAATAGCTCACAAGTCGTGCAAGAATATTTATATGAGAGATATTATAATCAATTGTTATATCACCATGTCTGGCTTCACAGTCATCATGACAACGTTATTACTGGCTGCGCCCCGCAATGTAAGCCGCGCTTACTTAATATTCCGTTAAAGTTAGCGGCTGTTAAGATGCAGAGACGGCGAATAGGCAAACGTAGCGTATAACGTAGTAAGACCCCCTGAAGCTCGACGGAGTGACGATATACGTAAGGCAGCAAGTAATGGCTGGAGAAGAAAAGCCGAGGATAGGGCTGAGCGTCCTATCATAGGAGAGGCCAAAATCCAACAGTGGACTAGAGTAGGACGAAGACGCAAGATACAACATAGAAGCAAATTATTGTTTTAAATTTGAATATTGAATTTACCATATTTTTAAATACTGTACCTACACAACTTTACTATCTTCCTATGCAAATGCACACATTTCTCTACATAAAAAGGCTTGCAAAATTAAAGTCAGAAAACATCTATTAGTGCTATCACGACATCGCTTAGGAGTGGCGTATACTACAATATCTAATCGCTATCACCCGACGCGTTATCAGTCAAGATTGGCGACTCGACTACATATTTTCAGATTCACCAGATTTCCTCCACTTCCCCGTCTGCACTTGACTTCACTCGAACCCACACATACACGCGAACACTCGAACTGCAAGCTCTGTAGCTACTTAGACGTGTCTTCTTTGATTTATCACTATAGATACAGCTGCTTTTTTTCTGGTAAAATACATATTTAGTGAATAAATGTAACTTTAGGTAGTTTTATGAGATATATGAGCAACACCTAAATATATCGTATGAATCACATAAAAATTATAAATTAGCGGTCTTCCCCGGCTTTGCCCGTGATACATAATATAGGTATAGCCTATTATAGCACTTAGGATTAACGTATGCAGTACTTACATACCCAAGGGTAAAAGCATTTTCGAAATCGTACCAGTAATTTCTGAGACGAGCGCGTTCAAACAAAAACCTCTTCAGCTATACAACGTGGTGGATTTACCCCAACAATATTTTAACAGTCCATTCTAACACAGATGTAGACTTCATCACCCAAGGTATCTTTCCCCTCAGCACGGTAGGTCACGAGATAATAAGTCACAAGTCTAACAAGTCACAGTTTGACGCAAAATTGACCAGCTTCAGCCCTAACGCTTGCACAGCTCACAAACGAGCGTGCCGCCGACATCGCGACTTCGTACTAAAACGTAAAACCCGTGCCGAGATCTGGCCGTTAGGGGTATGTCAAATAAAATTACAAACAATTACTTTTTTAAATTTGTATGAAAAGAAAATGTTGAGCTTTCATGTCAAATTTTCACATATATGGTTCATAACTGAATCATCATCATCATTATCAGCCGCAAGACGTCCACTGCTGAACATAGGCCCTAGATTTCCACAACGAACGGTCCTGCGCAACCTGCAACCAGCGGTTTCCAGCGACCTTCGTGAGTCATCTGTCCATCTAGTGGGAGGCCGTCCAACACTGCGTCTTCCGGTTCGTGGTCGCCACTCGAGAACCTTTCTTCCCCATCGGTTGTCAGTTCTGCGAGCGATGTGTGGCGTGCCCATTGCCACTTCAGCTTGCTTACTCTTAAACTGAATATAGATGAACTACCATAAATATTGTTGCACCTTTCTGCAACACCTTGTGTAACATTAGTATAGATGTAAAGGTTTGCTAGACATACGAAATAGTTGCCCACGTATATACCAAAAACATTCGCCGTTGTTATAGAGTACTGTTCGCGCCTTTGGAGCAGGTCGGCTAAATACTGCTGAAAGTTCTGGATTCATTGAGAGACATGTGAAAACGGTCATAAGCGTTAACATCCTTGTTCGAAATAAAACTTCAAAATCTTGAGCATCGCCGCAAACTTGCAAGTCTATGTGCGTTGATTTGTATGTGTACTGAAATCGGTAAATCGTTTCTTAAGTTTTTACGTGACTAGAAGAAGTAGAGGTTCATTTTTATATATCTCCATTTTTAAATACATTTGTATCTTTAGACCTTTCATCAGTCTGTCATATTTCATACATGTGCTTAGAGTAAGAACTTAGTAACGTATGCAGTGTGCTGTAATCTCATCTTCATCATCTTGTAATTTAGTGTAGGTATATTATTCGGCAAATCATTATTATAATAATGAAACGATGCGTTATTAAGTCGTGATTAAAGAACTACGTCATTTAAAGTAAAAATAATCGGAGTTTCTTCGTCCTGAAAGATAAACCTGTGGACGTCTGCGAGATATCTCTGAGTTACAGCACATGATGGATGGCACCTCCTCATGGCCAGAATTCATTACATTGTACTCGCAGAGTACCTACGTCATTTGCAGATAAACAAGTTTGCCAAATCCTACTAAAATAAAAAAACTACATCGTATGTGTTTGTATATTTAAATAAATAAATAAATATTGGTGGACAATTCACACACAACACTATCTGACCCCAAACCAAGCAAGCAAAAAGCTTATGTAATGGCAGCCAGATAGCTGATATAATACTTACATAGTTTTAAATACATACTTATTATACATAGAAACACCCAGACACAGTGCAAACATTTGAATTCATCACACAAATATTTGCACTGGCTGGGATCGAACCCACGACCCTCGGCTTCGCAGGCAGAGCTACTACCAACTAAGCCACTAGGGCAGTCTTTGGATGTTTGTTGCATTGGAAATTTATAACACATATAGATTATAGTCTGGAAGAATACATATACATTTTATATTTTTATGAGTATGGAGTGGTTCAACGAACAACACTTTTCCCCGATGTAAAGTAACAAGCCTACCCGTAGCAGCCAAGTTCCAATAGACTACAGGCCCGTGAACTAAATGTATAGGTCAAAAAACCCACCAGGAGACCTGTGTAGGATGACAGAAGGGTATAAAATAATAAGATTCAGCGCTATGCCGTCACTTGTGTGCTGTGCAGTTGAAGAGAGGGGTTGCAACTCTCGATCATTTCTCCTTGTCGCATGATTTTTATACGGCGTTGCGGAATAATAGATTAGCAGAGGTATTGAAACTGTATGAGGTATATCGGTCTATGAAAATTAGTTAGTTACACAGTATAGTTCTCATTGTAGTTTAGTTTTGCAAGTGGACTCCGCCCAGCTGTATGCAAATCTATCTCTCCAGACACGAGTATATACATAGATAAAAGCTCAACAGCCCTGCTGACTCTACGCCATGTTTCCAGCAAATATTTATACACTGAGATTCCACGTTATCAGCTCGCTAAATATTTCTGCGAATGACGTGGAGCTTATGCAATGGATTATACTGATAGTCGTAGACATGGTACAAAAATATATTACACTAGTGATCCGACCCGGACGCGCATGGGCTTGTTAATATTAATTTGTTTTAATCAAACATTGGCGAAAAGATTTAGATAAATTGATAGAAACTATTATAATAAAACATACACATATAGTAAACCTAAGGCGTCTGTTTGTGATCCAAATGGCGCATGAGATTTGAACCCAAGGGCCCCGGATCGGCAGTCGCTGTTCTCTCGGCTAGTCCAGTCAGAACTTTAATTCTTACCAACTATACTAATGTAGAGCATTCCTTAAAGCACATAAATCTATTTTCTGCGTAGTGTTTAAATGCGTCATGAAAACGTAGATGTACATCGTAAACATCACGTTGTCTTAGTTGATGCGGACGTAGGTTTTGTAAACAGTTTATGTAAATATTATCAGGATGAGTCAGCGTCAACTGTAATGACAGATTGCAAAATTGATGTGAAATCACCAGGTTATATATTTACTCAAGTTGCATCATTACTTTGTTATACATTAGGTACTCACTTTATCGTGCGGTTTTACGCACGAGACCGTACGACCACAGTATAATTTATTTATACTGTGTTACGAGTAAGCATTTTATTTCAGTATATCAAGAACCTGAGTGGGTTTTTCTCGATGGATACAGTCTTGGTATTTTTAATTAAAATAAATCTATTTCTTATAGATACTTTTTTTAATAGGACCTATGGCTGTTAGTTCGAGCTGTTGGTCTCTACTTTCTACCGATTTTCTTTTAGGTAGGTAAAAAGTAAAAGCGCCCCATCGTGGACCACATGGCTGCTTGATTTTGAGAGAGATGGCGCTCAAACGCAGTTCTATCAATTTTCAACATAATCTAGCCTACATGTTACTTTAATTAGATAAATAAATAAAATAAGTCCGTGAAAGAGTAACAATTATCCATTCAAGCAGCAGTTCTCGCGAACTATCACATTTGTTACATTAGTAGATATGATATCATGATGTTAAATGTTTATTGTTGTAATTGGGAGTGGCTATCGGTTCTTGACACACAGTTTTAAATAATTTCAGGCGCCTTTGGATTCAGACTTCTTGTACATGTATTTATGGAAATTAAAATATTATTATTAAAAAAATTAAGATGAAACATGAAAATTACATCACTCGGTTTGCAATATTTAACTAAGATACAATATCTGTAACTACGTATCTCACTTAAATCCATTGAATTTTGATAAAGTTAGGTATATTTTAATTAATCTTAATCTACATTATTTGGTGTACTTCAGTCTAGCTATCTCCATACAATAAATAACCTAAATACTTAAACGTAAAACATGTCAGTTATCTAGGTCTGGTTTGATCGCTCGTACTTCAGTAAATGCACACTTTTCTTGTAGATAGCTATCGGTCGACCTTCCAACGTATCTACTCTTTATCTAAATCATCTGGTTCCGTAGATACGGTTGAGGTTTTGGAAATTTACGATTTATTTACAAAAACATTCGAGTGCTATACTCTGAACATTTCAAGATTATTTGAAAGGTTGGATAATATCGGATATGCAGTGACATTCTCTGTATATTATTACTGGATATTCAATTTCCAAGAGCTAAGAGATAAAGAGAATTCGGCTGTCAATCAAATATGTAGTTTATGACGTGACGAAATCGTATACGTTTCGAATTAAAAATGTGAAAATATTAAAAATATCTAATTTTACATATTTATACTATTTTTAACGCGGGAAAACCACTGGAACGGGAAATACGCGGGTAAAATCGTGGGACGCTACGAGTCAAGTATTTTAACTCGATTTATTTAATCTCTACTGGTGAACCCATAAAATCTGAGGCTGTTTACTGGTGTGCCCCCTTCAAAAATTCGAGGTTGGGACCGCGTCTGCCTTAGTCAGATGAGACAAGTCAAGTTAATATTAGATGCAACGATAATTATATAAATTGTAATATTCATAATTCACTCCATAAAATCTGCTGTATTTAAAAACATTTTGTTAGGACACTAATCAGGAGCTACTAGTAATCCGTCCGCTCCGCATGCGTCAGGAAATTAGAAGTAAAATTATTACTAGACTAGCGGTCCGCCCCGGGTTTGCGCGTGATATATATATATATATATATATCCAATAGCACTCAAGGATCCCGTACATATCCGACGGTGAAAGATTTTTTGACATCAGTCCGGTAGTTCCTGAGATTAGCCCGTTCAAACAAACAATTTTTCAGCTTCACAATATTATTACTCATAAATAAGAATGCGTCAGGAAATTAGAGGTAAAAAAATATTACTTTATAAAAATATTACTAATAATACTTTATTATGTATCATTGTACTAACCCAATGGATTACCTATATTATCTGAAAGAAAAAATATTTAAATTTGTATAAAGTAAAATTTTACTCAACAACCTCTCAATATATACCAAGAACATTCTACCCTCGCCATTTTCCATGATGAAAAGTGCATGTTGTCCGCGTGTCCTCTGCAAATACCCGTGACGTAGGACTGTCCCTCCGGGAGGACATCAATCGTGCGGGGCGGGGTGCGGCTCGCGACGGGGCTCACTCGCTGAGGCCTGGACTCTTCTAGGGAGGGCCCATCTAATGGTTTGACATCAAAAATCTCTCGAAAAAATGTTTTTAAGAAGTATTTAACAGCCAAAATCTCTCGAAAGTTTGATTTAAGCCAAAAACTCTCGAAACGTTTATCTCACAAAGTGTTTAAAGCCGAAAACTCTCGAAAGGTGGATCTCACAGTATGCTTAAGAGCCAAACATTCTCGAAACATTGTTCTCAGACAGTCCTTAAGCCATCGTGGATCGGACCTTGCGGGGATTGTTTATCGCAAGTTGAGGTTTCCGAGATCCATATTCACTGAGGGTTATTGGTACTCTCTGAGAAAAAAGCATACAAAAGCAAGCAAGAAAAAAAAGAATATTTAAAGCGTGACAAACTAAAGACAGTTAGACCCAACGCCCTGTTGGGGCTGGATTCAGTGAGAGCCGGATAGAACCAGAAAAACAGGACGAAAACTAAGAGAGGCAGACTTTCAGAAGACACTTTTAGGAGAGTTTAGCGAGAGCCAGAGTTTAAGAGTGTTAAATGGTGACTGAAGTCAACTTTCTCGCAAAACTTCAGTGGAAGACCAGGGTTAAGTCACGGCACGTCGTTTCTTATCTGACAGGCGAACGCAACGATAGCAGAGATTTCGGCAAAGCTATCTAAGTACACGTGGTAGTGACGTCATCGTATTATTATTATCACATATTATTGTGCATATCATATACACTAATATATAAAATCTCATCGTCTTCTCGTTATTTCGTACGCGTACAATGTACCAAATGCCTGTACTCTAAGGAACTCTGGGTACATTTATTCGGTATGGTTTGCCATGTGTTAATCCAGATTATAATCTATTTGAATCTAAAATTATAGTTCGATCTCTTTAGTTTTAACAACATTATTGAGTATTTAAAAATGTCCAAACATTTAATCATCCAGTTTTTTACAAATATAAAATTAGTAAGATAAAACTTATTAAGTTATTTTTTGTTCGGACGCACTTGTCTTTTCGAAGATTATATTGCATTAAAAAAGATTGAAAAATGAAAAAAAAAATTAAAATACGTGTATTTAGACAAATACTGAGTTTACAAAGGTTGACTGACAATTTCTATAATTTTAGTATCGAAGGATCTAGAATTTAGCACTTACAAATTCTTCAGCTTTTGTGGATATATGTACATAGATGATATGGCAACAATAGCAAAACTTCTTGTTATCAAAATTTCCAGATGCCGATCTTGAGTAGATTCCAGGCATTGCCGGGTCCAAGCTCCCACGCAAGCACTGCCTAAGTAGGTACCGGGACACGGCAAACATCAGGTGGGCAATGTTTTACCAGCGTGCACTGGATCCCACGATATTTGAATTTTGATCTTAGTTTTGCGTTGAATCCTTCTAAGAGTGATAATAGGCAGTTCAGTTTTATAATAATAATCGTAATAACAAGCTTCATACCTTTTTCTTGACAAATCATCCATAAATGATCTTAATGCAATTTCACTAGACGACCACGCTATGATGATTTTTTAAATCAACTTATAAACTCAACGCGGGCAAAACTGCAAAGCCCAGCCAGTTTGCGAATGAGATTTAGATTGTATTTATATCCTGACAATTTCGTGACATGTTTATCAGAAGTTAAAAGTGTGTTACAAAGGTTACAAAATATGTGGAGTGGTCACATTTATTTTAGGCGTAGGTACTTTTCTTTTCAAAGTTACGGCTGGTTTAGTGGGAGAACGGCGACAGCTGATCTGGAGCCTCGGGTTCAAAACCACGCGCACCACCGTTTTTTCAAAATCATATTCGTATTGCCGGTAATTTAAAATGGCGAAGGAAAATATCGCGAGGAATCCGACATATAACTAGAATGTTTCAAGTTCGTGTGTCATCCACCAACCCGCACTGGGCCAGCGTAGTGGAATATGGCCTTAACTCTCTCCTTGCGAGAGAAGGTCCCGTCTCCCATCAGTGGGAACCTTTAGTAGGCCGTTTATCTTATGCTATATATATGCTACACCTACTTCCTTTTGGATTAATGGCTATATTTTTATATACATATTATTATAATTAAATAGCTTAATAACTAAATTAGCCGTTTGTGCGTGTTGGCTACGCTGCTAGCACATGTTGGTAATTGTTATGTACTATATAAATACTGTTGTTATGTAATAGTCTTGTAGCACCATATCATTTTACCCGCTTATTTCCCGTAATAAAAAGTAGCCCAGGTGGTATTCCAAGCAATAGTCTGTCTATTCGTGTTACAAATTTCAACTCGATCCGTTCACACGTTCCGACGTGATTGCCCAAAATACATCCAAACTTTTATTAAGCTATTACATAGCTTTTATCGCGGGCCTGGGGACCGAATTTTTAGTGATCACAATTTTTAATGATCTTATGTTCACAAGAAAGAGGGATGGAAGCCCGTAACGCCGTCCTCCCCACTCGGTCATTCGACTTTGAATCTTATTGTATTAGCTTTACAGACTAAATGCTCTTAGCAGTGTTGCCAACTTAACGGATTTCCCGTGATATTTTTAAGGTAAACAAATGTCACTCTTCAAAATAAAAGCAATTCCGAAAAATTGTTAACATCCCTATTGCTTCTGTTGCTAAAAATGCATGCAATATGCAAATAGCTTTACCGCGGCAGTCCCCGAATGCCCCACTTCTTTTTTTATAATATTAGTAGAAAGTAGGTAGATTTATTTCAGGTTTTTATTAAAGGTAATTTCTTGTGACTTTTTCTGTTTACTTTTATCCTTACAACTACGACTGTTTGCTGCGTTACATACTTATGTCATCATTTCAAGGAATCTGTGCGTCATAAATGACATTTACCACATATCCATTTAAAACATGTACCTATCACGCTTTTCAATTTCTTTGTATCATGCATTCACGTTTCTTCAAAGACTTCTTGCGTAGGAAAAATAAACGAAATGTATAGTTTTGTGACAGATAGTTATATGACATAGTCTATTGCCACTTCAGCTTATCAATGCGCACAGCTACATAGAGGTAGGTTCATAATATATGTTACATGTCGGTGAGTTTTGTTATTTAATGAATTAGCGTTCATGTATTTCATTTTTTTTTCAATAATAATAAAAGAATAGGTTTTTGTATTGTTTTATTTAGTATATTAGTCAATTAATCGATTTCCTTCCTGTAGATACATGCTGTCATCCCTGCGCGCGTTTATGTCTATTCTACAGCCAATAATGATCGCGCAACGCCACTGTTTTATAAATATCAGCTGACGAAAATAATCAGTTAAGATTACTACTTTATAAACAGCTTTCTCTGAATTTGTGCAAAAGGAAATGTGAAAATTATGTTTATTAATTTAGTTTTTTCTTATGGCTTCCATTCGTTTAAATCACCGTAATTTCGCTAGGCTCTATCTACCTTTAGATCATTGGGAGAGTGCTATAATATATACTACTTAACATTAAGTTCTTTATTTGGGTATGGTTCTTCATTTAGATGATCAATTATCGATACTTTAATTTGCAAAACTCCTTGGTAGCAAATTTCACAGGGTCATAATACTAAATCACCACTAAAATCTATTGCGTAACTGGTATTTTCATTATTTTAAGTGTTTTTTAGTTAATAAGAAACACAATTTCCAAAGAGATGTTTGTTTTTTTCTTTTGATGCTTTAATTTTTTTATATTAAGTTTTTCGTAGCCCCTGTGGAATTTGCTACTATGGAGTTATTGGTTTTTCAAATTAAGGTATCGTTATGTATAATTTAAGTCAGCCAATGGTATGTTATTTCTGAGTTAAAACTCGTGTAAATTTTATGAGTTTCAGTTTTTTTTTATAAGTACGAATACGTTAAAATATATTTGAAACACTACTAGTTGACTGACAGTGTAGTTTATAAAAAACAATACACAGAATATTCCGCCTGGGGAAGTACCACAGCTTTGCCAGTTATTCTACCGCCAAGCGGTAATGTGCAAACATTATTGTGTTCCGGTTTGAAGGACAATGTTTCCAGAGAAATTACAGGGCTTAGAGATACAACATCTTAGATCTCTGGGTGACGAGCGCAGTGCAATGCTAGGTAATGATTTGGACTCTTCATGTTCCAATAGCTGCGTGTCGCCGTGCTGTTATGTGGCAGGCATGTTGCTTACCATCGTCTCTTACTCTCTTGTCTCGTCACTTATTATTTAAAAAAAAAAATGAGTTTTGTGGGTGTTTCAAAATTACATTAATTTTGGGTACCTATTAAAAACGTGCAACGGATATATTGTTATATTCCACATTAAATATATAAACTCACTACAAACAATCTATTTCTAGTAGTTGGCATTTGCTAGCACCTATTTATTCCTGTCCATACGAATAACATTCCCACTTCCCACCCCGACTGGTTAGTAACCCCGCAGGCAGGGGCGGGCGGCAGGGTAGAGGTCATAGCTCACTTATACTACAACGCTCCAGCACTACTAAAAAACGGTTGAAAAATTGCATTTCGTCATGGTAGAGTGAAGACCTCGTAAGTGTCTAGACCCTAGTGTAAAATTTTGTGAGGACGAAATGTATAATGTGTGTTATAGGTTAGCATAGATAGCTTAAGTAGTATTCTATTCGTTTGAAAGTGATCTCAGAAAATCCACATTAAAGTTTTCTTTCCAATGATGCCATAAAACAAATTTGGACAAAAGTGACATGTAAAGTCTACTCTTCTCTACGGTGACGATTTATACATAAACTTTTCGTCAACATAAAATTGTACGCAACACTTTTCAACAAATTGTTATAAATATGCTGCCTCAGAAATAAATAGTGTTGACACTATTAATATAGCGCAAACGTTGGCACATCTAAGTTTTTCTACGGATGAAGTTAGGAATCCGTTTATTAATATTTGGTTTAAATAAATAGAAGGTATCGTACTTTAGTTTTGTTTGTAATAAAAATGTACAACTACAACATACTTTACATTTGTTAATAGCAAATTAGCAAAGTGACAATCTGTTAGTATCATTTTAACAACCGATCAAAAGCTAAAAAAAAAAAAGAAGAAGAAGACTTTATCAGCTGACTCTTATTATCATTGTATATGGAACCAATCAGACCAATGGAAACTGTGTTGCCAGACATATTGCATGCCTCTAGAAGAAGAGGCCAGCTTGTATGGGTCAACTATTAAAATGTTTTGTATCACCTTATCTTACCTGCAAACAGCAATAAAGATTTTTGTACTTGTATTTTAATTATATTATTTATGAACATTTTATTTAGTGAAATACGAAACTTTACGTAGACTTTATCTTTTATAGGTATTCAAAAGTAATTACTTAGCTCCAGTTTTACCTCTTTGGGATATTTTGAAGTCACAAACATCGATAATTTCTATACCGATTGAAATTTGCTGAAAAACGTGTCTGTCTAGATATTTAGTAAATTCTCGGGGTAATACGGTAAACTATATGTACCCTCGTTGTTAGCTATGCGGGAGCGATTCGGTGTAAGTGAGCTAGGACCATGATGGCGGCACGACAGCGCATGACGGATCGCTCTATCCGGCCGCTGCGCCCGCAAAAAATATTCTGCTTGTAATAATAGGAACACGACTTCTCCAGGAATTAAGGGAAATGCTGGAAATATTTTCCTTTCTCGCAATAACCTACACGTATATAAATAAAGCTTCGAGATACGAGCGTACATACTTACACGTTGGTATCAAATTGATTTGTCGTCTGTGCAGATCTTTACGTAAACCTGGAGTCGAAAGTTTGTAATTTTTACGTTAAAGATTTTGGATATTCTATGATAGGATTTATAGGAGCCAGACAACTGATATAACATTTTCATACAATACAAAACACTTTATTATACTACAAAACAATTCATAAATATAATATAATATAAATACATACTTATAATGCATAGAAACACCCTTATGATACATAAAAATTGAACTTACATTCATTATTAGGATATTATGATTCGCTCGCACTAAGTTTGAAAAAGACAAAGGTTACTTTTTATCCAAATAAATAATAGTAATTTCGTTATCGCTACGTACAACTAAAATACGAATCAAAGCTACTTATAATTGTACAATATTTTAAGAGATAGGAAATCAAAAAGTGCCACAAGTAAAACTATTTGTGGAGAGATTTTGAAAGTCTAATAGCAAAGCTAGCTAAGTACTTTAAAAATATAGTTTATGAAGTTGTCATCAAGTTTACTAAGTAGGGTAAAACTAGGTAATACGCCCCACTTTTTTTTTAAATCCAATAAAACGAATTACACTTGAAATATAATCAGACTTTTTATTTAAGGACTTTATTTGGTATTATAGGGAACACTTTATAATCAACTTACTGCCTTATGCAACGAATAATTATCATTTATCGTAACTTAAAAAAAAAAGTATGTGGGGCGTTTTGAAATAGGAGTGTCGGCTAATACGCCTCACTAGAGTTTCAAAATGCCCCACACCAATAACAAAACATTGTAGCGAAAACAATTAAATAATTGAGACACAAACTAGAGTTAATGGCACAAAATCAGTTTCTCATTGAATAACATGTAACTATGTAGAAATAATAATGAGTAATCTATAATATTTATCGACAGATTTACTGCCTATTTAAAATTTAATTGTTTTTTGTTCTTGACTTTCTCTCTGGCCTCTTCAAGGTTTTCTGCAGTCCAAGAAGCTTGTTTGTTGTCGGGACATTGTCTGCAATAATAATATTATAAAATTCTTCATGACATGAGTTAATGGGATTTTGTAGGTAACCGTGCCCATTTTAAACCAATTTGATTATGACTATAACAAGAAAAAAATTAAAAATGTTGATTTACCCCCAACTACCTCAGGTTTGTAATTTGTCAAACACTCTAACCCTTTCATTTGATACCCATATTGAGAGATGTTGAGAAGAAATATTGTGTCCGCCATTTTGTGGAGGCGGCCATCTTGAATCGATATTAACCAAACATAGCTAAAACTTCCGCACGGAAACCATTCAACAAAAAACCGCATTGAAATCCGTCCATCCATTTGGGCTCTACGGTTCCACAGACTGCCACATACAGAGACAGACAGACACATAGACAGACAGACATCGAAGTCAAACTTATAACACCCCTTTTTTAGTCGGGGGCTAAAAATACTTTATGTCTAATACTTACACGTAATAAAAATTATGTTCAATGCTGGGGCGTTTTGTAAAACGACATGTAAGGCATATTGTAAATTTGGGTATACAAAACGCCCCACCAAGGACAAGACGACGCTTTTAAGGTTATAACTCTCCAAACAGTCGAAAAAGAAGGGTTGTTTATTGTATTTTACGGTAGTATCAAAACATTTTAAAGAAGAAGCAAAGAAAAAATAGTATTTAAAAAAAGCTGACACTTACCAGAAATTGATCTGAGGCAAAAAATCTTCGAATATTTTTTTTTTCTTATTGACCGCAGAGAAACACTTGCAGTATCGGCCATGACACGCGGTCACTGTCGCCTGTGCTTGTGCGCTGCGAGAGCTTCGTACGTTGTGTTAGTGTGCGTGTGTTGAGGTGGGGCGTTTTGTCAAGTGGGGCGTATTACCTAGTTTTACCCTAGGTATCATAAATGTGAGTGAGCTCTGTGAACTATCAGATACAGTAGAGGGTAGAGGGGATTAACGGCAGTAATCCACTCTACCCTCTACTGTATCTGTATGTCTGTCGTGTATCCGAGCTTGTTTGCTCAACGGTTTAATTTGGGCAGTATGAGCACAATGTACAAGCACTCTTAACGATAGTTTTTATTTAAATGTTACAATAGAAAAAAAACATCATCATCATCGTCAGCCCATGTTCGTCCACTGCTGGCCTTTCTAATATTTAGCCACCAAATCCGGTTATCGGCTCTCCGCATCCATCCGATTTCCGCCACTCTCTTCAGGTAAAAAAAATGAAAATGAAAATCTAATTCTCTATATTTTTTACAACATGTCGCTATAAAAACATGAAAAGTCTAAATTACTTTATCAAAACTGCGTTGCGCTCGTCACCCAGACTTTTAAGATGATGTGTATCTTTGCGTGTTATTTTTTAGAAAATTCCCTTCAAGCCGGAACTAGCATTTCACATTGCTTCTTGACAGTATAATAACTAATAAAAGCGTTGCTATTTTTCACTACATAGTTTTGACAAAAAATAATGTAAACAAGTCTAAGTCGAACCATTTCGAAAATACCAACTGTACAACAAAAAAAGTCCTATAAAAGTTACGCCATAGAAAAATAGACAATCATATCTACAAAATGTAAAACACTATTACTCCGGGAATAAAGTGTCAAGTATTTTTTTTCGAATATTAGAAAAAAAGGTACCTCCTACCTTCATCAGAAATTAAAATTCATGAATTCCGTTAGTCAGTAGCTCGATTTGTAACATTTTTACCGAAAAGTGATACATCATTCCTGTCCTCCCGGCTCTATCTCTGGATCAGAAAATGAAATCATTATAATTACAGTTCATTCTTTGTGTCACTGCATTAGCATTTAACTTAGGGTCTTCACAAAATGTATATTTTACATTAATCGCTCGCATTTCAACTCTTCACGGCAAATTGAAATGTATCCGCTGATATATAATCTACCGTTTTATTTCTAAGCTCATTTTTCGGTAAAGAATTTGAGCAAACATGGCGGTCTATAAAAAAATATCCGTGAACGCATCTGCCGCATTGTCCAATTCCGACCAATCCCGCCGGCTCCCGCTCCCCTAGCTGTCAGTTTACTGTCAATTGTTTGAAATTCGAATGTTATTTTTTTCATGCGGCGGCTGGGTAGGGCGTTGACGCGAGAATACATGGCCAGTCGTGTAGTACAATTGAATTGATTGAATTATGGACAATTTGGGTCTCGGCGGAACGTAATGGATCGCCACCCGCATTGTCTGCCGGTAAATAGAGGGTATGGGAGCTGTTTGGATTCGCATAATATGTATGCTCTAAATTTTACACGGTACATGATATTATTATGTTACGCTTTAATCCTATTAATATTATAGATGCGAAAGTTTGTAATATATAGATGTTCGTTGCTCAATCACATCGATATGTCTGTCAGATCGGGTTGGAACATAAAACACAATTAGATAATAGCAGGGAATATCACATAGCTTGCTTTTTATGGTACATTGCATGCTGATGGTTTCTCTTAAAAGTAAGTGCCTTTGCGATATATAAAAGTTTTCATTTCAAATATCAAATTCTAAAAGTTCTTAAAATATCCGGCAGATGCGAACGAGCAAATTTGCGGTCTGAATGTTATCCTGTAAGATATTACAATTATCTAGAATAATACACTATACAATATCAATTACAATATTCTAGCCTATCTAGATAAAACAATTGCTGAATATTAAAAAACGTAAATCCAAATCGCTCTGCACTACGCTCGTCGCTCAGATTCAGATTTCAGATTGTAATTTGTATGTCCCTACGATCTGCAAAGAGTCCACCCACGAACATGAACGAATTATAATTTTACGAGCAGCGCTCCGCATCCGCACAGTTACCATTATTTTACCGGGATACAAAATATCCTAATTGCTATTCCACAATCTAACTGTGTTCCAAACAACCCGATGCGTTCAGACATTCCGACGTGATTGAGCAGCAAACATCCAAATATCTAAACTTTTACATTCATAATATTAGTAGAATCTGTATGTAAGTAGTTGCGTCTTATAAAGCTTGTTCTATTTTTAGCCGGTGATTGAAGCGTCACCGAAGCAAACTTCCGCTGATGCCGTACTCACAACTCAAACACCGCATCTGCTGACCCTCGCATCCAAAATCTGATTCCCACATAAAACCAAAAAGCGTAATCGTACGCAACGCGTCTCGGCGAGCAAACATTTGCCCGCGGTAATGGATTAGCGATGTCGCGGCGGCTCGCGTTACTCGGCACACACGCGGTCTCGCGCCGGGCGACCCGCCTCTGCCTTGCCTCTTCATTTACATTTCTTTTATTGATTGAGTACTTGACCAGATATACCTTTTACCTACGTTATGCTGAATCTTGAACATAAGACATGTAGTTTATAGAACATGTAGGTCATTAAATGTTCCCACTGCTGAGCCTCGGGGCCTGATCTCCCAATGAAAGAGTCAGTCAGTATATCACCACGGTGGCCCAGTGCGGCTTGGTAGATAACGCATGACCTCGAATGATTCTAGTTAGTTGATCTAGACACACGGCAGTGTGGCCAGCCAAGTTCCTCCAGAAAACTGGCGATCCGACCATGTGTAACGTTACACGAACCATTTAGAGCTAATTTTGTCCTCCTCATACGAGTAACTTATTTTACTTTTAAAAATAAAACATTAAAAATGCCAAAAAAAATCTCATTTTTAACCGACTGCAAAATAAGAGGTTCTCAATTCGGTTGTATGGATGTTACGAGATAGCTCCGCCGATTGTGAATCGGTTTTGATCGTATTTTTTTTTTCGGTAGACCATAGTTCAGTGGTTCCATATACTACTACATTACTTACTACATTATACTATTCGCAACACCCTATGCACAGGGTCTTATGTGTATTGTTAAGTATATACTTACCTACTCATTAAGATGCGACTGTATGTTATAAAAAAATAAATAAATATAAAATTTATCAGAATCGGTGTGGTGATTTATGAAATAAAAGAAAAAAACTAAAAATACCTTTCATTTATCGGAACGACGGCGATGTAGTGATAGATTTATGAAATTTGGTCAAGTATCTGAGTTCAATTTTAAATTGAAGTCGTTTTTAATTTTTTCGGAGAAATAAATTATTTTATTTTCTGTTCGTTCTCGTAGCACTTGCTACAACGTAGCAACTGTCTATGCGACTTATTTTTCACTAAAATTACCCACATACCTTGTTTGGTTTCTAGTTAGCTAACACAAAAAATATGGAGCTTACTGTGTAGCCATGATTTGATGAATTTCGGATCAACGCAGATTTAACATCAATAATATGAAATCTTATCAATGATTGCAAATACTAGATAGCAAATGACGTATAGTTTTATCATTAATTTCAGGATATCAACAGTGGTTATTTTTGGAACGAATTCCAGATATTCCGGTACAGATGTATAGTGTGTATACTCGACGTACTTCTAAGTAAATAATAATACACGTCAACGTGGATCGCGCGTTCTTATTCTAAGAAGAGCAACGAATACTACGAGAGGAGCGCGTTCTCAGTGTAGTGTTAAGACTCTTTGCAGAGTATGCCTGAGGAAGTATCATAACTTTGCACATCATTCTACTGCCATGCAGTACTGTGCTAATATTACTGTGTTTCGATTTGAAGGGCAATGTTTACATATAAATTACAGGGTTAAGAGATAAATCATCTCATATGTCTGGGTAATGAGCGCAGTGCAGTGATAGATAGCGATTTGGATTCTTCTAGTCCATATACCTGCGCGACACTGTGTTGTTACGGGCAGACATGTTGCTTACCATCACGCACATGCTTTTTCTAGTTTGAGCCGAGAATAATCACGAAGCCTTAAGCACGGTAATATTAATTATCACCGCGCCTTAAGTATATGTAGGGAATACAGCCTCAATCAAAGTCAAACTTCTATATGCATAAATGTACAATTTACACATCAATAAATAAAATAAAAACAAAAGAGAGAGCATACAAATTGTATGTCTGTAGGACATCAGCTGGAGACGAGACAGCGAATGATTCAATACATCTATTTATTACACAACTAATTCGCAGTAAAACCAAATACCAAACAAAGAAGACTAATTTTTACGCTTAATTTAATTTCTAAGACAAACATGTCCCAAGCGGCGGGTATCCAGGTCACCCGCGCTTCTGGACGGAATATGTAGAGGTATTGATGGACTAACGTTTAGATGGGCAAACAGACAAACAGCCAACGTTAGGTATAGGAGAGATGTGCGTTTGCTCGGCTCCGTCAATATTGGGCTAGGTGATGCGTGCGCGCAGACCGCGCGCCGAGCGCGTGGCTCGGTGCCGTTGTGCGACACGGTACGGTTTTTATACCGACTTCAGAATAGGAGGTTATGAAAAGGAGGTTGTGAAGGGAGGTGGAAAAGGATATCAAAAATGGAGTAGGTTCTTAATTTAGTTGTATATAGTGTTTTTTGTATATAGGTAATGTTACGCGATAGCGCCGCCAATTGTTAGTTGAATTTCATAGTTATTTTTTTGTTTGGTAGATAGATAGATTTCAGAAGTGGTCCGATATACATTTTATCGAAATCGGTGGAGCAGTTTCTCAAATAGGAAAAAAACTAAAATTTCCTTTTATGTATTTAGACGACATAGTGATACGAGTATGGAATTTGATCAAGTGACTGAATTAAATTTTAATTTGAAGTTGGTTTTTTTTTTCGCAAAAAATAAACTATCAGACATATAGACAGATGGGAACCTCTGCGCTCACGATGGGAAACTTTACGTGACTTAACCTTCAAACGGGCGCGTGGTCTTTTAATGGCAGCGGTCGCGCGTAATCAAAAAGACCAAAGGGATATTAAAATAAATAAATAAAACACTAATTCACCATTAAATGTTGTACTATGCGTGTCCTAAGAATAAAACTACCAATAGTTGCAATTACAATTACACAGTCATGTCCGTGACGCAGCTATGCCGCTAAATTCGCTATATTAGCATGTTGGTGACGCGATCCTGTATAATTTTCAACTACCATTAAATATTCTATTTTTTTTTTTAAAGAAAATTTTTGTAATGTCAAACTCTTGGTAGAGTCCGTCTGGGAAGTACCTTTACCAGTTATTCTACCGCCAAGCAGATCTCTGATGCCAATCTCTGGGTGACGAGCGCAATGCAGTGCTAAATAATGGTTTAGATGGATGGTATGTGGCAGGCATGTTGCTTATCATCAGGCACATATCCTGCTCGTCTCGTCACTATTTATTTTAATCTTGTATCAATATCAGTAGGTATGCTCGCATAATGTAAATCTGTTATTGGCCGTAAGATAGTTTGTAAGTTAATGAATATCTGTTTTTAAGGGCTGTGAATTTTGTATGAGTAAATAAATAAACTTTAAATATAGGAACAATAAACAAAGCAGATTGTTTATGCTCACACAAGCTTTGCTTAGTTTGGGGTCAGATGGTGTTGTGTGTGAATTGTCCACCAATATTTATTATTATTATTATTATTCACTCATTTAATCATGTTTCTTAAGTCTAAGTTTTTACAATATTTATATAAAATAACATAAAAACATTATAAAAACCTAAACCTAGTTTGCCGCCAGCAGCGGGGCAGGGCCCAGGCTACCGGTGGTTAGGGCTGCAGACTGAGGAACCTCCTGACGATGCGTGCTGTGTCAAGGATGACCGCCTTCTGCATCTGACCCTTGATCCAACCGTCAGCGAAAGTCTCTTGAGATGTTGGTCGAGACTTTTCGCTACAAGGCCATTTGCCGACACGACTATGGGGACTATGATCGTGGAATCAACATCCCACATGGCGGTAACCTCGTGAGCCAAGTCAAGGTACTTGCTAAGTTTGTCCTTCTCAGCTTTCACGAGGTTCTCGTCATGTGGTATGGTGATATCGACGATCACAGCTCGACGCTGAGACCGGTCTACCAGCACGATATCAGGCTTATTGGCAACAATAGTCCTGTCCGTGATGATAGAGCGGTCCCAGTAGAGCAACGCACGACCATTCTCGAGAACTGGCAGAGGTGCGTACTTATAGTACGGCACCTCGGACTCGACAAGGCCGTGTCGAAGAGCAAGTTGCTGGTGGATGATCCTGGCTACTAGGTTATGTCTGTGCAAGTACTCGCCGTTAGCAAGATGCGAACAACCGGAAATAACATGACGAAGAGATTCGCCTGGACGGCGGCATGCCCGACAAATGTCGACCGTACCGTCCTTCATTATGTATTTCCGGTAATTGTTCGTCTTGATAACCTCGTCTGCAATTGCACAGGCAAAACCCTCGGTTTCTCCGAAGAGGTCCCCGAAGCGTAGCCAGTTCACCGACGCGAGCAGATTCACATCAGGTCCCGTCAGGACCCGATAGAATCGCCCATGCAGCTCCTTGCTCTTCCACACTTCCTTGCGATCATCAATGCTGAGCACCGATGGTTTGCGCCAGTTCTCGTTTGCCAATGAAAGAGGCGTGAAGCTCCTGTCAACTGCCACAACATCGCGATGCATCCCGGACTCGCTGTTGCGGAAATAATCCCTGAGACTGCATACCTCGCGATTGTGTAGGTTCTTGGCATTTAAAAGCCTCGACCCCCACTTCCGCGGAATATACAGTCTCATAACAGACGAGCGCGGGTGTAGCATGCGATGAGTTGTGAGCAGTTGACGGACCTTTCTGTCCAGGGCGTCGAGCTCAGTCTGAGTCCATCTCAGTATGCCAAAGGAGTATATTAGCAGAGGCATTACCCAACCGTTGAAGGCTCGCGCCTTGTTACCGCCTGACAGAAGACTTTTGAGTACTTTTGTCAGCCGACACAAGAAGCGCTCCTTCACCGATTTCTTAATGTCATCTGCTGAAATACCCAAGGACTGTGACATACCGAGATATTTGTAGGTCTCGTCTTCGGAGAGAGATCTGAGAGTTATAGTCTCGGAAAGTTGTAAATTCTCTGAATTTACTACTTTCCCTCGCTGTACATGCATGACCGC
This sequence comes from Ectropis grisescens, assembly GCA_017562165.1. Classification (NCBI taxonomy): domain Eukaryota; kingdom Metazoa; phylum Arthropoda; class Insecta; order Lepidoptera; family Geometridae; genus Ectropis; species Ectropis grisescens. The sequence goes on from CM029772.1 coordinate 1,985,498, forward strand.
ACACTTGTCAACACCGAACTCCATCTTGATGGCGTTACTAAAACCTCCGTGGTTTTTAATAGCTCCAACAAGTCTTGGCGTTTCGGTGCAAAAGTTTGAGGTCGTCCATGTACAACAAATGAGATATAACCTCACCTCCTCTACGAAGACGATAACCTAACTCTGAATCCTTCAGCAGAGTGCTGAGAGGATTCAGACTTAGGCAGAACCATAGGGAACTTAGACTGTCACCCTGAAAAATGCCTCTTTCAATTCTTATCAAGTCCTCCGAAACAAAAGAGCTGTCTACGCCACCTGGTTGACGAAGGACTGTGACCCACTGTCCCATGCATTTGCTAAGAAAAGATTTCAGAGTTGGATTTATTTTGTACAACTCTAAAACCCTTTCCAGCCATGAATGGGGCACCGCATCATAGGCCTTCTTATAGTCAATCCAAGCAGCGGAGATCCTTTGTTTCGTTTGACTTGTTGGCAAATGGTCGTGTCAATGAGGAGCAGCTCCTTAGTACCACGGGACCCAATCTTACATCCATTCTGAGAGGAGGCCAAAACGTTATTCGCGACAATATGCGCGTTAATTTTTGCTCTCAGAATGGATGTAAGCAGCTTATAGATGGTAGCTAAGCACGTAATGGGTCTGTAATTCTTCGGTTCCGTGGTACTACCAGACTTATGGAGCAGGAAGGTGACTCCGGTGGTCAAGAAACTGGGAAGAGAACCCGTCTCGAGGGCTTCTTGAAATTGTGTTGCCAAACGTTCATGTGAGCATCGAAACCACTTTATCCAGAAGTTGTGCAATCCGTCCGGCCCAGGACTTTTCCAGTTCTGAGTCGTCCGGATAGCACAACTAACATCTACGGAGTCTATCGTAATAGACTCCATGGGTTCGATAGGCTCACATGCACGTTCGACAACACGCATCCAAGCTCCCTCCGTGTGCTCGACAGGCACCGACCAGATGCTGCGCCAGAAATTTTTCATAGCGCTGGCATCCGGTAGCTGCGTATCGTTCACACGTGGACTAGTTCCTTCCCAGTTTCTGTACACCTTCCTTTGATCACTCTGAAAGTCGCGATTTTGTCGATATCGATCCACACGCTCTCTGTAGCGGCGAATACGGTTTGCCCACGCATAAACTTTCTGCTTCAGGTAGTCAATACGTTCCGCAACATTGGCAAGATAGTGCTGGGGACTGATACCAGTCCCAGCGAACGCCTGTGCTACGAAACGCATGACTCGGGGACGACTGTTCCCCTGACTGAAGCAGATTAGCTTTATATAAGAGTCCTGAATTTGCTGATACGCCGTTCTATTCGTACTTGCCATACGGGTACATTCCCAGCGGTTCGCGTTGTACGGTCAGTGTCTGGGAACTTGACACGTGCAACGCGACACGCTGCGATAGCACCACAGTACAGAATAGAATGGGTATCAGTCAAATCTTTGCTAGTTCCCAGGTAGGGCACTAGCAAAGTATTCAGGGCTCCCATCAAAGCCAAATTTCGTTTATGGGTGGGCAAACGCGATAAACGCGGCCTAGAGGTAGGTGTGGATCTATATCGCAAGATCGCGTCTTCCAGAGTGCTCCTCAGTTGCTCTATTACCTGGTTAGATACATAACTACTCGCCGAGTCTTCCTCCTCGATGTCAGAGTCGACCGGTGCCGCAAGTGTCGCCACTGACGTCGGCACTGAGGCCAGTGTCAGCGTCGACGACGCGGCGGGCAGATTCCGAGCCGAGGCAGAAGCTGGGCGAGTACGTTGTTCCTCCAGGCGTAACCGATCAAGTGCCGAGACATCCAGCAGCTTGCAGCGGCAGATGGCTCTCACTTGATCTGAGAGTCGTTGAGCGGACACAGCGACGGTCGGTTCGAGGGCCTGAAACAGACGCAGCATCCTGGCACAGTACGCGGTCAGGTGGGTTCCTCCCTCTGTAGCCCTGTAATAGGCGCGCATGCAGTTCTCATTCATTTGCTGAGTCCATCGCATGCGACGCACTACACCACCAGTAGCGAAGGCCGGGCGCGAAGCCGAGTGCTCCGCAGGCCCCAAGCGTGCCGGCAGCGGCGGACGACCACGACGTCCAGGTCTTCTTGGCGACGGGGTCCGCGTCGCGTCCTCGTCACTCGAACTAGCACTCGTGTCGCGGGAGTAAGAAAGCATCATCCTCCGACGACAGGCTTGGTGGCGACGGGACACGAACTGGTGTTGGTTGTGCGCTTCGTGATTCCGCTTCTATCCGTGTTTTTGACCGTGTAATCATAATGTTTTGTTATTTTTCCTCCATTTCTTGGTTTGTTTACAGATTGTTGTCTTGATTGCCATTCTATTGTCAAAATGCATTTTCTTGATTTTATAGTATTAATTACGTTTTATCTAGTAATTTTATGTATTTTCGATAGGCGATATATTTTCCTTTATGTTGTAACTAAATATTTGCCATGAAATGGTTAAAAACAGATAAAAATAATAAAATGAAACACGATGTAAAGAAACACGTCCAATCGTGACAGCGGGTTTTTTTTTTTTTTTTATTATTATTAATAGTATTCCCGTGCCGTCCGCGCGCATGCGCCCGCGCCGGCGTGTTTGCGCGCGGGCTTGCGCAAACACGCGCGCAGGCAAACACGCGGCGCGTTTGATCGGCAACGGGTTCCGAACCCGACACCCGCCACCTGCGCGACCGCTGTCCGCGCTGATTCTTTCAACAAAACAGATTCATGCAATGCTTTGTACACATAGACTGACATCACTGGTTGCTAAAGACGGTCAAACGTGACAAGCATCTCAAGGAATATAGCATTTTAAATTTATGGAGTTTACATTATGTACCACAAATATTATAAAATATGAGTAGATTAAACGGGCATATAATGAAACTAGCGCTCTATCCCGGCTTCGCCCGTGGTGTATACTGTACATGTATAACCTATACCACTCAGGGATCGCGAACATGTCCAACGGTGAAAGAATTTTTGAAATCGGTTCAGTAGTTCTTGAGATTAGCGCGTTCAAACAAATAATCTCTTCAGTTTTATAATATTGGTATAGATATAAGAACTAAACCCACAACCCTTGGCTTCAGAGACAGCAGGCTACTAAGATACTAGCCTAGTAAAACTATTCGTTTATAGATAAATAAAACAAGTGCAAGTGGGACTCGCGCACGAAGGGTTCCTTACCGCTAGTAAATAAACGGCGAAAACCTCTTTTATTGTGTGGGAGACCCCTTAATTATTTATTTTATTTTAGTATTTTTATTAATAGCGGCAACAGATATACATCATCTGTGGAAATTTCAACTGTTTAGCTATCACCGTTCTTGAGATACAGCCTGGTAGCAGACGGACGGACGGACAGCGAAGTTTTGTAATAGGGTACCGTTTTTACCCTTTGGGTACGGAACCCTAAAAAGAACACGATTGTATTGGTAGATTAGCTGCACTCTATAAAATGTAAACCTGGGTTCTATAGCTCTCCTGTTGATCCAAGTATCTATTTTTGAAACGTAAGCTCACTTGGCAATGAAATGTGTAATATCGCTGGACATCTGTGTCCGAGTGGACACGTCCCTTAAATGAGACGTCCAATTACCGCGCGAGCTGTCAGCGGGGCTGTCACCGGACAGGAAGAATAATCTGATTCTGGGGGCGCAGTGACCTCCACAGGATGAGCGTCCATCACAATTTGTGCGACCATCAAGGCCCCGAATTTAAAAATCACACTTTAACAACACATTTCGCGGGGTGAACAAAGTTTTATTTTATCATCGATGTTAGATTTGCACTTGAATTGAAACTTGCCTTAAGTTTTGCAACGGTGTGCACCTACCTACAAAGAACCGATTCTAGACTCGACTCGACCCAGATATATACCTACTCTCCTACACATAATTATGTCATTCTCGATGTATTCATTCACAGCGAACCCTCCTAAGAGCGGCTGTGCGTGCGGACATATCGCGGGACCGAGTTTGGTTTTAAATATCTTATCGTATGCAATATGCCATTCAAATTCAAATATACCCAGATTTTAACCATCAGGGACCACAGGCTACGTATTCCACAGTTCAGATGTTTCTATAACCTAACCGTCGCTACAAACTCAATAATAGATTTATCCCAGCCGCAGAAGAGTGATAATCACTCGTCCAGACTGTAAAAAAGTACAAACCGTGCGACGCATTTTCCGTACGACGACAACATTGTGCCAGCGAGTGTTTTTAAGAATGAGGCGCCGACACACGTGGTGTTGCCTGGGGCTGTCGGATTACTCCAGCTAATGAAGTAACGGGTTAGACTCCGGGGGAACAGTATTGATACACGGAAACAATCAATATAACACTAGTGGCCCGTTCCAGCTTCGCTCGGATATTGTCATATAGGTTTTTATTTAGGTTTATTCCAAACCTAATAGTTCAATGAAATTTTTATTCTTATATTACATTTCGAAAATTAAAGCGGTGGACTTGTCTCAAGCATTTGCATACCTAATAGAATTATGGGTCGCTAATGTTACTACTTTTTGGAATACCTACAATAATTTTAAATGCACAAATATTGAAAATGAAATTTTTCAATTCCGAAAAATCGTCAAATCATTGCGAAGAATAAAAGCAAATGTAGCAGGATATGTACTTACTATAAATGTTTAATTTGCGAACTCTATGTTTTTAGTAGGTAGGTAGCTAAATCTATATTTACGAAATGCTTTTATAATTTCGCACGTATAACACCCGTTAAAACAATAATTATGTTTTCAAACCACGGTAAGACTATTTGCGAATTGACAAGACAATCATCTCGCTGAACTAACTGCGGAAATCACAAAACAAATAGTTCCATTGTCAGCAACCGTGGAACCCTGACGTCTCCCCACAGCCCCGACCACAAAGCAAACATTTGCGAAACAAAATCCGCAGTAACCTCAGAAATCCGCAAACCCAAGGTCAATAAGCACAAACCAATTAAAAAACTATTTGAATTAAAACACCTGATTCTCAGAATAAACGTCTGAGTCAATATTTGACTTGGAGTCCGCAGAAATTTGGATAAAGCCGGAGACACGCTCAATTGAATAGATATTTGCTTCAATACCACACGTCAAAAACATCAAAATCGCCGTGAAACGAGCAGCGAGCCACTCGCGCGCGGCGGGGCTTCTCTTTTAGGCTAATATTGAAATATCTGTTATCTTTCTCCTCTTTTTGGGGTTAGAAAAAATGACACCTGTCATAAATGTGTCAGTGCTCCCACGGATCGACGTAGAATGCTGCTTCAATATAATTTCTTAACGATGTTTGTGTAAACAAGCCCGTGTCCGGTCGCGGACACAATGCCAGGACGGCAGAGGAGCCCTTGTGGAGCTATTGTCGTTCACCTGCGCTAATCTTGATGAATACTCAATGTTAAAAAAACAAAATAGACAGTCATTTGCGGTTTTTTATACATTTTTTTTTAACCACTATGGTTCTATAGTTTGTAATAATACCGTTGAAAATGAAAGCATTTCATATTAAAATGTTTCTTTACTACCACCAATTAAAGCCTTAGGTACAGATAAAATATGAAAACTATCTTATAACCATCTACCCAAAACAAATTAAAAACACAAAACAAATAAATATAATTAATTCATTTGCTAATTTGTAAATGTCAATATTTCGATGTTTGTTGCTCCATCACGCTGGAACGTCTGAACGGATCGGGTTAACATTTGGAACATAGTTCGAATACACGTAGTCTGGAATAGCACACAGCCTACTTTTTATCACCGCTGGGTTATTTTTTTGTAACTACATCAGCCAAAAAAAGTTCATGAATAAATGCGTCAAGTCAATGCGTAATACCGATTACAAAAAGACAAAAGAAGTTTGTATTCCAGAGAAGTGACCCTGAGTTGTCGTGAACAATCAATCTAGCCGTATAATTTCTATAAACAACAATCTGTTGGCGTAAACATACCCTTATGTTATGTGTTCTCGTTGTTCCAGTCCCGAAGCTGATGATCCCCGGGCCGTCGGAGTTCGTGGCGCAGGGCGCCGTGGGCAGCCCGCACTCCAGCTCGGGCGGGACCCCCACGGGCCCGCAGATGCTGGCCAACCCGCTCCTCAACCTCAACAACACCGGCCGGACCAACTTCACCAACAAACAACTCACAGAACTCGAGAAAGAGTTCCATTTCAACAAATATCTCACCAGAGCGCGTAGGATAGAGATCGCCTCCGCCCTCCAACTCAACGAAACCCAAGTCAAGATATGGTTCCAGAACAGAAGGATGAAGCAGAAGAAGAGAATCAAAGAGGGCCTCATCGTGGCTCCCGAGGTGACCCCGAACTCTGCGACGCAGCCCAGCGTCGTGGGCTCGAGCGAAAACAGCCGGGAGTCCAGCTAAAGCTTCCGAGAACCTAATGCTGATTGTTTTAAGGACTATTTTTGAAGTGAACTGTATAAAAAACTATGTTTTGTGAAGTTCTCCGATATCAAAAGCTTCTTGTAAGTCAGTTACGGTTCATACGTGTTCTGTTCGGTTAGATTTACGATTCAAATCGTCGCGTGGGAAACCCTTGCGACGCTAATATCTGTCAGTTTCTATCTTTAGTTCTAGAAATTACAACAAAATGTACGAGGTTGAAGAGATTTAAAGATAGCAAGCTACTCATGTACCCTATTTTCGGCGAATTCATAATTAAGCGCTTTCCAAAACATTACGATAACTATGTTTTAGGATAAAAAAATAAAAAGTGCTAAATATGATTGATATCTAAATAAATTTTTCTGTTGTAAGTCTCATAGATATTGTTGCGGGCTAATTTTAAAATAATGAAATTTACGGCGTTTGCTATGTAATATTGTTACGTATCTATGTAAATGTGTAATAAAACTAAATTATGAGATACACTTATAAGTAGGGGTTAGGATTTTCAAACTGAATAACTAGAGTTAGGTCTTTTTAGACTTTCAAGTTTTCAACTATTGCAGTTTTGTTTTTTTTTCTGAGTAGGTAGATATTTAGTAATTTTTGGCGTAGAAGATAAGACGCTTTGATTTTTTTATTAATTTTTTAAAAGTCTATTATTAACTAGACCAAAGCTCATTTTTTATTTCAAACCGGAAAAGTTCAGTAGAATTCATAGGAATAAAATCAAATACTGACGTACTAGATATAGGAATAATGGAAATATAAAATTATTTCTAATGAATCATTCTGAGATAAAGTTGTATCAATGAAAGTTCAGAATGAGTGTTTTTTATCTTAATAAATATAATAGTTCGTTATGTACCTTCCTCAAGAAATATCGCATAGGTATCGGTTAGTTGTAACTGCTTTATATTATGCTGCAGATAGGCAGAGTACGAACATTTTCGAAATAGGTACTTTTTATTAACCAAACATACATAAACATTAGCACGATATTTGTACATCTTTCAAGTCGTGGATAAAATTCCAAGTTTGTTTTTCCTTAAACATTTCAGATTCGCCTCATCTTGAATAAGACAAATCTGAACAAACATTTGATAAGTTATTTATGGCAGTTGGCTTCAGATGACCTCCACTGCCTGTCGAATTTTGAAACAGCGGTAGCTAGATGGAGGCCAGCCAAAAACTTATGAAATGGAACATACACATTTGATGAGTTTTAGGCTTGTTCCAGAATTGGGATAGTAGGTACCCGATTTAAATACCGAAGTACCTATATATGTACGTCAAGTGAAGAATACAATGTAGTAAGGTAGCGGTTTCAAAAATATTTTTATATCACTAACTGACCCCGCAAACGCTGCTCAGCCATGTACATTATCAAGGAAATCGAACCAAGTATAATATTAGATATGTAAGAAATACACGATAAACATACATAAACTTGGCGTTACGAATAAACGACGCGACGGTAAAATTATTTGAATATTGTTCATTTGTTCATGCATAAACAAGTTCCTACTTACGAAAAAGGCACTCTTCGGAAAGATGGCGATTTCATTTTATTTTTATTTGATTACTTAATCTTAAAAAACTTAGGAGTAGGACGTAAAATATTTTAATCCTACTGCCCCATAACTTTCAATTCTCAAATCACGATTTTGTTTAGGTATTTGTGTGAACAATATCGAAATAATTTAATTGTAGTTCATTGCCGTGAAGTGTGAAGTTTGATACTTATTATATTTACTTTGATTGATAATATATTTAGCAGAACAACGTTTGCGGCGTCAGCTACTTTTATAAAAGTGTTAAATACATAATTGTAAGAAATATTTCGGATATTTTCAATGTGTTCGATAATGTATCGTACTCTGCCTCGTCTCTGTCGGTGACTAGTCTAATTTTGTAATATGTATGTACAGAACTAAATCTAATTGTACATAAGCTTGCGGATGACTCGATGGTGTAAAAACGTAGTTAAGTTAGTTTGTATGCGTAATTCCATCATTAAATTAACCTATTTTCAAATTGAAGTCTTATTACCTACTCTATCCATCAGTAACACCTATAACCAGTGCCGGTGAACATGCCTGGCATGTCCATTTAATTTCATTGTGCAATGCCGAGAGCACGCCTGGCGTGCTCTCCGTTTGTATTAGGCGGCATCGCTGGGAACTATTAGAAAATAATGCTGGCACTGAATGAGTTAAAGGTACCTAACTACCGTGGTTGTTACACCTTTATTTTCGACTAGCGATCTGCACCGGTTTCGCCCGTGATACATAATATAGTATAGGTAGTAGGCAGCTTCAAAAACAGATTAAAGTGCTGGCTTATCGATCAAGCTTTTTATAGTTACAGCGAATTTTTAGAGAGTGATGGCAAAGTTCCCATATAAATGTAAAGAAATGAATTTGACATGGGTCAGTACAATTGTATTAAAGACATATTATACTCGTATAATGCTTGACAGTTTTCTGTACAATAATATGTATAATTATTGTAGTGCAGTGAAGTAGTCATTTCGAGCTTTGAAAATGTTTTACAATTTGTATGCTCTTTCTTTTGTTTATAAGCTATTGCATAGCTTTTATCGCGGGCCTGGGGACCGAATTTTAGTGATCGTCTATCTCTTTCTTACGTTCACAAGAAAGAGGGATGGAAGACCGTAACGTCGTCCTCCCACTCGGTCATTCGACTTTGAATCTTATTTGTATTAGCTTTACAGACTAAATGCTCTTAGCAGTGTTGCCAACTTAACGGATTTCCCGTGATATTTTTTAAGGTAAACAAATGTCACTCTTTAAAATAAAAGCAAGTCCGAAAAATTGTTAACATCCCCATTGCTTATGCATTGTTGATAAAAATGCATGCAACATGCAATAGCTTTACCGCGGCAGTCCCCGAGTGCCACACTTCTTTTTTTTTATTAATTGACGTGTAAATTGTACATTTATGAATAAAGTACTTTGATTTTGACTTTAGTATATCAGGTTATATTTAGTGTATCTAGGACCACGAATCATATCCAGATCCAGATAAATCACAGGGCTCAGAGATATAATATCTTAGATCTCTGGATGACGAGCGCAGTGCATTGCTAGCTAATGATTTGGTGTCCTCATGTTCCAATAGCTGCGTGTCACTGTGCTGTTATGTGGCAGGTATGTTGCTTACCACCAGGCACATGTTCTGCTCGTCTCGTCACACTTTCATTTAAAAAAACTAAAAATTTCTACAGTGAAAGAATTTTAAAATCGGTCCAGTAGCTCCTGAGCCTAGAGCGTTCAAACTAATAAACTCTTCAGCTTTATAATATTAGTATAAATAAAGTTAAAGTACGTACAGAAGTATACTAGTATAGATATAGGTAAATACGAGTACCTACATAGGTGACTCACCAGTGAAATGGTCGGTCCACTCCAACTGAAGTTTCAGCCGCAACCGACGGCCTTTTTCAAAGAGTGTGCACGCGTGACCTCCGCTCGTTTATCACAGTCACGCGCCTGTATGCGGTTGAAACTTAAGTCGGACTCGACCGATCATATTCATCTGCAGCCTGCAGACGTCCACTGCTGGACATAGGCCTCCCCCAATGATTTCCACAATGACCGATCTTGTGCCGCCTCCATCCACCGACTTCCCGCGACCGAGACAATATCATCGGTCCATCGTGTGGGGGGCCGTCCTACGCTGCGTCTGCCGGTTCGTGGTCGCCATTCGAGAACCTTTACTCCCCAGCGGTTATCGGTTCTGCGAGCTATATGGCCTGCCCATTGCCACTTCAACTTGCTAATTTTAAGAGCTATGTCGGTGACCTTCGTTCTTCTGCGGATTTCCTCGTTTCGGATTTTGTCACGCAGTGAAATTCCGAGCATAGCTCTCTCCATTGCCCGTTGCGCAACTTTGAGCTTGCATATCATGCCAATAGTTAGCGACCACGTCTCAGTACCATATGTCATCACTGGCAACACACACTGATTATAGACTTTCGTCTTGAGGGTTTGTGGTATTTCTGACGAGAAGATGTGACGCAATTTCCCAAACGCTGCCCATCCGAGTTGGATTCGTCGGCTGACCTCCTTGTCAAAGTTTGACCTGCCTAATTGGATCATCTGACCCAAATACACATAATGGTCTACAACTTCGATACTGTCGTTTCCAACATGGACCGGTACGGGTGCAACATGGGCATTTGACATGATTTTTGTCTTACCCATGTTCATTTTAGCCCTACCTGTTGGGAGACAGCATTGAGGTCTCTGAGCATTGAGCCAAGGTCATCTAGCGATTCAGCCATAATGACTATATCGTCGGCAAATCGAAGGTGAGTGATGTATTTGCCATTAATGTTGATACCATATCCGTTCCAGTTTAAAAGCTTAAAGATATCCTCCAATGCAGAGGTGAACAGTTTCGGAGAGATAACGTCTCCCTGTCTCACCCTTTTGCATTTGGATCGGATTTGTGCTTTGGTCCTGAAGACGGATAGACATGGTGGCTTTGTTGTATAAACACTTCAACACTTCGATATACCTATAGTCGATTTGGCACCGCTGTAACGACCGTAACACTGCCCAGGTCTCGACTGAATCGAAGGCTTTCTCGTAGTCCACAAACGCTAGACAGAGCGGCCGATTATACTCCTCCGTCTTCTGTATAATCTGCCGAAGCGTGTGGATGTGGTCTACGGTACTAAACCCTTTCCGGAACCCGGCTTGTTCGGGAGGTTGAAAGTCGTCAAGCCTACGAGCGAGACGATTTGTTACTACTCTCGAAAACAGCTTATAGACGTGGCTCAGCAGCGCAATGGGCCTGTAGTTCTTCAGGAGGGTATTGTCACCCTTCTTAAAGAACAGCACCACCACACTTTTGCTCCACGCCTCTGGCGTTGTACTCTCAAGGATGACGGAATTAAATAACTTCTGAAGGACTTTAAGTACTGGTGTTCCACCCGCTTTCAGAAGTTCTGTCGTGATTCCGTCTTCCCCCGGTGCCTTGTTGTTCTTAAGCTGTTTGAGAGCCGCTCGTATCTCGTACAGACTTACGTCCGGAATGTCTTCTGTGTAGTGTCGGGTCAGACGGGCTCTAGCATCACTAATGCTAGGAGTAGGGCTCTGCGACGAGGTGTACAGCTCTCCATAGAACTTCTCGAGCTCTCTCAAAATCTCTGGCTTAGATGAGACAATTCCGGCACTATCAGTTTTCAGCTTTGTCAACTGGCTTTGTCCAATTGACAGATCTCTTGCGAATACTTTGGAGCCCTTATTTTTTGTATCGCATTTTAATACAGTTTGTATTAAAACTACGCAAATCGTATCGAATCGATTTGGAGATCTGTCTATTAAGCGAGCCATATTTTGACATGTCCACTGAAGATTGCAGTCTCATGTCATTCCGTTCTGCCATGAGTTTGAGAGTATGCTCAGATAATTTCTGAGTTCTATCTTTGCGGCGTGTCTTCAGAAATTTAGACCCAACCGCATGAATAGTTTCCACCAGCCCATTATTCAGCTCATCCACTGTTTCGCATTCGGCCAGGCATTCAAAGCGATTTCGGAGTTCTAACTGAAAGCTCTCGGGTTTTGAATTTGGTCCGGGTTCGGACGAAGAGTAGACTTCATCAGACGAGACCTCTCAAGCTTAACGTCGATATTCAATGAGCATCTCACCAATCGGTGATCGCTGCCAGTTTTGACACTATTGATCACTGAGACATCATTGAATATTTGCTTCCTGGTCGCCATAATGAAGTCCATTTCAAACTTGTATCCGCCGGGATGCAGCCATGTCCATTTCCTGGACGCCCGCTTCTTAAAGAAGGAGTTCATCGCAAAGAGTCCTCCTTCTCCATGAAGTCGGCCAATCGCTGACCCCTACGGTTCCGGTGTCCAAATCCAAATGGCCCCACTCTCAGTTCATCGCCGTTCCTTGTGCCTAACCGCGCGTTGAAGTCTCCCATCACAACCGTGAAGTGTGTTTTCGAGGCACGCATGGCATTTGAAATATCATCATACATGACCTCCACTTCGTCGTCCGAACGGTTCGAGTGTGGGGCGTATACCTGTATCACCTTCAATGAATACCTTTTCGTGATTCTAAGTACAAGGTATACCACCCGGTTCGAAACGCTTTCGATCTTCACGACGTTATTGACGAGAGACTTGTGGACGAGAAACCCGACACCATGTTGGGACTGCTGGTCGCCCTCCCGGTAGTAAAACAAGTTGCCGGAATTGAGAATTATCGTGTCCTCACCCTCTCTTCGGACTTCTGATAATCCTATAATATCCCATCGCAACTTGCTGACCACCTCTTCCAGCTCGATCAACTTCTCGTCAGTCCTCAATGTGCGTGCGTTGTATGTTGCCAGGTCCAGAGATCGTCGGGGTTGGTAGCCAAATCGCTGCCGGAGATTCTTAGCACCCCCTGCTCCGCCGTTACCATGGCAGCTACCTTTGCCAGGGATAGCGAAGCCGCCGGGGACTGGGGCCGTCTGTTGGGGTATTTGTCATAGGGGATTTGCCAATAATCACCCTGCTTGGCAAGCTTCTGGGTGATCGCAGTATTATTGGTGTAAGAACGTCAGGTAGACGCTGCTGCCCATCACCTGGTTTATCCCTTAGTCGCCTTTTACGACATCCACGGGAGGAGAGGAAGGGGTCTTATTCTATCGCCGGAGCCCCCACGGCCGATCATATTAATTACCCGTGAATTAATAAAAATTATACTAGTAACTTTAACTAAGGTTACTTACCTGAATGGTGGCCTTATGAATGTCGATAACTTAAAACGATGAAGGAAAACATCGTGAAATTGACACGTAACTAGATTCTTTCGAGGTCACGTGTCATCCGTTAACCCGGACTGGGCCAGCGTGGTGGATTATGGCCTTAACTCTTTTGCGAGAGAAGGCCTTGAGTCCCAGCAGTGGTAACATTTAGTGGGCTGCTTATGCTAATGAATGAGATCGCATTCACCGATAAGGCAGCTGTCGAACTAGTATTTAAGTTTACCCTTACTTTTTCTGTATTTAAACGAAGGCAGAACAATGAAGTCAGAGAATGCGAGAACAAGATAGAGAACCTACCGATACTTCCATATATACCTGCATTTGCTTACACTCTGTAGTAGAATAGTCGAAGAACGCATACTACAAGTTAGTTAGCTTCTATTTATGTACTATATTTGTCACAATACAATTGTAAAAGCCTAAACTAACCTATGTAATTAACCTAACCTACCATAAGATCATAATCTCACGCGTTAGATTATAATCTGACGGTGTTGAATTGAATTTTACTGTGACATAAATCTATACTTACAATAAAATTAAAACTTCCAAGAAAATACACGGCGAAGAGATAATAGTAGGTAGATTATGCTATAAGTGTGTAATGTTGGTGATTGCCGCTGAGGCGCGCACAGGCTTGAGCCGAAGGCGAGGATCTTAAGAGAACCGAAGACGGAATCTATAAATTCCATCTTCAGCTCTCTTTGTTGCATGAAGTGAGCAAGCTATGGCTACATTAATTCATTCTTTCTATTGAATTCGATCTTTTTTGTATCGAAACTTTTTTTAAACACAGCCAATAAAAAAACTCTATAACTCACTCGTAAGTAAAAGTAATGAAAAAGTCACAGCTTGAATATAGGTGTCATTACATGTCTGATTGCGGCGAAATTAGAGCTACTTTAGGCAGGCAGGCAGGCTTAGGTCTACCACCAGTATATCTTGCTCACGTCCCGCTAACGTAAAAGCTAAAAGGTGAAGGAAGATATCGTGAGGAATCCGATATGTTCCTAGAATCGTTCAAGTTCATACGTTATCCACGAACCCGAACTGAGCCAGCCTGGGGATCACCTTGCGAGAGCAGACACACTTACTCTTGGCTAAATTTAGTAACTAATTTCAGAACCAAGCAATTCTATCTTCTGAATTTAGAATTTTCTGATTTGAATTTACTAAATGCTATTTATTAGGTACCTACACTCAAAGAGTTTACACATAGTACCTACTACGTATAGAGTTAGATTTTTCGCACGGTGCCTTTGTGTCAATTTTAAGCAGATGACGTGCATACTTTCTACGGCAACAGAGCGATGTGCCGCGACAAAAGTACGACACTTCCACGAGAGCGACAAGGCAAGAAAGATGTTACCCGTGCTTTCGGTGTAAAGCGTTTGTGCCAACTCTATACGTAGTATATGTAAACTCTTTGGGTACACTTCACTGAATTCTGTAGCGACGACATTCAATAAACTACATTTAACGAAACTGTAAAAGCAATAAAACAATTAGTTGCACAAAGTATTTTCATTAAGAAACTTTTTGTTGGGCATTTAATAATATAAAAGAAAATATTGCGAATTGCGTGTATTTTTTCAAAAAATAAGTTAACACACGATTACATCCCTTACATTTTACGAAGACAAAATATGTTCAAATAATGTTATGTTAGGATTCGGCAGGCGCCATCTATCATAATATTATTGAATCAACTTCGTTTGATAATTTGATTCGTTTGAGAACGACTCATGGGCAGAGCCTGAGGCTGTAAGTTGTAAGACTTCTGCTCTCGACGGCCGCTCTGGCCACTAAGCAGCCATGTCTTGGGCAGGTACTTCACATATTTATGTATCGTTGCCCTCTGTTCCAAACAGAAAGGTCGCAGCACGCACACTTATGCTAAGAACTCATGGAGTGATTTTCACCCGAGCCCACCGCACCGCGGCACCGCAACTTCTGTAGATATACCTATATTATGTAGACAAGAACAAAATTAAAAATTTTGATTAACCCCCGACTACCTCGGATTTGTAATCTGTACAACATTCTGCTAGTCAAGCCCTTTCATTTGATACCCATATTAAAGGAGTTGTGAAAAAATAAATGTATTTCGCCATTTTGTGGTAGCGGCCATCTTGGATTTGAAATTTGTCATAGTGCAAAGTATTCTACTAGTCAAGCCCTTTCATTTGATACCCATATTGAGGTAGTAGTGAAAAAAATAATGTAATTCGCCATTTTGTGGTGGCGGCCATCTTGGATTTGAAATTTGTTATTATGTATTGTATTCTACTAGTCAAGCCCTTTCATTTGATACCCATATTGAGATAAGTTGTAAAGAAATATTTTGTCCGCCATTTTGTGGAGGCGGCCATCTTGAATCGATATTAACCAAACATAGCTAAGAACATCCGCACGGATATCAACCTTCGAATAAAAAAAACCGCATTGAAATCGGTCCATCCGTTTGAGCTCTACGGTGCCACAGACAGACACACACACAGACAGACAGACAGACAGACAGACAGACAGACAGACAGACAGACAGACCGACAGACAGACAGACAGACAGACATCGACGTCAAACTTATAACACCCCTTTTTTTTGTCGGGGGTTAAAAACAAAGCAAAACTAACGACGCGTTTTACGCCCGCGGCGCGCGCGGCGGCTGCGGAGCCTTCAAAATAAACGGTCTTTGCGATACAGAACAACCTATGTTTTCCCACGTTAAAAAATCCTACTATTAGATATTTTGATTTTTATTTTTTTATATAACGTTTACGGTTTTGGGGTGGAGGTCATGTCTCCTGTGACCGCGCCTGAGAATAAAGCGGTGGCGCGATGTTTCCAGAGAAACTACAGGGCCTAAAGATAAAACATCTTATACATATATCTGAGTGACGAGCACAGTGCAGTGCTAGGTAATGATTTGGAGGCTCATTCGCATAATATCAGATTGAAATATCAGATTCTCAATAGAAGTACAATTCCTGCTCTATAACTATATATAAAAAGTTCAATAATATAAGTTTTAGAATATGCTTTCCATCAATTCACTTCACACGACGTGAAAGTGAATCTAACCGTCATATGGAGCGCGAAATAGCTGCTTTCCTTTACCAGTAAATTAAACTAATAGTAAAACACTTTCCTCGTTTTGTATAAAAAATTACATTTATTTGAGTATAACATAATAAATACAGAGTAAGGCACAATTATAGAATAACAAAATAAATGCTATAACAGAATACAGATGCCAGAAATACTTTACGAACCATAATACCACAGAACGATCAATGTGCAGAAGTCATCCAGACCCGATGGATCCGCGCCTGGTTTGAAGTTAGACTACTTAGCAAACTACCTGTTTTTATTCTTAAATAATCAGACAATAGGCATGACGACTCATTTTTTATTTTTAATGTGCCATCAAAAGGCTACTCAATAACTGAAACATAGGTGCAAGAATTACTTTGTTATCTTAAAAACTTCCCGTGATATCACGATTTTAAAATCACAATTTTGGACTCTCCCAAAAACGGTTCATACAGAAACACTACTAAAGCGTGACGTCCCAGTGTCGTATTTTCTATGCGTCGCGCGTAAAGTTTGTATGGTAGCTATATTAAATATTGCGTTTAGGAAACTGGTTTCATAACAAAAGTTACTTGATATTGAATGGGTTATCCAATGGTAAATACATTTTCTATAATTTCGTACTTTTAAAATGGACTTGCCCGTCCAGGTTTGAATTTGAATTATATTTATATTTTGAATTTGAATGATCATAAAGTAAGTTAAACTAAAAAAATATCAAAATTAAAATTAGTACATATTTTATTCTATCTAAATACTGTCATTATATCAAATAATTGAATATAATTGCAGGACCTGTCGTCTTGCCTATTATCATTTTCTGAAACTTCACTGGAATAAAACGGAATGTACACTTTACTGTTAGATTAAAAAGGGTGACACAAAAAAGCTTTACTACGACAAAAGAGCAGTAAGTACTCTACTCATAATTATATTTTTTACACAAGGCTTTCCTTAAACAATTCGTTTCTTTTTATCATCTACCTAACGACATCGTAGCATTTAATTATAATATATTTTACAGAAAAAAATACCCAAAACCTTTGAGTTTTTTTACCAAATACGTTTACACATTCGATTTCAGTCTTGCCCGGCCTTTTTCTTCATTTTCCGTAGGCTGGTTTAGGTAGGCGGTAGACCTTCCGGCGTACAGCTGTTGTCGCGCGGGTTTACTCGGAGCCGGTGGAGATGATCTCGAACCTGGCGCCGTGCTCGTTGAGTCGCTCCACCAGGCCGGTGTCTCCGAACGCGGCGGCCGTGGTCAGGACTCCGCCCCTGGAAGGATCCACCAAATAAACATCAGTTATGAAGTAATAATTGGTGAACATTTCACACACAACACCATTTGACCCCAAAATAAGCAAAGCTTGTACTATGGTAGCCAGATAGCTGATATAATATTTGTATTGTATTTTTAATGTATTTAAAAATACTAATGAGCAACAAATATCCAAATATTAGCATTTATAACTAATAGGATTATCAGGATAATATGATGAGTTCATTTCAAAGCCTGCATTTATTCAATTCTTTATTGGTCTGTAAAATTAGGTGTAAGTATACACATAGGTCTTATATAAATAAATGATAAACATAGGTACCTACAAACCATAAATACCTACCTCAATATCGACCACTGATGACGATGTCGACGTATAATGTTTCTCCGACATCAAGGTACACTCCGCGAGGTATAAGCTGAGCTTTGCATTAGTGTGAGTGATCAC
This sequence comes from Ectropis grisescens, assembly GCA_017562165.1. NCBI lineage: Eukaryota > Metazoa > Arthropoda > Insecta > Lepidoptera > Geometridae > Ectropis > Ectropis grisescens. Next base: position 2,003,534 of record CM029772.1, read on the forward strand.
CAATCAGGCAGGAGCTTGAAATTTTGTCCGCGAGGTATAGGCTGAGCTTTGCATTAGTGTGAGTGATCACCAATCAGGCAGGAGCGCGGCGAGACAGAATGGCGCCGCGCCTAAGGCCGGTTGTCACACCTACACTATCCATGTACACTCACACAAATGCAAAGCTCAGCTTATGTGCTCGCGGAGTGTACTGATTCTGAATGCCATCCGATCGACTCAAATTCGGAATGACAATCCTCGTCTCTGTCGTTCAAACGGATACAAACATAGACCGAGAGATTTAATCCCGTGTCGAGATCAACCCGATTGGGTTCAGATTCGTACCACACCCATGCCAGTTATTCTACCGCCGAGCAGTAATGTGCAAACATTACTGTGTTCCGGTTTGAAGGGCAATGTTTCCAGAGAAATTACAGGGCTTAGAGATATAAATCTTAGATCTCTGGGTGACGATGTGATTTGGACTCGTCATGTTCCAAAAGCTGCGTGTCACTGTGCTGTTAAGGGCAGGCATGTTGCTTACAATCAGGCGCATGTGCAGATCGTCTTGTCACTCATTATTTTTTAACCCCCGACCAAAAAAAGGGGTGTTATAAGTTTGACGTCGATGTCTGTCTGTCTGTGTCTGTCTGTGGCACCGTAGAGCTCAAACGGATAGGCCGATTTCGATGCGGTTTTTTTCGCTATGTATGCGGATATTCTTAGCTATGTTTGGTTAATATAGATTCAAGATGGCCGCCGCCACAAAATGGCGGACAAAATATTTCTTCACAACCTACCTCAATATGGGTATCAAATGAAAGGGCTTGACTAGTAGAATGTTGTACAGATAACAAATCTGAGGTAGTCGGGGGTTAATCAAAACTTTTAATTTTGTTCTTGTAAAAAAATTGGCAGTTTTAGGAACTGCCGATAGAAGCGAAAACTTATAACTCGGAATTTGATAGCTTACTTTGGAAACTACGCGAATGAAAACGGAGGGCTTGACCATGGTCCCGAGTTTACCCGAAGATCTCTTATCATTCCCGAGCGTAACGCTAGAATTAAATTCAGGCCACGAAAAATCTGTCTGTGGCGCGCTAAAAGGAGTGTTCAGTTGAATAGCTCACGGCTGCGGCATGCGGTCCCGCTCGTCGAGGATGGTGAGCGCGCACAGCAGCAGCGCCGTCACCGTGAACCCGTACCCGGGGTTGGCGCCCGATACCTGCAGGTCAGACACGCGACACACGTCTATACTAATATTATAAAGCTGAAGAGTTTGTTTGTTTGAACGCTAGGATCTCGGAGTACTGGTCCGAATTGAAAGATTATTTTTCTATTGGATAGTCCATTTATTGAGGAAGGCTTTAGGCTATAGAAAATAACACTACTATTAATTGAAGCGGAGCATGAATCAAGAATGTAAAAAAATCAGGAAAAAATATTCCTTTTTGAGAGTTTTCGTACGTTTCGTGCTTTGACATGACACATGACAGCATGTGTCTAAGATTGCGTCATTGAATATAAACCTTTGCTAATCAAATTTGTTTCTAAATCTGAGTTGGTACGACCAATTTCCGACAGGTGGGGTAGCAGGTAGCTGAAGAGGTGTTTGTTTGAAAGCGATGTTCTCAGGAATTACTGAACCGATTTCAGTCATTCTTTCACCGTTGTATATGTACGGGATCCTGATAAGTGATATATAAAGTACCACGGGCGACACCGGGGCGGACATCTAGTATAACCATAAAGGTTCGAGCACATTATGCCAGGCCGCAGCGGGGCGGAGCGGGCCGTAGCGGAGCGCAAAATGCTTACCTAGCACATTAGTGACGGGCCGGGGGGTCTACCGCCTAACTCTAAAGCAGACGGAAAGCATGAGCTGCCTTCATAGCATTTGTCCTGTCATGCTTTCATTTCAGAGCGATCGCCTAACTATATCTTCTTTCAAAAATTGCTCGTGCGTTGACAGATTAAAAATAAGTGAAGAAATGCGTTCACCTAATTACGTTTCAACACCACGTGATCGGTTTCGTGAGACTAGTCAATGCGAAAATATTTTATAAGTTTCATCAACAGTTAAAACGTCAAAAGGTAATTCAAATTACTTAAATTGCTATAACTCTGTTTTATTTACATTTATTATTCATTTATTTAGGTAATTATCAGAAGAGAATTATCAGCGTTACGATTAACCGAAGATAGGAAAAACAAAAACGGAACGCGATATTTGATAAATAATCCAAGTGCTCCCACCTTATATTTAAATTTCTGCATAGGTTATATTGTAATACTTTATGTAAACCTCAAAAATCCGTAATTGATAGGAAATCATCGTTATTTCTCAAATCTAATGAAACATTTTGTTTTAAATGAAGTTTTCTACACAAGAAAGTGTTACAAGTTACCTATTAAGTTAATTGTAATATAAAAATATCCACGCAACCCTAGCATTTTTTTAGATGTATTGGCTGGCAGCATTGATAATTGATGTTGTTTACATTTTAAATAACCTCTATCTGAGGTAAACATTTACAATTTAGTTTATGTAAAACAATGAAAACATAATATGAATATTGAATATATTATTTGTTAGTTAGTTTTTAAAGCCATGCAGTTTGATCACTAGTGATTACAATAAAATTGATTGAGTGATTCGGCGATGACAATAAAAAGTATTTGAATACTTTATGATGTATGGAATGATAATAGGCAAATTTGAATAGTGTCTATCGTGGCTAATAATTATAAGCTTGTTTTCACATTTCGTGAGGTTGTGGATTCGAATCCCGCGCTTCCACCACTTTAGAGTATTTTTCTAAGAGCTGATGTAAAGTCTGTCATGTCATGTGAAGGCGCAGAGTCCCTGCAGTAGACGCGCATAAATTAGGCTGCCCATGTTTTATAATTTTAGTATAGATATAATGTTTATCGAGACGGCGGCTCAGGCGGACTGGTGTGTTTTATAGAAGTAGTGGGAAGAGCAGCAGGACATGTACCACTTGGTAAGCAACACACATGCCTATAACAGCACAGTGAAACCTATTGGAAACCTATAGAGTCCTATTAGAGTCGAAATCATTAGCTACGCTGCGCACTTAGAGAAATTAAATGTTGGTGGACATTTCACATACAACACCATCTGACCCCAAACTAAGCAAAGCTTGTACTATGGAAGCCAGATAGCTGATATAATACTTATATATTTTTAAATACATACTTATTATACATAGAAAACACCCAGGATCAGTACAAATATTTTTATTCATCACACAAACATTTACACTGGGTGGGGATCAAACCCACGACCCACAGCTTCTGATTAGATGATTATCTCTAGGCCCTGTGATTTCTATGGACACTTTATCTTTCAAAGTGATACACAGTGAACTTATAAGTAATAAAGGATTCTGATTCTGTTTGCACATTACTGCATGGCTGTAGAAAAACAGGCAAAGGTTTTGATTTCCTCAGGGAGACGGCAAAGTTCTACCGATATATATATATACAAATATAATAAATGGCATCAATAAGTTACATGTTAAAATAAAAGTGCTTTGTTTCAGATATATCTATTGTTATGCATCATGGTTGCAGTGGCTGATATATCAAGCGTCTCTGAGACCATTTCAACTCACAAAACACTTTCCTGAAGTGATGTCGCTGATTGATTAAAACGAAGCTTGAAGAGTGATTGTCGAAGAACCTATAGTTATTTACAAGAGTGTGATGTAAAAAGTATTGAAAATTAAATGTATCTGTTGCATCAACAATAATAACAATAAATATTGTGTTTCAATTAATTTTTTGGATCCTAAATGAGAATTTTAGTGTAGCACACCAATGTAATGATTTATTAATGATCCATGAATCTACACATATTGATTTTTATGTGTAGATTCATGCAGCAGATGATCGAGATGAGATAATGCATGATGGTAGCAACCACACAACTATTGAACAGGAAGAGTTAATAAATTACTGCCTAGTACTGTACTTCACTCAAAAGTGGTGTGCCCCAGGTGTCTCCAAACAGTCCTAATAATACATAACTGACTACACCTTGAGATGTAACAATAACAAGGTTTTCTAAAGTCAGTAATTTATGTCCTTACAATACATAAGTGTCAAATTTATACATCAATCTATTATTGGTGGTGGTGGACATTTCACACACAACACCTTCTAGCCCCAAACTAAGCAAAGCCTGTACTGTGGCAGCCAGATAGTTGATATAATAATACATAGTTATTTTCTCACATAGAAAACACCCAGCCATAGTACAAACATTTGTATTTGTCACACAAATATTTGCACTGGGTGGGGATCGAGCCCACAACCCATGGGTTCGCTGGGTCTACAGCAGTGGCTTGGCACACTTACTATCAGTTAGGCCAGCCAGACTAGCTATTCAAACTGAAGATCATGTGTGCTCTTTGGTCGTAGGATAACTTAGGCAAAGGATTTCTATTTCCCCATCCAGATTAAGAAATAAGGAATCATAACGCAAAAGAAATGTGCGTGTATTTATTCTCAATAATTTTTTAACAGTTTCGGGGTTGTTGACTTAGGGTTGGATACTCTTCTGAGACAACTTATTGTTTTCTTGTAAGCTATGGGAGCAGTCAGCAGTCAATATTTCTTGTAACTCCTAAAACAAAAACAAAGTTTAATTATATTGATATGAAATATTAACATTTCATTACATGACTAGCAGCATGTACCTACATTTCTATATTTTCATATGATCTGTTCAGACACCCCAAAGAGATTAAGCAACAAACACAAAACAATCTTTCACATTTATGATACTAGGAAGAGGTAATATTAGGTGGCTGGTTCACAAATTACCTATGTAGGTTTATAATATGGAATCTAATACTTGCTAATTATTATTATGAAGCACATTCTGCATGTTTAATTTTGTATAAGTACATGTCTTTTACAATTGGAGTTTTATATTCAATACCTACCATCAAAATATGATTAATGTACTGTACTGAGACTGATAACAAGTCTCTCACAATAATATTGATCTCAAGCAGTTCAGAATGTTTAAAATAATAACTCATAGTAGTAACTTAGCCAGTTTCTGAGACAATTTGTGAACGTAAGTACCTATTAAATCGCTAGGTATTATTATCAAAACAAAAAAGGTATCATTGGTATCATTATAAGTTCCTGCTTACCTTTATCTCAAGTTTGATGTCCCGTTTTTCGGAAAGATGCAAGAGGGAATTATGCCCTCCCAAAGTGTAAAATTCTGTGATTTACTTATTTTAGTAAAATCACCGTTTCTATGACGAATCTTGGGAAGTTATCTGTGTTCCCGCAATTGTATATATTCACCACACAATTATCTATCTTGACAAGCCAGTTTAATTACGAAAATACTAGAAAATTACACTACAGCAATCGCAAAGCAGCATCGAATTTGGCCATGTCTTCATGACATTACTTGAAAGCAGAAAATGCTTTGCTTGAAAGCAGATAAAAATTAGGCGATCGCTATTTCAGTACAAATGTATGAGTTTCGTTCATTCATCTGCTTTCGGCTTTACGGAAAGCAGATGTTGTTTTCGGCTTTCATCGGCGGTACCAAATTGGCAGATGACGTCACAAATCAAAGCATTGCCGAAAGCAGTAGCGTTAGGCGGTAGACCCCCGGGTCGCAGCGGATTGACCGATTTTGATTAGTGTACTGACAGAATTTGCGTGCAACTGTACGTTATAGATAGTTGTGACGAAGCACTTCTATCCAACCGATCCGCTTAGCACTCTGTTGACGGGGCGCAGCGGGGCGGGGCGGGGCGGGGCGGGGCGGGCCGCATCGGACGGACGGAAATCCGCCTCGCAATAATGAGACCCGCGGCGGCCGGACACAGTGTGCGATAGTTCCTACAAATTGTATTCAAGCGATTTGACGGGATTTTTGCGCTCCGGCATAATGTGCTTCGAACCTTAACACACATATTACGCACTAGTAGCCAATGACGTAGCGTGCCTTGGCGGGACCCCGCATAAAAAAAATGTTTGAGGGCCCTTATGAAGGGTAAAGATATCACACAAAAGAAAAAGTATTGTTTGCATAAAATTAACCCTCTATATCATGATGTAGACTGTAAGATACCGATCGACCTACCACTAAATTCATACGATTCATTATTTGACATTATATTGCACTGTTTACCGTAGTCTACAAACAGAAGTAACGAACAGGTGCTAAAATTATTCCCACTATGGAATATTTTATTCACACTATGGAATATTTTTAGGGTTAAGAGAAATATTTTTTTATTATATCTTTCACTTTTTCCAAAATATCAAGTGAAATATTACTTTTGAACACACGCTTTACGCGGGGAAAAAACAAATTGCTTTATTGACTTTTGTCATTTCTGAAATAAAAAAAAATAGGAAGTTTTTGTTAATTTTTGCTAACGCGCATCGGCCCCGTGGCCCGGGTCCCCGTATTGATAATTGATACGGCAGATACGGCGGTAGCTACGCACACACGCAGTAAACATACACAAGAATATATCGGTAACTATACGGACGAAACCGTGCTGCCTGTTAAAAATCTATACTAATATTATAAAACTGAAGAGTTTGTTTGTTTGTTTGAACGCTAGGATCTCGGGAAGTACAAGATTGCGTCATTGAATATAAACCTTTGCCACAGATTACATACCTCACCTTTGCTAATCATTTTTTTTTCTAAATCTGAGTTGGTACGACCAATTTCCGACAGGTGGCGTAGCAGGTAGCTAAAGAGGTGTTTTGTTTGAAAGCGATATTCTCAAGAATGACTGAACCGATTTCAGTCATTATTTCACCGTTGTTTATGTACGGAATCCTGATGAGTGCTAATTAATGTACCACGGGCGAAGCCGGGGCGGACATGTAGTACTACAATAAATGCGACCGACCCTAGCGACGACGGTCCTGTCGGTGGGCCCGGAGACGTCGGAGCCCTCGGCCCAGCCCTGGCCGTGCAGGAGCACCTTGAAGGAGGAGCTCTGCACCACCTCCTCCGCGGGGCCCTCCGGCGTCATCATGCCGCCCGTGAACAACCGCGGGTGCTTCAGGAGGAGGTTGCGCGTCAACTCGAACCTGGAACCGAGATCATGACTGAGTCAAAAATATTATTTATTTAAGCCTTAAACCTATACATTTTATTTCATAACTTATTTGTTAGTTTTATTAGTACTTATCCTTATTAATAAGTTAGTTGCATTAGTTTCTTCTTTTTTGTATAGTCCCTTTTTGGGTGAAGGCCTCCTTCAACTCTTTCAACCTTTTCTTGTCTTTTGCAATTACAATCCACTTTTCCCCCGCTATTTCTTTGATATCATCTTCCCATCTCATACTTGGTCTTCCAACTTTTCTCTTTCCTATGAGTCAAAAATATACCACTATAATATTAATCCGTCCCTTTTAATTGTGTGTGTAATTTTAATTGTAAATAATGTCACCACTGTGATTTTGTGGATTTATGAAACCACTGTAAAAGTGATTTTTTTTCTTGCATTGTAGACATTTAACCAATTTTTTGGGAAAATATTCGATTTAAGTAATTAATTTTAGTAACTTAAAGAGTAACTCCGCCATATTGGCCATATTGATATCTTATTGTTTAACTTACTTTATGATCATTCAAAGCTGGATGGGCAAGTCCATTTTAAAAGTACGAAATTATTAGAAAATGTATTTATCATTGGATATCCCCTTCAATTTAAAGTGACTATTGTTATGAAACCAGTTTCCTAAACGCAATAATTAATATAGCTAACATACAAACTTTACGCGCGACGCATAGAAAATACCAGACAGTGACGTCACGCTTTAGTGGTGTTTTTGTATGAACCGTTTTTAGGATAGTCCAAAATTGTAATGTTAAAATCGTGATATCACAAGGTTTTATTATGCGGCTGTTTTCTCAGGAACCGGTGGAATTTCTAAACGAGGGCAAAAATAAAGGCTGCCCTCTCCAAATCCGGTGGAATTCCTAGCCCCGGGGAAAACAAAAGTTGCTTACTCCGGAGCTGGTGGAGTTTCTAACCTTGTGAATAAATAATAGCTGCTGTTTCCAGATCCGGTGGCATTCCGAGAATAATTTTTTAAGGGGAAAAACAAAAGCTGTTTTCTCCGGAGCGGGCGAAAATTCTGACAATGGATAAAAATAAAAGCTACCCTCTCCAGATCTGCTGGAATTCCTGAAAAATTTGCTTCAGGTTCTTCCGGAACCGATAGAATTCCTAACCCCGGTGGAAAATAAGAGGCACTCACTTGGACAGGACGGCGAGGAGCACCCCAGCCAGGATCAGCCCCACCGCCTGCAGTAGCGCGGGCACCGCGACGTACGCGCGGAACTGCACCGGCCGCCGGCCGCCGGCGCCGGCGCCGGCACCGGCCCGGTGCTGCGACCGGAACACCACCGAGTTGTCCGCGCCCGGGAACGGGACGCACCACATGCCGTCCCGCGAGTGAACGATGCGGCTGGAAACAACGACACTACTATTATGAGGTACAAGCGTAACATTGGCATTGTTACAATTTATTACAAACTATTCCTCCTGTAGGTCAATGTTTACAGAGAAATTACAGTTACCAACATTACTACTAACAATAAAATTACCACACATCTTGTAATGGTAGGGCTCTTGGCATAGTCTGCCTGGGGAAGTACCACACTCGCCGCGGCAGCAGACACACGGGGCACTCACCGAGGCAGCAGACACGGGGCACACACGGAGGCAGCAGACACACGGGGCACTCACCGAGGCAGCAGACTCACGGGTCACCCACGGAAGCAGCAGACACACGGGGCACTCACCGAAGCAGCAGACACACGGGGCACCCACGGAGGCAGCAGACACACGGGGCACTCACCGAGGCAGCAGAATCACGGGGCACCCACGGAGGCAGCAGACACACGGGGCACTCACCGAGGCAGCAGACACACACCCACAGGGCACCCACGGGCTGGGCAGGCACCAGACACACAGGCACACACAGGCACTCACCGAGGCAGCAGACACACAGGGCACCCACGGAGGCAGCAGACACACGGGGCACTCACCGAGGCAGCAGACACACGGGGCACCACGGAGGCAGAAGACACACGGGCACTCACCGAGGCAGCAGACTCACGGGCACCCACGGAGGCAGCAGACACACGGGGCACTCACCGAGGCAGCAGACACACGGGCACCCACGGGCAGCAGCAGACACACACCGGGCACCCACGGAGGCAGCAGACACACGGGCACTCACCGAGGCAGCAGACTCACGGGGCACCCACGGAGGCAGCAGACACACAGGGCACTCACCGAGGCAGCAGGGGCACACGGGGCACCCACGGAGGCAGCAGACACACAGGGCACCCACGGAGGCAGCAGACTCACGGGGCACCCACGGAGGCAGCAGACACACACGGGGCACTCACCGAGGCAGCAGACACACACAGGGCACCCACGGAGGCAGCAGACACACACACAGGCACTCACCGAGGCAGCAGACACACGGGGCACCCACGGAGGCACCAGACACACGGGGCACTCACCGAGGCAGCAGACACACGGGCATCCACGGAGGCAGCAGACACACGGGGCACTCACCGAGGCAGCAGACACACGGGGCACCCACGGAGGCAGCAGACACACGGGGCACTCACCGAGGCAGCAGACACACGGGGCACCCACGGAGGCAGCAGACACACGGGGCACTCACCGAGGCAGCAGACACACAGGGCACCCACGGAGGCAGCAGACACACGGGCACTCACCGAGGCAGCAGACTCACAGGGCACCCACGGAGGCAGCAGACACACGAGGCACTCACCGAGGCAGCAGACACACGGGCACCCACGGCAGGCAGCAGACACACAGCAGACACACGGGGGCACTCACACGAGGCAGCAGACACACGGGGCACCCACGGAGGCAGCAGACACACGGGGCACTCACCGAGGCAGCAGACACACGGGGCACCCACGGAGGCAGCAGACACACGGGGCACTCACCGAGGCAGCAGACACACGGGGCACCCACGGAGGCAGCAGACACACGGGCACTCACCGAGGCAGCAGACACACGGGGCACCCACGGAGGCAGCAGACACACGGGGCACCCACGGAGGCAGCAGACACACGGGGCACCCACGGAGGCAGCAGACACACGGGGCACTCACCGAGGCAGCAGACACACGGGGCACTCACCGAGGCAGCAGACCCACGGGGCACTCACCGAGGCAGCAGACCCACGGGGCACTCACCGAGGCAGCAGACACACGGGGCACTCACCGAGGCAGCAGACACACGGGGCACTCACCGAGGCAGCAGACACACGGGGCACTCACCGAGGCAGCAGGCGCGGGCGCAGCGCGGGCGGGCGGATGGGGAACAGCTTCTGCCGCAGCGGCTTGAGCTCGCTCCAGTTGGCCAGCCCGTGCACCAGCGACTGCCACGTGCCGGAGTTGATGGCGCCGTGCGCGCGCACCTGCGCGTTCAGGTGCGGCGGCAGCTCGGCGCTCAGGTACGCCTCCACGCTGTTCAGCGTCCCTGACCACACAACGTTAACATCTCAACACCAAGCGTAGAACACCAAGCGGTTCCCGGAACCGGCAGGCCAACCACCTAACTCTCCTGCTTTCTGCGGTGATTCGTGATGTCATCGGCCAATTTGGTAACGCCGATGACAACAGACAACTACATCTGGTTTCCATATTGCGGAACTGAAAGCGTATGTAGTTGTCTGCTTTCATCGGCGTTATCAAATTAGCAGATGGCGTCACAAATCAAAGCATTGCAGAAAGCAGGAGATTTAGGCTGTAGACCTACGGATCGCACTAAGCGGCGCCCGCGTGTTCAGTGTGACTCATCTGTTTACGTTAAAGCTAAAGTAGTTTGTAAACATCTGAAAATAAGATCTAAAGTCAAACGGAACAGCGCGATGCCCGGTGGCCACTTGATGTGCGATTCCTGAGGATCGCTTGGTGTTTTACGAAGTACGCTGATGAGATAAAAGGCACATAGGCAACGAACGACACTCTTGTGCGAAAAAGACGTCAAAGTCTTAAACATCGTCGCAAAATTACTAACTTATCGGTTTTTTTATCGGATACGATTCGGAGAGTGTGCCACTGATCTACAAGATTTAATACCACCTTGCCTTTTTCTATTGGACTGCTCGATTGTTCGTAGCAAAGAAAAAGTGAGATCGTTTCTGGGTCGATATTCCAAAGACACGAACGAAGAGATTTGACTCTAATTTTGTCATACGAACAATCCAGGTATTTCCAGATGGTTGCAATCTTGGTGTCTTCATATCGAGACAGAATCACTAATTTCTAGGTCAACACGCTCCAATCGTAAACCGCATCGTCGCTTAACATCAGACGAGATGGTCAAGAGTAAACCTATAAAAAGAAAAAAAAACAGCAGAACGCGGCACCCGGGCGCCACTTGGTGTACGGGCCTCGTGAGTTGGATGTTTTACAAGATATCCCTTCCGAAGACTACTTCCGAAGAGTGGTATTTTCTAGCTGACATGTGTACGTAGTACTTACCCCCGAAGTTCTGCTGCAGGTAGACGGTGCCCATGTCGGTGGGCACGCAGTCGAACCCGCACGCGCTCACCACGTACACGCCGGCCTCGCGCGCCTGCGCGTCGTACTTCAGCTGCATCGTCTCCATGAACTGGAATCATCACATGTTTACGTAATACCACAGCTCCCTCCGTTGACCACGATCGAGAGACGTGCTAACTACTGAGTGATCCGTCCTTCTACTGCCTAATTAAAGGAACAATCGTTTTCAGATATGAGATTTTATGCGGTGATTATAACGGAATTTATTTGACATCACGAGTTTTGATAATATTATGAATCTGTACTCATTTTGACATTATTTTTTGATTTTATTGTTCATTGACTTATTTAAAAATTCGCGTTCATTGACATTTCATACATATTTTTACTATGACTTATAACATTTAAGTATTTATTTAACAATTTTATTTTATTTAATGTTATTTAGATTATTATTTACCTAGATTAGATTAGATAACATTTGACATGTATTATGTATACTTCAAAAACAAAAATATTATTTTTTTATTTACCTAGCCAGATAATTTGTGATGGCAAAATTTTTAAATATATTGTAAATTTCAATTATTAATTTTCAAATTACTTACGTACTATCTCTGTTTCTAGTATTGATTATTCCTGTATCCATGACGTACCTTGTATAACTAACATGTTGTAATGGTGAATAAATGATCTGAATCTGAATCTAAATCTAATTAAATCGGCTTCGGCTTTTCTATTGCTGTCTCTATAATTTCAGGCGAAAAGAAAAGAGAGAGCAATAAAAGCCAGGACAGCTTTAGTTACAAATACAAAAAATAATTTTTTTTATTGCTGTTTGTAGGTAAGATAAGATAATACAAAACATTTTAAAAGTTGACCCAAACAAACTGGCCTCTGCGAGAGGCATGCAATATGTCTGGCAAGACAATTTGTTGTAGTCTTAATTTATAGAATGAAAAACCAAATAATAGTCAGCTGATTAAAGTCTTCTTCTTCCTCATCTTCTTTTCATTTCTGGCGGTAGTTAGGCGGTAGACCCACAGGACGACCCTATCGCCGCCGCTACATCGACAGGTCTGAGGACAGCCCAGCCTTCAGATTCCGACAATGATAAATACGCCGTTTTTGGTACAGCCAGGTACCAACAGCAGCCCCGACAACGATCTCGATCAAGGAAGACGATCTCCCTCAGGATCTTTCAGCAGATCTATTAGCTTTTCGCCAACAATAACTCAGCCGAAAGTAGCATCAATATTTTTCAAACAAAGAACCTGTTGACCTCCTCTTTAAATACCTCGTCAATAATGAGTCAGGTGAAATCAGTTTTAGATCCAATCAATAATCAGTCAGCCAACAAGACAAGGTTTATCATCATACAAAGACAGTATATATATAGTCCTCCTTGACGTATTCGTCAACGGCGAACCCAGCTAAGAGCGATTATGCGCGCGAACATGGCTCGCAAAACCAAGTTTTGTTTTAAACGTCCTATCGCATGACGCACAATGCAATAGGCCATTCGAATTGTATGTATAGGTGTAGGAAGGCTTCGGGCGGGTCTTATTAATGAGACGTTTTGCGTCTAGATCTTGTAAACGCTTCGTTTCAAAATTTTTGATAGCTTGATGGACGGAGCTGCGCCATACCGATCTCTGTTTTGCCAGCTCTTCCCAACCATTGCTTGGGATGTTACACATATTAAGATGTCGCTTCAAGACATCCTTGTAGCGAATATATCAGCGCACCTCCAGAAGTGCGCTTTCCATCCTTCAGCTGTGAATAAAACACAGCTTTAGGCAACCTGGAGTCATCCATACGCACAAGGTGTCCACACCATCTCAGTTGGCTTTTTGTGAGTAAAGATTCTATGCCATACAGTCCAGTCTTTTGCAACACTTCAGAGTTTGGGACTCGGTCCTGCCATTTTATACGAGGAATAGATCGTAAACACCTCATGTGAAAACTATCAAGGCGCTTGATATCTCCTTTGTAGAGACACCAAGTTTCGGTGGCGTAGAGCAATATTGGTATTATTGCTTTATACACAGCGATTTTTGTGCGTAACCTTAGATCGTGCGAGTCCCAGACTCCTTTACGTAGTAGTCCGAAAGATGTTGCAGCCTTTGAAATTCTGGAAGAAATTTCGGTTTCAAGGCGATTGTCACTACGCACAAAGCTTCCAAGATACCGAAATGATTTAACTTCTTCTAAAGCTTTGCCACCAAGAGTAATGGATGTCGGGTCTGGTGTTATACCGCGTGTTTATTGATTTTTGATTTGATTGATTTGAGATTTGATTTTGATTGTTTAAGCACTTGTGTTTTTGAAACGCTTATGATCAAACCAAACCTCACATGACTCATTCAGGTGGTTTAAAAATGTTTGCAGGCTATGTATACTGCCTGCCATTAAACACACATCGTCAGCGTAAAGAGCATCCAACACAGAAAGTTCGTGCACCGGCTTCTTAGCTCTAAAACGGCTTAGATCGAACACTCCCTATGTCAGTTCTGATACTCAAGCTAATCTGGCTAGGCTAGCAGTATCACAGTTTAAGTATGCATATCTCAGTACGATAGCAAAGTGAAGACCAAAGAGAGAAGGCGCCATAACATAACACAACATTACATTAGTAAGAAACTAAAAGTCAGCCTACCCCAACCAGAACTAACAGCCTAAGCCTAATAGCCTAAGCATAACAGCCTAAGCCTCCCCTCAGCCTCATGGCTATTGGTTCAAAAGCGTTTCCAACTGACTTCTCATCATATGTGTTCACTTCACTTGCAAAATTGTTTCCCTAGTTCGAGCGCTTGCCCTAGGGCCCTACGCACCCATATTTGAACAATCACTTAATTAAAAAACATACAAATATGAAACACATTTATCACTTATGTTATAAAACAAAACCAGCAAACTGTACCGTTCGAAAGTAATTTTTTTTAGATTTTTCTGTTTTTCTTGAAAATGGTACGGAATCAGACTCGCACTTAGACGGCTTGTGTAAACTTCTTTTGGCGCACCACACAGATTTTTCGTGGGATGTGCCTCAAGCGTCACGCTCGTAAACGAAAGAAATCTTATGGTGAACTCGGGACTATGGCAATATTGTCTAGATGGCCATGCAAAGACTTATTTAGACGACAATGCTTTAAAGATTTATTCTAGATCCGAATCCGATTTCACCCGCGTAGTTTCTAAAGTGAGCTATCAAATTCTGAGTTATAAGTTTTCACTTCCATTGGTTAATCTAAATTTTAAATTCTGTTCTTGTTAGTGTGAAGCAATAATAAAAACGGTATAATTTAAACATTCCTTACAACATTGGAACGACTTCAGAGAATGTGCATACAATGTCGTTGGATCACCGTATCGGCATTGAGCTGTGTCGAGCATCGTAATAACTTGCTTCAATAGGTACGAGCTCTTGGATCGTGCTGTGGACGGAGCGGCTAATTAGTACTCTAAAACAGTTTATGTTACATTGTTCCACACTCAGCCAGTACCACTACATTCAAAGACGTAAAAAAAATTCGAACTCTATTAGTACATTCGATTTTTTACTTGGATAACCATAGATTTCGATATTTTTTGCGTACATTCGACGTCTTTTTGGATAACAAAAAAAATGGCTGTCATTCATTCATTGTCATCTAGATTATCTAGATTAGTCTTCTAACCATGGTCATCTAGATTTTCTAGATTAGTCTTCTAACCATGGTCATCTAGATTTTCTAGATTAGTCTTCTAACCATGGTGATCTAGATTTTTTAGATTAGTCTTCTAACCATGGTCATCTAGATTTTCTAGATTAGTCTTCTAACCATGGTCATCTAGATTTTCTAGATTAGTCTTCTAACCATGGTCATCTAGATTTTCTAGATTAGTCTTCTAACCATGGTCATCTAGATTTTCTAGATTAGTCTTCTAACCATGGTTATCTAGATTTTCTAGATTAGTCTTCTAACCATGGTCATCTAGATTTTCTAGATTAGTCTTCTAACCATGGTCATCTAGATTTTGTAGATTAGTCTTCAAAGCATTGGCATCTAGAAATGCGTTAGGTCCCGAGTTTACCCGAACATTTCTTTCTTTTACAAACGTGATGCTGAGCTCCATTCACAGCCCAACAAAAATGTGTGTGAGGTGCGCCCATCTCCGGTTTAGTAAGTCCTAAACTAGGTCTCCATATTAGTACCTGCGGCTCGCCGGTGACGTCGACGTGGTGCGCGCGCGCACGCACCGCCGCGCGCACGGCCGGCTCGCCGTACAGCCGGTACGGGCCGCAGCAGTTGGCCAGCACGCGCGTCTGCGCGCACATCGCCTCCAGCGACGCCTCGTCCGACACGTCCGCGATTATTATACGGACCTTGCTTTGGTCTTCACCTGAAATTACGGAACAAAAACTTCAAAACACTTCTCTGGCCAAAAGAGGAGCAAAGACAGTAGTAATATGTTCCGGAACCTCTAATGCCTACGCCCCAATAAAAGCAAGGCTGCAGGAAAATACTGGGAAAGCACATTAAATGGAATGGAGATACATTGAAGGAGGCATGCAAACGAAAAATGCTGTTACGGTACCATCAAAACAACTTGCCTGAAACCTTATCAGATTAAGCAGGGACAAAATCCGTAAAGTTATAGGTACTATGAGTGGCCACTGTCCTCTAAATAAGCACCTATTTACTATGGGTGTGACAGACAGCCCTCTATGCAGGGGATGCATCGAGGAGGAAGAAACACCACAACATGTGATTGTAGAATGCAGGAGCGTGGCAGATCAACGGGCAGAATTCCTTCACTCTCTTGCAGCTGTCCCGGAGGCCTTCAACAACCTGAATAGACGTCACACTTATAACACTATACATTTTTGGGCGGGGGTTAATAAGAGACACAAGAAAGCTTTATTGCTTACTTAAGTATCTGTATAAGTATGTATATACGCGGTTTAAGAAATATATAATTATCTATATTATACAGCGTGGCGCTTTGGTGTCGACATTAAATGAACACACAGGTAGGGTTACTGACCAGTAATCATACAAACGATGTGAGAAAAATAAATTCGCTTATTTAAAAAAAAAATATTTTCTAACAAACTAAATCATTGTATCAAGCACTCGAATCAAAATCACCCTTTGCACTAGATTCATTCAACGACGTCAGTTGTGTGCGTGATTTACTTTCGTACACATCGTTACGCAAACGTAAATCTGGCAACGTCGCAAAACCCCCGCGCTGCGCGCCGCTTGCAGATAGGTAGGTATCTCCAAGCGGCGCGCGCGGCGTTGCAGCGTACCTACCTTAGTAGGTGCCGCCGCCGCCCGGCCGAGAGGGTAGGTACAAAGGCGCGATAATTCTGAACGGTCAAGTAGGTACGTCACGACAAAGCTTCAATACCTGTTCATCACTAATAAATCGAATACCTACCATATGATAAAGATAAGAGATAAACAAAAATTATTGGCAGTCATAGGAACTGCCGATAGAAATGAAAACTTATAACTCAGTATTTGATAGCTAACTTTGGAAACTGCGCGGGTGAAACCGGAGGGCCTGGCCATTACCATCTAGAAAATACATCAGCCAGTGGAAATGCTAACGCATTTCTAGATAGCCAATAGCCATGGTCCCGAGTTTACCCGAAGAATTCTTATCATTTCCGAACATGACGCTAGAATTCAATTCACACAGCCCATGAAAATCTGTGTATGACACGCCGCGATTTCACTTCTAAAAGTAAATAGGTAAATGGATAGGTACCTAGGTGTCTATTGTAAATTTGGTGAAACATTACAAAATGATTGCTTTGTAGTAGGTAATACGAGTAAGATAGGTACGTGTTGTCAGAATCAAGGATAATTCGCATAAACAGCCCATCAAATGTTCCCACTGCTGGGACTCAGGGGCCTTCTCTCGCAAGAAGAGAGTTAAAGCCATAATCCACCACCCTGGCAAAGTGCCAGTTGGTAGATGGCACTTTCCATTATTGGCACGTGACCTCGAAAGATTCTAGGTAGGTACATGTCGGTTTTCTCACGATGTTTTCCTTCATCGTTTTTAAGCTACTAGCATTACGCACATGACTTCGAAAAGACTGGTGCGCGTGGGATTTGAACGCGGCGCGCCGGATCGGCAATCACCGTCCTCCCACTAGACCAGCCGTTACTTCAAGGCCACTTAGTAGGTACTCGTACCAACAAAAATATTACCTAGCGTGAAAGCTGCTGAACTAGTAGAGTTACCTACAATATTCTTTAAAAGTAAAACTAAAACATCTTCCCACGAATCGATTTTAATTTCGTAGAAAATTTAACCAGTAAACCCTTGATCAATGAACTCTTTCAGATAAATTCATCATTGTCAAAATCAAAATCAGATACTTATTGTTTTAAGTTAAATTATCTATCGCATAATAGCTAAATCACCTAAGTACTTATGGCGTAATGCGCAATAAACATTAGTACGTACCTACTTACAGCTTTCCGACTCGAAGCCGTAGTAACTATTTCTCGTCTGTGTCGCAGCGCAGCGTTGTGGAGCGGCAACGCTTCGTTTCCATAGCTACGCGCTCCGCTCGCTCGCTTGACGAGCGGCGCGGCGGCTTCTTTGAAATCGTAGGCGCATAACTAACAGAGCCACACTGTTTTGGTCTAAATTTTTAAATGCTCAACGTGACCACCACCTTCGCGAACACAAACTCTTAAACGGCGTTCAATGTTTGAACGGACGCTTGCCGTGGGATTTGTAGGGCATCGCCTAGTATTCCCATATCTTTCGCGATACCTACATTCTTATCGCAAGTGCGGCATTTTGATGGGCTTCTCCGTAAAGTAAAATCATGTCAGCATACTCAGCATCAGTGTAATACTGTGTGTTCGACATCTTTACTTAAATAAACACTCACAACACAAAAAGTAACAACAAGTCGTCGTTATCGCTTTGACACTGAATCAAAATAACTTACACTAAATAAACAACAAAAAAAATAACACGTAGGACACGTACTTAAGCGCCTTTTTGCGAATAATTAAATTACCTAGTTAAGGGATTTACAGTAAAAGTTATAGCGCGCGAGAAATGTGTCAAGGACTTGACAACTTCGCAGCCCGGCTAGCACTAACACAAAACTAGTGGAGTTTAAAAGAAAAAGACAAAAGACTAACATTAGAGGAGTACCTACAGTCATTTTTTCGTTTCCGGCTCCATTTCATTCGCACACAAACGCGTGTTTTGCATGTTGTATGACTACCTGTCTCATTTTATTGTATTTACCTTTCGCCTGATTTTCATTCATGAAACGCGTGGATATGTGGCCTGCGACCTAATTACCTCTGACTCAAATTTTTAGATACAGGTTGCTCTGATTTGGTGTTTTTGAAAATTGCGAATAACTCAGTAAATAAAAACGATACATGAAATTTAATTTTACAGAATGTCTGAAAATATGATATGTGATATGTGGTTTCATTTAATTTCGGCACCAAAGCGCCACGCTGTATATGTAGAACGTGATTTTTTAACCCCTGACCAAACAAGAACAAAATTAAAAATTTTGACTAACCCCCGACTACCTCGGATTTGTAATCTGTACAAAATTCTACTAGTAAAGCCCTTTCATTTGATGCCCATATTAAGGGATTTGTGAAAACAGAAATGTATTTCGCCATTTTTTGATAGCGGCCATCTTGGATTTGAAATTTGTCACAGTGCAAAGTATTCTACTAGTCAAGCCCTTTCGTTTGATACCCATATTGAGGAAGTAGTGAAAAAAATAATATAATTCGCCATTTTGTGGTGGCGGCCATCTTGGATTTGATTTTTTTTAAAGTGTATAGTATTTTACTAGTCAAGCCCTTTCATTTGATACCCATATTGAGGTAAGTTTTGAAGAAATATTTTGTCCGCCATTTTGTGGAGGTGGCCATTTTGAATCGATATTAAACAAACATAGCTAAGAACACCCGCATGGATTGGTGCGATCGAAAAACAAAACGATTGCACTAATAGAGTACTCGGAAGGTCGGACGCCTTTCACACAGGCAAGTGCGCTGCTCGCACATCTGAGCAGAAATGCAGGTGAAACACCCCGGGTGATAAGCGTGGATGCGATGGCAATCGAATATTCAAGATCGAGAGTCGCAGACCGGCTGGGTTGCATTGAGGCCTCTAAACATCATGAGGTTGTCGTATACGAAGACAGGGGAGAAAATCTGAGCTTCCTCAGAGCCCCTTCGCACGACCAAACAAATGCAACTGACAGCTGGGGACATCCTGTTCCTAGTTCGACCATCCAAACCGGCTCCGAAAGAGTACAGCAGAGGGCAGCCGCGGAAAAAAGCCTCAGCCAATCTAACTAGCAGCCGAGGCACCAACACGGCGTTCGTGACTGCTTTCAACGCAGCAGCAAGGAACGTACTCCGAATCACATCCCATTCATCGCCCCCTCGACGTCAAAGACCCCAAAGCAGCTTCACAGCAACAACCAGCCCGAACGAGAGCCGACATGGGACAGGTTGAACCGCCCCGCTATGTCACGGCTTCGGAGCCGCGGAACCATGCACGCAACGCCTTCATCGAATTCATAGCCACACTGAGCGCGACACGACAAGTCAACCTCAAGACCTGCGAAAACATCATGCAGTCCTATAGGCTAGGAAGTGAAAGCCTTTTAAAGGCGAAACTCGAGGAGGCCGAAGCAGCCATTTACAATAATGTCACTTCCCGGGTCATCAAGGGAACCATGACAGGACAGTATATGGCAGCTTATTTTTATTATTATTATTAAAGCCTTTTTTATTTCCATGACATTAACAAATACATAAAAATTAAATTTAGTAAGTAGGTATTTCGGGTCGATATGTCATGGCCCCTTACGGGTATAGGCCTCCTCCAGTTGCTCCCATTTTTCCCTGTCGTTAGCCGTTTTCATCCAGTCTCTTCCTGCCAGTTGAATTATGTCGTCTATCCAGCGAGCTTTTGGTCTGCCTCTTTTTCTTTTGCTTCCGTTTCCCGGGCCTGTCCATTTTGTTACTCGTTTAGGCCATCTTGCTTCTGAAGAACGGGCGATATGCCCTGCCCATTTCCACTTCAAACGTTGTGCGTGCTGTAGTGCGTCTATCACTTTGGTTTTGTGTCTGATTTTTTTACTATTGACTTTGTCGATGATTTTTACGCCAAGGATGCTCCTCTCCATAGCCCGTTGGCAGGTACGTATTTTTGACAAGGTGTTTTTGTTAAAGATCCAGGTTTGGGCACCGTACGATAAACAGGGCAATAAACTCGAATCCATCACTTTTTTTTTTTAGTTTAATCGAAAGTTTTGATTTTAATATTTCCTTGTAGCTCCAATATTTTTTCCAGGTCATGTTGATTCTCCTGTCTATTTCATCTTGGTGTCTTGTGTTTTTAAATGATATTTGTTTGCCGAGGTAGATATAGCTCTCTACGTATTCTATAGGTGTTTGATTTATTAATATTGGGTTCTTCGTACCGTTGGTAGCTACCTTTGTTTTTGAGGTATTTAGTTGTAGACCTATATTTTCGCTAGCTGCGCTTAGTTCTGTCAGCATTTCTTCTAGTTGTTTAGATGTCTTGGCGAAAAGGACTATATCGTCGGCAAATCGTAGGTTACTGAGGTTTTTTCCCTCTATGGTTATTCCTTTTTTGCTCCAGTCTAGGTCTTTCATTATGTTTTGTAAGACCGCTATGAAAATTTTTGGTGATAGCGGATCTCCTTGCTTCACACCTCTACGGATATTAAATTCTGGGCCTAGTCTATCCAATTTGACACTGCTTGTACTTTTTTTATATATGTCCTTGAGAATGTTAATGTATATGGATGGTACTTTCTGATGCTTTAATGCATCCCAGATACTTTTATGTGAAATGGAATCGAACGCTTTAGCGTAGTCGACATACGCTATGTATAGGTTTTTCTTATATTCAACATATTTTTCTATTACTTGCTCTAAGGTGTGTATGTGGTCAGTAGTTGAGTACCCTTGACGAAAGCCTGCCTGTTCCACTGGTTGGTTCTTTTCTATAGTTGGATCCATTCTTTTCTCTAGGCACATTGAAAATAACTTATACAATGTTGGTAGTAGACTAATAGGTCGGTAGTTATTTATATCCGCTGGGTCTCCTTTTTTGTATATAAGAATTATTCGTGATTTTGCCCACTTGATTGGGATTTCTTGTTTTTCTAATATTTTTGTGAAGAGAGTAGTAAGTGGGCCTATCAGTAGATGTTTTCCAACTATCAAGGCTTCATTTGGGATATTGTCCACACCTGGAGTTTTGTCTTTTTTAATTTTTTATTTTTATCATTATTTCTTCTTCGTAGAAGGGTTGTGTTGACAAGGACCATTCATCTGTATCTGGGTGCTTTTCGTAGGTATAGTTATCGGCAGATTTATCGTCGTATAGTTTTGTGTAGAAGTCAGATGCAATTTTTACAAGGTCTTTTCTAGTTTGTTGCTTCTTTATGTTTTTTGCGGCTTCAATGTCGGAATCCATTTTTTTTCTGAATTTAACTGTTTATATGCTTTCTTTTGGCTTCCCGTGGCTAGTAGATGTTTTTCAATTATTTCCATTCTGTAATTTTCATAATCTTTTTTAAGTAGTTTATTGATCGTTTTGTAGAGTGATGAAAGATTCCTTTTATCCTCTTTGTTTTTTGAAGGTTTGTGTTGTAGTTCTGTCCGTTTTTTTAATAAGTTTTTGGTTTCTTCGGATATAATTTCCTTCTTTGTTTTACTTAGCTTAAGGTTTTTTAAGCTTTTCTGTATGGATGATTCTATTTTGAGGTAGTATGACTCAATGGTATCGTTAGCTTCCCAGTTGATTTGTGCAACTTGTTTCCCTAAGGCAGAGAGGTAAATTTCTTGTGATTTGACGTTGGATAGGATGACTTTTGGGGTTGAGTCGAAAGTAGCTCGACTTGTCTTTTGATTTTCAAAAGTTATTGTTCCTCTTAAGAGTCTATGGTCGCTTGGAAACGAGAGTTTGTTGATGATTTCTATGTTGGTAAAGAGTTTTGGGTAGTTACTCAAAATATAGTCTATTTGGTTTCTTTTTCGTTTATCTGGTGTAATCCATGTCCAAAGGTTTTTTGTATTTTTCTTAAAAATTGTGTTAATTACTGTAAATTTATTTTTTAGAGCATATTGGACAAGTTTTTCACCCCTAGGATTTCTTTTTCCGTAGTTGTATGGGCCTAGTATTACACTTTCTTCAGGTTTTCTTTCTCCTACCTATCTTCGCATTCAAGTCTCCCATTAGAATAATTTTGCCGCTTGCAAAACTTCTGGCTTTTTCTATTTGATCATAGAAGGAATCAGTCTCTTCTTCAGTTGCATCAGAGGTGGGGGCGTATATTTGGATAAGTGAGAGTTTCATTGTCACAAAGCATATATTTAGCAAACAGACTCTTTCAGATATGCCTATGTAATTCTCTATGTTATTTTTGTTTTTTTTCTTAATTAAAAAACCAACTCCATGTAGCCCTTTAGATTCTCCGGTGTAACAAAAGATGTGGTCATCATCCTCAAGAATACTATTGCCATTTCTTCTGACTTCAGCTAGGCCAATAATGTCATATTTGATTTTTTCCAGTGAGTGTTTTAACAGTATCATTCTTTGCGGTGATAATAAGGATTTCACATTGTATGTGCAGATGTATAGTTTTTGGCATGTTGGAGGGTTGTAGTCTAGATCTCCCGCGGTGACAAGCCGTGTTGGGAGGTCGAGAGGGGGGGGCGTTAATTGCTATTCTGTATTTTGTTTTGATCCGGATGTTTGAGGAGGAGTTTTATCAGATAATGTGAGCGTAGGTTTTTTAAAAATATAGCTGTTCAAATTATTAGGTTTGTTTATCTTCGTAGGCTGTTTTTGAGTTTTATTATTTGCATTGGTAGAGCATGTTGCCATCTCAGGGATTCAGATAAGTTTTTTTTTATTTTGAGTTTTGTGTAATTCCGGATGTTTGTAATTTTTTAGTATAATGACTTTGTCATATTTCATTATAGCCTTTTTGCCTTGTTCTCTTAGCATCTCTACTTCTTTTTGGAGTTCTTTTCGTTTATTAAGCACCTCTAGTGGGTAATCTTCTTTTATATAGTAGGCAGAGTTTCCTAACTTCTTTTTGTTTTTAAGATTTGTATTTTCATCCCCACAGTAAGCAGAGTAATTACAATTGGTCTGACTTTATCGTTTTTTATTCCAAGCCTTCTCACGGATTCGATGTAGTGTTTTTCGCATTTGATGTTCAGTATGTTATTTATGATATCTAGAACTTTTTCCTCCAACTCCTGATAGCTTTTTTCTCGCTCTTCGACTCCGAAAAACAGTAGATTTTTTCTCCTTAAGTATTTCTCAAAATTGTCCATTGTCAGTTTTTGTGAATCTAGTTTTTGCTCGAGTTGTTCGTTTTTTGTTTCCAGATACTTAAATTTCTCGTTTATGTTGTTATTGATGGTGCATTTAATGTCTTCTTTCATGGCTAGCATATCCACTTTTTGTTTTCTCATTTCCTCTTGCATCATCCTCAACATCTCTTTAATTTCGTCCATTTTTAAGTTTAGCGCCCTCTGTTGGTATGTGGCAGTACTTTTTTCTTTAAATTGTTTGGGTTGTGGCGCAGTACTCATTAATCGATACTGTCAATACCAACGTACCCGAGTTCTTTGAGATGCCGTTAGATGGTGCTTGCAGATATTTTTATAAAAGAATCGCTTCGCACTTATGACGATGACTAAACAATGTATGTAATTTTAGGTTACTAGGTTTATAACTTTCTATTTTGGACTTGGTTTTTCGTATGACCAGCCGTTTCTTCCTTTCAGGAGGCCATCGCGTTCGTCACACAAAGTATAAATCGACACAACCTCTTTTTAATGACTATAAAATGTCCACTTGTTATTATCGACAATTTTATCACTTTTTTCGTGTTTATATAGATAATCGCGTTCGTATTTATAATTGTAGCATTAAATTTACTAGTATTTAACACTCTTACACTGGTTTTACACTTTATTTTTCACTTTTTATAATTTAAATTTTACTTTAAATACGGAACTGATGTTTGTGCTAGCAAGGTGGCGCCCTCTCTCTTATCTATGGCAGCTTACAGTGCAGAAAATGGCTTCGTGACACTGAACGAGAGAGAGACAGAGCGCGCGGGAGTGCCTGTTTATGCGACACCACCAAACGACCCAATTGTAGTTACTGCCCGATGCACCAAGATTATGCTGGACGATAAGATCCTAGAGATGGCCAAGACCATCGAAGGGAACGGAAACGTCAAAGCAGATTGGGAAAATTGGGAGGTACCGAGAATACAGTGGGTCAACGGAGTTCCAGGATATGGAAAAACAACATGGGTGATTAGACACTTCGACGTGGACAAGGACGCCATCATCACTACAACAACTGAGGCAGCAAAAGATCTAAGAGAAAAGCTATCGCACCGAATCGGAAACCTGGTCAAAACCAGAGTGCGAACCATGGTTTCTGCTCTGGTAAATGGTTTCGGTAGAGAAAGTTTCAGTCGCCTCATGGTGGACGAAGCTCTCATGAACCATTTTGGAGCCATTGTGATGGCTTCAAGGCTGTCTGGTGTTGGTGAAATTGTCCTCATTGGAGACGTCAATCAGTTGCCTTATATCGACAGGGAAAATCTCTTCGAAATGAGGTATCATCGCCCGAACCTGGTAACAAAGATCAGCCAGGAGTTGCTCTGCACACATCGAAACCCAATGGACGTCGCATATGCACTGAGGGAAATATACTCCGGTATGTACTCTTCAGCGTCCCGTATAAAGTCCCTAGAACAGAGAAGATATAAGGGAGCGCAAATACCCAACACCCTACCAAACACCCTCTTCTTAGTTCACACTCAAGAGGAGAAGGAGACCCTGACAAACCAGGGTTATGGATCAGGCACCGGGTCACGCATCCTTACTATCCATGAAGCTCAAGGACTAACATCATCATCAGCCGCAAGACGTCCACTGCTGAACATAGGCCTCCCCCCTAGATTTCCACAACGATCGGTCCTGCGCAACCTGCAACCAGCGGTTTCCAGCGACCTTTGTGAGGTCATCTGTCCATCTAGTGGGAGGCCGTCCAACACGGCGTCTTCCGGTTCGTGGTCGCCACTCGAGAACCTTTCTTCCCATCGGTTGTCAGTTCTGCGAGCGATGTGGCCTGCCCATTGCCACTTCAGCTTGTTTACTCTTTGAGCTATGTCGGCCACTTTCGTTCTTTTGCGAATATCCTCATTACGGATTCTGTCGCGCAAAGAGACTCCGAGCATAGCTCTCTCCATAGCTCGCTGTGTGACTTTGAGCTTCGTTATGAGGCCCACAGTTAAGGACCACGTCTCAGTTCCATAAGCCATCACTGGCAACACGCACTGGTTAAAGACTTTCGTCTTTAGGCATTGGGGTATTCTGGACTCAAAGATGTGCCGAAGTTTCCCGAACGCTGCCCATCCGAGTTGGATCCTTCGCTGGACCTCTTTGTCGAAGTTGGATCTACCTAATTGGATCTTTTGACCCAGGTAGACGTATTCGTCAACAACTTCGAGTGTGGTATTCCCAACAATAACCGGTACAGGTGAGACATGAACATTTGACATGACTTTCGTCTTGTCCATATTCATCCTCAAACCTACCTGTTGGGATACTCTACTGAGGTCCCTGAGCATAGCACCGAGGTCCTCCAGCGACTCCGCCACAATGACTATGTCGTCGGCAAACCGAAGGTGAGTGATGTATTCGCCGTTGATATTGATGCCATATCCGTTCCAGTCCAGTAGCTTAAAAACATCTTCCAGCGCGGCAGTGAACAGTTTCGGAGATATAACATCTCCCTGTCTCACGCCTTTCTGTAGCTGGATATGTTTTGTGCACTGGTCCTGTAATCGGACAGACATTGTGGCTTTACTATAGATACACTTCAACACTTCGATATAGCGATAGTCAATGCGGCATCGCTGGAGAGACTGAAGCACTGCCCAGGTCTCGATGGAATCGAAGGCTTTCTCATAGTCCACATACGCTATACATAGTGGCCGATTATACTCCTCGGTTTTCTGTATAATCTGCCGAAGCGTATGGATGTGGTCTATGGTACTATAGCCTTTTCGGAAACCGGCTTGTTCGGGTGGCTGGAAGTCGTCAAACCTGCGTGCGAGACGATTCGTGATGACCCTCGAAAACAACTTATAAACGTGGCTCAGAAGTGAGATGGGTCTGTAGTTCTTCAACAAGGTGTTGTCACCTTTTTGAAGAAGAGCACCACCACACTTCTGCTCCACGCTTCTGGCGTATTACCGTTAAGTATGACGGAGTCAAACAGCTTCTGGAGGACTTTAAGTACCGGTTTTCCACCCGCTCTCAGAAGCTCCGTCGTAATTCCGTCGTCGCCAGGTGCCTTGTTGTTTTTAAGTTGTTTGAGGCCATCCTAATCTCATACAGGCTGACTTCCGGGATATCTTCGGTAAAGTGTCGGGTCAGCTTGGCTCTGGGGTCTTTTGCCATGCTAACGACAGGTTGTGCTTGCGTAGAGGTGTATAACTGTTCATAGAACCTCTCAATCTCCTCCAAAATCTCGGGCTTCGACGAGACGATGCTACCACTATCGGTCTTCAGTTTGGTCAGCTGACTTTGCCCAAGAGACAGATTTCTTGCGAACACTTTCGAGCCTTTGTTCTGCTTGATTGCTTCTTCAATACTCGAAGTATTGAAGCAGCGTATGTCGCGTCGCACACAAGTAGAGATCTGTCTATTGAGCCGTCTGTATACCGTCATGTCGACCGAAGACTGTAACCGCATATCTCGTCTGACTGCCATGAGATCTAGAGTTTGATCAGAGAGTTTTTGGGTTCTATTTTGGCGTCGGCTCTTATAAAATTTTCTGCCAACAGCATGTACAGTTTCCACTAGCCTGTCATTTATTTCGTCCGCCGTTACGCACTCATCTAAGGATTCGAAGCGATTTTGAAGTTCGAGTTGAAAGTTATCGGGATCTTCGATCTGAGCATAATTTGGTCGGAGCGTGGACTTCATTAGACGTGATCTTTCGAACTTAATGTTTAGATTCAGCGTGCCTCTTACAATACGGTGATCGCTGCCGGTCTTAACCTTGCTGATCACAGAGACATCGCTGAATATTTGCCGTTTAGTCGTCATAATGAAGTCGATCTCATTTTTTGTGGAACCATCTGGGCTAATCCAGGTCCACTTTCTTTGTGGTTGTTTCTTGAAAAAGGAGTTCATCATAAAGAGGCTCTCCCTTTCCAAGAAATCCGCTAGACGTTGCCCTCTTGGGTTCCGCTGCCCATATCCGAAATTCCCCACTCTCAACTCATCATCGCTACGTTTGCCCAGTTTCGCGTTGAAGTCTCCCATCACAACTGTGAAATGTGTTGGCGAGACATGTATGGCTTTGGAGATGTCCTCATACATGGCCTCAACCTCTTCGTCGGGATGTGTCGAGGTCGGTGCGTATACTTGTATGACCTTTAATGAATACCGGTCGCTAATTTTAAGTACAAGGTATACAACCCTATTCGACACACTCTCGATCATTATCACGTTGTTGACGAGAGACTTGCGGACGATAAACCCGACACCCCCCTGGGATTGTTGATCTCCCTCCCGGTAGTAGAACAAGTTGCCGGATTCAAGGATTATCCTGTCCTCGCCCTGTCTACGGACTTCTGATAACCCTATGATATCCCAGCGCAACTTGTCCACTTCTTCTTCCAGCTCCACAATCTTTTCGTCAGCCCTCAGCGTCCGTGCGTTAAATGTTGCCAGGTCGAGTCGTTGGGTTTGGTGGCGGGGCGTCTGCCGGGGTTTCTTAGCACCCCATGCTCCGCCGGAACCAAGGCTCCCACCAGCGCCTGGAATAGCGGAGCCGCCGGGGACTAGGGGCCGTTTCTTTTGTACCTATCATATGGGGGGTTTTGCCATAGTCACCACGCTTGGCAGGCGGGTTGGTGACCGCGGAACCAGCCCTTCGCATCGATGACGCCGCTGCCCGTCATCGACCTGGTTAATTGAGGACTGGTTTTTAATGGATATACCGCAAGGACTAACATACGAGTCGGTAATCGTAATCAAAACCAAGGCAAACATGAAGCTGCACGAGAGCGTGCCCCATGCGGTAGTGGCAATCTCACGGCACACGGGGACCTTCACATATTACGCTGACGACACCGACGACGCCATCGGTCGGTTTGTGCGGCGAGCGTGGGCTGCATCACCGAAGACCATCCGCGATTTTAACCTACAGATGGCCATCAGGGACAGAAATGCGGCCGTTGTGGAGGCTCTGGGCCGGGAGGAGGCAGCTTAGGCAAATGACAAGGCAAACACTCGATGTCGAGTCGATTACTAGCGGAATCCCAACCGGTAGTGATCGGCTCTACAGACGAGCACTAGAATTAGATTGTAAATGTACCCAACCCCCTCCTATTTTCCTCTTCTTTTTCCTTATCCAAGATATGTGTAAAAAACGATAATTGTAATGGCAAAGATCACGGACCCCGGAGTCTGTGGAGTGGCTAATTTAAATAAAAAAAAAATAAAAAAAATAAAAACAGCCGCATATTAACTATCAAATAAAAAAAATCGCATCGAAATCGGCCCATCCGTTTGAACCCTACGGTTCCCACAGACAGACATCGACGTCAAACTTATAACACCCCTTTTTTTGGTCGGGGGTTAAAAAAGGGGTGTTATAAGTTTGACTTCGATGTCTGTATGTCTGTGTCCTTTAAACTATTTTATTTTTGGACCATTTCTTTGAATATGTCTAAACAAAAAAATAACGATATTCTTCAGTGATTCAAGGATATCGTGACTTCGAAATTTTTAATTTAATTACCAGGATCATGAAAACTATTAACAACAGTATAGCATACTGATAATTCTTCCGAAATATAACCATCAACATCTGGATCATTTGGACATCTTCTCTAACAATCGCAATATCTTTAGCCAGTACAAAAGACAACAAATTGAAAAAAATAACCTATGTAAATAAGCACAACAATAAAAAAAAATCACATGGGGGCAGTGCTATAGAGAGCAGGGACAACTGCAATTTGCCTGTCCCACTGGAAGTTAGGAAGCTAGGCAAAGCACAGGCGTGATCAGAATACTCTAAGATATTTCTTTTTCGAAATGGCCGCGCCCTTTTGTTAGGTTGCGAGTAATTAAGGGTTAAGGAGAGGTTTAATGTAATTTAACTATTAACCACTAACAAAAGACTCGGGAACCCCTAAACAAGTATCTATAAAACTACCACTCGAGTAGGACGCCGATCAGCCTTCAGAATGACATCTGCTCACCAAACACGGCGTTGACGATACTAGAGGTATAGTCATACAACCGAATGGAAGCCAAATAACAGTTTGAAGTTCGTAAAACTTGTACTTACACTTGATCACCATCTCACCATATGTTAAACAACGATGTGGTATACGATGTATAGGACATGTACGATGTATATAGCGTTTAATGAGGTTCCCCGAATTCGTCCCTGCTTAGAGGTCGTCTAGGGAGCGTCCGGGCCGGATTTCATTTGTAGTCCAGGTTTAATATATATCTGGTTTCTGATTGAAAAATCTTATTCGAAGGAGTGGGGGGCTAGGGTTGTCTCAACGTACACGTGTTACGAGGTACGAGGAGGACGTGTCTCAATATGTACGAGGTATGATGAAAGCTAGGATTATTATGTGTAACGTGTCCGGGTTTTGGGCTCTAGAATCCGGGGTTTTCACGAGTATTGTCTTTGTTCCCAAACTTTAGAGATGGCAACTCTAAATGAGTAAAATTTTTTGTCATCTAAAAAAACTTCAACATGCATGTGTAATTGTTAGGGATGGGCCGAAATTCGTTTTACATTCGGTTTAACCGAACTTCGGCAGCTTGAACCGAACTTCGTCATTCGGCCGAATTTCGGTTAAAATGCCGAACATTCTGCACTAAATATACTTGCACTATCATAATAGAAATTAATGAAAAAACATATCTGTAGTAACAGTGAAATAAAATAAGTCTGATATACTCATAGTCATTTATTTGAATTAGAAAAAGTACTTAATAATACGTGGATAAACAAAAAACTTTAATTGGTCTTTTTAACTACCAACTTTTTAAAAGCCAACAAAAATCACGTAGGTAAACCCAATTAATTTAATTTGTATATATTTGTATCGTAATTTAAATAATAGTGTGTGACAAGCTGGTGACGTTTTTACAAATGATTATAGTTGGCTAAAGGCCCCGCGGGGAAGCGCGGAGTGCGGGCGGGGCACATCTAGCAATATTTGCAGCAAGTGCGTAAACAAGACACAACACGAAAAAGCGCGGCGAAATTAAACCGAAGTTCGGCCGAATTTTTCATTTTTACCGAATGTTCGGCCGTAGTTCGTATTCGGTTCAAACTACATTCGGCCCATCCCTAGTAATTGTGTATCTATAAGTATCCATTATGTATATACTTATGGGTTCACCCGGAAGTTTGATGGTCGATGTCTTTTCGATTAATAATAATTTGATAAAACAAAATATGGAAAGGTGAGGGCTATGTACCTCACTTTTCCATAATCTAGCTGACTGACTAATAATTAGAAAGCTATATTTTGACCATCTCAATTGAAAATCTTGAAGAGTCGAATATTCTCACCAGTCTTTTCGGCGATGTCCCTCATGAGGTCCTCCAGCTTGGCCCGCGAGCGGCCCGCCACGCCCCACGAGAGGTCGGGCCGCTTGCGCGCCAGCCGCGCCATCTCCAGCGCCGCGTGCTTGCCCGTGTAGCCCGTCGCTCCGAATATCACCACGCTCAATCGAGACATCTGAATAACAAATAATAGGGTTCCAGTTTGAAGGCCAATGTTAATCGTACGCCGTACAAAAATCATGCGACACAGAGAAATTATCAAGGGTTGCAACCCCCCTTGAACTGGACTCAGTTGGACAGCTTACGAGTGACGACATAGTGCTGAATCTTATTACTTTATACCCTTCTATCATCCTACATAGGTCTCCTGGTGGTTCATTTGACCCACAAATTTTGTTTCACTTTCTCCTTTCGGCCATAGGACAAACTAGTTTAGCCTAGTCTGTACCGGTTTATCCTATCACTTAAACTTTAAGTGAATGGTATAATCGTTTGGGGAAATTCAGTTGAAATAGAATCTACTTTTAAGTTGCAAAAACGTTGTATGAGGGCTATTTTCAAGATACACAAAAGAGATTCAGTCAGACAGTTATTCAAGAAAAATAAAATACTAACCCTGTCCAGTATTTATATCTCAGAGCTGTGCCTGTTCGTTAGAAACAATCCAGAATATTTTTTGACATGACAACGTCTTATAAATTGGTTTGCCGGGTGACACTTCAAGAAACTGCGTTACGCTCCGCTCACGTTATGCGCTCACAACGAGAGCGAGTGAGAGGCACGCGTCCCTTCCACTCGGGCATGGTTAGCCCGCCTAAGAGCGAGAGAGACAGACATAAAAAGTGAAAGGCACGCGTCCCTTCCGTAAAATTATTTTACCACTCAAAGTCGTTGTCACGTAAAACTTTCGCCCGTATACCGACTTTACAGGCAACCAATTTTTTTTGTAAATAAATCTTCTCGCACAGATTTCTTGCGGTCAAAATACAAATTTAACGTACGTGTAACACGGTCAAAGAATGCCATGTTTTACAGAATCACTCTTAATACAGCTATCAAAATATTTAATAGCCTACCAGTATTTATTAAATCTATAACCTCGAACAGTATTTTCAAAAACGCACTGAAAAATTGGCTCAATGATAAAACTTTTTACGACTTGGAAGAATATTATACATTCACTGCTGCTAATTATATTAAAAATAAGTATTTAGAAGTCTTAAAGGATAAACTGATTGGGCCTAGGATGAACTAGCTTGTCCTAAAATCGGGTTTGGCCCGTAAAATACTCAACACACAAATATATTTCGGCCTGAGAGTGAACTCGGGGAAGAGGGTATCCGACACAGGTTACCGCTGCAAGAAAGAGCCTTTTTAGGGTTTCGTACCCAGCGAGTAAAACAGGACACGACGGATAACAGACCTGATAACAGACGCACAGTCATCGGAGTCTCAATAACAGGGGTCACTGAGACTCCGATGACTGTCCGTCTGTTATCAGCAGGTCTACTACGAAGTCCGATACACGATAAATCGGCCGAAGTTATGAACGTTTTATACCACGAAACACAAACGATCGGTTGATCTGATCGGGCGTTTCGTTCATCTCGACCGACGCTGATTTGATATTTTTTGTGTCATCAACCGCCCGATTGTGTTTCGTGGTATAAAACGTCCATATATTCGGCCGATATATCGTGTATCGGACTTCGTAGTAGACCTGCAGGCTGTATCTCATGGACCGTGATAGTTATAGACCATTGCAAAATACACAGATAACGTGTTTCCGTTTTCCCAATAACATCAGACACTAAAAAAACAGAATAACATTATAGGTATATTTAGGGACCTCCCCCCTCCCATAGAATAAACTTGATTTAATGGTTGTTACTGATGATAGCGGCGACAGGTAGACAAACAATTGAGATATTCACAGAAATTTTAGTTTACCTTGATAATAAATAATATAATTAAGTGGAACGCACTAAAAGAATCACATACAGGAAGAAGGATTTTTTGCCGTTTTAGATAGATATGGTACAGAACTCTTCGTACGCAATTCCGACTCACACTTGACCGGTTTTTTAATCTTACTGTCGCAAGTTTCCGATAAAAATCTTAACATTTAGCTAATGTGAGAAAATACTTAACAATTATAAAACAGAAACATTACATACACTTTTAGATATCTAATGGGTAAAAAATTCAAATACAATAAACATTTTGCCTAATTCTAGTGACCTTGATGAAAAATTTTTTTTTTTTTTTTTTTTTTTTTAATTAAAGAGTGACGAGACGATCAGGGCATGTGCCTGATGGTAAGCAACATGCCTGACACATAACAGCACAGTGACACGCAGCTATTGGAACATGAAGAGTCCAAATCATTACCTAGCACTGCACTGCGCTCGTCACCCAGAGATCTAAGATCTTATATCTCTAAGCCCTGTAATTTCTCTGGAAACATTGCCCTTCAAACCGGAACACAGTAATGTTTGCACATTACTGCTTGGCGGTAGAATAACTGGCAAAGGTGTGGTACTTCCCCAGGTGAACTCTGCCAAGAGTCCTACCACTACAAATATGTAAAATTGGAGCCCCTACGTAGCATTTTGATACAATGCTGTTTCAATCATACAAAAACCACTTAATTGTTAAAAAAATAGGATTACATTTGACCGCCATCTCGCCTGATGTTAACAAGCCGAATATCCGTGTGGCATGCACTTCTTTCTACCAATGATCGGGCAAAACGAGATAGAGTTATGCAAACTTCTAAGGACAGAGCAGGATGCAAAGAAAGACATCAACGGGTACCCATTTCGTTATTTATTAATGTTCGTTTTAATTTTGTAGTTTGATTTTGTTTTTCTAATTATTGCATTAAATTACTTACTTGTGAAATTATATACCGTGGCATGCAAAAAATACCTCTTGCAGAGTTTGCGGCACCTAATTAATATACTTATATAATAAACTAGCAGTGTCCCGCGGTTGCACCCGTGTAGTACCCGTTCCCGTTATTTTCGGGATCAAAAGTAGCCTATTTGTTTTTTTTTTCAAATTTCAACTCCGTTCATACGTTACGACGTGATTGAGCACCAAACATCCAAATATCCAAACATTGACATAACATATAATATTAGTAGAATAGGATAATGGGATGTCAATGTGTGGATGTTTGTTCCTCAATCACATCGGAACGGCTTAACGGATAGGGTTGAACTTTGGAACTAATAGAATAGCTTCAACTGATATTACGAGTATATGTATAGTCTGTCTGTCTGTGCTTGCGCGGAAGATCGAATTGCTCGATGTTTTGGGTCCTATTGCGTTGATAAAGTCTCCTATAATATTTTTGTCATACATATATCTGCCATGTATAGGCAGCAAGCCGTTACAATGTCCTATTATCAACTGAACTACAAAGTCAATGCACAAAATTCTTTCATCAGTTTCGTTTAAAATTACAAAGAAAGCAAAAGCGATGCTGCGTCGTTGTAGTTCGGCGGTCGCGGGCAGGTTCGACCCCGGGGAACCTGTTTGTAATGAGCTCATGAGAACAACGCGTTTCTTGAAGTTTTGGTAAAAATGTTGCGTACGTACCTTACGAATATTATCTACTAGCAGTGCCCCGCGATTTTACCCGTCCCGTCCCGTTTTCCGGAATAAAAAGTAGCCGATGTATTTTTCCAGACTATAATCTAAATGTGTTCCAAATTTCAGCCCGATCCGTTTATACGTTACGACGCGACGTGAGTATACTAATAGTAGAATACGACGACTATAATAATAGTAGAAATCTCAATGTATGGATGTTTGTTGCTCAGGCACGTCGTAATGTATAAATAAATATTGGTGGACAATTCACACACAACACCATCTGACCTCAAACTAAGCAAAGCTTGTAAAATGGCGGTCAGATAGCTGATATAATACCTATATAGTTGTAAACACGTACTTATCATATATAGAAACACCCAGACACAGTACAAACATTTGAATTTATCACAGAAATATTTGTACTGGGTGGGGATCGAACCCACGACCATCAATTTATACTTATTTTTATGTCATTATTGTAGTTCCAAATATTTTTGTCATAATAGAGTATATTTAAGCCAAACCAAACCAAAAGAGGTTTTGTTGTCGGGTAACCCTGATGGACACCCACGCCCCCCTGACAACGTCATCCAAAAGCCAAATAATACAATTTTATTATACCTCCTGATATTCCTCGTCCCACCTCCGTTAAATGCCTGCTGTCTCTTGTTTACACCCCCTTTGTTTATATTTTATGTAATTATATTAAAATAAATAAGATTAAATTGTAAAATTAGTACTTGGGAATATTTTAAGTTAAATATATATCTGTGCATTATATTATTATTAGATTTTTTGTGTATATGTCTGTTATGTAGCTTTAATTTTTTGCGACCTAGTAAAACATAGAATACGTGACAAATCCTCTTAGTACAATACTCATATTACTGGCCCCTATCTCTTTGTTTGACGACAAAGAGCCATTCATTAAAAAAAAAATATTATAGTGCTAATCTGCTAATGTGTGTAATGTCAAACGCAACAGACAGAACGTTCGAACGAATTAAGATAACTGACCTCTATTTTATATAAACAAATACAAAAAAATACAAACACAAAAATCTTTATTGCTGTTTGCAGGTAAGATAAGGTGATACAAAACATTGAAATAATTGACCCATACAAACTGGCCTCTTCTTCTAGAGGCATGCAATATGTCTGGCAACTCAGTTTCCATTGGTCTGAATTTATGCAATGATAATAATAGTCAGCTGATAAAGTCTTCTTCTCCTTTTTTCATTTCTTTTTTCACTTTTAATCTGTTGTATCATATACGAGCATGTCATCTGATTCGTCGTCTATTAATTTCTGGCTTCTATCCCGTTGTGCTATGTTAGTGTGATATGTTTGGTGAGCACAATTACGCCAACACAACAACAAACTATATATTATACTAGCGGCCCGTTCCGGCTTCGTTCGGATATCGTCACATAAAGCCCATTAATCGAAATAAAAACTATCCTATCTCTCAAGTTGGATCGAACTGCACATGGTGTCCAAATTTTATTATAATCGGTTAAGTGGTTTAGGAGTCCATTGAGGACAAACATTGTGACACGAGATTTATATATATTAAGATATGCTACTAAGGGGCCTACTCTGAGACAAGCAGATAGTCAAGGTCAGAAATCACCGTTCTGGCCAAGGGCAAGTTGTCGGACAGCACATGTAATCGAAAGAAGTATTTCTTGTATTATAAAACCACAATATAAACAACGATGGTAGGTATTATGACATTAATTTATTCAACTTTTTACTACGTTGTTTGAAACTAGTTAAAATTAATATTTTTATGTTGTAAAGTTTTTGCAATGAATATTTAAGTAGGCCCTGTAGTGGTAGGACTCTTCCCAGTTATTCTACCGCCAAGCATTACTGTTTTCCGGTTTGAAAGGCAATGTTTCCAGAGAAATTACATGGCTTAGAGATATAACATCTTAGATCTCTGGGCGACGAGCGCAGTGCAGTGCTAGGTAATGATTTGAACTCTTCATGTTGCAATAGCTGAGTGTCACTGTGTTGTTATGTGGCAGGCATGATGCTTACCATCGGGCACATGTCCTGCTCGTCTCGTCACACTTTATTTAAAAACATATATTTTTTACAACTTAATTTATATAAGTATGCAATTTACAGTTACTTAATGACTTGTGACAGAATCCTACTCTCCTACTAATATTATACGTAAATGTCAATGTTTGGATGTTTGTTGCTCAATCACGTCGTAACGTATGAACGGATCGCGCTGTAATTTCGAACACAGTTAGATTATAGTCTGGAAGAACACATAGGCTACTTTTTATCCCGGCAAAATAACGGGAACGGGAACACCGGGGACCGCTGCTAGTGTTATCAATAAGGGTCAGCAGGTCTACTACGAAGTCCGATAAAACGATATATCGGTCGAAGTTAAGGACGTTTTATACAACGAAACACAATCGGTCGGTTGATCTGATCGGGCGTTTCGTTCATCCCGACCGACACTGATTTGACAGTTTTTGTGTCATCAACCGACCGATTGTATTTCGTGGTATAAAACGTCCATAACCTCGGCCGATATATCGTTTATCGGACTTCGTACCAGACCTGCAGAGTTGTAGCTAGCCTTAAGCACGACAATACAATCGGCTTGCACTTGGCCCCGCGCTGGGCTTGACCGCCTGACCTTCACTTGCTCGTAATATATTCATTGGTGCATTCAACTTGAGCACCATTATGTGCTAATTGAGATTACCTGTACGGTGTACGTGTACATATACTACAAATAATATTTGTATCATCATCATCAGCCGCAAGACGTCCACTGCTGAACATAGGCCTCCCCCCTAGATTTCCACAACGATCGGTCCTGCGCAACCTGCAACCAGCGGTTTCCAGCGACCTTTGTGAGGTCATCTGTCCATCTAGTGGGAGGCCGTCCAACACGGCGTCTTCCGGTTCGTGGTCGCCACTCGAGAACCTTTCTTCCCCATCGGTTGTCAGTTCTGCGAGCGATGTGGCCTGCCCATTGCCACTTCAGCTTGCTTACTCTTTGAGCTATGTCGGCCACTTTCGTTCTTTTGCGTAATATTTGTATAGTGATCACTATTATTTTTAAATAAAGAGATGAGCAGGTCATGTGCCTGATGGTAAGCAACATGTCTCCCACATAACAGCACAGTGACACGCAGGTATTGGAGCATGAAGAGTACAAATCATTACCTTGCACTGCACTGCGTTCGTCCCCCAGAGATCTAAAATGTTGTATCTCTAAGCGCTGTAATTTATCTGGAAACAATGCCCTTCAAAACGGAACGCAGTAATGTTTGTAGGTACATTACTGCTTGGCGGTAGAATAACTGGCAAAGATGTGGTACTTCCCCAGGTGGACTTTGCAAAGAGTCCTTACCACTACAAAATATTATGTATTATTTGCATAGTCCGTCTGGAGAAGTAGGTACCACGCCTTTATCCATGGATTTTGGATGTAGAAGATACATAATGACGGCTCAGAGACGTGATTGCCCTTGCACCTTTCTAGTCCAAGATCTCAAAGCCGCCAGACGTCACGTATTTTCTGATGGATGAAATGTGGACGATTGAGTAGAGTTCGTACTAAGAACACATGATTACCCGCTAACTTGCTTAGACGGCCAATTTTGAGACATGGGGTCCAGAAGCTACATTACCTACTTCACGTATTTTCTGATAACTGATTTTCACGTATGTTATAGGCAATATCTTTGCAAATAAGGCCCCAATACTCCCAGACACTTTCCATCGGCCGTTTTGCTTAACAGACGCTTTAAAACTCAATTATTTTGGAAGTTTTAAAGCGTCTATTAACCAAAACGGCCGACGGACAGTGTCTGGGAGTATTGGAGCCTTATTTTAAATGATTAACATACGTGAAAATCAGTTATGAGAAAATATACAAAGTAATGTAGCTTCTGGACCCCATATCTCAAAATTGGCCGTCTAAGCAAGATAGCGGGTAATCATGTGTTCTTAGTACGTACTAACTCTACTCAATCGTCCACATTTCATCCATCAGAAAATACGTGACGTCTGGCGGCTCTGGGATCTTACTCTATTCCTTTTTTTGTGCCGGACTGCTCGTAGCTAGAAAAGTGACATTGCTTCATAGTTGACGTTCCGAAGACACGAACGACACGAAAGAGGTTTGACTCTAATTTTGTGATAAAGAACGTCTAGGCTGTGGAATGCGTAGTCTGCACGGATATCG
This sequence comes from Ectropis grisescens, assembly GCA_017562165.1. Lineage (NCBI taxonomy): Eukaryota > Metazoa > Arthropoda > Insecta > Lepidoptera > Geometridae > Ectropis > Ectropis grisescens. The sequence goes on from CM029772.1 coordinate 2,042,628, forward strand.
GGTTGTCCGAGTGGTTTTTCCCGATCGTTACAATATTGGTGTCTTCAAATCGAGAGTGAATTCTTTTAATTAAACATGGACCATCGTAGACCGCATCGTCGCTAAACATCAGGTGAGATGGCGGTCAAGTGTAAACCTATAAAAGTTAAAAATAAAAAAGATTAAACAAATATACATGTGTTGGTTAATGTCATGACTCATGTGTGAGTTAAAAATAGTGTTGCCTACGATATACTGTTATATGATAGATTGTTTCAGTTGGCAGGCCCTTTTTATACAGGGATCATATCTCGAGGAATCAGAAAACGGTAGTAGTGGTAGTGATGATACGTTTGCGTTATTTTACCGTCAATTAGTAACGCTCGATAAATCACTGTATTCTCATATTATAAGACTAGCTGAACCCGCTACTTCGTTCGCGTAAGCAGATGTTACTGACTTATACATTAATTGGAAGTATCGTACGTCAAATATTTGGATAAGTAGTCATTGACCTTTGAGTTTGCGTGAATTTGTTTTTCCACACAAAAATTTATTTAATTTTATCATCTTTATTTTTCTTTTTTTTAAACAAAATCAAACATACTTAGTAAGGTTTCGTAGTATCGAACATAGCCGCAAGTGTTAAGTTTGTAGGATTTTTATAGGATACATTATGAAAAGTCTGAAGCTAATTAATGTACATGATCTGATACCTACTTACCTATTTCTTTTTATCCGCAAGCTGTTTTCTAGCTGTTACCCGCGACTTAACCGGCGTAAAATTCTGAACGAAGCCTGTGTGGAATCAAAATCATTAAAATTTTGAGTTTTAATGATATTCAAGCAAGTTGAACCCGTAAATCTAAGCCAAGTCCTAGTGAAATGTTAATGTATGAATTTAATTGTAGGTAACACAGAAAAAAATCAAGAACGAAAGAATCCAAATTCGGCATCATAATCCTTTTAGCAGCAAAAACTTATTAGTGCAATTTAGAATACCAGTAACGCCACCTAGTGATGAAAGGAAAAATACATACCACAATAGCAAAACATCGATTTAAATGGCTTTTAGTGCTTTTAGATTTAAGCTGGCGTTAGCGCCGTCTAATGAGAATATTATGTTGCTTATTATTTTGATTGTGAACGCAAATCACCTATATTATCTACGCCAAAACGGGTGTATATATTTTTCATTTTTAGCTTTTACCTTACCATCACATCAAGTTCCTTACGAAAATATATACCTACTTCTATTAATATGGCGTTAAATTAAAGTATAGACTTATTAGCCCATGTGAAATTTTAGACTCTAAACTATATGTGTTTCGTATCTCAATCCATATCGTTGTGCCGTTTTGACGTGATAGTTAAAATTTGTTTCCTTAGGGCCCATGCTTCTTTTCAGGTTGATAGGTAATAAATACATAAATGTGGTATTTCAAACTATGAGTTATCTCTGTTTCAATTTTCTACCAAATTTGCTTAGTCTTTCCTACGTCACAGTAACCTATACGTAACCGATTTGCTATTTCTGAGTTCAAACCACGTGTGCTTCGAATTCCATCCGAATATGTTCAGCCGTTCCAACGTTGTCCTGTAAATATTATGAATGTCACTGTTTGGATGTTTGTTACTTAATCATGGCGGAACGTATCAAGTGATCGGGTTGAAATTTGAAATAGATTTAGATTACAGTCTGGAAGAACACATAGGCTAAACATTGCCTATGTATAAGTACTGTAGGTGTAGCTGGTATTGGAGATGGGAATGAAACCACGTCACTGTATAAACTGCTGATTATATTGTTCTGACTGTACAAGTGACGCGGGGCGAGAGACTAGCTCGCTCTCCGCTGTCCTCCACTTATGTACTACATCAGTCACGTACACGTACGTGCTCCTACATACACCCCCTTCTTAAAAAAAAAGGAGAAAACCATATAACAATCCAAAAAAAACATTATTAACTCACAACTTGTTTACAATATCGAATTACAATAAACTTGTCTCATGAACATATGTTTTCGTGCTAACCTTGGCACATTGACTTCGAACCATTTTGCTCACTCAGCGTTCTAGCTTGACCTATTGTTTAAAACGAACTGGCATTTTTACAATTCTGCCATTTCCGTATCTTGGAACGCGGATGTAACTGTGGTCGATTCTACGCGTGACAATGCATCAGCGATGTGTCAGCATATGTGCTCCGACTACGTGACGTATATCACTTGCAAATTCACTAATAAACAATAACTGTGGGGCACGTCTCGGTACTTCCTTATTCGACTTTATTTTCTAACACATATATATGAGTGGTTTGTGGTCTGTATAAACCGCAAAATCTCTACCTTCAATCAAATCTCTAAAATAAATTATACCCGAATAAATCGCCAAAAGTTCCTTGTCGTATGTACAGTACTTTTCTGGGATTCCGTGGGTTGCAATACCGCGCCTATACTAAGGTCTGACGCGTCTGTCATAAGAGTTAACTCTGCCCCTGGACTCGGGTGCGATAACGTGGCAGCATTTTGTAAGTTTTCCTTACTCCTTTCAAATGCTCTAATTGCCTCTTCAGTCCATATTATTCTACTTTTATCCTTTTTTTCACCGTGTAAATACTTATCTAAGATTTCTTGCACTTGTGCAGCGTTTGCTATGGGCGCTCTACAAAACTTTAACATACCCAAAAAACCTGCGTAACCGCTCTACCGTCTCCGGTTTTGGATAGTCCTGAATAACCTTGACTTTATCAGGTAAAGGATTTAATCCATTTTCCGAGACCTCGTAACCGAAAAAATCTATTTAACTTTTCTCAAAAATACATTTTCCTATATTCATTGCCATTTTGTATTTCTGCAACCGCTCCTAGTTTTCCGCTTGCTTCTTATTTCACGCACATGGCTGCTCCCAACACGTAGCATTTTCCTTGAACCGGAAATGGAACCTGCACAGCCAATCTGGATCACCTGGAGCTCTTCTCTTCCGCGAACCAGACCTATTCTCGTTCCATCTCTGCCGGCTCCTGCTTCTCCCGCGCTCTCGGCCTTGATCCTCGGTGCGTAATGAGGCCACTTCTAAAGCGAGTTTCTTCATCTGGTCTTCATTCTCGACGCTCCCGAATACAGCAGCAATGTCGTAGGCGGAGGTGTTCTCTACGATCATGTCCACCATACTTGTCAAACTGTCCAGCGCCTGGTCTTGACATACCGCAATAACTGTTCTGACGGAGGCTGGTATCCTGGATAGCCACAAGCTTTTTATCGTCTGCTCCGAAACCTGTGCTGTTCGTCCCAACTCTTTCATACGCCGGAGCAGATGCGTAGGCTTCTGCGAACCCAGTTCTAGCTCTGACATGAGCTTCTGGAACTGTCGCTCAGCCTTCTCCTCGTAAACTTGCAGCAACCGGTCCTTCAGCGCTGTATACTTGTTGTTTTCCGGCTGCGCTGTCAACAGGTCACTCACCTGTCGAATTGAGTCTCTCCCATTTTGAGATGTTAAATCTTGTCTCATCTCCTTGTTTCCGCGGTGTCATTACTGCTTCAAACTGGGCAAACCATAACCGCGGCATGTCAACCCAAAAATCAGGAAGTCTCGTTGACACACCTATAGCGGCCAGGGTCAAATCATCGGAATGTGTCCGCTCATCATTCTTGCCTTGCTGACCCGCTTGCCCGCTTACCGACGTCGTTTGCGGAAACATTGTTGGAAGTATACAAAAATTACGCAGCAACACCAAAAAATATTCTGTATCTTCACTGTTCAATTTTCTGTCGGGGGTCACCACTGTAGACCCTCTGCAGATCACGAGTTCGAATCACGTCGGGAACAGATCACTTCGGGGTCACCACTGTAGGTGTTGCTGGTATTGGAGATGGAAATGAAACCACGTCACTGTATAAACTGCTGGTTATATTGATCTTCTGTACAAGTGACGCGGGGCGAGAGACTCTCTCGCTCTCCGCTGTCCTCCACTTATGTACTACATCAGTCACGTACACGTACGTGCTCCTACAGTACTCTATGTATTACTTAAGCTAAACCAAGAATGTGTCTTTAATTTTAACTCGATACATTCAGCCGTTCCAACGTAAGTGAATAGTTAAAGCGTCTACCTGTGACGGGTACGTTATTATTAGTATCGAGCAAGAAACGGTAAAAAATCAAGTTTGTTGTATGGGTGCACCTCTTAAATATTTATTTTATTTTTAGTGTTTTTTGTTAAAGCAGCAATAGAAATACATCATCTGCGAAAATTTCAACTGTCTAGCTATCACCGTTCTTGAGATACAGCCTGGTGACAGACGGAGGGACGGACGGACGGACGGATAGCGAAGTCTCAGTAATAGGGTCCCGTTTTTACCCTTTGTGTACGGAACCCTAACAACAGTCTGCTTCGGTCACCGAAGCTTGTTGAACACTACCTTTAAATTTTAAACAGTATTTGGATTGAAATAATACGTTTTCTAATAAGTTACGGCTGGTCTAGTAAGTTACAGCTGACCTAGTCGGGAGAACGGCGACTGTCGATCCGGAGACCCAGGGTTCAAAACCACGCTCACCACTATCTTTTCAGAGTCATGTTCGTAATGCCGGTAATTAAAACGGTGAAGGAAAACACCATGAAGAAACCGAAATCTACCTATAATCTAAGTTCTAAGTCATATGTCATCCACCAACCGACACTGGGCCAGCGTAGTGGATTATAGCCTTGTCTCTCTCCTTGCGAGAGAAGGCCCTTAAGGAAATCTAAGCTGATTTTAGTTTTTTGTTGATAATTTAAAAACTACCTCTCTGTTTTCGATATCTAAGATCACCTCTGAAGTACCTAACAAAAAAGGAATTATCAAAATCAACTAACAATTAGCGGAGTTATCGCGTAAAATAAAACCAAATAAAAAAACATGCAACCCGATTGAGAGCATCCTCCTTGTTTGAAGTCGATTATAACCGAATGATGTTTGTTTTTCTACACAAAAATATATTTTTGACAATTATTTTGTCATCCAAGACGACGCGACGCGATCACGTGGGCACTTTCTAGAATCTAGATATTCTGTGGATCGTCTGTGATACACAGAATACTTAGAAGTTAGTATGTACCGAACGCGCCGCGCTTGGCGTTATTATTTAATGTTTGTGTAATTTCCGAACCAACAGACCGATATTGTTCAAATTTTGACGGGACAATATAAAAAAATGTGTTCTTTCTAACAAAAAAATAATTAATGAAATTAAACAACGCAAACATGAGTTACAACCAAATACACATTCTGACTTTCACCCCCTCCCGCAAGAAAACCGATCAGAATTTGGGGATCAAAAGTAACCTACAGCCACAGATTTCTAAACAGATGAAACCTTCGTGAACGACACTGTGAGGCCAGTAATTAGTTATGTATGCGTGACAGCTCTCACCGACGTTGTCAAATTACTCACTTTGGTGTGCGTGTAATGTTCCCAGTCTTAAGAAAAAAAATTCCACTATTGTTGTCTTAGCTTCGGAAATCTTCGCGTATAATAAACACATATATTATAATGTTAAAATATTTTTTTATGACACCGATTATAAATTATGCAAGAATTTCTTGTTATTACTATTTCCATCCTATGAAGTTAAGAAGTTTGATTTAGCATGCAACTAAAAATTCGAATATTCGTACAGAAAATTCGGAATAAAAGACAACGCCGAATAATAGTAAAAGTCATGTGTGTGTTTATTTTGAGTATTCTATAGAAGCTTCTTGTGAAATTTTGAATATTATGCTTGACATAAGGTGGCAACTACCTACTCATTTAATATCGGTGAACACAGGAGGTGCAGAGAATTTTTGTCAACTGATTTGATGTTGGGGGGCCAGATCATTCAATTTGTTTGTTATCCAATCTTTGTCTGGACGCGTGTCGCAAACGAAAAGTTTACCTTTTCAAAATGTTGATACAAACCAACGAAAACCGTCTAAGAGATTATGTAAATCAGTTGAACATTATTCACATCGCTACCCAAAGTTACGTCGTCCAAATACCTAACGTTTACATTGGACTAGAGATGTTAAATGAAAAAGCGAATGGCCAGGGCGAAGGTCGCATGGCCGAAGATTCACCAAGTTGATAGCCAACGGAAGATAGCATAGGATTGTTTTGATAATTTTGTGGGTCTGCCATAACAATGCCAAAGAAAATTGTAGAAGTCAAGAATTTTATTCTTCACTTCGGACAACGGGGCTCCACGATCAACCAAATTAAAGGCGTTTTTGACGTACACCTTTAACAATCCTCTCCCCAATTTTAGACAAAGAAAGTCAGGACAGAATGAACAGCAGCCTCACGTCCACTCAGAGAACCAAAATCAAGTTTGTGGGACAGGGAGCTCGAAAGTGCAACGCTTTATACCTACAACCCACCTTAGCCCTAGAATAGATAATATAGATAGAACGGACACTCCCCACCCCCCGCCAATTTCAAGCTTCCTCACCCCTCAGGCCGTTTCGGATACGCTAGGAGCACTCAACGAAGGGCTGGTATCGAACATCTAATTCCTAACGAAATATCATCATGGTGGGTTGTTGTGCTGTTTACGGCTGTCCGTCAACTAAACGGGACAAGATTAAAAGTTTTATTTTATTTGGCGATTGGCCTGATCCCAACATCTTTTTTGGGTAAGTATGTACGCACAAATTAGCACCGTATAAAACTTCGACAATATCACTACTGTCTCGACCAGATAACATGAGGTTGATTAAAACGATTAGATCTCTCAAAAGAACTCGCCTACTTTTTAAAGCTCCACTTTACCTACTTACAAGAATTAAAACTTGATTCATAGCTATAGTTTTCATCTATTAGTATTTTATAAACACTAGTAATGACGTGGATTTGTGCTAGGCATCGATTGACATTAAATTAAAAATACGATTATAAAAATAGGGTTTAAAATAGAATAATACAATCTACTTAAGCACATAAATAATTTGGTCTACGAGTAGCTTCAAAAAAAATCATAATCTATATTTTACCTTAACTTTAGGGAAAATAATTTCAGTTTAGTACAGGAACACTAACCAATTTTCGTTGAGGTGTTGTGTTTCTATTCAGCAATCGAAATGAAATCGCCTAAATTATACAAAAAGCAGTAAAAATATTCAAACTTTCCTATGAAATGATATTCTTCTTTCCTTTTCTTATTTTTGGGAACAATGTTTGCAATGTTTGAAGACACAAGACGGCATAATCTTGTACAAAACTTAAAATCACACGGGCACAGATTTCTAAAACAAAAGGCAGATGGAACGTGCGGAACACAGATCCTTAGGTCCGGAAAGCAAATATCAAACGCCAAAGCAAATACAAACTCCAGTCAGTATGAAACTGATTTCCGTCTTGTACGGGAGTCCCGTGTGATTTTATGTTTTGTTTGAGATTGTGCCGTCTTGTGTCATCAAACATTGCAAACATTGTTCCCAAAAATAAAAAAAGGAAATTTCATAGGAAAGTTAGAATATTTTACTGGTATTTATATAATTTAGACGATTTTATTTCGATTGATGAATAGAAACACAACACCTCAACGAAAATAGGTCAGTGTTGCTATACTAAATTGAAATTATTTTCCCCTGAATTTAAGGTAAAATTCTAAATTCTAATTTTGTTTTGAAGGTACTCGTAGACCAAATTATTGATGAACATTGTATAATTCAATTTTAAGCCCTATTTTTATAATCGTTATTTTTTTTATTTAATGTGAATCGATGCCAAGAACAAATCCTCGCCGTTACTAGGGTTAATAAAAATACTAATAGTGTTGATGAAAACTATAGTTATGAAACGAATAGATAAGAACAAATCCTCGCCGTTATAAAACGTCTCGTCTATGACCTGTGGATTCTAACTTGATCTATGCAGTGCTGTTAGCATATATATTTTCAATAATATAAATATAACATTTTTTTTTCTTACTCCTTGTTGAATTAGAGCCTCCCAGAGCAGATTGTGTTTGATTGAGTCGAAAGGTTTATTGTAGTCGACAAATGCAATGTATAGGTCTTTCCCATACTCTTGAGATTTTTCTATTAACTGTTTTAATACATGCATATGATCAATCGTTGAAAACCCTGCTCTAAAACCAGCTTGTTCAATGGGCTGTTCTTCATCTATAGTCCTTGATATTCTATTTAGGATCAGCTTTGAAAAAAAATTGTAAATGTTTGACATGAGGCTAATAGGTCTATAATTTTCAATTACGTTTCTGTCTCCTTTTTTGTGGAGCAAGTTATTAACAAGAAATCCTTGCATTATATATTATCGGTGTAATAATAAATTATTTTAAAATATTATTTTATGCGTTTATTATACCTGAAAATTTCCAAAGCTTAAGACAACAATAGTGGGACTTTTTTTCTTAAGACTGGGAACATTACACGCACACCAACGTGAGTAATTTGACAACGTCGGTGAGAGCTGTCACGCATACATAACTAATGACTGGCCTCACAGTGTCGTTCACGAAGGTTTCATCTGTTTAGAAATCTGTGCACACGGGACTCCCGTACGAGACGGAAGTCCGTTTCGTACTGACTGGAGTTTGTATTTGCTTTGGCGTTTGATATTTGCTTTCTGGACCTAAGGATCTGTGTTCTGCACGTTCCATCTGCCTTTTGTTTTAGAAATCTGTGCCTACAGCAATGTCCTTAGTATAAACTAAAATCATGCCAAGTTTCAGCTGAATTGAATCAGTAGTTTCGGCGTGATGCGTGATCCCTATACAGAAAGACAGACAGACAGACAGACAGACAGACAGACAGACAGACAGACAGACAGAAAGAAAAAAAAATGCAGTTTCGCCATCAGTATCGACTATGGAGTGCCCCAAAAAAAAATTTTCAAAATATCTTCAATGTACAGAATTCGACCCGTTACAGTTTTATTATAAGTATAGATGAGGTACCTATTTGTGTTGGCATAAATTGAATATATTATGTACATACGAGTACAATAATACTTGTATTATTATTATGGTAATATAAATTCCATGTATGATAATCATCAGCTATTTGACAATTGTACGCACTTTTTTACAATTGACGCATGGTTTTAGACCTTGCGGGATACCGCAATATCTTGGGGTTTAGCAATGCGATTCCGCAAGCATCAGTCAGTACATACTTATTCAAATTGCCGTATTTAATCTACGTTAAATATAAACATGTTTACTAACATTTTGTGAAAGATACAGAAAATTAAGGTTTTACATTCTCAATGTGTGCATTCACACTTTGATCAAAGGTCATCGACATAGTATCCGAGATATAAAATTTACGGACGAGGATTTATACAAAACCCAAATTATTGTTGATGGCTTACAGCTCTCTGAATTGGGAGCTAGCCCGCAGCAGTCTTCCCTGTTAACTGACTGACAATTTTTGTGTTTCATGTTAACTAACGTTACGATTAACTATTTACTAAAATATAATAAAACTAGCGGCCCGCCCCGGCTTCGCACGGGTACATACACACACACACACACACACACCCTTTTTTTTGTATCGGTTTTAAAAAAAAGTAAAATTATAAAGGGAGTTTGAGTTTTTTTATGATTTTTTTTATTAATGTTTTTTGTATTTTTTATTTTAAAATTTTGTACATATATAATATTATTTACAAAAAAAGCCATTAGTTTTAGTGAGTCAGAGCTTCCTGTAAACGATATTTGAAGTAGTTTTATTTTGTGGCAGCAAAATAAATTGATTTTCAGGAGCTCCGACACGTGGGCCAACATACAGTTGGCCATGAGTGAAACATTCTTTTCGTAGGTCGCGATCCCTAATAATTCGAAGGTTTGGCCCTGGGACTTGTTAATAGTTAACGCGAAAGATGATTTCACCGGAAACTGAAGTCGTTTAAAAGGGATTGGCAGATCAGTTGGAATCATCGGTATCCTAGGTATATGAGCTAGTTGACCAGCTGCTGGGCCAGTGATACAATTTTGTTCAGCAAGCCGCTGCGAACGCTCGATACTTGAGTCTCTAGCACGCGATTGCGACGCGTATTCTCTCCGACTTGCAAGGCGATTTTCAGTTTCTGATGAAGATTCCTCATTACGCCGTGTTTTTATTGCCCTCGCCTGGGAACTATGTTTAGAAAGTTGATATCTTGATCTTTTTGGCATTTTAGGGCATTATAAAATGAAAATAGAAGGAAATAAATAATTAAACAGGCTTTTACTAAATTTTGCTTATTGAACTATATGAAGTACTAAGCTGTTTGAATAATTAAAATATAATATTTAAATTATCAGGTAAGTAGTAGGTACTTATTGAAAGAAAATTAAAAATATGGGCGTAGAAAACTACCTTTTACTAAATTTTTGCTTAAATTTTGAACAGGAATGAATACCCATAAAATACTACTATAAGCAGTTTGAAAAGTTACATTAAAATATAATATTTATTATCATATACTTATTTACCTACGAAACGAATTTAAAGCGAATTAAAAAAAATTTCAAGCTAAAATCATACGATCACGCACACGACCGCTGCGTAGGGAGCCGATCGCGCGAGTGAGCCGCGCGGCACTTTATTTTATTACATTGACTCGCGACACTTTTTGTAGATAATGATGAGTTCTGCAAAGTCGTAGTAAATGATTTTGTTCTATCATCAATAGTTTTCGCAGCGCACGCGACGTAAGGAATTTTTCAGGTCTTTTTTTAACCCCCGACCAAAAAAAGGGGTGTTATAAGTTTGACGTCGATGTCTGTCTGTCTGTCTGTCGGTCTGTCTGTCTGTCTGTCTGTCTGTCTGTCTGTCTGTCTGTCTGTCTGTGTGTGTCTGTCTGTGGCACCGTAGAGCTCAAACGGATGGACCGATTTCAATGCGGTTTTTTTTTATTCGAAGGTTGATATCCGTGCGGATGTTCTTAGCTATGTTTGGTTAATATCGATTCAAGATGGCCGCCTCCACAAAATGGCGGACAAAATATTTCTTCACAACTTATCTCAATATGGGTATCAAATGAAAGGGCTTGACTAGTAGAATACAATACATAATAATAAATTTCAAATCCAAGATGGCCGCCACCACAAAATGGCGAATTACATTATTTTTTCACTACTACCACAATATGGGTATCAAATGAAAGGGCTTGACTAGCAGAATGTTGTACAGATTACAAATCCGAGATCCGAGGTAGTCGGGGGTTAACCAAAATTTTTAATTTTGTTCTTGTTTACACCTTATGTTACATTATTGGAGTTTTAGTAAGGATTCCTAATTTTTTTTAAATATAATATAGCCTATGTTACTCGGGGAAAATGTAGCTTTCAAAGGTGAAAGAATTTTTGAAATCGGTCCAGTAGTTTCGGAGCCTATTCATTACAAATAAACAAATCTTTCCTCTTTATAATATTAGTATAGATACCGCAAATAAATCAAATTCGAATTATACTCTCTGTGTATTTAACTGTGTACAACTAGCACCTCAGATAAATTACAATCAATATTTTTATATTCTTATTTTAGTTTTTCAACTAGAACACCACATAAAGTCAAAGTACTTTATTCATAAATGTACGATTTACACGTCAATTAATAAAAAATAAAAACAAAAAAAAGGGCATACAAATTGTATACATTATCAAAGTTTGAAACGACTACTTTACTGTATTACAATAATTATTGTACAGAAAACTGTCAAGCATTATACGAGTATAATGTCTTTATTGCAATTGTACTAACCTATGTCAAGTTTATTTATTTACTTTTTTATGGGACCTTTGTCATCACTCTCTAAAAATTCTCTGTGACTATAAAAAGTTTGATCGATAAGCCAGCACTTTAATCTGTTTTTGAAGCTGCCGAAACTTGGGGCCGATATAACTATTTTGGGAAGAGTGTTATAAACTTCCGGTCCCATAATGTGAGTTAACTTCTGTTACCTCGTTAGAGAGTGTGGTATAACATCCAACTTGTCGGCGTTGCGTATGTTGCGAGAATGTCTCTCTCCTCGCGTGTTGTACGATTCTAGGTTATTTTTGACATACACAGCCACTTGATAGATCAAGATAGCAGGTAAAGCAAGTATACCAAGCTCCTTGAAATATGGTCTGACGGATGTATATTGCGATACGCCAACAATGGCACGTACGGCACGTTTTTGGGCGCGGAACGCACTCTCCCAGTCGGCAGCGCGCGCGTATAGCTCGGCGCCGTATTGTAACCGTGAATGCACTGTGGCGAAGTAACATGCACGTGACACTTCCGTAGACACCACTCGGGATACTCGTCTTAGCGCAAAGCACGCACTGCTAACTTTAGCACACATCTTGTCGATGTGATGTTCCCACGTCATGCTGCGATCAATCTCGAACCCCAAAAATGCGGTGTTCTGTACCTGCTCAATCCTACCACCATTTAGCGAGACTTTTAGCGGTTTCGTATGGTGTCCCGACAGACAAAAGTGAATAAAGTGACTCTTTTTTTAATTTACCATAAAACCGTTGGCACTAAACCATGGGTTTAAGCCGTTAATTACAATATTTAATTTCTCTTCTAATTCCTCTATTGAAAGAGCTGTGACTACGGCAGCCACATCATCTACATACATGAATATGTCTGCACCCTTTACGGCTTCGGGTAGATCGTTTAGAATAGTGTTTCAGCTTTAAAGCTAAGGTCTCATGGTCTGCGACATCTAGGGCCTTCGATAAGTCACATCATAATAAGGCTACTTGCTCTTTACGTTCAGGGGCAGCCAACACTCCACTTCACGCGTCAGAGAAGTCGTAGACCTCCCTTCGCGGTATGCGTATTGTTGATCACACAGCGCCTCGGTTTCCGATAGGTAGGCCACTAATCGCGAACTCAAGCCATTTTCGAATACTTTGGCTATTGCTGGTATAATCGATACTGGTCTATATTCATCAATATCGTCCCGTTTGCCTTTGCCTTTAAATATCAGGGACACTTTCGATATCTTCAGCGGCGACGGGTACGACCCCTCCCTAAGACACTTATTAAACAGTGTGGCGAGAACCGGAGCTAGAGGCAAAATTGCTAGTTTAATTAGCTCCATCGACACACCGTATATGTCTTTTGACGGAATACCTCATCAGCCGAAAAACTTGTTAGTCTGAGGGAACGGTCAGACGCCTGACGCGCTGATACTAAGATTTTACATACAGTAGCAGGATTAGCTTTAGGCGTCCCACAGGCAGCAGCTGCTTTTAAAAACCGAACATTCATAGCATTTACGGCTTTTTTTGGCGAACTAAACTTACTGCCGTTACAATCTTTTACGATCTCGGAAAAGTTCGACCTAGGGGCATTGTTTTTCCCCCTCTCCGTGTTCACGATTCCCCACATAGCTTTAGATAGATTCGTACTTCCATGTATTATGCTATTGTAATGATTTGTTTTAGACATATTCAAAGTAGAATTGTATTTCCTGTTGAGATCGTCAAACATAGCTATTAAGTTCTCTTCTTCAGGAAATTGGTCAACTAATTTCGAAATATCAAACAACAACGATTTTAGATTTAGAATATCAGGCGTAACCCACGACGCGTCACGTTTGTTATTTGGTGTTCGTTTTATCGGGAAACAAGTGTCATACTTATTTGCTAAAATATTGATCAATGTCACTACAAATGTTTGAGCGGTTTTGTTTCTCTCACTTACTTCAGACCAATCCATACTGTCAATAGCCATCACAAAGTTTGCGCGGTTATTCTGCGACAAATCACAAGTGAGACAAGTGATCTGCGCTGGCGTTGAACAAGCGAACGTCACCACTCCGCGTACGGCTAAGTGATCTGACAGATGCGTATTTATTGAGTTTGCGGAAGTAAGTTCTCGCGCTACATTTGTAAAAATTAGGTCGATCGCTGTTTGTGACGTTTCTGTTTTACGAGTAGGGAAGTCTACAATCGAACTCACATCATGAGAGTTGAGTATGTCGAACAGGTTTTTAAAGTCAGCGCTCGTGCTGTCTAAGATGTTTATGTTTATATCACCGAGAATCAAAAATGTTTTATCGGTTTCACTGAGCTTACCGAGCAAACGTTCCAGGCCACTTAAGAAACCTCTAAAATGAACTAGGCCTGTGCGATGGATGCAAATGATCGTAATGTCAAAGTCCATAACGTCAATCGTGGAGATTTCACAAAATCTTTCTTTTGACAATGCTGATAACTCAACGTTTTCGATACACTTTAGTGCTTCATTTATAAAAATACAGGATCAGCCATGGATAACATTATTTCTACAAAAACTAGACACTAACTTGTAGTCTTTTAAATGACAATATTTCATAATGTATAATATATTTTTTTTTTTTTTCTGGACCTTTTATTAATAACTGTTGAAATAATTAGCCAATTAAAAGTAAGAGCCTGAAGTTTATTATTTTGAATTTCGCAAAAAGCTATAAGCCATGAGGAATCCCGCTGGATCCCACTGTAACGAAGTCAATCTAGCAAAAATCCCGCGAGATTGGAAACAGTTCGGGATTGCAAAGAAGTCACCCACAAAGTCTTACATTTGTATGAATGTAAGACTTTGTTTTTGCTGTGCTGTTATGTGTCAGGCATGTTGCTTACCATCAGGCACATGTCCTGATCGTCTCGTCACTATTTATATTAAAAAAAAAGAATGTGTCAATCGAATTTTAGTTTGTTGTACTGGGGGCTGATTCGACGACTTATATTATAATAATTATACTACCAGCGCTCCGCGGTTTAACCCGCATAGTTTCCGATCCTGTTATTTTCCCAGGATAAAAAATAGCCTATGTGTTATCCCAGACCATTATCTATCTTTGTACCAAAATTTCATCCAAATCTATTTAGTAGTTTTTGCGTGAAAGAATAACAAGCATACATCCACACACATTCATACGTTCTTACAAACTTTCGCGTTTATAATATTAGTTGGAAGGATTCATTGTTCGCTGAGAGATACTTGTATAATCTAAAACTTTTCAAGGTCAAAACGTTTAATCTCCGCTAATAGGTATAGCTCACAACAATTAATAAATTTTATTTGAAGTTATAGTGGTTTTAAGTATGTGAAAAAAGATGGGCGCTAAAGAATAATTTATTATATTAATTTTTAGTTTACTCTAATTATGCACAGTATAAAGTTCAGTGGCTGTATTTTTTGTGAGTCGGATTGGGAAAGTACCTACCACGTTTTCTACTGCCAAGCAATACAATTTCATACCTTGGGTGAGCCAAGGGCCAAAAACTCTTATACTCTTTATTTCCATTTTTGAAGCATATCTTAGCTATGAACGATTAGTGGCCTACCTATCGGAAACCGACGCGCTGTGTGAACAACAATACGCATACCGCGAAGGGAGGTCTACGAATTCGCTAACGCGTGAAGTGGTTCGTAGTGTGTTGGCTGCTCGTGTACGCAAACAGCAAGTGGCTGTCTTGTGCTGTGACTTATTATTGGCCTTCGATGTCGCAGACCATGAGACCTTAGGTTTAAAGCTGAAACAATATGACATAGCTGGGAAATCCTACGCTGTATTGATTGACACGTTACGAGGCCGATCTCAAGTGGTGGACGCTGGCAATGGCGATAATAAATCAGACCCATTGTCTTCATTTATGGGAGTACCGTAGGGTTCGTCAGTTTCAAACATCATGTTTTCACTCCTATTGAACGATATTACCTGACGCCGTAAAGGGTGCAGACATATTCATGTATGCAGATGATGTGTCTGCCATAGTAACCGCCCTTTCAATAGAGGAATTAGAAGATAAATTAAATACTGTAATTAATGGTTTAAACACATGGTTTCGTGCTAACGGTTTTATGGTAAACTCCAAAAAGACTCATTTTATCCACTTTTGTCTGTCGGGTCACTGTACAAAATCGCTAAAAGTCTTGCTTGACGGGGTCCGGATTGAGCAGGTACAAAACACAACATTTCTGCGGTTCGAGATTGACCGCTGCATGACATGGGAACACCACATCGACAAGATGTGTGCTAAAGTAAGCAGTGCGTGCTTTGCACTTAGACGGGTGTCCCGAGTGGTGTCTGCGGAGGTATCTCGTTCGTGTTACTTCGCCACGGTACATTCCCGTACCATAAGCGCCATCGTGTGCGTGTCGCAATGCACATCCGTCAGACCATATTTCAAAGAGCTTGGCATACTTACGTTGCCTGCAATCTTGATCTACCAAGTAGCTGTGTATGTCAGAAACAACTTAAGACTCATACGACACGCGACGAGAGAGAAATTCGCGCAATATACGTAACGCTGAAAAGCAGGATAGTTTACCTCACTCTCTCGCGAGATCGGAAAAACTGACTCACATTATGGGACCGGAAGTTTATAACACTCTTCCTAAAATACTTAAATCAGCACCGAGTTCCGGCAGCTTCGAAAACCGATTAAAAAGCTGGCTTATCGATCAAACTTTTTATAGTTACAGCGAGTTTTTATATAGTGATGGCAAACTCACAATAAAATTGTAAAAAATTTAAATTATTCATTACAATTGCAATAAGTACATGTATTTTAATTTTTGACACTTATTTGTACGATACAAACTTACTATTGTACAATATAATATTCAATTTAAACTTTAAAAATGTATAGGTACTCTTTGTATGCTCTTATTTTGTTTTTTTCTGAAATTGACGTGTAAATTGTACATTTATCAATAAAGAACTTTAGACTTAACTTTGACACGTTTTCACTATCTAAAGTGTAGGGGGCATTTGAAACACACAAAAATATGAACTACCAATGATAAATTATGAAAAAAAATCTATAAAAGTGTAAAATTTCTAATTTGAAATAGACAATAAAGTAATTCAATTTTGCCCTTGTCTCACCAAAGGTATGATATGTGTAACCAATAACCACTACTGTGTTCACATCCAAAAGGCAATGTTCTCAGAGAAATATCAAGGCAAAGAGATATAACATAATAATATATAATCTTACCTCTGTGACCACAGTGTAGTACTGAGAAATGTTTTAATTTTTCACGATTATAAAGTTGTGATAATGTACAGTGTTGGGCAAGTATGTTGCTTGCCATCAAGTCTTGCACGGCCTGGTACTCTATACTTAAAAGAATCTAATACCGAAAATACATTAAATTACTACACAGAATAATATTTAGCAACTGATGACTTTTCAGGTCTGTTTAGGAATCTAATAAAAAGAATGGAATGATAATTAACCTAGGAAAAATAATTTTCAATGCCATATAATACATAAAATATATCCAGCATGTGAGTTTTTGCTGCTCTATTATCATAACTTAAAGAAATAGTTACTAACGAAAAACTTTATAGGAAGAGGCAACTGTAGCTAAAACAGCAAAATGGCACTTTAAAGGAATATACCTCTTTATTATATTTTGAAAAATATATTTAACCCTTTAACCGCCCGACTTCAAGACACTTGGCGTGTCCCCAGCGCCCGGCACAATGAATCGAAAATTAAATACCTACATGAAAGAGGGATGTGCAATACTTAACTTTGCGATGTCGATATTTCGTTCTAATAACGACACTTGCATTTGCTAGCGTGATTAACTAACAACGACATCTCACCAAGCTAAGTTTGCACCTCGCGTCGTTTACGTCACACTGACGCTTAGGTACGGGCTACAAAAAAATATTCGCTATGACTTTAAAACAGTAAACAAACGTTTGTTAGATTTTACTTTGCATTTATTGTTTTAAACATTATATTGTACGTAGGTACGCGGGTACTCGCCGCATTCCAGCGAGGTGTAAATTTAGCTTGGTGGTGATATAGATACCTACCTACCTACTTGAATACTTACCTTACGAAATTATTCGGCATTTTTCGCCAGCCAGTAAAACAAAAGTGTTTAAAAATTTGAACGATTTATTAATTATCACTAAAACTATTCACAATAAAATCAGTCCAGAGAAGAGTTTGGCGAGTAATACGAACATAAATGTAGGGAACAGCTGATTTTTTTTTCACGATTTTAGGTTTGGTCCCATAGTCAAAGTTGTTCATAATGATGAGTACTATGATCTCTTAAGAGTTTGCTACAAAAATGTTCGAAAAATTCGAATTCCGTGGAGGTATCATCTAATTTGACAGCAGGCGACAGTCCACAAACAAAGTCGTCGAATTCTTCTAGCACTGGGGTAGCAATTTGCGTTGTCCAATTAGTTGTTGCGACATTGTTTCCTTGAATCTGAAATAACAAAAAATAATTGTAGAGTAATAAAATACATCGGTCTCCAAGGTAGGAAATTTGAATAGCCTACAAAAGCAAAATTAGCAGTGCGATTCAGTGAGGTGTGTGGCAGCGCGGCGGCACGCACAAGATAAACTCTACCTATGTAGGTATCTACGAGCCAGTCAGCGAGCCCACACGTGACTCGCGCTCCAACCAATCAGAATCATCGTTCCAGAGTGGCCGCGCGCGCATTATCATCGCACGGCGCGTTCTCGCCATCTCACTCACTCTAATTTAGTTTAATATTTCCATTCAAACATCACCACCATACTACACAATAAATTAAAATACATTTAACTAGATATGTAATAAAAAAAAATTACCTGTACATCAATGTCAAGCTCTGTCTGATAAAATTCTTCATTTTCATCGCCTTCTAGAATTCGTATTAACTCTTCAGTAGTCGTCATGATACATTTCTATCATGTACATTTATCGACATACGAACGTGTAACTTCATGGACAAGCACAACACTGATGGAAAATTCCAGAAGTCGGCACTCGCTCATGACGTAAGAAGCGGTCGTCTTTATCCTACCGAAGCGCAGGGCGTACTAACAAAGTAAGTTTCGGAACATGTAGGCTAGGGATGGGAACTATCATATCGACCGCTGACTTTTCATAAGTAAATTTACTTAATTTTAAAGGAATTAAATGAATTACTCGCAAATATTTGTAAAAAAATGTTTTATTAACAATTGCTGTATTTGTTCTAAAGTTAATAAGTCAGTATAACGAGAAATATTTTGATTTATGTTTATATTTGTATCGGTAAATCTTGGCATATATCCCGTCCCTCATGTCGGATTTTGTCGTCATGGGCGTTGTACATCAATACAATTTTCTAAAAATAATGTTAGTAATTCATCTAACTTTGGACATTATTTTTAAGACTTCTAATTAAGAGACTAAAGTGTATTAAACTGTAAATGATAACTTAGTTTACTATTTACCTAATGTAAACATATTTTTGATAGAATACACCGTAATTAAATAGAAAAGCTGATTAAACGAGCAGTGATATTTTGGTCGTATATATACGACTCTGGCGGAATGGGCTCGAAAATATTTGTCGGATTAATCCGACGTAGGCGGTTAATGGGTTAAGGTTCATGGATAACTCGAGTAACATGCAGGAGCTGCGAGTCAGATCACTGCTATAGAGTTTGAGCTGCATTGGTGAAACACATCACAGATCAGCTCAATTTTAGAAAATATTCTGAGAGTAAGTTCAACCAGAACAGCATTATGTTCAGACAGCTCATTGTCAGCTCAATACCCTACTATTATTTGGTCCATCTCTTTCATGGAAATCTAGACAGAGTTAAGTTCGTGAACACTGTAGTAGTTTTAGCAATATATCATTAATTCTGAGAATGGAGGCACATAAACTGTTGTGAAAATAGTGAATAACTCTGTCCACCACTATGTCGAAATGTGTTAATTATATGAAATAAATAAATATTTTACTTTCCAGCATGGAGCTGTGAACCATGACTGCGCTGAGTCTCTTATGGTACAGTTGAGCTATGACTCAGCAATTACAATGTTTATCTATAGTTTTGAACAGATTCAGATTTTGAGTTACACATGTCCAGACTATATTCTCAGTAAAACTAACATCATGGGGAAGGTAGGCGCAAAAATCCTTCTATCCTACAAAGTATAATATACGCGGAAATTTGGGAGTACCTATGTGTAATGTTTGATAATCTTTCACATAAAAATACTAATGAAATCTGGATGAAACTGAGGATGTTCATAATCGTATCATCGTACATAATGTCCGGAAATCTGGAATAATACAGGCTAATTTTATCCTGAAAAATAACTTTAAGTACCTACCTATCGGAATCAACGCACCAACGCAGTGCAAACCGCAGAAAGCTATTAGATAGAAGATAATTAAAAACTCATATTTTTTAATAGATAGGTAGCCCACAATTTACGACCAATAAACGATTTATGATAGTAAGTATTTATTTCTTATTTTATCGAATTCAATGAAACAGAAATGAGTGCATGTATGATGTATGTGTGAAAGTAGTAAGTATGGTAATATAAACATAAAGAAGAGTTAATTCTGACTTTCTGACCTTTGAGCAGTTTGAAATTAGCGGAATGAGCAGCAGTAGAATTATTACAACCGGCCGGCAACCAACACTGTCAAAATATTGCGATTTGCGACCAGTGTTTCCACTTTAATAATTTCCTTTCCCCTCGCCTCAATTAAGATTTCCCCTTCCCTTTTTCCCCTCAAAAATTATTCTGGTATTGTTTTTGCAAACCCCCCACCGTCAGGAGAGATTCTAATTTTAAAATTGCCAATCTCAATAATATTTAAGCTTTCGTGCCTCATCCAAAACCATATTATAAGAAACTACGCTTTATTGAAAAAAAAATTGGAACTGATATCTGTATGTACTAATTATACGAAAATTTTCCTCAATATGACGAAGTTTTTATATTTGTTTGATTTTAGGCATGATTTGACCTTTCCCCTTTTTCTTCCCCTCTGGACCCTAATTTCCCCTCAAAAGGGGAAGTTTCCCTCATTGTGGAAACACTGTTTGCGACTGAAGGCTGAAGGAGTGAACTAGTGAAGGGCTAAACTGTGAACTCATCAACTCACTGAAGCCAGTGTTGTCAGAAGTCCATCTCAATTTCTCCCCAAAATGTTCTCGAAATCCCCCCCAAATAGCGGGTTTTCTTGAAAAAAACCCCAAGTAAATTATATATTCGTTTACCTCCTAAAACATAATTTTACGCTGACGACCCTTCAGTTTCTCTCCTAAATGTTCCTGAAATCCCCCCAAAACACCGATTTTCAAGAAAAACACCCCCAAAATTGATAAACTTATCCCAACTCTAAAACACAATATAACGCTATTTCAGAAATATCTTCTATTACTCCATAAAGTGTTTCCCATAAGAAATTCAATTTTTGTATTAAGTTCACTTGGATAAGTGCCATATTCGCTAAAAAACTGCAAAACTCGGCAATGAAAAATCCCCAATTTCCCCCCACAAGTAATTTCCCCGGAACCCCCGTAAATCTCCCCAAACATTTTGTCCAACCAAATTTCCCTCCATGGCTATTGAAACCCCCCAAATTTGGGGGGAATCCCCCCAATCTGGCAACAGTGCACTGTACTATGTCACTATTCAGTGAACGGTGAAGCTGAGTGAATGATGTGTTTTCCGACGAGATAAAAAAATGGTTCGAAAAAACGACGATAGAAAGCGATTGTAAATTTTAGATTACGATGTCAATGTCAAAAGCCACTGAGCCACATAGTAAGGGACTGACTGAACCTAGCTCGCATACCTGTGTCGAACTAGTTCGCTCCTATCTTTCGTTCGTTCGGTCTTTTTCAAATATTTTAGAAGACAATATTGCAATTTTTAATTCATACTGCGCTCCAATATTTAACTATTTCATGTTATATAAAATACAAAATTTTCTCGTGAATTGAAATAGTTCGGGCTGGTCTCGTCGGGAGAATGGCAACTGCCGATTGGGATCCTATCGTTTCGAATATATGTGCGTAATGCCGCTAACTTAAAACGGTTAAGGAAAACTTCGTGAGGAAACCGACGAGTACCTAGAATTTTTCAAGTTCATGTTCAAGTTTCATTATTTCGCTTAAACTTAAATTTGAACTTTCGAGGTCATGACTGTGTCAGCCACCAATCCACACTGCGCCAGCGTGGTGGACTATGGTCTTGACTCTCTGCAAAAGAAGGCCCTGAGTCCCAGCAGTGGGAACAGTTAGTGGGCTACTTATGCTTTTGCTACCTGATGATGTAGATGTTTACGATTGTTGTTATTTGCTATTATTGTTGTTGTGTTGTTGGTTGCTATTGCTTATGAACATCTGCAAAATCCGAAACGCTTTGTGTACATGCATTAAATACAAAAGAACCATACATTGTCTGATTTAAACATTTCACCTATCTCAATATACTGATATTGTCAAAACCTTAGATTTGGACAGAAATGTTAAGTAATGTTAGACGTAACATAAGCGCCACCTATCATTTCTTTGTTTTTATCTTTTCAAAATGTATAGAAAATCTGTACCTATCTAGAAAAAATAGGTGGTAGAAGTAATACTTTAAAAATGCTTAACTTTCTTTTTACTGTCGCTTTTTCGTTTCATTTATTTTCAAATCACAACTATGCCAAAGAAATGTTCACTACACAATACGAAGTCTAATGAAATCTTTGAATCCGTAACATACAATTCGGGTAAGAGCGAACTAAATCAGTCAGTTGACCATGCGACATTACTGAACAATGGTAGATCGCCGAAAAATAACGGTCACGGAACAAGATAATCGATAAGATAATTCGTATAGTTCACTAAAACCATAGAATAGATAATATAGATAGAACGTACACTCCCCACCCCCCACCAATTTCAAGCTTCCGCACCCCTCAGGCCGTTTCGGATACGCGAGGAGCACTCAACGAAGGGCTGGTATCGAACATCTAATTCCTAACGAAATATCATCATGGTGGGTTGTTGTGCTGTTTACGGCTGTCCGTCAACTAAATGGGACAAGATTAAAAGCTTTATAATAACGTAAGATTAGAAACTTTTCAATAACGTTGCTTTATAATATTACAAGCTTTGCTTAGTTTGGGGTCAGATGGTGTTGTGTGTGAATTGTCTACCAATATTTATACATATAACGAAGTCATTTTTAACTCGAAGTTCGTAACTTACACAGCCAGTAACTTACGTGCCCAAGCACGGATTGATAATGCCTGGAGGAATAATTATAGTGACAGAATAAAGTTTCCTTCATGGGTAAGTGTAAAATAAAATGCGAATGTGTACCTACTAACAGAAATAGATATCTAGGTACCTGATCTAATCTACCATTGGTTTCGTTTCATTTTACACGGCAATACCACATACCCGCAGCCCGCAGATTTCTAAAACAATTAAGAAATCTGTGCAAACCCCTTTTTTAATTAGAATAGTATGTATAATTTGGCTCCATTCTATTTATGTAGCTCAACATTATAGCAAGTTTATAGACTACTTTACGTCACCAGGTGAACTCAAGTGGCACAACTATTCAATAAAACAATTCAGTAGCCCTAGCTCTAACGCACACATTCACGCGTGTGTACGAACGACATCTGCGTAGTTGTGTGAAGAGTAGGTAGCTCCACAGCGGCGCTTGTATGGAATTTTAGTGGAGTGTCCGTGGTGTGCTAAAACTTGAGGAGCGATTCTTTATACTAGTTGTTTAGTGACTAATGTCCAACACTATAATTTTTTTATTTATTCTTGGCCATAGATACTAGTCCTTTAGCCACAAATAAATATTTTCGTATCAGTGTTGCCATTAATATTTTTGATTCTTCCTTTTACTTGTGCTTAGTTTGTGTCTCTGCATCGAGAGTTTTAAAGATTTTTAATGATAATCGAATGTGATCAGTAACGATTTTGTATTGCATTATCAACTTAATTGACTATTATTATTCCCAATATTTTATTACTAAAAAAAAGAAGAAAAATTGTTATAGTGTGAATTTTTTTCTTCGAGTATTTGGGGTTTATAGAAGGTAAATAAACCAAACACGTCAGCTGAGCTGAAAAGCAAATTATAATATATCTAAAATAAGTGATGTTTTTGGGAAACCTCCAAATTTTTTAGTTTTCACAAATAAATTAGATTTACAGTTTTTCCCTAAACATTGTAGTACATTGTAATACACTTCATAGTAATGACACTTTTGAGAGTCTATGGTAGATTCAAATCTTTTTGAATCCACACTATCGCCATCTAGTGTGTACACTACGTTAGACTATTTTTGTCTCGTCGGAAAATGGCTCATGAAGGCGATATCAGACGGTTCACTCGAATGATTGTTCACTCGAGTGAATGCTTCATTTTTTTTTCATTCTATGTTCACACGGCTTAGACGAAATGATACAGAAATGAACATTCATTGTTCTTTCTTTTAAATATGTCATCGAATGAAGTCGTACAAAACAATGTAATAATACACAGAAAAAAATATAACTTCGTCGACAACGTGATGTCCGTCGGCTACAGGACTCGAAACAAAATGGCCGAATCCGAATGAATGAGCGTTCTCTCAGTGTTCAGACCGTTCATTTCTCGTTCATTCGAGGTGGGAATGAAAGATACCGATGCCAATATCCAACACTGTTGGTTCGGTTCACTAATGAATTCATTCGGCACTCGTGTTTCATTTTTTGTTCAGACATTTCATTTCGAGTGAAATGTACCGAATGAAAGGTGAAAATGAACAAAAAATGAACCGTCTGATATCACCTTTACGTCCATGGCAAAAGTTGAAGTTGAAGTAACTTTGACTGTGACAATTTACAATTTCTTAAGTTGACGTCCCACGTACCTGTCATTTCAACGAGTTCGTTTTCGTGTATCTATTTTCTAACCTTTAAATTCTTTCACCAATATTTTATAATGGAAATCAATGAAAGAATTCTGTTTTATTTAGAGAAATGCAATAATGCAGATACTCTCCACTTAGCGAATGAGTTTGGCGAAGACCACCAGAAGATAGTTGGTGCTGTGAAAAGTTTGGAAGCTCTTGAAATGGTGATTTCAGATGCTGTGAAGAACACCCGTTGGGATCTGACTGAGGAAGGAAAGTTAGTTGCTGAAAAGGGCAGCCATGAAGCGGTTTTGTACAGGAGTATACCTGAAGGTGGCATTGCGCAAGCGGTAGTTATGAAGGTTTGTAAAAAGATAAGTTGTGTAGTTAGGTAGATTAAGAGATTAACTCATTATTGCACTTCACAAGTAAACAGAGTTACAAAAACTAAAAAATAAATAAAGTAACATTTGGCGACCTTATCGCTAAAAGTGATCTCTTCCAGGCAACCGTTGGATGGAAAAAGACATAAGAGTAGTTGTCTGTAGTGCGCGTATGGATCCTGATATTGCTGGATGCCTACACCAAGTGCTAGAAGTAGCGAGAAATGTTCCTCTAACTTAAACATCAAACCCTTTCTACTACTATGTTTATGTGATGGTAACAGTACAGTTACTTCACTTAAACACTAACAATAATGACTAAAAGATGTAAATATTCCATAATAAAAATTACATTATTTTGTGATACATTTTGTGACACATTTTGTGACCCTCCCTGATCAGAGTAACTTGGTAAGGTGGGGAAAAGCCTCTGAAAAATGTTGCTATACTTGTGGAGTGGCGAAATGTACAGCAAGGCACATATTGGTGGGATGCAAGGTGCTCCTTAATGGAGGTCATTACTCACAGCGCCATGACAGAGTACTTGAAATCATATGTGAAGCCATGAGCCTTTCAGTAGCTAGAGCCCAAAAGAGATTGACGACAAACAAAAGATAAATTAACTTTGTAAAAGAAGGCTCAACTTCAAACTCCAGGAACAAGCCTTACTCAATCCTGGGTACAGCACCTGATTGGACTATTTTAATGGACACGTATGAAAAGCACAACAAAATCACAGAGGATGTAGGTGTTTCATCATCCAGACTGGACATTTTCCTTTTTTCTAGAGCTACGAAACGCATATTCCTTGTAGAACTTACTCTACCGTGGGAAACTAATATACCTAAAGGCCACGCGATGAAACAAAATAAGTATTACGACCTCCTAAACGAATTAACAAAAAACGGCTATGTAGTTTATACGCTGTAGAAGTGGGAGCGAGAGGTATACCAGCAAAATCTCTCTATAACCTGCTGAAAGACCTTGGCTTATCCAGAAGTGCAGTAAGTTCTATACTAGAACGAGTATCTCTCTCTGCCACACGATGGACCCGGCACTCGCACGGTGAATCCATGGAATGCTAAGAAGATCGTCTCTGAACATAATGATGTATATCATTCCATCACATGTTCAAACTAAAAGGATAAATAAATCTGGGTTGGCTGTCCTATGCATGACTTCAAGTTGAAATGAAATTTGTGCTTAATAATTTTAATACAAGGTTTAGCATAGTATGTATATAATCCAAAATTAGTAAAGTAGAGTTTAATTTCATTGTTTGTGTCTTACTTGTGTTCATTATTTCATAATTTACTTGCCATTCAGTTTTTTCAAGTCAGAATGTGTTGAAGACTTGATTCAGAGGAAGACTTGATTTCTTACAGATAGAAAGATCTCCATCATAGATTGCATTATAAAGCATAATGATGATCAAATCTATAATAATAATTAAAAAAAAAACAATGGAAATCTTAATTTGGTTTGTCAATTAAAATAAAACTGAATACAAAACAGAATGTTCTTAAGAAAGTGAATTCAAAAACATTTTTTTTATAAATTTGTAAGTAATAAATTAATATTATTCTAAATTTCAGATTAGAATTTGATTAACTACTAGCTGTACCCTGCCATGTTTCGCTATGGCACATTGTGATGCAAAAATTAGATAAAAACAATCCTTGATGCAGATTATATATCATTGTAAAATTTCAGCTTGATCGGTGCAGAACTTTTTGAGTTTTTGAAGGGTACACAAACCAACATAACATTTTATATATAGAGATTTAATAGGCATGCAGCATTAGCTGATATGCCTATATCTCGGTGTTGAAATAACAAATTATAGGTAATTGTCTGTCAAAATGATATTGTATATCCATTTGTTCAGTTTATTCTTGAAAGATGAAAGATTTTGCTGAAATAACATCCTCTGGCAACCTGTTCCAGTTGTAAAGCACTCTGTTGCAGAGGATGTGAGGCGGAGTCTTTGTTAGTGAAGGTTCGTGGGACAACTGAGACTTAGTCTCATGATTCATAGATATGACAAAAAAGATACTGAATTAAGATCTCTGTTCTACTCATTTGTTTCTAAACTACCAAGTTATGTTTTACTATTGTTTATTAGTAGGAATTAATTTGACAAACATTTTAAATTTCAGACCGTACCAAATGCAAAAGTGGGATTTAGCAAAGCAATGTCATCGGGATGGATTCATATAGATAAATCAGGTGGAGCGCCACTAGTCAAGAAAAAAGTGGATTCAATTACTGACACGGTACAAGATCACTTAATTGAAATGAAGAAAGGCATAGATAACCTACCGGACAACATCCGTAATGACTACAAAAAACGGAAACTATTAGAGCAAGTCACTGTTACAAGTTTCTTGCTGACAAAAGGTCCACAGTTCTCAACGACGATCAAGAAA
This sequence comes from Ectropis grisescens, assembly GCA_017562165.1. NCBI lineage: Eukaryota > Metazoa > Arthropoda > Insecta > Lepidoptera > Geometridae > Ectropis > Ectropis grisescens. Next base: position 2,070,051 of record CM029772.1, read on the forward strand.
TTAGAAACAGATTTGACAAGTGAAATGTTGACAAGTGGCTCTTGGAAATTGTTGGAGTTCAAGCCTTATAACTTTGAAGCATTAGGTAACATTTTTACTTTTGATTTTGATTTTTAATATTTATTTTTATTACCTTTGTTTTTACCTAAACAGTACCGGATATGAACCAGAAAATGGATACTTCACAGTGCTCATATCCTAAACTGACATCCAGCTTGAGGTGTTATGTGCATTTTGTCTGGCCTTGTGGCTTTGTAGTAAGGCAGCCTGCGAAGAAGCCGTAGGTTGTGGGTTCGATTCTCACACACTACAAATATTTGTATTCATCATACATATTGTGTCTGGGTGTTTCTATCCTATTAACCTACTAATATTATAAATAATGATTATTGGGTTGAAACTCTTAACACAGTTAGATTGTAGTACCAAATAGCATATTTTATTACAAGAAAATAATGGCAACAGGGACTGTCCAGATCAAACTGTGGAGTACTACTAGTTACCAAATAGTAACATAATGATTTAAATCTCCAGGCCAGCCCCCCGAGTGCGGGCACCTGCACCCGCTGCTCAAGGTCCGCTCGGAGTTCCGGGAGATCTTCCTGGAGCTGGGTTTCACGGAGATGCCCACCAACAACTACGTGGAGTCCTCGTTCTGGAACTTCGACGCGCTGTTCCAGCCGCAGCAGCATCCGGCGAGGGACGCGCATGACACCTTCTTCGTGTCCTCGCCGGCGCTCTCCACGGACTTCCCCGGGGACTACCTGGAGAGGGTCAAGAAAGTGCACAGCGAAGGGGGCTACGGGTCACAGGTTAGTTTCATTCACTTAGGACTTATTAGGTAACTTTATTTATTTAAGCCTTAAACCTATACATTTTATTTCATCTAATATATAAAATTCTCGTGTCACAGTTTTCGTTGCCATACTCCTCCGAAACGGCTTGACCGATTTTGATGAAATTTTTTGTGCTTATCCGGTATCAATGAGAATCGGCCAACATCTATTTTTATCCTCCTAAATGTTAAGGGTAATCCACCCCTAAATTTTTATTTTTATTTTTTAGACAACATTTTTAATTTCTATTTGTTTATGATACAACATACAAAAATACATACAATCCTCAATTTTCACCCTTCTACGATCAACCCCTACTTTTTAATAGCCTTTTTAGGAATTTAATCATTTTTCATCCCCGGTCGATAACTGATCAATCGTCATTTAATTAGTTATCCCCGACAGTTGTCTACAGGTGTCACTTCTGACCCAGTAAACAGCACGATAATTTGGGGATCAAAAGTAGCCTATAGCATAAATATAGTTTGAACACGCTAATCTCGGGAACTACTGGATCGATTTAAAAAAACCGTTGACCGTTCTTTCATATGTACGTAATCCTTAAATGCTGTAGGTTATATATATGTCCCACGGGCGAAGCTGGGGCGGGCCGCTAGTATCTTATAAATTTATTTGTTAGTTTTATTAGTACTTATCCTTATTAATAAGTTAGTTGCATTAGTTTCTTCTTTTTTGTATAGTCCCTTTTTGGGTGAAGGCCTCCTCCAACTCTTTCAACCTTTTCTCGTCTTTTGCAATTTCAGAGAAAAAGTGGATTGACCACTTTTTGCCCGCTATTTCTTTGATATCATCTTCCCATCTCAATTTTGGTCTTCCAACTTTTCTCTTTCCTATTAGGTAACTATTATACCTAAAAGATAAAAAACAGAAGCACCATCTTACTTGGTATGATCACAGTCTAATTAACCATACAGTCTTTCGACGAAGTCCAGATGGGCCAATTGTGCTCGAAGCGCGCTCCCAAACCGCGAATATGACCATGTTAGCAGTTTGGGAGTGTTGTTCAGGGCTGATGTTTGATGCATGTTTTAAATTTATTTTTATAAGTTCAAAGGCTACTCAGGTTCCTGGTAGTTTGTCTTTTTACTGTGTAGATAACTCTATGTACGTGGTCCGCAGGGCTACCGCTACGACTGGAAGGTGGAAGAGGCACAGAAGAACCTACTGCGCACGCACACGACGGCGGTGAGCGCGCGCATGCTTTACAAGCTAGCGCAGGGGCCCTTCACGCCGCAGAAGTACTTTAGCATCGATAAGGTAACCACTTCTTTTGACTACAACATCTTAATAAATAATAAATTGGTGAACGCCGGGTGCACGCTCGAAAAAGTGTCCCGCTACGCTCATTTTACGCTTGCGCCGCATCTATCTCTCTTCCTTGAGGTGCCAGCTTTGGGATCCCCTGAAGCGAGTATTAAAATTCAATTTCATTAATTTATGTGAATGTCAAGTGAAAAAATGAAAAAAAAGAAAAACAAATAGAATGGAATGAAACAAATAATCATAAACATGTAAATAGTCAAACTTTACATTCTTAATTTAACAAATTTCTTTTTTTTCATATCATTAATTTTTATGAATGTCAAGCGAATGAAATAAATTTAGAAAAACAAACAGAATGGAATCAAGAAAATAATCATAAACATATCAATAAGTCAAGATATGTGTATGCTATATCAAAATAAAAATAATTATGTACTAAAATTTGCAAAATGTCAAAATCTCAAGTATGTCAAAATCTCATAAATGTCAGTTTTCGTACAAAATAAATGTTTATAATTATTAAATCGATGTCATCAAAATCATAATCTCTCTTCCATAAATAACGTAAAGTTGACATTTGTGTCGGCGCAGGTGTTCCGCAATGAGACCCTGGACGCGACGCACCTGGCCGAGTTCCACCAGGTGGAGGGCGTGGTGGCGGGCGCGGGGCTCGGGCTGGCGGACCTCATCGGCGAGCTGGACGCGTTCTTCGCGCGCCTCGGCTTCCGCCGGCTGCAGTTCAAGCCCGCCTACAACCCCTACACCGAGCCCAGCATGGAGATCTTCGCCTTCCATGAAGGTAATGGCTGGAACTGTGCTGGACATTTCACACACAACACCAGTGTAAATAGACATTTGTGTATAAAGTAAGTTCTATATACGGCATTGCTTTAGCCACACCCCGGACACTCCGCTAAAACTCCATACAAACGCCGCTGGCGAGTTACCTACTCTTCACACAATTACGCAGATGTTGTTCGTACACGCGCGTGAGGAAATATACTCCGGTATGTACTCCTCGGTGCCCCGTGTAAAGTCCCTAGAGCAGAGAAGGTATAAGGGAGCGCAAATACCCAACACCAACCAAACCCTCTTTTTAGTTCACACTCAAGAGGAGAAGGACACCCTGATAAACCAGGGTTATGGGTCAGGCACCGGGTCACGCATCCTTACCATCCATGAAGCTCAGGGACTGACATACGAGTCGGTAATCGTAATCAAAACTAAGGCAAACATAAAGCTGCACGAGAGCGTGCCCCATGCGGTCGGCGCAATCTCACGGCACACAAGGGACTTCACGTACTACGCTGACGACACCGACGACGCCATCGGTCGGTTCGTTCGGCGAGCGTTGGCTGCAACACTGAAGACCATCCGAGAGTTCAATTTGCAGATGGCCATCAAAGACAGAAATGCAGTCGTGGTGGAGGCGCTGAGCCGGGAGGAGGCGGCTTAGAAAATCAAATAGGCCTAGAATTAGAACGAAAATGTTCCCTACTCCCCCCTATTTCCTTTTCTTCCTAATCCAAGATTCATGTAAAAAAAAGAAAACAAATGACAAAGGTCACGGACCCCGGAGTCTGTGGAGTTGCTAAATTTAATAAAAAAAAATAAAAAAAAAACGCGCGTGAGTGTGTGCGTTAGCGCTAGGGCTACTGAATTTTTTTATTGAATAGTTGTGCCCCTTGAGTTCACCTGGTGACGTAAAGTAGTCTATAAACTTGCTATAATGTTGAGTTACTTAAATAGAATGGAGCCAAATTATACTATTCTAATTAAAAGGGTGTATGTATCGCCGCGTAAAATCAAACGAAACCGATGATAGACAGGTACCTCTATCTATTTCTGTTAGTAAGTACCCATTCGCATATTATTTTACACTTACCCAAGAAGGAAACTTTATTCTGTCACTATAATTACTCCTCCAGGCATTATCAATCCGTGCCCAAAACTGGCTGTGTAAGTTACGAACTTTGAGTTAAAAATTTCTATGTTATTATAAAGTAATGTTATATAAAAGTTTCCAATCTTACGTTATTTTATCCTTGGGAAATTAAATAAAGTTTTTATTCTTGTCCCGTTTAGTTGAACACAGCCGTAAACAGCACAACAACCCACCATGATGATATTTCGTTAGGAATTAGATGTTCGATACCGGCCCTTCGTTGAGTCCTAGCGTACTCGAAACGGCCTGAGGGCTGAGGAAGCTTGAAATTGGCGGGGGTTGGGGAGTGTCCGTTCTATCTATATTATCTATTCTATGCTTTAGCTAGGATACCTCTAATAATATTTTAAAAAACAAGGGCACAGAAAAGGCTATTTACGGCACTGCATAATACCCTCCACACCGTATCTAAGTAAAGCTCGTACTATGGGAGCCAGATAGCTGATGTACTTATATAACTGTACACCTATATGTTTTCCATGAAGGTATTAACTGGAACATTTTGCTACACTGTTAAAGCGTCTACACTAGAGTCCTAAAATCAGAGGAAATGACGTAAAAGTAGTGGGGCGGAGCCTACATCGAACCATAAATCACCAATCGTATCCTACAAATATGATTGGTGATTTATGTTGCTTGATTTATGCTTTTAGTATTAATCTTAGAATAAGCGCCCTACTTAATGTTCCACTCGTGAGACTCGCAAGTTTCTCACAAGGAGAGTGTCAAGGTGAGAGAGAGGCAACATCCAGCAGGGTGGATCTAGCTTTGGCGCCAGGAGGTCACGTAGTAGTGGTCAAGATCCCCCTGGATCCGACCTTGCCCTGGACGCGACCCACCTGGCGGAGTTCCACCCGGCAGAACCACTGAGATCGGTAATAGCCGCTGATAAGACTGAGGACGGACAAGAAAGACCCTCCATGTACCGCCATCTTACCAACCACGACCACTCTGTCAAGAGCGTCTAACTAAAAAGAAGAAATAAAATTGGCTGGTTATCATATTAAAATAGTTAGGCCTGGTCTAGTCGGAAGAACGGAGACTGCCGGACTGGAGCTCCCGGGTTCATTTCCCACGCGGATCACTGGTTTTTCGAAGACATGTGCGTAATGCCGTTAACTTAAAACGATGAAGGAAAACATCGAGAGCAAACCGACATGTGCCTAGAATCTTTCGAGGTCGTCTGTCATCTCCCAACCCGCACTGGTTTATTATTATTATTATTGGATTATTGGCTTGACTCTCTTCTTTCGAGAGAAGACCTCGAGTCGCAGCAGTGGGAACATTTAACGGGCTGCTTTCCTATGCAATCAAATTTAAAGTCATCTTCGTTACTCAGTTAACTTCGTTATATTAGGACTCACATTTATTTCCTATGTGGGTACTTACATTTCATAATATGTCGAGTTACCCTCATCTGTCCAGTCAGTTACCAAAATGTCTTTCTTGTGTTGAAACGCATTGTTAATTGAATAATTATTTGTTGTTTTTTTTGTTAGTCATTATATTGTACAATTTGTAAACGTAAAACATTTGGATTCAATAACAGCCCCTTTACAGCTGAAGATTTAGAATTGGTAAATTTGAATATACTTGCGTTGATTTGGATTACTTAATACTTTTGTACCGGAATTCTTGTTTTAAACGTTGAAATATTATTTACTTAAATGTAGTAATATTATATAATAAAATGTACCTAATAATAATAATTTCGTAATTTGACGAGTCTATACAGAAGCATTCTAAATGTTTAGTCTTAAGTACCTAAATGTTTAAGAGTGTAACTTATATGACAATAAAGATTTTCTATTCTTCTATTCTATTCAGGTCTGAACAAGTGGATCGAGATCGGCAACTCCGGCGTGTTCCGGCCCGAGATGCTGCTCCCCATGGGCCTCCCGGAGGACGTGCGCGTCATCGCGTGGGGGCTGTCGCTCGAGCGGCCCACCATGATCAAGTACGGCCTGAACAACATCCGCGACCTGGTCGGCCCGCGCGTCGACCTGCGGATGGTGCACGACAACCCCATCTGTAGACTCGATAAGTGATTCTGTTACAATACTGTTGAATGTTACAATGATGTAATAAACCAATGAGATGTTGTCAAGATTACAGATTAAGTGAAAAAAACCCCTCCCGCTGCCTCCCAATTAATTACGCCACACATTCCTCTCTGTGTGACGTAATTAAAGGATGAACCCTAAAATAATTGACGTATACAGGGTCGCTGGTAATCAGTCTGCATCCATTTAAGGGCACATTCTGTATATTTAAACCGTTCACAGTACAGCAAGTTCGGCAACTTTTCTTAAATTATTATGTCCTCTCTCTATGTTAGCGCCACTCGTGTGGCATTTGTCTATTTAGTATTTCGCTATCCCTTTCCCATCCAATCTTAGGAATACAACCACTTCCGAATGTATTCTTTGGAATGAGTGCACTGCGCCCGCGATCGAGGTCAAGGGCAAGGCAGTCTGCATTCGAACGTCCGCTGCATCGGATGTGGGACAACCGCAAATGCATCTAACTCTGTTCTCACCGCATACGCAGTAGTCAGCGCGTTCGCGACACCACATATCACCTAATACCGCCGAACTGCCGGCCTGAGTACGGGCACCGAGAAACTGCAGCTTTACTCGTTCTCCGAGATACGTCAGTCAGGTCGTTCTTTTCCGCAACATAGCCCGCTGAAGGCGCGATTCGCCATAAAGCTCGGTGGCCGCGCTAACAGTCTAGCTTAGCTCTACATATACGCGTCCGAACTTCATTTATCGAAAGTTAAAAAATGCGCGCGGCCTTGTTACGAAGATTTCGACAAGTCCGCCTGATTGCGTGGCGGCTGTCGTTGATGGTCAAGATCAACAACATCACCAAGTCCCTGGTGATGCTGCGCATCGACCTGCGGATAGTGCACGACAACCCCCATCTGTGAACTCGATAAGTGATTCTGTTTCAATACACACAAACACATATGTTGTAATAAAATAATCATACTTTTTTTACGCGTGTAGTGTGATAAAACAAAACTATAAAACGTTTTCAGGATGACAGGTGTCTGTGAAAAAATATGTCAAGTTATATGTTTTAAAGTTACAGTTTGTGGCGCCACTGAGCTTTCGTATACATACCCGTTCACGCACACCGATGTGCGGGACTAGCGACGGCTCGCGACGACGCCGGCCGCCATTAGCTCGGTACACGCGGCACCTGTGCCGGTAAAACTCACCAGATATTCGGCTTATTACGACTGCATCGTGACGTGTGATCTAGATAAATCGATTGTGTCGCTAGCCATCGCTTATAGTGGTTGTGTTATGTACGGTGTAATTAATAAAGAAGTAGTCATCGATATAAACCACTAGACGTGCCCTCCCAAACTTCAGGGAACTCTTACTGGGGTAATGTTTGTGTTGGACCGCGTTCCCGATATTCAGGCTGTTTACCTGTACATAAATAATATAATACAATATTTGTGTACTCTCGCCTTCCTAATTTTTTAATTCTTTTGGAAGTTTGTTGAAATAAGAGGTAATCAAATGTACTTTAATTTGTTTGTATGTATGTTTTCTTTGATATCTCTGGCGACTGAGAACCGATTTCGATGCTTTGTCTGTTTAATAGTGTTTTGTCAAAATCGGTTCGGCAGTTTCAACGCATTGTACAATACTGGGACTCTAGACTGCTGTAAACTATTTATTGAAATTTTAAATATATTACTATAAAGGGTGTTGTTTGTTTCATTTCTAATTTAAAAATTTGTATAAAACGCGTAGCCGTATCCGTATACCTAACTGGGTTTGGTAGAAAAGCTGTTTTTAACCCCAGACCAATAAAAGGGGTGTGTATCTGTGGCACCGTAGACCTCAAACGGATGAACGATTTCAATGCGGTTTTTTTATCTGAAGGTAATTTCCGTAGGGATGTTCTTAGCTATGTATGTGGTAGGACTCTTGGCAGAGTCCGCCTGGGGAAGCACCACACCTTTGCCAGCTATTCTACCGCCAAGCAGTAATGTGCAAACATTACTGTGTTCCGGTTTGAAGGGCAATGTTTCCAGAGAAATTACAGGGCTTAGAGATATAACATCTTAGATCTCTGGGTGACGAGCGCAGTGCAGTGCTAGGTAATGATTTGGACTCTTCATGTTCCAATAGCTGCGTGTCACTGTGCTGTTATGTGTCAGGCATGTTGCTTACCATCAGGCACATGTCCTGATCGTCTCGTCACTCTTTATTTAAAAAAAAAATGTTTGGTTAATATCGATTCAATATGGCAGACAAAATATTTCTTCACAACCTACGTCAATATGGGTATCAAATAAATGAAAGGGCTTCACTGATACTAGAGTACTATACATTATAACAAATTTCAAATCCAAGATGGCCGCCACCACAAAATGACGAAATACATTTCTTTTTTCACAACTTCCTCAATATGGGTATCAAATGAAAGGACTTGACTAGTAGATTGTACAGATTACAAATCCGAGGTAGTTGGAGGTAAATAATTTTTTTTTCTTGTAAGCTGATAAGATTGCGATGAGACCTCATCGTTACACATATTAATGTCGCCGAAAAATAGTTTTACAATATAACTCGTTGCCTGAGCGGGTTTTTCCCGATTTGGAAGCTGACTTCTGTAGAAGCCAGCTGGTTAGAAGTTAGTCAGTTTTGATGGGCTGAGTGGCCTGGCCTATGTTCGACTGCGGACTAGTGTAGGGTGATTATAATGATTGTATGATGTTTGCTAATATTTTCTGTAAAAACGACTGAATGAATCTGGATTAAATTTAGTATACCTTAAGATTATTGTATTTATGCTGAAATGATCTTTATTTAATCGCAGCTAAATAATATGAACGATTAATACGCAGGGTGTTACTGGTATAAATTTTATGGAACTACTAACGTGGTAGACGTTACTTTGTCTGCGATTAATTTAGAAAAAGGCGTTAAAAGTCTTAAATTAATAAATAAATAAATATTGGTGGACATTTTACATACTCTGACCCCAAACTAAGCAAAGCTTGTACTATGAAAGCCAGATAGCTGATATAATACTCACATTATTTTAAATACATACATATTTTACATAGAAAATACCCAGGCGTAGTACAAATATTTGAATTCATCACACAAACATTTGCACTGGGTAGGGATCGAACCCACGGCTTCGCAGGCAGACGGCAGCAGAGTAGTAGACCAACTAAGCCACCAGGCCAGCCAAATATAATATCGTGGGTTAGATCATTGTTTAAATGGTAAAAATAGGAGAGGCCTAGTATGAGCGTTGTCCGCAAGCTGTCTAGGCCGACGCGATTTGGTTGTAGTTACCAACCTGAATTCTTTTAATGTCAAATTCTGATAATACTATTATTTATATTTTAATCTATCCCGGGGTTTTTTTCTGTATTACAATATTTATAGTTTTTTTCGTAGTTATTTTAAATGTACCAAAAGATTCGTAACAATGTTTAATTTATCTAAGTAAATTTGTTTGAAATCAAACAGTGTCTGCAAGATCTATAAAGTATGGCTTTACGTGGAAATTTGTTTAAAACCGTCTTTAGGAATAGGAAAAAAATGTCAGTTATTTTGAAGAGGGGCTATGAGATGCCCGCGGGTTTGGAGGAGGTGGCAACCAGCGCTGATCCCAGTTTCTTCCGAATGGTAGAATATTTCTACCACAACGCCGTGAGAGTGTGCGAGCCGTCGCTCATGGACTACTTGAAGAAACACTCTCATATGTCAGATAAAAAAAGGTGTCAACGAGTCGCGGGAATACTGAAGGTGGGCACAACTCTTCCTATAATGCAATGAGGCGTTGTTAAACACGACAAAACATTAAAATACAGATGTGGAAGATAGGTATCAGGGCTAGAAACAAAGTTATGTAGTTTAAATTGGCTTGATTTTTTTCGTAAATTCTTAATGTCGGCTATGCCAAAAGCATTTTATTATTTAGTTAGTTATTAATTAAAAATATTATTTAAAAAGTGCAAAATAGGCGCGGAAATTCAACGTATTGCTAAATTTTATTATTCATGGTACGATCATCTGAAAAATAAAGTTGGCAACACTGGTCACAGGCTGCTCTTGCGCGCGTCACTTATATCGATATTTTAAATATTATTTTAAAAATCGTTATATATTTTTTATTGTTACGGTTTAAAATAATCTCATATTTTTATCAGTTCTGAAAAATAAAGTTGGCAACACTGGTCACAAAATCCCACGTACCTATTCCCACATATTTCCAACAAAATCAAATTTCCAACCATGTAAGGAATTTCGTTCCAAAAATATATATGGTTTATTTTTGATATGGGACGAGCAAGACATGCGTCTGATGGTAAACAATACGCTTGTCCATCACAGCACAGACTCCCAAAAAAGTAAAATAGATAGGGAACCATAATTCTACTTATTTAAGTACTTTCTACGTTTTATTGTTTAGTTATTTTAAACTCGGTTCTTATCTCTCGGTGGTATATTTTTTTTAGCGGGATAACCAGTTTAATAAAGATTTTATGGTTCTAAAACTAATTGGCGAATCTATAGCCCGAGAAATACCCAAATTCTAATTAATTAAAATTAGGGGAACCATAGGTAATACTACTTATTTAGGTACCTAAGTACTTTCTACGTTATATTGTTTACCTACTTAGTTATTTTAAACTCTGTTCTTATCTCTCGGTAAAACTTTTTTTTAGCGGTATGACCAGTTTAATTAAGATTTTATAGTTCTAAGACTAATTGAAGAATCTATAGCCTGAGAAATACCTAAATCCTGTCATACTCAAATTTACCTCTTTGGGGTAAAACCCCTACAGCCTCTACTTAAGCTGTGATCCCTACTAACTACTAGTTAAGATAAACCGCGGCCGCAGTTTGTAGTTAAAATGTAGTGAAGTAGTAGGACTGACAGCCTGGTGCGCGACTCAGGTGATGGGGTCGTGCAGTTCGTGTATCCAGCTAGAGTTCCCACTGCACCGCAAGAACGGCGGCTACGAGATAGTACGCGCCTACCGCTCGCAGCACAGCGTGCACCGGCTCCCTTGCAAAGGAGGTAAACACTGCGTATTTTATATTTATTAGGTCCTTATATTACGAAGTTAGTGTTTCGCAATCAAAACTAAGGCAAACATGAAGCTGCACGAGAGCGTGCCCCATGCGGTCGTCGCAATCTCACGGCACGCAAGGGACTACGCTGACGACGCCGCGCCGGTCGGCGCGTACGGCGAGCGTTGGCTGCAACACCGAAGACCATCCGAGAGTTCCATTTGCAGATGGCCATCAAAGACAGAAATGCAGGTGGAGGCGTGGTGGAGGAGGCGGTTTAGAAAATAAAATAGGCCTAGAATTAGAATGAAAATGTTCCCTACTCCCCCCTACTTCATTTTCTTCTCCTAATCCAAGATTCATGTAAAAAAGGAAACAAATGACAAAGGTCACGGACCCCGGAGTCGGATTTGCTACATTCAAATAAAAAAATAAGTTGGTGTTTTGTCGTACGGGCTACTTTGATCTCAAATATCTCCGCTTTGGTTAGGAATTCCTATTTCAAATTTATACAGTTACTAGCTGCCACGCTTCACTGTGGCACATGGTGATGTAAAAATTAGATAAAAACAATCCTAGATGCGGATTATATATCTATCATTCTAAAATTTCAACTCGATCGGTGCCGAACTTTTTGAGTTTTTGAAGCGTACACAAACCAACATGACATTTTTATATATACACAGTTATTTACTCACGCTTTTGTACTATAAAATTAAATTAAATATGTGTGCTTAGGACCGCATGACAGAAGTTTAACTAAAATAAGAAATAGCTTTTAAAAACTTTTGAGTTATTAAAATACTTAATTAAAAATAAGACGGTTAATTACAGAAACAGTCAGTCACAGATAGATAGATAGAAACACTTTATTGTTTACAACACAAAAACAAAAAATGAATAAACAAAAGGTAAATTCTTAAATCTAGTGAAACAAATGGCGGCCTTATCGCTAAGAGCGATCTCTTCCAGGCAACCGGATGCGGCTCAAGGACTAGTATCCATAACAATTTAAATAAGTACAAATATTTGCACTGGGTGGGAATCGAACCCACGACCCTCTGCTTCGCAGGCAGAGCTTCTACCCACTAAGCCACGAGGCCAGTCTGAGATTGTAGGTAAACAATTGATATCAATCTGTCGTAATAAAATAACCAGTCGTAAATTTATGCCTAGCTAGTCTGAACCCTGTTTTGATCCAAAACGGAATCTCATCTCTTGTCTCTGAATTTGGGCTCCTCGGAATGCGTTTAGAATCACTACCTTGAACATATTTTTCGGATTACTGATTAATCCGGTAAAATTAATCCATAATCCTTTAACGTGAGCGGTTACAAGATTGACGCTAAAGAGTGTACATATATACAAGGTACGTATAGAGTTAGATTTTCCGCACGGTTCCATTGTGTCAATCGTAAGCAGATGGCGTGCATACTTTCTTTAGCAACATGTGCCGCGACAAAAGTATGACACCACAAGAGCGACAAGGCAAGAAAGATGCTACCCGTGCTTTCGCTGTAAAGCGTTTGTGCCAACTCTATACGTAGTATATGTAAACTCTTTGATTGTCGCACTGTGTTGTTGTTAACTGACTTCATAAAAAGGAGGAGGTTATCAATTCGACCCCTATTTTTTTTATGTTTCTTACCTGATTTCTCGAGAACCCCTGCACCGATTTTAAAATTTATTTATGTGTTCGGATGGGTATGCATCCCGAATGGTCCCATATAAATCTTATCGAAATCGGTCGGGTGGTTTTTGAAATATGAACCATAAACTAAAATTTTGCATACAATTTTCTGAATGACGTAGTTGTATTTTTTTTTTAATGAATGGCTCTTTGTGGATTAGCCTCACAATTCCGCCAAAGACACGTTAAATGATAGGCCATCAAACAAAGAGATAGGGGCCGATTTCACAAAAGTTATGAAACTCGATCCTGTCAATACGAAATTGTGTAAATGGTAGATATAATAAAAACTTGTTTTACACTAAAAAGGGTAAAATAAACTATTTTCGTACAAAAAATTAAAACGACTTCAAAACCACAAATGGAGAAACACTCAAAAGCGAAAAATAAACTAAAATCATTATTATAAGCGCTACTCACTCATCTATTTGAAGTCGGTGCCAGTCAGGTCGGAAAGTTAGTAGATTGATGCTATGCAGGCACATGGTAAGTAGGCAGAGGTACTTAAGTAGTATCTTTCCACTACCTGTTAGATTTGGCTGACACCAACTTCAAATAAATGAGTGAGTAGCGCTTATAATAATGATTTTAGTTTATTTTTTGTTCATTGTATTCCACAGATATTGGGTACCTACAGAGCAATGAGATAAATCATCATATACCTACCTTAATAGATCAGATTTAGAGAAAAAATAATAGATCTGTAAAAAATCCGCATCAATATAGTCTTTATTCTGACAGGGATAAGGTTCTCGGAGGAGGTGAACCTGGAAGAAGTTAAGGCGCTGTCTGCGCTCATGACGTACAAGTGCGCCTGCTGCAACGTGCCCTTTGGGGGAGCGAAAGGAGGTAACACAGATATCTTTCATTTACGCCACTAAAACAGTAAAAACTTACACCAAATGGAAATCTATATAATCAGCGTGTTACGTACCAGTACCTACACATGTCCGCAACGTGAGCTGCATTCCATCACTATAATTCAGCATGACCCGCCCCGTGCGATCCTATTTAAATTGTGCCCCAGATAACCCTTCATCAAAGCTGATTTCAATAAAAAAGTCAGTGTTGTTCGATCGTCGAAGGCATTCGCACCTAAGTTAGATAGGCTTAAGCGCTTAAGATCCTATGATGTGAGTGTCGTTCTCACATCGAACGCATTCGCGTCTAGGTTAAATAGTTTTAATATATTTTAATGTGAGTTTAAGTATAGTATAGTTCGTTCTAAGCAATTCTAGTTTCCTTTCGAACCCTCCGCCTGCAGCATTCGTAACTAGCCCGTTGATTCTGAACGCAATCAGAACGACTCAAATTCGGAAAAACAATCTTTGTCTCTAACAATCAGATTGGGTTGAGAATCAAGGTAGATTAGGGTTTAGGGTAGACCACGGGGTAGACCTTATTGCTTATAAGGACATCTTTTATCAATCTTCGAGTGGCGTCGCATGGACTATTGGAAACGTGTGCAAAGCCGAATGTTTTCTGTAGTCTTATTGAATAAATAATCAACCCACTTCCTATTTATTTTATAACTGTTTTTTTTTGTATATTTAGATGTTTGTTGCTCAATTACGTTGGAACGTCTGAAGATTGGAGGTTGAAATTTGGAACACTAGTTAGATAACAGTCTGGAACAACACATAGGCTATTTTATCACGGAAAAATTGCTGCCCATTATTATTATTGTTTATTTCAGGTGTTGCGATAAATCCGAAATGCTACACGGTCTCTGAACTGCAGAGAATAACGAGACGATACACGCTTGAGCTCGCCAAGAAGAACTATATAGGCATGTGGTATATTAAATGTATACTTTTGCATAAGCACACCCCGGACACTCAAGCGAAACTCCATACAAACGCCGCTGTCGAATTAGCTACTCATCACACAACTACGCAGATGTCGTTCGTATACACACGTGAATGTGTAAAACCTTAAATGTGTGTAAACCACGCGTAAAACCTTCACAAGATTCCATTTGCATTTCCCGCTTAAAGCGAAACACGAGAGTAGACTCGCATTCTTCCGCAAACCCACCACGAGCTGCGCGTTTCCGAACCCACCTCAGGGGCACCTGCATCCAAGACACTCTGTGACCATCTAGTAAGTGGGTGTAGACGTCTAAACACCCTGGGTACATCGCGTTGGGCCAGATGGCCATACCACCATCCGGTTGCAGAAGGCAGGAAGCATCCAAGGGCGGATCCAGTTCTGGCTTTTTGGGGGGACATAGTCGTAGTTAATGTAGCAGGTATAGATTGACAAGACAAGCAGGACACAGTGACACATGGAACATTAAGTGTCCAAATCATTACCTAGCACCGCACTGCGCTCGTCACCCGGAGATATAAGGTGTTTTATCTCTTAGCATATAATATATAATATAGACTCTTAGCACAGTATTACACTGGAATCATTGCCCTTCAAACCGGAACACAATAATGTTTTAATGTTTGTTCACTACTGCTTGGCGGCAGAATAATTGGTAAAGGTATGTGACTTCCCCAGGCGGGCTCTGCAAAGAGCTTTACCACTGGACACAGCCCAGGAGCGGGTCATGTCCCATGACCCAGGCCCTTGGATCCGCCCTTGGGAGTACTGATATACCGGCACTTCTCGTCCCCTGCATCCCCACCGCGTTGGCGACCACGCAAGGCTGGTAAGGAAAAGGTCGCCAGGGGGCTCCACGAGGAGGTTTTCAAGCCTCGTACCCCGTCGTAATGAGTCATGGATCATATAAATTCACTTCATCCCACTTCATTTTCACATTTAATGTTATGTTTATTCTGGCGACGTAGGAGCGGGCATTGACGTGCCGGCGCCGGATGTCAACACGTCGGGCCGGGAGATGTCCTGGATCGTCGATACATACATCAAAACTCTAGGTTCGTATAATACTATATTTTATGCTTCATTGTATAAACTGTGTACAGAGTATTACCATTATTGTTTCATCTAGGAACAATTGTTAATACTCGTATGTAGTTCGAACAGTTTTGTACATTGAACACATAGGACAAATAAGGTAACACTAGATGTCCGCCCCGGCTTCCACCGTGGTACATAAAATACTCAATCATTTATTGCTTCATTAAGTTACAGTAATAAATAAGTACATTTAGAACAAAATTTAGTCGTAACATAACGTAATATAGCCTATAGCACTCAGGGATCACTGAACTGAATGATGACTCACAAAATTCTTTCACCATTCATGAACGGTGAAAGAATTTTTGAAATCAGTTCAGTGATTTCTGAGAATTTTGCGTTCAAACAAAAAACCTCTTCAGCTACCTGCTACGCCACCTATCGAAAATTGGTCGTACCAAGTCAGATTTAGATACAACAAATTTGATTAACAATTACTACTATCCAACTATTGTTTTTGAACTTTCGCGATTTGAACACATGTTTATGTAGTACTATCAAACTAGTAATTCTCGAGAGTTTAGCGTTCAAACAAACAAATAAACTCTTCATAATATTAAAATAGATTACAAAATTATAAATACATAATAAATTTAAAATAGAAATGCACGCAGAGAAGCCTGGACAATCTACAATTGAACGTTAACTACATGTGAAGAATGTATCACCTGTTCAGGACGAGAATATTCAAAACTCGTCCCAGAATAGTAATCTCGTGTAGTTTGGCGTGAATGGAATTTTCAATAATCTAATAGGAGAGTAGAATGTAAGCCATTAATGTGTTACGATTTTCATACTGGGCTTGGCTATAGGTATCTGTGGAAAAATATTAACAAAAAAAACCGTTTAATGAGACGATGTTACAGAAAAACAGGATTCTCCTCAAAAAATAGAGATCAGCGGAAACGACCAAGCTGTAGAATATGAGGAAAGTGATGATGATGAAAGAACAAAAGTTAATAAATCGATGATGATGAAGTGAAAAGAGCATGAAATGTTGGTGATGAGCAAATGAAAACAACATTAAAACAAGAACAAAATTAAAAATTTTGATTAACCCCCGACTACCTCAGATTTGTTATCTGTACAACATTCTACTAGTCAAGCCCTTTCGTTTGATACCCATATTGAGGCAGTAGTGACAAAAATAATGTAATTCGCCATTTTGTGGTGGCGGCCATCTTGGATTTGAAATTTGTTATAGTGTATTAGATTAGTGTATTAGATTTGTTATAGTTATTATATAGTATTCTACTAGTCAAGCCCTTTCATTTGATACCCATATTGAGGTAGGTTGTGGAGAAATATTTTGTCCGCCATTTTGTGGAGGCGGCCATCTTGAATCGATATTAACCAAACATAGCTAAAAACATCCGCACGGATATTTACCTTCAAAAAAAAACCGCATCGAAATCGGCTTATCCGTTTGAGCTCCTACGGTGCCACAGACAGACACACACACACACACAGACAGACAGACAGACATCGACGTCAAACTTATAACGCCCCTTTTTTTGGTCGGGGGTTAATGATTTGGTGTTGATAATAAAACCCCTCAACAGGTTACAACGATATAAACGCGGCCGCTTGTGTAACGGGCAAGCCTATAAACGGCGGAGGCATCCACGGCCGGGTCGAGGCGACTGGGCGCGGCGTCTACATCACTATACGCACCTTCCTAAATGATGAACACTGGACCAAGCTCACGGGGCTCACCCCAGGACTCAAGGTTAATCTGCTTAACAAAATTATAAAACAAAATCTGATTGATTTCGCTTTTAATTAGGTAAATGTCAAAACTGGCGTAAAGAACAAGCTTACAAGCCTATTGTTGGCCTGTTACTGCATAAGTATAAATGATAACCAGTTTGATTTTAGTTACTTTATAAACAGAATGGGCTTAAGTATAAACAATTTCACCTTACCGAGTAACACAGGGTACAAACAAGGCTTTTACTTGTATTTGGATTCTATGATATCATTAGAATACAATAATGTTTGCTTAAATTTACATTTTCATACCCTCTCATTTAATTCATAAAACTCCCAATAGCCACCGAAGTGAGAGGCAGTCGACAGTTTGAATCGCCATGTTATAAGTCGTATTTAGGAGAATGTTGGTAAGACCTTTGTATAGGAGTATAGATTAGCATGCCATTTCTATATTATAATATTATGTAACTTGGGAAACGGGCAGTACCGAACGTTTACGTTAACTGTTAAACTTATCCTGTTGTTTTTGACTAGTTTTGACCACTAAGCTAAATTATGATTATGACCGATCATATGTGTTTATAGAAAGTAACTGTTTACTCTAGATTTCGAAACTCATAGGTTTGGTTCCATTTGGGAACCACAGAATCGGGTAGTGTTCATAAAAGATATTAAAACGTCATGTACATAAAAGAAAAATCGAAGAGCTTGGTATGAATTTACGTTTATAAAGAAATTTTTAACTGTTTCCGGGGTTTTAGGACAAGACGGCCGTAATCCAAGGATTCGGTAACGTGGGTAGCTACTCAGCTATATACCTGCACAGAGATGGGGTCCGCATCACCGGTGTCGTCGAATTTGATACTGCGCTTCAGAACCCCGACGGAATCGATCCTGTCGTGAGCATCGCTATTTCCTATTTCTTATATAAACAATAAGTCCATACAGTACAGATGTATTGTTATTGGTACCTTAAGTTTGCGGATCACTGTAGGTACTGTACCCACTTAATAAATGGTAGTAGTGTCAAGAGAAAATAACTTGCAAAATTCTGAACTTTAGGAAGGATTACCTAGTTACTCGTTACCTAAGCCGATTTCTGATAATTCGGATTGCGTGCTAGCAAATTGCAGTAGAGAAAAAATACACCAATGACGAAACATCGAAAATTCACCAACCAACTTCAAAGGGTAAAAAATAACTTCATTTCACTTTCTTTTCTTGGTTCGCATCTTGTACTTTACTTTTTACTGCAATTTACTATATACACATGCATACAAAACTTTTTTTTAAGAAGTTATAGATTATACCTATGGCAGTTGGGTTGGCCTCATGCTTAGATAAAGTAAATATATCAGGTTTTTCCGCACAGTTTTTTTCCACACTTTGTACCAATCGTAAGCAGATGAGGTGTAAGGTACCTATGTTAGATATGGCGACATAGTGATGTGCTGCGACAAAAGTATGACACTTCCACAAGAGCGATCAGACCCGTGCTTTCGGTGTAAAGCGTTTGTTCTAACTCTATACGTAGTATATGTAAACTCTTTGGCCTCATGTGTCCCCCTGCTGTATACCGCAGAAAGCGAAGGGCCTTACTACCTAATCTATTTTTAATGCAGGTACTTTAAATTTATTTCCCACAGGAGCTACTAAAGTATAAAACTGGCAACAAGGGCAGTTTGAAAGGATTCTCCGGCGCGAAGGAGGCGGACCGCGACGCGGTCATGTTCTCGAAGTGCGACATCCTCATCCTGGCGGCCATGGAGAAGGCCGTCACTAGCGACAACGCGGACAAACTCAACTGCAAGGTCACCTCTCGTCTTATAAAATATGCCAACAGTTTTGTTATTTTTATTGACTTTAAAAAAGGAGGTTTATAATTCCGTTGTAGCTACGAGTATATGTTAAGTGATAGCTTCGACAATCGTAAATCAATTTTAATGAATGTGTTTTATTTGGTAGATCATACATCCGACGTATTCCCGAACGAATTTTATAGGAATTGGTGCAGCGGTTTTTGAAATATCAACAGTAAAATTGTAAAAAAGTAACGACGTTACCTTTCATTAATTGTTACCTTCCTTTGTTTAATTCTTTGTTGCTTTGGATTGGAGGGAATTTCGTTCCTACCTAGTGTCCCATGACACATTATTTTAATAAGGACATAGATCCCGTCGGCGCCCTCCTAAGTCCTAACAGAGGGACGTGTTATTGCAGGTGGTGGGCGAGGGCGCCAACGGGCCGGTGACGCCGGCCGGGGACGCAGCCCTGCGCGCGCGCGGAACGCTGGTGCTCCCCGACCTGCTAGCCAACGCGGGCGGAGTCACCGTCTCCTACTTCGAGTTCCTCAAGAACCTCAACCACGTCAGCTTCGGGAAACTCGGCATCAAGTTCTGGAGAGACTCCAACACCGCGCTCCTGGGTACACACCGCACGAGTAACGAGACTAGCAGATGTCTCGCTCGTCTGTGTTCACTATACTAGTGGTAACCTAATAACAGGATATTTACCGTGGTTCTGTGGAGGCAGTCCTAGTGAGTTTAGCCTTGAGCATGTTGCATGAAACTGCATCAAAATATCAGGGACTCGCTCCACCATATCGTGGTTCCAAGTTTCCGATATTTCGATATTGGAACGAAGTTCCTTATCGCGCGTTGTGAAAGGGGGCTAGACGGAAAAAAATCTTACGAAAAGTTGTCACGACACTTTTTGCTATTGTAAGCTGTGCGGCGTCGCATGTTTCTCTGTCTGTCTCTCTCTCTTTTATAGAAAGCAAGCCAGATATTTTCATTTCTCTCTCTCTCTCTTTTATAGAAAGCAAGCCAGATATTTTCATTTCTATTTCGCATTGAACAGTGTGGTGTCGCGACGATTATTTTTGTTGAGTGTATACAGGTTTTTTGTAAATAATAAAAAAAAAAAATCCTTCACTAATTAATCGAAAGGAACTTCGTTCCATCCGGGTGTCCCTTGACACCTCTCAAGTTTTTTTTTGTATAGTGTTGAGTAACGAGACGAGCAGGACAGGTGCCTGATGCAACACGCCTACCTGTAGCAGCAGTGTCTCGCAGCTACTGCAATCATCGTTTAAAGATCATCGTTAATTATTTCTTCCTGTTCAGACTCTGTGGAGAAGTCCCTGAAGGAAGCTAAGGTGGAGGTTCAGGTGCGGCCGACGCCTCTGTTCCAGTCCATGATCACCGGAGCCAGCGAGAAGCACATCGTCAACTCCGGCTTGGAGTACTCCATGGCCAACGCATGCAAGGTCTTCATCCTTAACAGCAGGCTAAAGCAGCTCACTAAACATTTTCCCTGCTAAGATCCGGAACCTTCTCTCGCAAGGAAGCAAAACCTACCCTACCTTCTTAGTTATTTTTTTTAATTTGTTGTTCCACCTATACTTCCCTCAGCACAAGCCTCATCATATCTCACGCATTTCTATTAGGATCAAAAAAACCTTCCTAGGTATAAAATCGACTCTGATGGACCCCACGTCTTCATCCTTAACAGCAGGCTAAAGCAGCTCACTAAACATTTTCCCTGCTAAGATCCGGAACCTTCTCTCGCAAGGAGAGAGGCAAGGTCATAATTATCTTAATGCGGGTCGGCAGTGACGCACGTTTTCCTTCTCAGTTTTTAACCCCCGACAAAAAAAAGGGGTGTTATAAGTTTGACGTCGATGTCTGTCTGTCTGTCTGTCTGTCGGTCTGTCTGTCTGTCTGTCTGTCTGTCTGTCTGTGTGTCTGTCTGTGGCACCGTAGAGCTCAAACGGATGGGCCGATTTCGATGCGGTTTTTTTTTGAAAGTTAATATCCGTGCGGGTGTTCTTAGCTATGTTTGGTTAATATCGATTCAAAATGGCCGCCTCCACAAAATGGCGGACAAAATATTTCTTCACAACCTACCTCAATATGGGTATCAAATGAAAGGGCTTGACTAGTAGAGTACTAAACACTATAACAAATTTCAAATCCAAGATGGCCGCCACCACAAAATGGCGAATTATATAATATTTTTCACAACTGCCTCAATATGGGTATCAAATGAAAGGGCTTGATTAGTAGAATACTTTGCACTATGACAAATTTCAAATCCAAGATGGCCGCTACCACAAAATGGCGAATTACATTTCCTTTTTCACAATTCCCTTAATATAGGTATCAAATGAAAGGGCTTGACTAGTAGAATGTTCAACAGATAACAAATCTAAGGTAGTCGGGGGTTAATCAAAATTTTTAATTTTGTTCTTGTTAAGTTAGCGGCATTAGACACGTGACTTCTAAAAGAGTAGGTACGCATGGGATTCGAACCGGGGTTCCGGATCGGCAGTTGTCAGCAGGTCTACTACGAAGTACGATCAACGATATATCGGCCGAAGTTATAGACGTTTTATACCACGAAACACTATCGGTCGGTTGATCTGATCGGGCGTTTCGTTCATCCCGACCGACACTGATTTGACAGTTTTTGTGTCATCAACCGACCGATTGTGTTTCGTTGTATAAAACGTCTATAACTTCGGCCGATATATCGTTTATCGGACTTCGTAGTAGACCTGCTGATCTGTTGATCGTTGTGCCGATTAAACCAGCCGTAGGTCACGCGTCGTCCACCAAGCCGTACTGAGCCAGCGTGGTGGATTATGGACTTGACTCTCTCCTTGCGAGAGAAGGCCCCCGAGTCCCAGCCATCAGAACATCGACCTGCTAATGCCGTCTGCCGAGCATCTGTACAGGGTCCTGTACACCCTCTCCTTGTTCCAGAACGTGATGGCCGCAGCGCAGGCGCACAACCTCGGCCTGGACTGCCGCACGGCCGCCTACATCACAGCCATTGAGAAGATATTCGTCACGTATGACGAGCAGGGACTCGCTTTCTAACAACCATTGCAATTTAACGAGATACACTAAAAAGTTGGTGATATGCAAGTCAGTTGTTTTACGGACGATAGTTTAACGTGACGTCATACAAAACATTGATAGATGCGGCGCAAACGTACAATAAGCGTAACGGGACATAACGGGACACTTTTTTTGTGCATGCAGCCGGCGTTCATACAATTGAGACGTTGTCACGTTAAAGAAAATAACTCACCGTCAAGTTATAGATACCCTCGCCTTACTCTTTGAAGTGAAAACTTCCTTTGGCGCACCACAGTCAGTTTTTTTGTGGGCTGTGAATTGAGCTCAAGCATCACGCTCGAGAAAGAAAGAAATCTTCGGGTAAACTCGGGACAATGGGCGTGGCCACGCCCTCCGGTGTCACCCGCGTAGTTTCCAAAGTCAGCTATCAAACTCTTGAGTTATTCGTTTTCACTTCTATCAGCAGTTCCTATGACTGCCTAATTTTTTTTTTATACCTGGCGAAATTCCATTTACGCATGCATACCCACCCTGCCGCTTGGGTGACGGTCAGGTAATGTCAGACTCATGTAGGCATGTAAATGGTATCCCTACAGACTAAAACATCGACGAGTATTTGATCATATCTGATGTTATTTCTATTTTTCTTATTTATTACACAATATTTTTATTCTTATTGAATGTATTGTAAATAAATGAACTGTTTATAAATAAGTATTTTATTTAACAACAAAATAGCACATCTGCGAGGAATGGTAACATTAACATATAATTCGTTTAGTGGCAGACACAAACGATACATCTTATGGTACAACTAAATACGTTGTTTTATACAAGTTACACGACGGTAGAAAAATAACACTTTAAACGTTCCAGAGAAATTATAGAGCAAATAGATTAGTTATCTTATATCCCTGCGTGACAAGCGCAATGCAGAGCTAGGGGGGGCGTTAAAGTAGTATGTATTTTTTATTTTAGAGATTTAATATCCCTCTCGCGGGAGCGGGAGGGACCCGCTCCTCCTTGTAACACACCGTAACGTTTTTTTGCACACCTTTCCTCTCTATCTAAACGTTACGTAAGATCCAAGTGGTCATTTTTACTTAAAATTCACGATACAAGTTGCCAACTCGGAAGACATTCTTCCATAATTAGTAAAAAAATACCTCCACAGCTGACCGTTACATTTTACAAGACACCTCCCCCCTCCACTAAAATTGCGTTCCGTAATAGACGTCATGACGACTCATTTTTGATTTAATGTGCCATCAACAGGCTTCGCGATAACTGAAACGTAAGTGAAATAATTACTTTGTTATCTTAAAAACTTCCCGTGATATCACGATTTTAAAATCACACTTTTGGGCTGTCCCAAGAACGCTTAATACAAAAACAAACTAAAGCGTGACGTCATAGTGTCGTATTTTCTATGCGTCGCGCGTAAAGTTTGTATGGTAGCTATATTAAATACTGCGTTTAGGAAACTGGTTTCATAACGAAAGCCACTTGAAATTGAATGGTAAATTCATTTTCTAATAATTTCGTACTTTTAATACGGACTTGGCCATGCAGCTTTGAATGATCACAAAGTTAAACAAATAAATATCAAAATTAAAGTTGATACGTAGATATTTTACTCTATTTAAATACTGTCATCAAATAATTTAATATAATTCCAGTATCAGTCGTCATGCCTATTCTTGAACGCCCCCTAGTGGTTTGACTCTTCATATTCAAGAGTGTGCAGTTTGCCGTCTCCTACCAGTCTCACGGCACGGAACTACACGGGCAGAACCGCAGGCACTGCTAATACATATAAACATAGAATACAATGGGATTAACACAGTAGATCATATTTCAGGTTAATCATATTTACAGGGTTTCGGCTAAGAGCGACAAACAAGAAGACGGCGTCGCTATTTACAATAACAAAATCGTGCGCGGGTTCCGTAAGATGTTTTTATAAACTATTATAGGTTTACACTTGACCGCCACCGTCGCGTCGATGTGAAGCGACGATGCGGTCTACGATGGAGCATGCTTAGGCTAAGAACTCAAGGAACGAGTTTTGTTTCAAAACTCACGAGACCGCTGATTTTCGCGGTTTCGCAGCCGCCGCGGGTGAATTTTGCCCGCAAACATGGTCGCGGTTGTAAAACGCGACATGAGTTGTGCTTTCGATTTTTACATACATAAATATAAATAAATATTGGCGGACAATTCACACATAACACCATCTGACCCTAAACTAAGCAAAGCTTGTACTATGGAAGTCAGATAGTATGTACATATATCTGCATTCTACAGAAGCAGTGCGGAGGGCGCGGCTGAAAATCGCGCCGTGAGTTCTTAGCCTTACTTGCTTACCTAGAAAAAACCGATTCGCTTACGGTCTGTGATGTCCAACTGATCCTAAGTTCTGGCGTGTTCTCTGTTGTTCTTGAACCAGGCTACAGTCTCCCTCATGGCGTCTTTGAGCGGGGTGAACTGGAAGTCAGGGTAGAGCGCCCGCAGCTTGGCGTTGGACGCGGTCTTCTTGTACTGGCCGTCTGCCTTGCTCGTGTCGTACACGATGTCGCCGGTGAAGCCGTGAGCTTCCTTCACGGCCTCGGCTACGTAGCTGATTGGTACCTCGTCTTTTTCGTCCACTGAAATAAAAGAAATCGTCAGACTGGCGGGCATATTAACCAACTATACGAAAACTAACAACCGATGGGGAAGAAAGGTTCTCGAGTGGCGACCACGAACCGGAAGACGCAGTGTTGGACGGCCTCCCGCTAGATGTACAGATGACGTCACAAAGGTCGCTGGAAACAGCTGGTTGCAGGTGGAACAGGAGTGTTCATTATGGAAATCTAGGGGGGAGGCCTATGTTCAGCAGTGGACGTCTTGCGGCTGATGATGACACGAAAACTTAAATAGCAGGTGGTGGGTCTAATAGCTCGTAGAACTGATGGCCTTCGGGCTTGGAAGGTTCTCGAGTGGTGACCACGTACCAGAAGCAGCGTTGGCCTCCCACAAGATGGATCGACGATCTGGTGAAGTTCGGAGGAAATTGTTGGATACGGGCGGCACAAGACCGGTTTTTATAGAAATATTTGGAAGAGGCTCAGGCCCTTAGATAGAGAATAAGCAGATCAGATTTTTCAGCACGGTTCCTTTGTATTAATCGTAAGCAGATAAGGTGTTACCTTTGCTTCGTTAGCTTTGGCAACTGAGTGATGTGCCGCGACAAAAGTATGACACTTCCACAAGAGCGACAAGACAAGAGCGATGAGACCCGTGTTTTCGGTGTAAAGCGTTTGTTGTAGCTCTATACGTAGGTAGTATATATAAACTCTTTGATCAGGTATTTGTCCAGCAGTTGACGTCATTCAGCTGATATGAAGACGTCGTGGAGGCCTAGTGGCCAGTAGCTCGTAATTTGAAATTCCGCTCGATCCTCTGAGTAGTTACCCATCACGTGATTGCCCCGGTCCCCGGGTAGTAGTGTGCACTCACCGGACAGGATGAGCGGCTCGATGCTGTCGTAGTTGCGTAGCACCCACACGAACAGCTTGCCCAGGTCCCGCGAGTAGATGAACTGGCGCAGTGGCGTGCCGCTACCCATCACCGTGAACGTACTGGACCCTGGAATCATACAACACAAAACTGTACTACTGCATTTTGCCAAAAAAACCTATTCTTAGTCTTTTTTTATTAAATTTAACAATTCCATAGACTCTTGGGGTCCGTAACCTCCATGATTTGCGTTCTATTTTTTCACATTTATCTTGGATTGGGAAAAGGAAAGGAAAATATGGGGGAGTATGGCACATTTTCAACCTAATTCTAGTGCTATTTAGTCCGATTTTGCTAAGTCACCTCCTCCCGGCTCTGAGCTTCCACCACGACCGCATTTCTGGCCACCTTGTAGTGACAACATGGCGACAGCCGGGCCCCACGCTATTCCATTAGACTTTACACCTTATTTTCATATATTTAGGTGGAAAGTCAATGGCCGGGCATCGCCGCTTGGTGTTTTAAGCGTACCTTTCTGCATGTCGTCATCCATCCTCCGGATGAGCGCGGGAATGACGTGGCTGGCCTGCAGCTCGAAGTTGTCGTGCGGCCCGAACACGTTGCACGGGATCACCGACGTGAACACGCGCCCGTGGCTCTCCGCGTAGCCTCTGCCGATGTATACATACAAAAGCGACATATAAAGCGCATTTTCACAAAAGTGATATTTGGCACTTTGATCATAGACTGCAGGCCCGTGAACAAAATGTATGGGTCAAATAAACCACAAGGAGACCTATGTAGGATGATAGAAGGTATAAAGTAATGAGATTCAGCACTATGCCGTCACTTGCAAGCTGTCCAACTGAGTGCAGTTGAATGATCATTTCTCCTTGTCGCATGATTTTTTGTAGGTACGACGTTGCGGAATAATAGATTAGAATTAGATGACGTATTGTCATTCAAGTCATGTGTCATCCACAAACCGACAATGGGCCAGCGTGGCGGATTATAGCATTGACTCTCTCCCCTCTCTCCTTGCGAGAGCAGACCCGGAGGCCCAGCAGTGGAAACATTTAATGGGCCGTTTATGCTAATGTATTTTCTCCTAAAGAACAAAAATCGACTTCAATTACAGGTAATGCAAGCCTGAAACCACATCGGGCGCGGGTGAAAATCGCTCCGTGAGTTCTTAGTCTAAGTGATAAGCAACACCTGCCCATAACAGCAGTGTCACGCAGGTATTGGAATATGAAGAGTCCAAATTATTATCTAGCACTGCACCGAGCTCGTCATCCATAGATGTAAGATGATTTATGCCTATGTTGATTTGTTTGTCTGAAAACATTGCCCTTCAAATTTTGAACTGCTTGGCGGTAGAATAACTGGCCAAATGTGTGGTACTTCCCCAGACGGACTCTGCAAAGAGTCCTACCACTACAAAAAAAAGTTTAAAAATTCCTGAGTGTGGGAACACTGCTGCAACCAGAATAATCCATCCAAGAACAATTTTATTCTACCACTATAGTACTTAAAGTACAAGGTTGTCAAGCTCGGGTCACACCGCGTTCCGCAGCTAGTATCTAGAGATCTAATCCTAAACAATACTCACCTGTTTAAAACATCGATCATCCGTTTGGCGTAACTATACCCGAAATTCGACGAATGCGGCGGACCATTGTGAACCTGGGAACAGGGTTTTGTCTGGATAAAGCCGCGTTCAAGTATTACGTATTATCACAGTCTATTAGATCAATAGTCATTCAACGAAGCCGTCTAGACGGAGCAATCGTGCGGGGCGTGCGGGGTGAGACGCGGGAAGCGCGCTCCCGTCATTGCCAACATTACAATGTTAGTATTTCGTGAGCGCGGTTCAGTTTTCGGTTTTATATACCCGTGTCTAGACATTATCGGCGTTTCTTCCAAGATCAAAGGCAATGAACTACTGATAGTATTTCTTTATACCGTGGTATTAGTTCCGGCTGGTCTAGTCGGGAGATCGGGAACTGCTGATTCGGAGCCCCCAGTTCTATTCCCACGCTCACCACTGTCTTTTCGAAGTCATGTGCATAATGCAGCTAAATTAGAAACCGTAAAGGAAAACATAGTGAGGAAAACGACATGTACCTACCTAGAATCTTTCGAGGTCATGCGTCATCCACCAACCCGGTCTGGGGCAACGTGGTGGATTATGGTCTGACTCTCATTGCGAGAGAAGACTCCCAGCAGTGGGAACATTTAGTGGGCTGCTTATCCAATCTCTATTCCTTCGTTTGGCGATCGACTATCAGCTGATTTACCGGCAGGCTTGGGAATTGCTACCCAGGACCTGTCCTACCAAGGAGTCAGGGTCACTCACCATGGTCTCGTCGATGGGGTACGTGGTCTTATCCGGGAAGATGCAGGTGGAGAGGGCAGGAGACCACTTTCTTCACGTTGTATTTGTGACTCGCGTGTAGAACGTTCTCGTTTATCGCCATGTTTTCTCTCTGGAATTTAGAAAAATTGTGATGTAAAGTAACGGCTGGTCTAGACGGAAACCCCAAGTCGTTCCCTGGTTCGAAGTTCGAACCCCACGTGCACCACTGTCTTTCAACGGTGAAGGAACACTTTGTGAGGAAATCGGCATTTTTTTTACTTCACTTTAGCAAAATTGCTTACGGTATTGCTCTTTCTTTTATTTTACTCAAAATTATGAAGTACATAAATATGTAATAAGCACTTTCGAAATGCTCTAAAGACGACGGTTTACTTCCGTATATAGTCTTATGACAAATAAACTGTGATTTACATATTTGATTTTTATGGCCACAGATCAGTTGTTATTTGTTGTCTGCTGTGCTGCATATTTTTTTATTGCATACTATCAGCCCCGGATCTGGAGGGGGGATACCCCTGGGGCCGCCAAATTGAGCGATTCAGGTATTTCAAGTCATCGTCGTAATATCCGATCCAATATTATCATGAATTCTTCCTTCCTCGTGTTAAGAAGTTAGGGGAGCTAGATACTCGAGGGGAAAAAGAAGTCAGAGGTTCATAACCCGTTATGTCCCTCCGTTATGTGCTTGCCTAGAAGAAACTGAATTGGACGTAGTTTAGCAGAAAGGCCCTAACCCACAAATACTTGTTTATGAGTAATTGAAGTTTTAAGTTTAGATGATAATTCTGCAATGATGTTGTACTCGAAACATATTAAAATTATTGTCACATATGGGCAAATATACTAATATTTTTATGTGTTTAATTGTAGTACATAGACTTATGCACTTTTTGAGTTATTGAGAAAAATATGGGGTTGAGTCGTTTCTCCTTAATTGGTTTTTACATTACGGAGTGTAGCTTTCAATTTCGCAAAAAGGATCTAAGTACCAAAAGTTTTGAATAAGCCGATATTTAAATCATCATCAGCCGCAAGACTTCCACTGCTGAACATAGGCCTTCCATCCATAGGCATTTCCACAACGAACGGTCCTGCGCAACTTGCAACCAGCGTTGTCCAGTGACCTTCATGAGGACATCTGTCCATCTAGTGGGAGGTCGTCCAACACTGCGTCTTCCGGTTCGCGGTCGCCACTCGAGAATCTTTCTTCCCCATTGGTTGTCAGTTCTGCGAGCGATGTGGCCTGGCCATTGCCACTTCAGCTTTTCTTACTCTTTGAGCTATGTCGGCCACTTTCGTTCTTTTGCGAATATCCTCATTACGGATTTTGTCGCGCAAAGAGACTCCGAGCATAGCCCTCTCCATAGCTCGCTGTGTGACTTTGAGCTTCGTTATGAGCCCCACAGTTAAGGACCACGGATACTTAAATAAAATTTTATATATAGTTTTTGCATTGAATGGTACATTTTTATATTTCCTTTCTTTTTCTTGGGCTAAAGTATGGTCTGGATACTTTCTTTTACGACCTTTTTTCGCACGTCCTTTCTTACTTATGTTTTGTGTTTCCAAGTTCTGGCCAACTGAATATCGATTCTGAACTTCTAAATTAGAGAGGTCGTCAATAATTCTTCATCTAAGTATGCATTTCTTGCGCTATATGTACTTAAAACTGCTTCCTGCTTCTTGGCGGCTTCTAACAACGGCGTTGGGGTTTCATCATCAGAATCATTTTCACTACTTGGTATATATCTATTTTTTTAACCTAATACATTAAGTTTTAGCATTAACATTAAGTAACCTACTTTACTGAATCTTCTTCGCTATCTGGCACATAATCGGAATCCGTATCACAACTATAATCAGTCCCTTGTAACACGTAGAGCGCTGTAAGTTTTTAGCGTATGTGACACCCATAGGCTGCTTGAGTAGAAGGATTGACAGAAAGCCTTAAACAAAGTAATTTTCACTTCATTTGTGCATCGAGCAAACTTACGTGCAATCATATATTGCATCTTACTGACAGCGCTCTGCGTTCTCGTTCAATATTGAGATCGTCTTTCAAATCATCTGTAACTATATGATCCAGGTACTTCAATTTGTCGACTCTGTTTAATACAGACCTATTCGATAAATAGGTGGAATAAAAATTTACTACATTCTTTTTAGCTTTAAAGATTAAAATGTCACTTTTACTTGTATTATATCGTAGACTATGTACCTTGGCGTACGTCTCACACATTTTTACAAGCTTTCTCAAACCCCATACCGAAGGACTCAGCAAAACCATGTCGTCTGCGTAACTGATGTTGTTTATGCTTGAATTATCAATGTGGCATCCGACATGTGTGTTACTGATCTGAACAATCAATTGATTTATATATAAATTAAACAATTTAGGTGATGTCAAGCCTCCTTGTCTAACACCACATTCAATACTGTACTCGTTCGAAGTTTCGTCTGCCCACCGTACTATATTTGCTTGATTGGCGTACCAAGTTTTAAACATGTTAATTATTTATTTCGGTAATTTTATTTCTTTCAATTTTACCCATAGTAAGCCATACCCCACGAGGTCGAATGCTTTTGATAAGTCCAAGAAACATGCCTAAACTGGTGTATCCCTGTCAGTATAATATTTTACAGTGTGCTTGAGTGCCATGATGGCACTTTCTGTGGACAGACCAGCTTCAAATCCAAATTGAGCATCGTGCAAGTTCAAGTGACTATCCAACCCGCAACCTGTGCAAGCGCGGGACGACCTCACCTCCCTCACAACATCGGGAAGATTGCATCATCTCTACGACTGACCAATACGGGTGCTAACTCAATCCTAATTACCAATAGGAGACAAAGTCGACGCTTCATTACCATATTTGGTAATCATTTTATTTCGCGGGAAACTTTCTCTGGCGGGCAGGACACGGCCGTGAGGAGTGTTGGTTTGCTACAGGTATTCAGAATAATAAAATTGAATCTCAAAACAACAGTCGTTGAGTCACTTAATAAACTTAAATCTTGTTTGTTTAATTAATTGGAAAGACTGAGATAGGTCATTTTAGCTAAATGCAAAAATGGTTTTTTTTCTATGTATATCATTTTGCAGAAGTGGATCACACGGTTTGAGTCGTTTTAGCTGAATATAAAATAGACTTGTTTCTATGACGGAAATTTAACAGAAACGATTCAAGTGGTTTGAGTAACTTTTGCTATTATAAACATAGACTTTATTCTTTGAAATTGGATTTATCAAAAATGATCCAAGCAGTCTGGGTCATTATAGTTGTTTGTAGAAGAATACCCGTCTTTATGTGGCTTGGTACTCATCATTCAAAAATGTACCTTATCTTCATCTGATCTCGGATCTTTATTGCTGATAGAAAGAACTAACCTTTAGGACCTCTTTGGTACATACAACTCATTTTTGACCATAATGTGGTTTGAGTCCTTTCTGCTAAACTACGTCCAATTAGTCTCATCGACATAGGCAGACGCATATAATTTGTTTCTGCGCGTCTTTCGCACTTATCATATTAGTAGGTTATTTGTATTAAAATTGTCGATGACTAATACCTAGTACTCATTTTATAATTATTTTTCTATTACAAGATATAATAAACCAAGTCATTGCGAACGTACCACTATAGTACAGAAATCACATCAAAACACCTCGCCGTATCTAACTGATAACGAATGTTCCGGTGATAATGGATATATAATTTGTAAAATCTGACAAAAACGGTACAGTATTTTCTTTGATTGAATTATTATAGAAGGTATCTTTTGTATAATACAGAGTAAAGAAACGAGCAAGTCATGCGCCTGATGGTCTTTATGCGACTTAGACTCATGCGCGGTCCAAGAGGGAGAGGGGGGGGGTCACAGGGGACATGACCCCCCAAACCCCCAGACCCCCCAAACGTTAAACAAAAAATCTAAGAAAATTAAAAATATCTAATAGTACATAGACTATTTTTTAACGCGGGAAAACAACTAGTACGGGAACTACGCAGGTAAAATCTTGGAGCGCTACTAGTAAAGTATTTTTTGCTCGATTTATTGTATAACTACTTGTGACCCCCAAAACCTGAGGCTGCGTACTGGTGACCCCCTCCAAAATTCGAGGCTGGGACCGCGCCTAGTTAGACTGGTAGCGCCTGATTGGTTTACCCGATAAGAAATACCCTTAATGCTATTCTCGACTATAATCTAACTGTATTCCAAATTTCAACTCGATCTGTACAGCCGCCCTGATGTGTCTGAGCAACCAACAGCCAAACATCCTCTAACATTCACATTTATAATATTTATTTGTAAACTAGTAGACCCCCCCCCCCGCGGTTTCACTCGCGAAGTTTCCGATCCCGTTATTTTCCCGGCATCAAGAGACGATTTTCTTAGCATTCCATGGATTCACCGTGCGGGTGCCGGGTCCATCGTGTGGCAGAGAGAGAAAAACTCGAGTAGTTCCCGAGACTTGTAACTCGGGCGTAGGTTTAAGGGGCCCCTTTCTGACGTACATCAACACTCACCTTCACCACTCGCCTTTCTCTCCCTGCCCAGCCAAATCTGATATGAGCCTACTAGTGCAGCTTTAGATACACGTTCTAGTATAGAACTTACTGCACTTCTGGATAAGCCAAGGTCTTTCAGTAGGTTATAGAGAGATTTTGCTGGTATACCTCTCGCTCCCACTTCTACAGCGTATAAACTAACTACATAGCCGTTTTTTGTTAATTCGTTTAGGAGGTCGTAATACTTTGTTTCATCGCGTGGTCTTTAGGTATATTAGTTTCCCACGGTACGGTAAGTTCTACAAGGACTATGCGTTTCGTAACTCTAGAAAAAAGGAAAATGTCCGGTCTGGATGACGAAACACCCACATCCTCTGGGATTTTGTAGTGCTTTTCATACGTGTCCATTAAAATAGTCCAATCAGGTGCTGTACCCAGGATTGAGTAAGGCTTGTTCCTGGAGTTTGAAGTTGAGCCTTCTTTACAAAGTTAATTTGTCTGTTGTTTGTCGTCAATCCCTTTTGGGCTCTAGCTACTGAAAGGCTCATGGCTTCACGTATGATTTCAAGTACTCTGTCATGACGCCGTGAGTAATGACCCCATTAAGGAGCACCTTGCATCCCACCAATATGTGCCTTGCTGTACATATCGCCTCTCCACAAGTATAGCAACATTTTTCAGAGGCTTTACCAAGTTACTCTGGTCAGGGAGGGTCATTTGGAATGCATTTAGATAAAATTTTAATAAGGCAGGGGCCCAGTCATAGATCAAGGTGCGCCATTTTAGAGCTAATGGGATACAGAACTCAACTATGGTTAACCACTCACTTTGCATTTCTAAATTCATAGCGTGCACTTTGTAACCGTCATTTTCGTCTTGTTGTAGAAAGGTTTTTACCATGTCTCGGTTTTCCCTTTTTTTTCTCGCACCCAACCCAGCAGTATTTACTTGTGCACCTGCCATAAATTGTTTATGGAATTGAAGTCTAGATTCCAGGTCTGAAGCAGTTTTGTCTTTTGGGAGAGATGTAATTAATTCGTCTTGCGACTTTCCCAAAACATGCGTTTTTGTAACTCTTAGGTGTTTGTAAAGTTCAGACGGTTTCTTTAGTTTCAGCCCAAAACTATTGTGATCCCTAAAAGAGTAGAGGATCAGCCGGATGTGCCAATCCGAACCATGACTTCAATATCTTTATGACATTGGCATCTAGCTTTGCCAGGAGAGTTTTACCGATGTCATATACTAGGAAAGGCCAAGTGAGACGTGATGTGAGGTAGTTGTCATATATCCATGCTTTTTTGATATTGCTGATAGGCTGCTGGTCTACCTTATTGAGGTTGTTCATGAAATTTTCAACAACCACCTCTAATGATGGTGTACGTCCTTTGTGATCTATCTTTCTACCAAGAAATTTGAAAGGCACTGCCTCTGCAATTGTGGCAACTCCTTGGCCACTTATGGAGAGTCCCGGATCGTAAGACGTATATTTGGTATTTCTTCTACCCAGACAAAGACAATGACATTTAGATGGTTTTGTCCACCAAAACCAAATGGCAACCAAATTTCATGTAGATCTTGTACGTTTTTTTTTTGCTTAATCGAGTAACAAACATCCGTACATGCAAACTTTCGGATTTATAATATTTTGTAAGAAGTAGGATTATTAGAATTAGTCTCTAGTATATACATGTCTATACTAATCTATACTAATATTATAAAGCTGAAGAGTTTGTTTGTTTGTTGGAACGCTAGGATCTCGGGAAGTACTGGTCCGAATTAAAATATTCTTTTTCTATTAGATAGTCTATTTATCGAGGAAGGCTATAGGCTATAGAACATAACGCTACTATCAATAGAAGGGGAGCATGAATCTAGAATGTAACTAAAACGGGAAAAAAATATTCCTTTTTGAGAGATTTCGTGCTTTGACATGACAGCATGTGTCTAAGATTGCGTCAACTTCAACTTCATTTTTTTCTTTTGGGTTCCATTTGGTAATGTAACCGTAATTTCGCCAATATCCATGATTGCGTCAATGAATATAAACCTTTGCTAATCAAATTTGTTTCTAAATCTGAGTTGATACGACCAATTTGCGACAGATGGCGTAGCAGGTAGTTGAAGAGGTATTTTGTTTGAAAACGATATTTTCAGGAATGACTGAACCGATTTCAGTCATTCTTTCACCGTTGGATATGTACGGGATCCCGATGAGTGCTATTTATGTACCACGGGCGAAGCAGGGGCGGACATCTAGTCTAGTATATACTGTCTTTTCGAAGTCATGTGCGTAATGCCGCTAACTTAAAAACGGTGAAGGAAAACATCGTGAGGAAACCGACATGAACCTAGAATCTTTCAAGGTCATGTGTCATTCACCAACCCGCACTTGGCCAGCGAGGTGGATTATGGCCTTAAACTCTCTCCTTGCGAGAGAAGGCCCCGAGTCCCAGCAGTGGGAACATTTAGTGGGCTGCTTATGCTATATACATATATATTTATTTATCATCATCATCATCAAATTTGAAATTTGATTGATTGATGAAATTTTATTATACTACTAGATGCCCGCCCCGGCGTCGCCCGTGGTACATTCATACACTCATCCCATACGTATACAACGGTGAAAGAATGACTGAAATCGGTTCAGTCATTCCTGAGAATATCGCTTTCAAACAAAACACCTCTTCAGCTACCTGCTACGCCACCTGTCGGAAATTAGTCGTACCAACTCAGGGATTAGTAAAGGTTTTATATTCAAGAGGTATGTAATCTGTGATATTCAATGACGCAATCTTAGACACATGCTGTTATGTGTCATGTCAAAGCACGAAACGTACGAAAACTCTCAAAAACGAATATTTTTTCCCGATTTTGTTACATTCTTGATTCATGCTCCGCTTCTGTTAATAGTAGCGTTATTTTCTATAGCCTATAGCCTTCCTCGATAAATGGACTATCCAACAGAAAAATAATCTTTCAATTCGAACCAGCACTACCCGAGATCCTAGCGTTCAAACAAACAAACAAACTCTTCAGCTTTATAATATTAGTATAGATTATATAAATTACGCGACACGTTTAGACTACAGGCCTGTGAACAAAATTTATGGGTCAAATGAACCACCAGGAGACCTACGTAGGATGATAGAAGGGTATAAAGTAATAAGATTCAGCACTATGCCGTCACTTGTAAGCTGACCAACTGAGTGCAGGTGAAGGTGCTCATGATTTTTGTACGGCGTTGTGGAATAATGGATTAGAAGAGGTATTAAAACTATAAAAATCGTAAATTTTAATTTTTAATTGTTAAAACACATACAATTTGTTCACGGACCTGTAGTCTAGTGTCTAGTTGTTTATCCGCGTCCTTTACGTCGTTTACCTTAAAAGATAGACACAATGCTGTCACGGATTTCAAGGAATATTTTTTCCCGTTTTTTTATATTCTACATTCATGCTCCGCTCCTATTGATTGTAGTGTAATAGCCTTAGTCGATAAATGAACTATCCAACAGAAAAATAATCTTTCAATTCAGACCAGTAGTTCCAGAGATCCTAGCGTTGAAACAAACAAACTCTTCAGCTTTATAATATTAGTAGTTATTTCAATTAGAAACCATTGTCTACTAAAATTCTTGATAAGATCTTATAGAGATAATAAGAACTAATTACAATTGGGTGTAATAAAAAGATAACTACTATTCTTGGAAATTACATTATCTGGTGGTCACCAAGAGGTTCAAATTCACCATAAAGCAATTTTTTTTTCCATCGACCACATAGTTTTTCAATAAACAAAATAGCATCAATGTGTGTGTGTGTCAAATACATTTTTTGAAGTTATAACTTCATTTGACGCGTCACAGACAGATTTTTCGTAGGCTGTGAATTGAATTCTAACGTCACGCTCGTGAATGAAAGAAATCTTCGGGTGAACTCGGGAATGCTAACGTATTTCTAGATGGCCTTGGCGTGTTACCACTGTTACCATTACAAATGTACACATCTGGTCTAGACGGCCATGCCTAGGAAGACTTACATTGTATTTGGACGACAAAGTTTTGAAGATTTATTCACGACTAACAGCACCCTCCGGTTTCATCCGCGTAGTTTCCGAAGTGCTATCAATTTCTGAGTTAGTTTTCACTTCTATAGGCAGTCCCTACGACTGAAATTTTTTTTATAGTATAGAGCAGGGGTTGGCAACGCGCGGCCCACGTTCTACGTCCGTCCGGCCCGCGACAGTTTTAAATAATTTATTCCCGGCTCATACAGCTACCTATACAACTAAATAAATGTATTAATCTGCTACTTATGTTATCGCGGACGCAGTTATGTGTGTTAATGATTCATGTTAAGTTCATGAGTGCGCATATGTGATTATATTAGCGACTCCAGAAGAATCACTGGCAGGAGGGGTGCAAATGCATTACAAACTTTCAGAAATGCCCGCTTTTATCAACTTTTTTCACGTTGTGACCCGTGGCTCCTGAAACGTTGTCGACCCCTGGTATAGTGACGAGACAAGCAAGCCATGTTCCTTCTCTCACAAGGCGAGCGTAGGTACAGGCTATCTGGCCAAGTGAAGGTAGACAAATATCATTACATATACGTGAAAGCATCGATATAAACCAATGGATGTGCCCTGAGTAACTGAAATTGGTAATAAACTGCGTTTCTGTGTGTCGTAAGTAGTCTACACATAACCAATCTACTTGGCCCCTAGAATCGCTAGCGGCACGATATGCTGCGGTTCTACTTATTTTGGTTGTCGACAACGAATAGTGATAAGTAAAAACGTCCGGCGTTCACCGCTTCCTGCAACCAACTGGAACGGAATGAGTGCGCTCACTCTTCCCAACTATTACATGATTCCGTGCGCCCTGAAGTTTGGGAGGGCACATCTGTGTATTGAGATCTTTGCGTGAAAGATGTTTTGGAACTTGTTGGTTTTCTCACAATGTGTTCCTCCATTAAATTCCTACCTACCAATATGTACTACACATATACAGTACTATGTACTAGTTCGGACCTGATGGGTTCATTAGCTATGTGTTCATGTTATTTTGACAAATAAATATTCTTATTCTTATTCTAATTTTTGGTGCTTAATCACGTGGATAGGTCTGAACGAATCGGCTTGAAGTTTGGGATAAAAACATAACCAGAAATAACACACAGGCTAACTATTTATCTAGAAAATAACGGGAACGGAACTACGCGGATAAAACCGAGGGGCGCTGCTAGTACGTAGGTAATAATGACGACCTTGTAGGTTTGTTCTTAAAATTGTGGTTTTCAGAGGTATAGGCCAGTTGCAATCTCTAGTTTGAAAACTAAGTACTAAACCTAATTAGACTGAAAGATTAACTAGAAAGTAATCTTACAAAGAAGTCCAGGTTATGTGCCATGTTGTGGAAGAGTCCCCCCACTTTGGCAGCCAAGTGCACCACATGGGTGGGCTGGTGGAGCTCAAACAATGCTTCTGTTGCTGCTCTGTCTCTGAAACGGAGAAATTAAAAATGTACCCCACGTAAATAACAAATATGTACCTACGAAAAAAAATTGCAGCAAATATGGTGAATGCAAAATATTCTACAGGTGGTACATGTTTAAAATATCACATAGGTTAACATTTTTGCACACATTCTGAGGCCTAACATAAGTTATTTTTGAGTTGAGAGACTTGAGAGTCTCTTTCTAAACTATTACATGTGCAAAAGAGTCAAGAAATTTTATTCTCTCATTTGTGTACACTTTTTGTAACACAATGATTCCAATGAAATTATAGGACATAGAGATAAAACAACTTGCATATTATAACTGGGTAATGATTTGGACTCTTTATGTTCATCGTCATAAGTAACAACTTACCCTAATGAGACTAAATTACAGTTAAACAAAGAGCATTAGGATATGACAAAATAATAATATTAATCTACTTATACATGTTAAAAAATATTCATTATTAGCAGCCCGCCCCGACTTCGCACGGGTATTATGGAAAATAAGTATAAAACAAAATTATTAGACTTATAAATTTTAACACACTCTTGGCAGACTTTCCATGCTTAGGACATACGACCAAAATAAAACAAACAATCCCAATCATCTGTTTATCATTTAAAACGCATATATTTTACCTACTTTACTTTATGAAAAAAATGCGGGAGCCAGAATCTCAAGGGAGGTCCTGAAAGGAGCGAGCCAAGCGAGGCCAAAGCGTAGACGCCGGCGACCTCCGTAGCGGAGCGTATGTCGAGTATTGAGAAGTGACACGCAGGGCCATAGAGCTTCTGGCTCCGGCAGCCCACCCTGAATCGAATCTCAGTGATAAGCCCTAATACTTCGATCAGGAATGTATGTTCGTGATCGAAGCCCTAATAGGATCAATTCTTCTTTGATCATTATGTTTTGGTATTGCTATGCTTCTCTCAATGTGTGCCTTTAAACATTATGCTAAGTTATGTTTACGCTATACATGGTATGCTATGGTAGCAAAAATTATGCGAAAACAGTTATGTGTTAGTTGTTATGGTATATTATCATTAGCCCTAAAAACGTTATGCCTACATGCACACGTTTTAGTTGTAGGCGTGGTCTAGCGTCGTTTTTATTCCACAATTACTTGTCCGCATCAAATCAAATCAGTAAATATTTAATGATTGTAATTTAGTGTTAAAACTCCGCTAATGCCACCTACGACGTAGTTTATGGTTGTGCAATGTTTCGGTTACTTTTAATAAAAAATGGTGGTTTCTATTAGTTCTAAATACGTACTAAATAGTTACGGCTGGTCTAGTCGGGAGAACGACGGCAGCCGATCCGGAGCCCCGGTTTTAAATCCCACGTGCACTACTATATCATATCACTATCTTTTCGGAGTCATGTGAGTAATGGTGATAACTTGGGCGAAGGAAAACATCGTGAGGAAACCGCCATGTACTTAGAATATTTTGAGGTCTTGTGTCATCCACCAACCCGCACTGGGCCAGCGTGGTGGATTATGGACTTGACTCTCTCCTTGCGAGAGAGGGCCTCGAGTACTAGTAGTGGGAATATTTAGTGGGCTGCTTATTGAATCTATTGACACAGCTAGATTTCTGATCGTCACATCAACGTAGTCCTTAATGATCCGCTTTATTCTACTTTAGTAGGTAGGGTAAAGAGGACCTTTGGGGATGAGCTATATCCCTCATAAGTTTCGGCTGGTCTAGTCGGCAGAACGGCGACTGCCGATCCAGAGGACCCCAGCACAAATTACACGCACATCACTGTTTTTTCGAAGTCATGTGCGTAATGCCTCTAATTTAAAACGGTGAAAGAAAACATCATGAGGAAACAGAAATGGAATAAATCTAATGTAATAGGTACTATGTAGAAAGTGCGAGAAAACTTGAACAATAACAGTAAAGGTAGAATACACTTATTTCTCCATACTCTGCAAGACTATGGAGCGTGTCATAAACCGCAGGCTCCTGATGTACCTAGAATCTAACGATCTCCTCAGTGACCGGCAATACGGGTTTCGCCGAAACCGGTCCACTGGGGATATTCTAGCGTATGTCACCCACATCTGGAGTGAAGCCATCGAGAAACACGGGGAAGCACTTGCAGTCTCCCTGGATATCTCGAAGGCTTTCGACAGGGTTTGGCATGATGGCCTTATTAGCAAGCTATCTAGTTATGGATTGTCTTCAGGGTTTATTGCGTGGATATCGGACTTCTTGAGGGATCGATCCATACGAGTTGTCATTGATGGCTGCTCGTCGGATCGAATGGCTATCAATGCCGGAGTCCCTCAAGGGTCGGTACTCTCTGCGACGCTTTTTCTGCTACATATCAACGATCTGTTGAAGCCCGGTATCTTTGGGTACGCAGATGATAGCACCGTTGTAGAGAGTTACACATCTAGCGCGAGAGCCAGTGGACAGCAAACTAAGGTACTGAGAGAGAGTATGATTGAGCGTTTGAACTTGGCCCTTGAGGAAATCTCTGAATGGGGCGAAACCAATCTGGCCAAGTTTAACGAGGGAAAGACGCAGGCGTGTCTGTTCTCCGCAAAAAGGAGTCCATTTCAACAGACTCCTACTTTTCAAGGTGTATCCGTACCGGTTACTGATCATCTTGAGCTTTTGGGCGTTACCTTGACTTCTACGCTCAACTTTGGCTCGTACATCGAGTCCAAGGCAAAATATAGCTGCTAAAAAACTAGGCGTCCTCTCAAAGGTGCGAAAGTACTTCAAATCTGAACAACTGCTTTTGTTATATAAAGTACAGATTCGCTCTTGTATGGAGTACTGTTCACACCTTTGGGATGGATCGGCTAAGTATCAGCTTGAGGCTCTGGAATCGATCGAGAGGCGTGCCAAAAGGCTCATAGGCAAAGACATTCTAGCGCGAAAAAGACTTCAAAGTCTTCAACATCGGCGCAAAATTGCTAGCTTATCGGTTTTTTATCGGATAGGGGCATTCCATAGTGACTGGTGGGACATTTGACTCCAGAATCCCTAATGTTTAGACCTATATCTTTGTATTTAGATCTAATTTAATGACCAAATATATATTTTACGATACATTTTGAACCGACTTATAGAACTTTTGCCGAAAAAAGTAGCTCATATGCGTATGTTAAGTCATATTCCAATGTTTAACAGTGTGACTGGTGGGACAGGAAAAAATACCTCACTTCCGCCTTCTGAACTGTCTATCGAGATTTTAGCCCAAATACTAAACTTAGCCAAATATCTTTTACTACGCTATGCAATTAATAAATATACTTCAATAAAAACTAAAAACTAGCACCAAGTTTGGTTTTTACAAGAAAATATGGAAAATAGAAATTGTGACTGGTGGGACACAGTTTTGTGACTGGCGGGACGAGTACGAAATCGATAAAAAATGACTCGCTTTTATGTTATATTTCACGTTGTTTATTAATAGTTAAACCTATATTATAGCGAATTTACAAACACTATTAAATCTTTAAGAAAATCAACATAGAACGGTCTTATTCTAAATTAACACAATAGTTTCCTGTACTAGATGCTGTAATTTTCCGTTTCTCTCTATGTTGTCTTTTGCGTAGTCTGTCTGTCTCTCCCTGCTGAGTTCTAGCAGTCTCATTAATTTCACTTAAAGCTTTATTTTTTTGTTTTCTAGAGCAATATTTCACTTACTTTGACCATTCTTAAATTTTTCTGCAGATTTCCTTTTTTGCTCATATTAAAAGCAAAAAAAGCAATGCCACATATAAAAAAACATAGAAACAGAGCTAGAAGCAGGTTAGAAACGCTTAGAACAATCCATATCAAGTTTTATAAAACTACTGTTTTCCACCCTTCAACACAGTGCACTAGAAAATTTAGCTAAACAGTTTAACTACAGGCCAATTCTTACTTTCCAAAAAGCTCCCTTTAGTAAAATGCATTTTGAAGCTACAAATACAACTTTTGTATGTTTTCGTGTGACTGGTGGGACATTGCTACAAAACCATCTAAATGTCATTGTCTTTGTCTGGGTAGACGAAATACCAAATATACGTCTTACGATCCGGGACTCTCCATAAGTGGCCAAGGAGTTGCCACAATTGCAGAGGCAGTGCCTTTCAAATTTCTTGGTAGAAAGATAGATCACAAAGAACGTACACCATCATTAGAGGTGGTTGTTGAAAATTTCATGAACAACCTCAATAAGGTAGACCAGCAGCCTATCAGCAATATCAAAAAAGCATGGATATATGACAACTACCTCACATCACGTCTCACTTGGCCTTTCCTAGTATA
This sequence comes from Ectropis grisescens, assembly GCA_017562165.1. NCBI lineage: Eukaryota > Metazoa > Arthropoda > Insecta > Lepidoptera > Geometridae > Ectropis > Ectropis grisescens. The sequence goes on from CM029772.1 coordinate 2,112,553, forward strand.
TGACATCGGTAAAACCACAAATCAGAAAATAGTTACTTCGTAACAGATGCATCACTGCCATACAAAAGTGCAAATACCTACACGATAATAACCTAAACTTTCGTAAACTACTTACCTACTTACTTGTAAACAAAAATACACCTTTGCACAAGCACACAGAGTTGAGAATACCGTGCGCCCCGTGTGACTTGTCGTCTGCTTACGTCACTGACCAAGCATGCTAGGGTTGTACGAAATATGATAAGATGATAAAAAAACTAAACTGCAAATTGTAATTTTCTCTATTGTTTATTTAAATGGAATGAAAATGAAAAAAATGTTTATTATCTCAATAACGAAAACCAAATCACAAGAAAAGCTACAAAACCTAGCGTCTACCGCCTTAAAGTTATTAAAACAGTTTCACGCGCTCCCGGATGTTAAATACAAAGCGACAATAAATACAAAGAATACATATATGTGACAATAAATAGGTACAAATAATGAATACTTAACATGTTTTGCTAGTGTGAACTAGATCCCACACTATGGTGACATGTTTTGTGGGATCCAGGCTTATTAGTGTGAACTAGATCCCACACTATGGTGACATGTTTTGTGGGATCCAGGCTTATTTTATGCAAGTAAAAAATAGACTGAAACGACTCTAAAAAAATAAATATTTTTATTTTATTTACAAACAATTAAATTTTCTCCAAAAAAACAATCTTTCAGATACTCGAATTCTAGAATTTTATAATTTTGGCTAAGTTTATCATCATGTCATACAGATGTAATAGATATATTAAATTTATATATTTATATATACTTATACTTTACATACCATTGCAATTTTTCTACAACCGAATTGAGAACCTCCTCCTTTTATGTCAATTAAAATTAAAACTATTATATGCCTTAAATTAAGAAACTTGCTCATTAATTATATATTTTATCTTTACACTTAAATGAGAGTGGGTACATTTTGAAATAAGATAAATTACACAATTTGAATTACATTTTAGTGTATTGCTATTGCAGCCATCCACAATACAATAACGCCGCGACATTATTTATGCGCGCACTCGGCGTTCGTACGCACGTCAACTCGGGCAAGCGGCCGGCGCCCCTGTGATTTTAGTACGCCCGGGTGGACGCGAACGAGTAGGTTATTATCTCGCGCCGTATAGCGAGTGGTGAGGGTGTGATAAAACTCTCCTGGCAAAGCTAGATGCCAATGTCATAAAGATATTGAAGTCATGGTTAGGATTGGCACATCCGGCTGATCCCTCTACTCTTTTTAGGGATCACAATAGTTTTGGGCTGAAACTAAAGAAACCGTCTGAACTTTACAAACACCTAAGAGTTACAAAAACGCATGTTTTGGGAAAGTCGCAAGACGACTTAATTACATCTCTCCCAAAAGACAAAACTGCTTCAGACCTGGAATCTAGACTTCAATTCCATAAACAATTTATGGCAGGTGCACAAGTAAATACTGCTGGGTTGGGTGCGAGAAGGAAAAGGAAGACCGAGACATGGTAAAACCTTTCTACAACAAGACGAAAATAACGGTTACAAAGTGCATGCTATGAATTTAGAAATGCAAAGTGAGTGGTTAACCATAGGTGAGTTCTGTATCCCATTAGCTCTAAAGTGGCGCACCTTGATCTATGACTGGTCTCCTGCCTTATTAAAATTTTATCTAAATGCATTCCAAATGACCCTCCCTGACCAGAGTAACTTGGTAAAGCCTCTGAAAAATGTTGCTATACTTGTGGAGAGGCGATATGTACAGCAAGGCACATATTGATGGGATGCAAGGTGCTCCTTAATGGGGGTCATTACTCACGGCGTCATGACAGAGTACTTGAAATCATACGTGAAGCCATGAGCCTTTCAGTAGCTAGAGCCCAAAAGGGATTGACGACAAACAAAAGACAAATTAACTTTGTAAAGGCAGGCTCAACTTCAAACTCCAGGAACAAGCCTTACTCAATCCTGGGTACAGCACCTGATTGGACTATTTTAATGGACACGTATGAAAGCACTACAAAATCCCAGAGGATGTGGGTGTTTCGTCATCCAGACCGGACATTTTCCTTTTTCTAGAACTACGAAACGCATAGTCCTTGTAGAACTTACCGTACCGTGGGAAACTAATATACCTAAAGACCACGCGATGAAACAAAATAAGTATTACGACCTCCTAAACGAATTAACAAAAAACGGCTATATAGTTAGTTTATACACTGTAGAAGTGGGAGCGAGAGGTATACCAGCAAAATCTCTCTATAACCTACTGAAAGACCTTGGCTTATCCAGAAGTGCAGTAAGTTCTATACTAGAACGAGTATCTAAAGCTGCACTAGTAGGCTCATATCAGATTTGGCTGGGCAGGGAGAGAAAAACGAGTGGTGAAGGTGAGTGTTGATGTACGTCAGAAAGGGGCCCCTTAAACCTACTCCCGAGTCACAAGTCTCGGGAACTACTCGAGTTTTTCTCTCTCTGCCACACGATGGACCCAGCACCCGCACGGTGAATCCATGGAATGCTAAGAAGATTGTCTCTCTTTTCACCATATTTTTACCCCAAATTAAAATTAAAGAGTTTCTTATCACTCCCCAATGCCGTTTGATTGAAAATATTAATCAAAATAGTAAAAAAACATTGATGCCAATACGGTACAAAAAAATTGCACATTACATTACTACTTGTCACAGCGAAAAAATACTCAAACTTGTTGTTTTTCGAATTGATTTTTACAGATCATTAAATTTAATTCATCTACATTGCGTTAAGAACAAATTAGTTGTAATCATACCAATTTTATAAAATAATTCGTTTTCCCATTACCCATGGAATGCACCGATACACTTCGGAGAGTGTGCAACTGATATGCACGATCTTATACCACCTTGCCCTTTTTACTATCGTACTTCTCGTAACTCGAAGAAGCGGCACCGTTTCATGGTGGATATTCCAAAGACACGAACAAAGAGGTTTGACTCTACGTTTGTGATAAGAACGTCTAGGCTGTGGAATGAGTTGCCTGAGTGGGTTTTTCTCGATAGTTATAATCTTGGTGTCTTCAAATCGAGAGTGAATCGGTTTCTTCTAGGTAAACACGCTCCATCGTAGACCGCATCGTCGCTTAACATCAGGCGAGATGGCGGTCAAGTGTAAACCTATTAAAGTTAAAAAAAAAAAACATAAAAAAGTGTTACGAAAAAATGTTTAATATTTGATATCATTTGCGTCCACTACATAGCGAGCCGACCGCGCGAAGTAGACGCGCGCCTTCCAAATTCATAGTTGCAAACACTTCTCTCCCGTGCCACAGAATAAATATTAGTACCCGTGCCTCGGTGGTATCGCGAGGTTTTTTGTAGATTTTAATAAGCTCTATAATATTGTAGAAGATTGTTTTGGTCTATCATGAGTACTTTCCACAGCGTATGCGATGAAAGCCATTTTATGTCTGTTTTTATTCCACCTTGGCTTGGTTTTAGTTAAAATTTCTGAGGATATCTCATTTTTTTTTGTGATAAACATAGCCTATGTTACTCAGTGATAATGTAGCTTTCTATTGTCAAAAGAATTTTTGAAATCGGTCCAGTAGTTTTTGAGTTTATTCGTAACATACAAAAATACAAATCTTTCCACTTTATAATATTAGTATAGATAGTATAGATGAAAAAAAAACAATAATCAAAAATAATGACAATTAAAACAAGAAAATAATAATAGAGTAAATGACTTTCGCTAGACGGTTGGATCAAGGGTCAGATGCAGAAGGCAGTCATCCTAGACACAGCACACATCATCAGGAGGTTCCTCACTCTGCAGCCCCAACCACCGTTAGCTTGGGCCCTGCCCGCTGCTGGCGGCACCCTAGTTTTTATGTTTATTTTATATATCTATTGTAAAAAATTTAGAGATCAAGAAGAAAAATAAATGATAATGGAAATGAATTTATAAATTAATATAATACTCAAATTTCTATCCTGTATTCTCAACGGCAAATTCAAATTTGAAAAAAAGACCAGTTTGAAGTCAATGTAAATTAATTAACATATTCTTACTTAAATATTAAATATCGTTTGTTAAAATATTACAAGAGACTGTACCAAAAATATTTGTAAATTCAGCCATTTTAAATAAATTTACAATAACTTTAGAGCATAACATACATACAAAAAAACCAGCGACCAAATTGAGAGCCTACTCCATTTTGAAGTCATTAAAAAGGCTGCCGATTGAATTTTTCTTTTTATTTTATATTTATATTGCTAAATATGAAACTTGAGTGCCTCCAAAGTTAGAGTGAATAAAAATGTCCAGTCTTTAAGTGTTCTCTTTGATCATGCTTCAAGTGGCTGGTCAAATATTACCTAAAATTAACAAAACTATAGGACTTCATGCCGCATTACAAAAATGTAATCTCAAAATAGCAAATAGTAGAAGAATAACAAATCTTAAGTCGCTCAATTGCCTGGTCTCAGCAAATAAGCAATAAGGCCAGCATTTGTGGTGCTAGCTCATAATGCAGCATTTGTGGTGCTAGCTCATACTGTACATAATATATCTGTTTTTGTCACAATAAAGTTTTCTAGCTATCTAGAAATTTACCTCAAATCACAATCCTTAGATCCAAGGAATATCCACGTCTCTAACCCGGCTTCCTGTTGGTGTTCCGACTCGACCACACTCCTAATGGCTTGACCAACAAGCCCTGATCCACCGGTCACCAATATTACACATTTTTCAACATTCATTGTTCCTCTAAACACTGGATATAGTTTTAATTATTGAGAACAAAGTAGAAAGAATTTGAAAAATAAAATTACACGTCACATTGACTTTATAATAACTAGTAAGTACTTAGATAAAAGTTATTGTTATATTTGGGTATAAATGGTTATATTTATGTGGTGATATTGATAGCTTAGCACGCTCCAAGCGTTTGTAAAGTTAAATAAAAACAAAACAACGTTGCACGTAGTTTGTAAAAAAATCTATTAATATTCACTATTTATCTGTTCATGATAGGTACGTTCTTCCGTTTCTACAAGGAGCATGTAAATTACTACTTTCCATTTCTTTCAAAATTTCAGTGTTTCGTGTTCGTGTTTCTTTAAAATTAGGGATGGGAAAACTTGAATTTTACGCACATATTTATTACTATAGATAGACGGAAGTTCGATAAATGGAAATGATAGCATATTCAAGTCTAATGTTAGTATAGCGGTAGTTTAGGTGCAGAAAGTAACTGCTATTTGTAAAACTTTTACGTAAATAATGCTTAAAAGTATTAGTAAGATCAATAAATATATTTGTATCGCTAACCAACAAAATCTTTTTTGTAAGTGTCATAAAAAAATCAACGTTTTCAACAACATCATTTTATCGATGGTTGAATAGCTGAAAATAACGTAGATGGACATCCCTAAAAAAATTAGCCGGCTGGCCCAGAGTACAATGTCAAAGTCAGTAAATCACTGACATTTACTTCTAAAATTCCATAAACAAGAACCATGTTTTATTAATTTTGACTAGGAAACATCCAACACAAATTCATGAATATAACTTTTTTTGATCCAAACGTAGGGCCAATCAAAAGTTTAAAAGTTCCGTAGGGTTTTTTCATATAAATGAGGCGTTTCATAATGCCGCATGTAAAACCAATCTCGTTCTTAAATTGCGTCACAGATGGATGTTTGTTGCTCAATCACGTCGTAACGTCTGAACCGGCCGGGCTGAAATTTGGAACACAGGCTGTTAGAGTTAATAGATAGTCTGGAAGAGCACATAGGCTTTTTTTTACACCGGGGCAAAAACGGAAACGGCAATTACGCTGGTTACACGGCGGGGCGCTGCTAGTATTAAATAAAATCAGCATATTCTGGATACAAATATATACCTGTCTAAAATCTTCAAAGGTAGCGCCAATGTTTCATTTTGTTCAAGAAGTTTAGTAGACTGTTACATTTATTTCCTAAAAGCGCTTCGTTTCGTTACTTTGGTAATCATACGACAGGCATGTCCTAAAATTCAAGAGGGAGTCACAATAATAATATCACAACTATTGGCGAATAAAATTAACTTTGCATGATACAACTATACAATAAATGGAACATAAAACCACCGTTAATGTCAGCAAACTATAAAATGCCTCATGGCTCGAGAAGAGGATTATGACCCCTGTGACCTCACCCTTGCTTGCTTTTCGTACCACGCCGGACTAAATGCCTGTTCATGTTATTAATTATTTGTCATATTTTACATCTTTCTGTGTTTCGGCAATCATCTCACTGTTTCCCCACATTTCACTCCATTCCAATAAAATGTACGGCTAACAATGTAACATACTCAAGCTTGCAAAGTCATAAATTAGCATGTCATTTATTTTGGTGCCAATTGTGATTTGAGACTGTGAGCTTGGTATTGGTAACAAAAACAATTGTGCGGCTTTGTTGCAAAATCAAAGCACCTCAAAATGTCAAACTACAATTTTTTTAATAACTGTGATACAGTGCTCCTTGTTTGTAAATCACTTTACATTTACTTATGTACATAGTAAGAAATATGAATTGAAGAGAAATACATATATTTTTAGCCACGATATGGTCTTTTTTGGCAACATAAATCTTTTGGTCTCGTGACACCAACATGCTAATGGAGAGTCGGAGCAGCGAAGCGGGAGGTGCGTGTTGATGATTTTTGGAAGGCGTTGACTGTCACTGACATGCGTAATTGCGGTATATCTGTATTGTTACAACATGTGACATATTGTGCAACATTAATACAAACATTCAATGTAGTTTTCTATCCACAGTCTGACTGACTAGCTCCTTGTTAATAAAATGGTTAAATCATTTCCTGAATTATAAAACACAACAAATTCAAATTAGCACATACAACATTGCAAGGATTTTGTATCAAGCATTTTTTAATCGATCAAATTTTGTGTCTTCTTTGAAACAGGGAACACTAAAAATAGAAGGGGATTCCAAATTCGAAATACGTCGGTGACTCATTCGTCCCGTAATTTAAAAATAACACCGATTTAGTCTATGCGTGAATTCTTGTGAACGATTGGCCAATCAGCCGGCAGATTCGTTTCTCGCTCCGAAAACGCCAAAAAAATACGCTTTCAAACCAAAATGGAGGATTTGTCGGTCGAGGTGTACGGTGAAAATGGTGCTTATTATAAGGTTTGTAAATTGTGAAGTACACTGAAATACTGTTGTGAAGAAGTTAATATTGAAAGTGTGAAGAACAATCCATTAATTCCACGCCTCAGTGTCCAGTTAAAGGCTATACTTGCAAAAATATTTTTCCGGGAAGATCATCACGGCTGGAATGGACGCCATGTCCGTCTGACAGGGCGTGATTTTTCCATGTGTTGTAATAAATACTGCACTTTCTATATTTTTAGCAGCAACTACAACGAAAAGGAACTGGAGCGACACGTGCCACTTTAATTTGAGTGCCCATTTCGATGTATTTGACCTAAATAGCCTATTTCAAGCGCATATACTAAATTGCCGAGTTTTGTAAATGTTTCAAAAATCTCTTTATTTTTAGGCCATTGTCACCGACGTGCTCGACAACGAGGTTCTGGTAACCTTTGAAAATGAGTAAGTATCGTTTTTACGAAGATTTAACACTTGAAATGGTCCGGCAGTAAGCATTTATTTACATTGTGCGTACGTCCGATTTGTAGCTGGCAGCCCGAGTCCAAGTTTCCGTTCTCGCAAGTGTTCCTCCCCACCCAAAGACACCGGCAAGCACACAGAGTTCGTGGAAAACCAAGAAGTTGAGGTTTTCGCGAGATCCAATGAAAAGGAAGCATGTGGGTGGTGGACTGCAAATATCAAGGTATTGAATTACAACATAGGCATGCATTTACTAGTTATTGATAACATTTCAACCTAATTTTAAATGCTGATCTTATTAATGCTTAGTTTTCTGTGTTTTTTTATTATTCCTTGTAGGATTTTATTTTGTTTCCAATTTAAATGTGATCACAGTTTTTTTTACACAACAAACCTTTGGCCTCCAATTACACGCAATTTCGTATTTTTTACTACATTATCAGTTTTTTGTTTACGCCAAATCAAGATAGTGTACCATGATAGTACAAAATTAGCTTATTTATCTAAATTTACCTACAAATTCTTTGAAAAAAGTATTTGCTAAGGTACTTGAAAGTAAATATATAAACCTCAGGGCCTATGGCAGCATAATCTAGCATGTCTAGTATAAAGTTAATTTCAAAACAACTACCATCTCTGTTTTCTAATAAGCATTAATGACAATGACAAACAATAAAAACAAACAAAATAATAAAATAGATTAGTAAGAGACTGAAGGAAAACTGCATCATAGATTCTGTTCTACTTGCTGATTACCCTACTAATATTGTAAATGTTGGATGTTTGTTGCTCAATGTGTTTGAGCAACTGAACTGCTGAACAGTTCAGGTTGAATTTTAGAATATAGTCTGATTATAGTTTGGAATTAGAAGGTTACTTTTTATTGTGGGAAATTAAAGGAAACTGGCACTACATGGGTCAAACTGGGTGCTACTAGTATACAAATACAAATACAAAAATCTTTATTGCTGTTTGTAGGTAAGATAAGATGATACAAAACATTTTAAAAGTTGCCCCATACAAACTGGCCTCTGCGAGAGGCATGCAATATGTCTGGCAAGACAATTTGTTAGTAATTTATAAATAAAAATAATTAAATAATAGTCAGCTGATTAAAGTCTTCTTCTTCCTCATCTTCTATTAATTTCTGGTTTTTATTTATGTCATCTGATTCTTCATCTTAGATTAATTTCTGGCTTCTATTTGGTTGTGATATATATTTGTGTGAGATAAATGTTTGGTGAGCACAATTTCGCCAACATCTTGTGTTTCATCAGGATACTGTTTTGTATTTTTGAGTTTGATCAATATATCCATCTGTAACATATCTAGATTAGTGACAAATATTAAGACTCAGTTTGGTATGAAATGTGTTATTAGTCATTAATGACAGATTTATGTTTATTTAGAATTCATTTTCAGGTTCATCAGTATTCTATGCAAAACTGACTGAAACACGATAACACAATTATTAATTATCATAATCATAAATAGGTTTACACTTTGATTCTATCTAGAAGTAGTGTGATTATGCAACATACAAAGGCCTCCTAAAAATTCATTCACAAATGGAAGACAGATTATATCCATTGAAGAACACCTACATGGTTATTGAAGTGAAATTTCTCATGCGACTTCCAATAAACAAATATAACAAGGTTGTGTTAAACGTTTAACGCTTCCATGGAGAGGATATATAAGCTTTATTGCGGGGAGGGGGAATTGAAACAGCAGCAGTGATAAGTTTCACTTCTCCATACACAATTTTTTATATTCAATAGTTTTGCTATCCATATCTCTATATATAAAAACGTTATGTTGGTTTTTGTACGCTTCAAAAACTCAAAGAGCTCTGCACCGATCGAGCTGAAATTTTAGAATAATATATAATCCGCATCAAGGATTGTTTTTATCTAATTTTTGTATCACAATGTGCCACAGCGAAGCGTGGCAGGGTACAGCTAGTATAATATAAAGGTAGAGTGTAGAGTTAAATGTTTTTGCCAGGTTTTCAGGTTATCAACTATTGAGTTATTCAGTAATCAGTTGCTTTTTTGAGCAGTGGACCCAGAAAAGTTTCATACCAGCTTAAAACACCAAGTATTCTGTATAATTTTTGTTAATATTAAAATTGCTTTGCCTGCTTAATCTTGAAATTTGAAATATTGTGTCAGGTTGTGGGCATCATTATCTCCCTGATCCCACTGCTGGGTGGAAGACCTATTGTCTTACTAACAACAAGGTGTATTAGGGCTATTGCAGTCTCTCTCAGGAAATACCATACATTAGCCAGTTATTTCACTGCTGAGCATTTATTTATGTACAGATGTAACTGTATTTTGGTTTGAAGGGCAATGTTTCCAGAGAAATTACCAAACAAAGAGACAAAGTGTGTGTGCACTGTCCACTAATTAATATGATATCATCTCTGGATGATGAGTACTGTGTTAGATATTGTTTTGGATTCTGCTTGTTGAAACAATGTTGTGTGGCACTTTGTTGTAATCATGTATTATATCACACTAGCAGGGGCCCGCGGTGCTACCCGCGTACTTCCTGTTATTTTACGGGGATAAAAAGTAGCCTATGTGTTCTTCCAGACTATAATCTACATGGATTCCAAATTTCAGCCTGATCTGTTCATATGTTAAGATGTGATTGAGCAACAAACATCCATAAATTGACATTGATAATATTAGTAAGATGTTGCTTACGATCACTCATATATCTGGGTCTTCCTATTTCCTTCCTTATATTATAAAATAACTTACAAGTTGAAGAATTAAAAATTAGCAAATCTAAAAATAACCAAAGGAGGGCAAAACAAGCATGACACATCTGCATTGAGAAAGGTCATTCACATTATTGTTTATACCTACACCTTTATATGTAGGCTATATAAGTCCTTTATCAGCAGGTTTTCCCACATTACTCACATTTCAGGGTATTTCCTCATTCAAGTCAGGCAGGCACCTCGGCCATTCATTATCAATACTCCTGTGTGTGCAACTTTTATTTTCATGATGAAGGAAAGAAAAATTCTTAAAGTCTTAAAGGTCTTTAAAAATTTATTTTATAAAAGTTTGGTATTATGGTGCTCCATAAAGAACTCAAAGTTTTTTTTGTATCGACAACAGGTTTAGTTTGCAGTAGTGCTACTATAATGTATGAATGACAGTTTCCTGAATCTCCCCCGAGTTTAATGATGCCTTTTGTAGTAGAGCATGCAAACTTAGACGAAACTGATTTGTTTGATTTACATTTTTGGTTTAATTTAACAGGGAATACACTCAGGCAACATATTCCATAATTTAGATATTCTGATTAAAAAAGTGGAATTGAACCTCTTCATTTGAGACATAGTAGTCCAAGCACTGCAGCAAAAAAAGTAGGGTTGTAATGAAATGTATGGGACCTGGTATTATTTTTTAACCGACTTCAATTCTCAATTCGACCGTATGTATGTTCCTTTTTTTTTTTTTTTTCTTTTTTTTTTATGCGTGTTCGCGGATAACTTCGTCGTTTATGAACCGATTTTGATGATTATTTTTTTGTTGTAAAGGAGATATTCCAAGGGTGGTACCATGATAAGGAAACCAGGATCTGATGATGGTATCCTAGAGAAATCGAGGATAACTTTCGAAAATTGTAAAGATGACTAGTGCGTTACTTAAGTTTTTGCTTGAGCATTTTAAAGCAGTATAGTTTAAAGATGGTCTGGAGTCGATCTGATGAGGGAGCGGGAAGACGGCCGAGGGAACTCCTCGACGGTACATAGTAGTTACCTTGTGTTTGGGCTCGATGAATTTGTATTGATGAGAACTTTTTACATAGATGGGTTGTGACTGTCATTAGTGGTCTGATGATGAAGATAAAGGACAGTCAAGGGAATTTCTTAACGGCTTACAGGAACTACCCAGTGTTTGGGTTTAATTCATGTATTGAGATCTCAACACGAAATCGTGTAAATGCATTAGTGAAAACTTGTTTAGCACTAAAAAGGGTAAAATAAACTATTTTTACAAAAATTAAACCGACTTCAACACCACAAATAGGCACTCAAAAGCGAAAAATAATTTAATATAGGTAATTATTATAACCGCTACTCACTCATCTATATGAAGTCGGTGCCAGCCAAATCTAACAGGTAGTAGATAGATACTACTTACCTATGCCTACTTACTTACTACCTCATACATAGTATATCTACTAACTTTTTAACTAGCCTGGCACCGACTTCATATGGATGAGTGAGTAGAGGTTATAATAATTACCTATATTAAATTATTTTTCGCTTTTGAGTGCCTATTTGTGGTGTTGAAGTCGGTTTAATTTTTTGTAAAAAATAGTTTATTTTGGAATATGTTGTAGCGAAGCGAGTTAATAGAGACTTCCGATTCGTCACCTCCGTACAGCGCAATAAAAAAACAACAGATACAAAAAGATGACAAATATTATCTATAATAAAATATCTCTACAATTTTAATCGTACGATACGCGGTTCGCGATATATTCAGTAAAACGTGTTTTCCAAGATGGCGGCTGAAGTGAACCTTGGATTTACATTCAGGGGACATCCTTGAACATATTCCAAAAAAAAAAAACACCAGGGCCCGTACGTTGCAAAAAAAAAACCCGGTGCTTGGCCTAGACCATCTCGCTTTTTCGAGCTATGAGCAGTCTGATATAAAGAAGGGCAAGGTGGTATTAGATCATGTAGATCAGCTGCACATTCTCCGAAATGCATCCTATAAAGTACCAATTAACTTTACCGCGCACTTGAATTGACCGCGATGTTCTTGCAATATGTATTTACAATATGTTTGACTGGCCTCGTGGCGTAGTGGGTAGTAACTCTGCCTGCGACGCCGATGGTCGTGGGTTCGATTCCCACCCAGTGCAAATATTCGAATGAATGAATGAATGAAAATTCTTTATTGTTCACACCATAAAAGATACATAAAATTTTGGAAAACAGTAAAAACTACTGAGACAACTGGCGGCCTTATCGCTAAAAGCGATTTCTTCCAAGCAACCTTGCGATGATTTGATGATTTCATTTGTGTGATGAATTCAAATGTTTGCACTGTGTCTGGGTGTTTCTGTGTATAATAAGTATATATTTACAACTATACAAGTATTATATCAGCTATCTGGCCGCCATATTACAAGCTTTGCTTAGTTTGGGGTCAGACTCAGATGGTGTTGTGTGTGAATTGTCCACCAATATTTATTTATTGCGTTATAAGATGTTCAATAGTAGTCTCAGACTCTCGAATGTGGTTTGTGCATACCACGAATATGATTTGTCAAGAACCATGTTGGAGTGTTTATACGACGGCGCGGCTATTAATACACATCTCTATTAAAAATATGTCGCCCCAGATACCAGAGCTAATTCATGTTTTTAGGGTTCCATACACAAACTTCAAAACAAGACCCTATTGCTCTGTCCGTCCGTCAGTCTATCCTTCGCCTCTCCATCTGTCCGTGTTTTTTCTGTCACCTACCTAGTTGGCTTTTCACACTGAAAAACAATAAAATATTGTAGTTTTTATAGGTAACTAGCAGGGCACGTTATTTTCCCTAGATAAAACTTCCTATGTGCTATTCCAGGCTATAATCTAACTGTATTCCAAATTTCAATCAGATCCTTTCGAAAGTTCCGACGTGACTGAGCAACAAACATCTCTTCATCCAAACTTTGGCAGATTGAATGTTAATTTAGTAGGATTAAAAATGTAAAAAAGCCCCAATACAATTGTTTTCAATTTTTGTCACACAAATATGATTGCAAGTAAAGCACTTATGTGCCTAAAATAACTACCGTCGGTTTTGCTTGGGTTTTGTTGCTTGGGTATTAAACAAAAACTATATAAACAATTTCATAACACCCAATAATATTAATAATTGAAGTTATCCTTTCAGCATGTAAGAAGAAATTACAATTTAGTGTCCTGTCTGGGCAAACATGCACCCACCACCTACAATAGACCTTGTCAGCGTTTTGATGGTCAAGGTCAATTCAAATGTGAGGTCATATGTTCTATACAAGAATTAGGCATTGTGCCTACAAAGTGCGTGTCAGCCTGTATGTGAAACGTGCTTATTATGTGGCCGACTCGATGTACACAGTTTTTGTTTTAGAGACTAATGTCCGATTTTTTTTATACGTCCGTGGTAGTATTATAATAGATATTGTACATGTTGTATGTGGCTTTTAATCCCGGGAACTACGCGGGTGATACAGCGGGATACATATATTTGTTCCACAAATTCCACCGAATTTTTGGCTTTTTGGTAGATTATTATCATTTTAACTTCCTAAACCTGGTGAACTTCGTAATTGATTTTTAAAAGTTATCTTTCATCATTGCTTCAATTTTGTGTAAAATTATTTTTTCCCCAAATTTAAATCTGTCTTAGTGACTCCTTATATTGTCAGCTCTCTTTCAATGAAGGCTAGGTACTGGAAGACACCAATTCAACGTCGATTTTCTTACTTTGGGGAACTATCCTAATTTTTAATACAAAAAATAGGAGTTTACCCAAAATAAGCTGACCCGAAAACGCCAGACAAACATGAGGTTGTAGGTTCCGACTGCAACTTGTATTTGTATCTTACTAAATGCAGATTGAAAAAAAGCTTGGTCATTTTCAACGTTCCATTGGCTTTGACGCCGATGCGATGGGAAACATTTTGAAGCACCTAATTAGCAAGTTGCAAGTAAGACATACATAGGTGTTTCAAACACATAGTTGCGTCATCCGCCAACCCATACTTGGTGACTTGGCGAATTTTTTCTACATTGCCTTATGTGTGCTGAAATAAGTTTCATTTGATGCTGCCCAAATAGTTTTTCCCTAAAGGAAATAATCTGGATGTCTTCAAATATGTAGTGATTCTTCTACAGTCTTCTACGCGCACATGCACATTTTGGGCCGCAACGCTTAAATCCTTAATTGAAAAAAGAATCTGTTGGAATATCGATGTATTCGTGTTGAGTTTAGAAGGTCTCCGACAAATACACATACGCAAAACTTACAGAGTATGTATGAGGTTATTATCATTTAATTGATATTTTTGAGACATGTTTTTTTAACAAAAGAAAAGAAAACGTTTAAGTACATATATTATTTTCTAAGTGTTTAAATCATTCTCTCCCATCGTGCTCTATCTAGATGGCAGTGCCAAGCAACGTTGCTAGATTACGTGACCACATGAATATATTGGCCTGTGATTGGTCAACGGTCAACACTCTATGTAGATTGTTTTTGCCACCTACGTAATTTAATAAATTACTTATCGGATAGAACCATTTGATAAAATTCGTCTAGCGAATTTTCTGTCATAATTTTATATTTTAATACCAAGGAAATCATTAAATTTCAATTTGAGAGGACATTGCATGCACATTGCACATAGACCTAACAAAATATACACAGATTAGTTAGCGAGCAGATGTAACAGATGGCGCTTCAAGGTAGTTTGTGTAGCATGTAGTGTGAGTCGATACGAAATTTAAATACGCGGACATAGTCGCGGGTAAAAGCTAGTAAATAAAAGAATAATAAATATAATTATGTTTTATTATAATCACAACGTGATCACTAATTTATGGTGACATTTCTTCACAAGTAATCATTGCATTCGATTCAACTTATCAGCTTACGATTTTACAGTAACATCCTTAGTGGTTAAAAATAAAAAAGGTTAACTAACGCAACATTGTAGCGACGTGCAGTTCTTTAGATCAGAAATTGCTTATTATATTTATAATGGTTTATAGACTGCAGGCCCGTGAACAAAATTTATGGGTCATCTGATACAGCAAGAGACCTATGTAGGATGATAGAAGGGCATAAAGTAATAAGATTGAGCACTATGCCGTCACTTGTAAGCTGTCCAACTAAGTGCTGTTGAAGAGGGGGGTTCTAAACCTCGATCATTTCTCCTTGCCGCATGATTTTTGTACGGCGTTGCGGAATAATAGATTAGAAGAGGTATTGAAACTATAAAAAATATAAATTTTAAAATTCTAATTGTTAGTTTGTAAAAAAAAAACATGATTTTCCGACGATTTACAGAGTAAGTTTGGTCATTTGATTGTGTTCGGCTTTGGTTCCATATAGTTTCAATACCTCTTCCAATACATTATTTCGCAATGCTGTACAAAAATCATGCGACAAGGAGAAATGGTCGAGGTTTAGAACCCCCCCTCTTCAACTACACTCAGTTGGACAGCTTACAAGTGACGGCATAGTGCTCAATCTTATTACTTTATACCCTCTATCATCCTACATAGGTCTCCTGCTGTATCATATGACCCATAAATTTTGTTCACGGGCCTGCAGTCTATTATAAGTGAAAAAAAATCGTAAAATTGCTCATATCAGTCATTATTACAATAAATATGTAGTCGTAATAGAAAAAAAATAACCAATGTGCAGTTCTAACAAAACGAAACAATATATTATTTTATGCCCGCCGTTACAAGGTTACGTTGTCGAATTTTGATGAATTGTCAAATGTTACCTATTAAAATGACCCGACTATAGTGCTCGAAAATCGACGTATGAGTCTGAGAGAGTTGGCTAGTGAGGTGAACATATCTTTTAAGTCCGTCCACAACATTCTCATTGACATTTTAGGCATGAAACGCGTCGCCGCTCGACTAGTTCCAAAAGAGCTCAATTTTGTTCAAAAAGCACAGCGAAAGCATGTCGCTGAAGGCATGGTTTCCCGAGCTTTTACGGATCCGACCTTTATGAAACGTATAATAACTGGCGACGAGACATGGGCTTATGAGTACGACATGCAAACAAGCCAACAGTTTTCAAATGGCGTCTCGAACACGAGCCGAAACCCAAAAAACCGCGGCAAAGTCCCTCCAAAATCAAGGTGATGCTGACAGTTTTTTTGACTACCGTGGTGTGGTGTGGTTCACTCCGAATTCATTCCGGAGGGAGAAACAGTGAATAAAGAATATTATTTAGGCGTCAGGAAGCGTTTGCGTGAGAGTATCCGCCGAAAACGTCCAGATTTGTGGCAACACAACTCATGGATGCTGCACCATGATTATGCACCATCACACTAATATACTAGCCTAGTGGCAAGTAATTTAGCAACTAAACGTGTATGAACAGTGAAAATTTAGTCGAGTAGTTTAGGAAGTGATTTAGTCGAGTCAATCCATTTTGTTCTATTTTCAACGGGCGAGTAGCACCCCCCACCACGCGTTCGTTGCGAGCGGTGCGCTCATTGGCTCGCCGGCTAAACAGGTTCAAACTTGTCGAATTAGTCTGGAGAGAAAAATAACTTCAAACAATTTTCCAAATACGGAATTGTCTGTGGAATAACTTATTTTATTGATCACACAAATTTCCTCAGTCACCTCTTCTAAAATAGCCATTACAATTCGATAAGATTAGCTTATTCATTCATTTATTTTATTGCGTTGTAGGTCTTATCTTCATGTCGCGAAACGCTACTCACTTGTGAACTGTACTAAAGCACGTTGCGAACGATTTTTTAATAGTAGCAAGTATTTTAGCTACTAAATTACTCTCTACTAGACTAATTTGCTAGCCTAATGCGAACAAGCCTTTAGGGTTCAGCTAGCATTTGCAGTGTAAGTGCAAAAAATGTGTTTGTTTATGACATTACATTAGAAACCTTTAGAACTATCCATGTTTCTCTGCTATTTTGTGCACAATCGATGGACCGGGTTATCAACAAAAAATACGCATACCTATATAGATTCGTTTTTCAGGGGCACAGTATAAGCACATTTCAAGAACATAGAATAGAATAGAATATTATTTATTTCGTAGATAACACATGCATAATTTTTAACAAAATGGTTGTATGGTACACTACGAAAACGTCAAATTAAAATACAACCTTTTATACAATAATTGATACATTATTACAATAAATTATAATAACTTATACAAAATTACAATAAATTTTCCAATTTAAATTTTCACATATCATTATCTAAACTTGAAAATAAAAATGGTATAATACATTTGACAATTTTTAAAGTTAAAAAATGCTGTAAAGGAGCATTATATTCAATTAACTAGTTTAATTATTTCAATAAATACATATAATATGTCAATGCATATACTTAAATAACATTTCTGATTTAATAAATTATTAGGTATGTTAGGCATTAGTCGAATTGTGTCGAAGCTGGTGTAGTCATTACTTAAATATTCCTTTAGGGTATAAATCGTCTTGTCCAATAAAATAACCTTAACTTTCTTAAGAAACTCTGTGTCGCTTGTCAGGGTTTGAATTCCTGTTGGGAGTTTATTATATAATTCCTGGCCTCTGATAAGTGAAGTTCTATTAGACATGCACAATCTGTGTGGTATAGGTTCAAAATACATTCTGTTTCTATTAGATTTTACCCTATTAGTTTTATGGAGCTTGTATTTACTTATATTTTGCCTAACATATTTTAAAATTTCGAAAATATAAAGTGATACAGATGTCAAAATTTGCAAATCCCTGAAATGGTTTCTACATGACTCCCTACACCTGATACCAACCAAAACTCTGATGGCACGCTTTTGTAGTCATAAGTCATATTATAAGCCTATTATTATAAGATTGAAACGAGTAAGTTAGGTTATTAAAAAAAATTGTGCACGTATTTTTTCCAATCAAAACAATCAAAAAATAAGAAGATAGTGTTTAGAAATCCTGAGTGACGTAATTTCATTGTACGATTTTTACGAAGACGTGACGTTACGACTTTCCACTCCAGAGGTTTGATGTTGTATGTCTTTGTCGCTTATTAATAATTTGATAAAACAAAAAAAATACGTGTCGCTTGTATTTCCATAATATCCCCGACGGGCTAATTAGAATGGTATATTTCGCCTCGTAACCTGATACGTGGATGTGTAACAGAACCGTTATCCGCAGATGATGCGGGGCGACTTCCTCGTGATTGAGTACCTGGAGTGGGACAACTGCTACACGGAGATCGTGCCCAAGGACCGGCTGCGCGTCAAGACACCCAAGACGCCAATCGACAAGAACACCTTCCACAAGTTCACAATACCCGTGCCCGACGATCTCAAGGACTAGTTAGTATCTTACTTTGTTTAGCTCTTTGAGAATATTGAGTACCTCACTATGTTAGCTCAATGAGAATATTGAGTACCTCACTATGTTAGCTTGATGAGAATATTGAGTACCTCACTATGTTAGCGCGATGAGAATATTGAGTACCTCACTATGTCAGCTCGATGAGAATATTGAGTACCTCACTTTGTTTAGCTTGTTGAGAATATTGAGTCCTCACTATGTTAGCTTGATGAGAATATTGAGTACCTCACTATGTTAGCTTGATGAGAATATTGAGTACCTCACTGTGTTATTTTGATGAGATATTGAGTTCCTCACTATGTTTGCTTGATGAGAATATTGAGTACCTCAGTTTGTTAGCTTGCTGAGAATATGAGTACCTCACGGTTTTAGCTTGTTGAGAAATATAAGCTCTTCAACAAGAACAACTTCCACAAGTCATTACCCGTGCACGACATCGAGATTTCGATGCGGTTTTTTTTATTTGAAAGTTAATATCCGTGCGGATGTTCTTAGCTATGTTTGGTTAATATAGATTCAAGATGGTCGCCGCCACTAAATGGCGGACAAAATATTTCTTCACAACCTACTTCAATATGGGTATCAAATGAAAGGGCTTGACTAGTAAAATACTATACACTATAAAAAAATCAAATACAAGATGGCCGCCACCACAAAATGGCGAATTATATTATTTTTTTCACTACTACCTCAATATGGGTATCAAACGAAAGGGCTTGACTAGTATAATACATTGCACTATGACAAATTTCAAATCCAAGATGGCCGCTTCCACAAAATGGGGAAATAAATTTCTTTTTTCACTACTCCCTTAATATGGGTATCAAATGATAGGGCTTGATTAGTAGAATGTTGTACAGATAACAAATCTGAGTTAGTCGGGGGTTAGTCAAAATTTTTAATTTTGTTCTTGTGTTCGCTTAACATCAGGCGAGATAATGGTCAAGGTAAATAAAATCAAAACCTATGTAAATAAAATAAATTTGGTGAAGTGTGAAGAGGGGTATACATTATTGTGAAAATGGCCATATAACGGGAGTGTAAAGTGGATGCCGCATGTTCCAGCCTGCACGACATACACAGCGCGAAGGTGGAGAACGCACACAAGGAGTTCCAGAAGGCGATCGGCGCCGCGCTGGTGTGGTACGTGCCCGAGCAGGCCGCGCTGGCCGTGGTCTCGCGCTGCGCCACCACGCACAAGCGCGCGCAGATGCTGCAGGAGATGCACTTTAGGTGAGTCGCCGCACTCGCTACCAGGGGGCGTTCAACTATGTTACGACATTTGATGAGATATTCTGAGAGATGGCAGCAGATTTTGCGAAGGTATTTGAGGCACGAAGCTGAAAACTTTTTATTTAACTTGCTTATTACACCCTAATACGGAGGTGCAGACCTGCCTGGTGAGTATCAGGGCAAAATGAATCGCTCAATTTTACATCACTAGGGCAGGTATTCATATTTTTTTTAAATACCTGTTTTAATCATATGGTATGGTATCATTATACCAATTAAAATTTCTAATTGTAAAACACATTTGTAAATTTTGCAAAACATTTTTGCTACTCAATCTGGCAATGATAAAACTCTGACTAAGTAGTCTGGCTTAATATTCTATCAATTCTAGAATTTTAAAATTCTTTTATTACTTACAATAAATTATGACATATAAAAATGGCATGTTGCCTCAAACATTTTTATTTATTGAACAATTTTTTTTTAAATGTATTGATTTAGTTTGCCTCGCTACTTTCCAGCCACGTCTACAACTCTATGTGTCAAATAGCTACCCAAAATTTGCTGCTGGATCTCGGAATAGAAGTGGGTGTGTGTCTTGCAAAATGTTGCGGTCAGTCTTGGAAATACTTTTTTTGTGTTTAAAAAAAAATACAAAATTAAAATCTTCCAAGTTTTAGGTAAAAGCGGTACTTAGGTGCTATGTGACTTTTTGGGTCTGAGGGAATGAGTGCAAAAAACGTTATGTTGTCTTACAAGGGAGGGTATGAAATCTTTAAAATCACATTAAGTACATAATACATACCTGAACGCCCCCTTATGGATAGACTCGTCTCTCCCAGTCCATCTTCCATTATTATTTATATCCCTAAAAATCGTTTCATCATATTTTTTATCCCAGCACAAATTAAAGATCTCTTTTGCGAAGCTACAACTGGGGTCTTGTCCGCGCGGTCGGCAGACTCACTGACCGCTCGGACGGAGTGCTGACAGTATCATGGAAGCTACAGGGCTACCAGTGAAAAAGCTCTCACTGCAGTAGTAGTATAGTGCTTCAAACAATTAACCATATTTGATTCAGTATTAAGTATTAATCTCTATAGCTTATGAACTATGAAAACGATTTCAAGTCATAGTAAAATGTAACACAGGACTTAGTAAAATTATAATGTAAATTAGTGTCTAAACTAAATTCTTCTCGCGACCATGGCGGTTGTAACGCTGGCGAAACGTCAAGGTAACTATATAATAATTTAGATTGTGATTCGAGTCATGTGGTATGCCTACTATACATGAGTCCTGTGGTATGTATAAACTGAACTGTTGTAAATCCCTAATGACATCATTGGGAATGCAGATAAAAGTGAAAAATAAAAAAAATGATATTTTATTAATTGCATTTATATTTATATTTCAGGAACTTAACTCAGAAGCTACAGTTATTGAAAAAGACTGAAGAGGCAGCAAGGCAGTTAGAATCAACTAAAATACACAATCAGGAAGGGTAAGTTTGTTCATCTTATTCATTACTATTAGAAGATATGTTTGTCTGCTATAATATTATTACTAGAAAAATGGATATTGCATTTTCACAAATACAAATTACCTGATGTACTTGTCTCATAACCAATATTTATTTAATTGTAGTGATTTTTAGTTAGATATGTATTTGACTGGTTATTGATGTAGATAGATGAACTATTTATTGCAATCAATTAAAAATTAAGAAAAAATGGTGGCAAAACCCCTTCTGTGGCAGAACTTTTTTGTGACCTATGAGACTATTTCATAAAGACACTGTTCAGTACAGCGTAATCAGTGTAGTGTCCTTATCGTGTATTTACAGTATAGCACATAAAGTGAGAAAATAGTTAAGATTGTTCTCATTGAGGTATGCTTTTCAAATTCCTCTAAAAAAAAAAACATTTTCCATCACCTGTGGCGCAAAAAAGAACTGTTTTTGGCGAATTTTTGCTTGCGCCTGACATGACCACAATATATTTTAGAAGAAAATGCCTCATTCTTACTTTTACGTTTTTACTAATAGCTAGTCAATATAACCCTTATCGTTTACAGTTATTGTCAATCTAAATTTGTTAACACAATGTACGTTGTCCTTTCCTTTCAAAAGGCTATTTTTGTATATAGTCACGGTAATGTGGCTATTGTTCACTCTAGATATACAGACGAGTTCAGCGTGCGCGAAGACCTGATGGGGCTGGCGATCGGCACGCACGGCGCCAACATACAGCAGGCGCGGCGCGTACAAGGCGTCACCAACATCGAGCTAGAAGAGATCTCATGCACGTTCAAAATATGCGGAGAGGTACGTGCCACTGTCGCCTCTATGTCACATAGATACTAGAACGAAAACAAGATACAACATTATCTTTCTTCCTGTGATTGAAAAACTTCTTTAAAAAAAAACAATTTTTTTGCTTGTCACAAACTAAGTCACTATTCAACTTTTTACAGCTCAATAATGTCTCAACCATATTTTATCAAGTAAATGATGTCACAAAAAATAATTCAAAGTTATCTATTTGAAACATAATTGGAATTATCTTAATATGATCAATTTCACAAGGCCTAAATATAGCAGTCCTGAGCTTTTAGGACCGTCAATCCCTGAGCATTCAACATTAAAATAAATATTGGTGTACATTTCCCACAGAACACTATCTGGCCCCAAACTCCGCAAGGCTTGTGCTATAGGTGCCAGATAGCTGCTATAATACATTTACATAGTTGGAAATATCGTACTGAAAGAGGTTACATAATAAACTACATATAGAGTTAGAATAAACGCAAAGCACAGGTCTGAATGCTCTTATGGAAGTGTCATACTTTTGTCGCGGCATATCACTACGCCATAGCTAAAATACACCATAATCTGCTTACGATTGATTCAAAGGAACCGTGCGGAAAAACCTGATCTATTTAGTTATTCTTTATCTAAGATCATACTTATTGTGTATTAAAACATCCTGACATCATCGTCAGCCGCAAGGCGGCCACTGCAGAACATAGGCCTCCACCCTAGATTTCCACGACTGGTCCTGCGCAACCAGTGGTTTCTAACAACCTTTATGAGGACATCGTTAAGAGTAAGCAAGCTGAAGTGGCATATTGTGCAGGCCACATCGCTCGACAACCGACAATTGTTGGGGGAAGAAAGGTTCTAGAGTTCTACCACAAACCGGAAGACGCAGTGTTGAAAGGCCTCCCCCTTTTACAAGTAAGCAATTTTTATCGTTGTGTAGTTTTGTAATTTGTTTAACATATTGTGATTTCAGTCGACGGAGGCGGTGCGGGCAGCGCGGTCGTTACTCGAGTACGCGGAGGAGAGCATCAAGGTCCCGCGGGACCTGGTCGGGAAGGTCATCGGCAAGAACGGGAAGGTTATCCAGTGGATCGTCGACAAGAGCGGCGTAGTGCGCGTGAGTCTCCTGTGCACACCGTACACGCGGTGGACACGTCACTAATACTACTCATACGTATGTGGCCATACTACGCGTGACGTAATAAGGGCCGTTCCAGTATTATGTAAGCAAATTTATTACAATTATTGACCTCCCTTCCGCCTGTCATCAAAAGTAAGCAAAGTACCCCACAGACAGTACACATGCTTACGTTTAACCTACGACCATGAGGTCATCTGTGAGAGTAAGCAAGCTGAAGTGGCATTGAGCAGGCCACATCGCTCGCAGAACCGACAATTGTTGGGGGAAGAAAGGTTCTGGAGTTCTACCACAAACCGGAAGACGAATTGTGTTGAACACGGGTACCTATTTCGTTATGTAAACGCTCCCTACGTACCTATTTCCTTGAAAATAAGTTTCACTATAAACAATAACTGGGATTGCCATCTAGATAAAAAATCAACCACCAAATCATCTAAAATAAGCAAATAAATCGAAAATAAGCAAAAAAAGGCCATCGCTTGCAATACAACATCTCCAACGCTTCACCCAGTCTTCCATACATTTTTCATAGGTTATTTGCGGTATGGCCTTTAGCTCATTCAGCGAATTTTCTTTTATGGCTTCTATCGACTCAAAACGTTTTCCTCGAAATGGTAATTTTAACTTGGGAAATAAAAAAAGTCAGACGGAGCCATATCAGGTGAATAAGGTGCTTGGTCTAGAACTTCTGTTGGTTGAATTTTTCGCTAAAAACTCTTTCACTATAATGGCTGTGTGTGATGGTGCATTATCATGGTGCAGCATCCATGAGTTGTGTTGCCACAAATCTAGACGTTTTCGGCGGATACTCTCACGCAAACGCTTCATGACGCCTAAATAATATTCTTTATTCACTGTTTCTCCCTCTTGTAGGAATTCGGAGTGAACCACACCACGGTAGTCAAAAAAAACTGTCAGCATCACCTTGATTTTGAAGCGACTTTGCCGCGGTTTTTTGGGTTTCGGCTCGGGTTCGAGACGCCATTCTGAAGAATGTTGGCCTGTTCGCATGTCGTACTCATAAGCCCATGAAACCATGTCTTCAGCGACATGCTTTCGCTGTGCTTTTTGAACAAAATTGAGCTCTTTTGGAACTAGTCGAGCGGCGACGCGTTTCATCCCTAAAATGTCAATGAGAATGTTGTTGACGGACTTAAAAGATATGTTCACCTCACTAGCCAACTCTCTCAGACTCATACGTCGATTTTCGAGCACTAGCTTCTTGATTCTGTCGATGTTTCCTTTGGTCGTAGCGGTTGAAGGTCTACCAGAACGAGGCAAGTCTACTACTACTTCTCGGCCTTCTTTAAAAGCCTTATACCATTCATAAGCCCTTGTTTTCGATATACACGATTCGCCGTAGGTATTTCGCAACATTTTTAGTGATTCACCACATGAAATATCATTCGAAACACAAAATTTAAGGCACACTCTTTGTTCAACAATATTTTCCATTGTAAAAATCGCCCGAGAACTCAACTATGTATGACCAACAAAAGTGTAGTTTGAAACAAATTAAATGACAGATCCCGCTCAAACTTTGCGCGCTAAATCAGTACAGTGCTACCAACATGCAGTAAAAAAATTAGAACGGAACGACCTCTTCTAATTCTAATTCAGAATGGGGGTGATTGACCTGCACTGACGTCCTGACGTCCCGCTAGGGGTGTATTGTGCACTTCCCCCCGGCCAGCCTACCCAAACCAGCCGAGCTCTTTAAAATAGCGGAGCACGGTCTTGGGTCGCTGGCATACTAGTTTTCACTCCCATTTCGTCAGGCAGAGGAACTTACTTAACTTACTTTACACGGGTCTTTTTATTGACATATTCCTGATACTTTTTACATAGAGTAGTATATAGTGCTTACGTAATACTTTAACGGTACCATAGGCTGAAACTATGCCAAGGTAAGGGTTTATCCCGTATATACTCTGTCTAGACCTAGACCGCATAGTCGCCTAACACCAAGCGAGATGTCAGTCATACGTTTTACAGTAGAACCTCGATTATCACAACCAATTGGGACTGAGACTATTTCAGATAACCACAAGCTCAGAAAAAACAGATTTTTGAGATGAAATCAAGAAATCATAAACAACACTTTTATACATAAAAATAGCATACATAATTATTTTATAATATTTGTGCACATAAAATGTATTGGGGCTTTCTCACTAAAAAAAATACCCCTCTTCTCACTTGACCCAATATTGATGATTCTGGAACATTCCATTTATTTCATGACCAGATTTTATACCAAACTAACTGTACCCTGCCACGCTTCGCTGTGGCACATTGTGTTACAAAAATTAGATGAAACCAATCCTTGTTGCGGATTATACACATGAAATTGAATTGGAAGGCACATATTGAGATTCTCTGCAAGAAGCTTGGTAGCTCGGCATATGCTCTGCATAGGCTTGCTCCAGTGGTAAAAAAGAGACTCTTCTTACATCTTATCATGGATTAGTGGCATCAGTCTTGAGATATGGGATAATTTTTTGGGGTAACTCAACGGATACAGGCTTAGCTTTCAAAGCACAAAACGATGATGCATTCGTGCTATGTTTGGCATGCAAGTTACAGATAGCTGCAGACAGGTATTCATAGACAACCAAATCTTAACCCTTCCAAGCCTTTATATTTTTGAAGTTATGTGTTTTGTAAGAATAACCCCATTGTTTTCCTCTCTTGAGTGACAAAGTGGAACGGAACCGACGTGATAAGTGTAGGCTGCTCATAGGCAAACGCAAGAAAAAGATTATGAGTGACAGTATTTTTGTATGGCTCCTCTTCTATATAATAAGCTGCCAAATGCAATTAAAAACTTAACTCATCCATGTTCAAAAGTAAATTAAAAAGATACTGGTACCCAAATGTTATTACACTGTGAAAGAATTTTTAAATGATAGGGAAATTAATTGGAATACTGATGTATAGATTTTGTATAACATGACATTTTGCATTCCATTAACTTCCACATTAAATTCCATTAGCCACATTAGTGTCCACTGTCTATATTTTATGAAACTTTAGATTTAACTAATGTTAGATCAGATAATATATTGTAACGGACAGGTTGAATCAGATTACTCTATAATATATTGTGAGAGTTCTTTGAGTAGGTATACAAATATTAAATTTTATACATGTTAACATTCTTTTACACACATTGACATTGTTTTTTATTTTATACAAATTGAATTATTATTATCATTATTTTTGATTATTATTTTTTGATTTTTCTATACATAATGACATTCTTTAAAATTGCTCACACGGCTAAACTGTAAGAGCTACTACTGCAAGACCTTGGATTCTACATGAAACCACACACTTGTCAAAGTCCATAACATCATCCTGCTGAAGCACAAGACGTTGGCGTAATTGTACTCATCAAACATATCACACTAACATAACACACCGGGATAGAAGCCAGAAATCAATACATGATGAATCAGATGACATATATGATACAACCGATTAAAAGTTAAAAATGAAAAAAGAAGAAGAAGACTATCAGCTGACTATTATTATCATTGTATAAATTCAGACCAATGGAAACTGCGTTGCCAGACATATTGCATGCCTCTTGAAGAAGAGGCCAGTTTGTATGGGTCAATTATTTAAATGTTTTGTATCATCTTATCTTACCTGCAAACAGCAATAAAGATTTTTGTATTTGTATTTGTATCATATGTCATTCTAAAATTTCAGCTCGGTCGGTGCCGAACTTTTCCGAGTGAGACGATCTTCTTAGCATTCCATGGATTCACCGTGCGGGTGCCGGGTCCATCGTGTGGCAGAGAGAGAAAAACTCGAGTAGTTCCCGAGACTTGTGACTCGGGCGTAGGTTTAAGGGCCCCTTTCTGACGTACATCAACACTCACCTTCACCACTCGTTTTTCTCTCCCTGCCCAGCCAAATCTGATATGAGCCTACTAGTGCAGCTTTAGATACACGTTCTAGTATAGAACTTACAGCACTTCTGGATAAGCCAAGGTCTTTCAGTAGGTTATAGAGAGATTTTGCTGGTATACCTCTCGCTCCCACTTCTACAGCGTATAAACTAACTACATAGCCGTTTTTTGTTAATTCGTTTAGGAGGTCGTAATACTTATTTTGTTTCATCGCGTGGTCTTTAGGTATATTAGTTTCCCACGGTACGGTAAGTTCTACAAGGACTATGCGTTTCGTAGCTCTAGAAAAAGGAAAATGTCCGGTCTGGATGACGAAACACCCACATCCTCTGGGATTTTGTAGTGCTTTTCATATGTGTCCATTAAAATAGTCCAATCAGGTGCTGTACCCAGGATTGAGTAAGGCTTGTTCCTGGAGTTTGAAGTTGAGCCTTCTTTACAAAGTTAATTTGTCTGTTGTTTGTCGTCAATCCCTTTTGGGCTCTAGCTACCGAAAGGCTCATGGCTTCACGTATGATTTCAAGTACTCTGTCATGACGCCGTGAGTAATGACCCCATTAAGGAGCACCTTGCATCCCACCAATATGTGCCTTGCTGTACATATCGCCTCTCCACAAGTATAGCAACATTTTTCAGAGGCTTTTCCCCACCTTACCAAGTTACTCTGGTCAGGAGGGTCATTTGGAATGCATTTAGATAAAATTTTAATAAGGCAGGGGACCAGTCATAGATCAAGGTGCGCCATTTTAGAGCTAATGGGATACAGAACTCACCTATGGTTAACCACTCACTTTGCATTTCTAAATTCATAGCGTGCACTTTGTAACCGTCATTTTCGTCTTGTTGTAGAAAGGTTTTTACCATGTCTCGGTCTTCCCTTTTTTTCTTTTAACCCAGCAGTATTTACTTGTGCACCTGCCATAAATTGTTTATGGAATTGAAGTCTGGATTCAGGTCTGAAGCAGTTTTGTCTTTTGGGAGAGATGTAATTAATTCGTCTTGCGACTTTCCCAAAACATGCGTTTTTTAACTCTTAGGTGTTTGTAAAGTTCAGACGGTTTCTTTAGTTTCAGCCCAAAACTATTGTGATCCCTAAAAGAGTAGAGGGATCAGCCGGATGTGCCAATCCGAACCATGACTTCAATATCTTTATGACATTGGCATCTAGCTTTGCCAGGAGAGTTTTACCGATGTCATATACTAGGAAAGGCCAAGTGAGACGTGATGTGAGGTAGTTGTCATATATCCATGCTTTTTTGATATTGCTGATAGGCTGCTGGTCTACCTTATTGAGGTTGTTCATGAAATTTTCAACAACCACCTCTAATGATGGTGTACGTCCTTTGTGATCTATCTTTCTACCAAGAAATTTGAAAGGCACTGCCTCTGCAATTGTGGCAACTCCTTGGCCACTTATGGAGAGTCCCGGATTATGGATTGAAGTGTACACAAACCAACGTAATATTTTTAAATATAAAGATTTGTTTTAAAGTAGAAACATTTATCTCAAAACAAATACTACTACTGTTAATTGTTGGTATAAAATCCAGTCACCAAATGGAATGTTCTGGTTAATATTTTGTGAAGTGAGAAAAAGGAGTATAGATTTTAATGAAAACATGCATTAAAATTATTAAAATTTGATATGACGTATATTAACATTGAAATTCAAAAAAATCAAATACTTTTTATAACACATATATTTTTAAAAGTATATTTCACACCAATGTTTGGATAATCCAGTGATTGGATAAACTAAGTCATCATTCTAATAACCGAGGTTGTACTGTGTAGACATTATTTCGGTCGTGGCTTGCTCGCTCGCTCGCTCGGACACACACGCGGCCGGCCGCGCCCCCATTGGCTCGGTAGCGTGGCAGTGGGCACGGCTGAGGACAGATGTCTGTGTCGCAGGTCAAGGTGGAGGGCGACAACGAGCCTGCGCCCTCCGCGCCGCGCGAGGAGGGCATGGTGCCCTTCGTCTTCGTCGGCACCAAGGAGAACATCGCCAACGCTAAGGTAATACACTCGTATACTTGTTAATACTTCCTTTGGCGCTTTGCGGAAAAAAATATGAAAATCAATTTTTCCGATACACTGTCACACGATAAACGTCAACCTGAAATTAGCTGGTCACTTTTGTAACTAACTGCTGGTTAATTCTTCTTACGTTAAATTTGTTTTCTATTTTTGGTATCAACATCTTTTGCATGCATACAATAAATAAGTAGCACCTTCAATTCATTCACCTTTTTTTTAATTGTTGCCCTCGGCAACCCTCCGTTGCTGCTGTTCTGGATTTATGAATAGGCAGTTATAGGCAGCACCTTATAATATAAAGATTTTGGAGAATAATTAAACAAGTTCACTGATTTTCTCGTGGTTTTCATACTGAAACAAATCTTATAGAAATTCACTCCTACCTAAAAAGGAAAATTATTATGTTAGAAAGGAACAAGGCGATCGGAATATAATGGGGTATACTCATGAAACATAAATCCGCTATTCCTCTACTTAACTGCATACCAAAACTTTCGTTGATGCCCTAAAAATGGCACTGCGTTTGGGTTATTCAGCCCCAGCCCTAACTTGCCTCTCTACTACTGAGCTGTAGACGTCCTCGTCGAAGGGCTGTGTGATGTAGAGAGTGGTGTATACACCGGGTGCGTCGGCAGGTGCTGGTCGAGTACCACGTGGCGCACCTGAAGGAGGTGGAGCAGCTGCGCGCGGAGAAGCAGGAGATCGACCAGCAGCTGCGGGTGGTGATGGGCGGCGCGCCGGCGTACGCGCCGCCCGCCGCGCGCGCGCGCCGCGCCCGCCCGCTGCCCGCGCGCTTCCCGCCCGGCCGCCGCGCCACGCCCGAGCTGGGCGACGAGCGCGCGCCGCCCGGCCGCGGCCGCGGCGGCGCGCGCGCCCGTCCGCAGCGCTCCGCCGAGCGCCGCGCGCCGCTCGAGAACGGCCGCCCGCGGCACGCGCGCGCCGCCGACCCGCGCCCGCAGGTACGCACTCACTGCACTGGGATCTCTTAGCTGAAGACATACCTCATAAATATGGCGGAACGTAGAATTGACAGTGTGCCATGACCTAGGATTGACACTGTGACATGACCTAGGATTGACATTTCTTGCTGAAAACGAGACTTAAATTTGGGAGAACATAACATTGACATTTCTTGCTGAAAACAGGCTCAAATCTGGTAGAACATGACATTGTAATTTTTTGCTGGAAACGAGACTTAAATGTGGCAGAACGACATTTCTTGCTGAAAGCAAACTTAAATGTGGCAGAACATAACTTTGTCATTTTTTGGTAATAAGAGACTCCAATGTGTTAGAATATAGCTAACTAACCGTAACATGTGGGGTTAACTAAACCCCACACATATTACGTTTGTAAAAGTGTTATGCCGCATAACAAACAGATCAATACTTTTTGAGTAATTGTAATTGAAGATAAAACAGCTGTTTAAAAAATATTTTTTTGTGATAAATAATTGATTAGTCACATGCCACTGGGGGCATAGGGCTGAAGACTTGTATAGTATGTAAGATGTCTTCGTATAGTAGAACTGAGCAATCATGAGACCTATCTCAGCCTGGAGTGATGGCTCTATGAGGGCTGTAAGTCAGTCACTTATATATAGTTTTTTTCAAAACTTATTTTTACATAAATAATCTGACTTCAGCTCGACACACTTAGCCCAATGACATTCCAACTTTTCCAACCCTTCTAATAATGTTTTTTCTCGAACTCTGAAAAATAGGCGTCAATTCCAGCTCTGACTTCGCGTTCGATGACAATTGTTTTCAACAGAGCGATTTTCCAAGATTGGGAACAGGTAGAAGTCGCATGTTGGCAAATCTATAAAATATGGTGGGTGTGGAAGCATTTCGTAGCGTGATTCCACCAGTTTAGCCATCGCATCTGATGACGAGAAAAAAAAAGTCCTTTCCCACTATGACAATCCACCAGCACAGTATTGCTGTGGTGTTTTTTTTTTCTAAGTGAGGTCGTTTTTTTTAGTTCTCCATGAAATTTATCTAGTAAAGCAGCATAATATGCTCCTGTATTTGTTTATCACTTTATCAAACAGTCAATCAAAATAACACCTTGTAGGTCCTAGAAAATAGTGGCCATGACTACCCGCCGATGGAACTTGCTTTCTTTGGAGCCTTTTCACCAGGTGGTTTCCACTGCTTTGATTGTTTTTGTCTCAGGAGTATGGTAGAAAAACTCGTAATGTGTTAGGCTTAAACATATCTAAAGACCGTTGAGAGTTTGTCACACGGTTGCGTTTTTGGTCAACTGAGCACATGGCACCCATCTTACAGATAGTTTTTTCATGCCCAAATTTTCGTGTAACATTTTAAAAACACGTTTTTTTTTTTTTTTTTTTTTTTTTTATAGGTTTACA
Source organism: Ectropis grisescens (assembly GCA_017562165.1). Classification (NCBI taxonomy): domain Eukaryota; kingdom Metazoa; phylum Arthropoda; class Insecta; order Lepidoptera; family Geometridae; genus Ectropis; species Ectropis grisescens. The sequence continues at coordinate 2,144,349 of CM029772.1, forward strand.
CTTGACCGCCATCTCGCCTGATGTTAAGCGACGATGCGGTCTACGATGGAGCGTGTTTACCTAGAAGAAACCGATTCACTCTCGATTTGAAGACACAAAGATTGTAACCATCGGGGAAAACCCACTCAGGCAACGTATTCCACAGCCTAGACGTTCTTATCACAAAAGTAGAGTCAAATCTCTTCGTTCGTGTCTTTGGAACATCAACCATGAAACGATGTCGCTTTTTCGAGCTACGAGCATTCCGATAGAAAAAAGGGCAAGGTGGTATCAGATCATGCAAATCAGTCGCACACTCTCCAAAGAGTATCCGATAAAAAACCGATAGGCTGGCAATTTTTCGGCGATGATCAAGACTTTGTAGTCTTTTTCGCAGAAGAGAGTCATTGCCTATGAGCCTTTTGGCACGTCTCTCGATCGATTCCAGGGCCTCCAGCTGATACTTAGCCGATCCATCCCAAAGGTGCGAACAGTACTCCATACAAGAGCGAATCTGTGCTTGATACAATGTGAGCAACTGTTCAGAGTTGAAGTACCTTCGCACCTTTGAGAGGACACCTAGTTTTTGGCAGCTAATTTGCCTTGGACTCGATATACGAGCCAAAGTTGAGCGTGGATGTCAAAGTAACGCCCAAAAGCTCAAGACGGTCAGAAACTGGCACGGATACACCACGAAAAGTAGGAGTCAGTTGGAATGGACTCCTTTTTGCGGAGAACAGACACGCCTGCGTCTTACTCTCGTTGAACTTGACCAGATTGGCATCACCCCACTCAGACACCGCCTCAAGGGTCAAGCTCAAACGTTCAATCAAACTCTCTCTCAGTACCTGGGTTTGCTGCCCACTGGCTCTCGCGCTAGATATGTAGCTCTCTACAACGGTGCTATCATCTGCGTACCCAAAGATACCGGGCTTCAACAGATCATTAATATGTAGCAGGAAAAGTGTCGCAGAGAGTACCGACCCTTGAGGGACTCCAGCATTGATAGCCATTTGATCCGACGAGCAGCCATCAATGACGACTCGTATGGATCGATCCTCAAGAAGTCCGATATCCACGCAATAAACCCAGGAGACAAACCATAACTTGAAAGCTTGCTTATAAGGCCATCATGCCAAACCCTGTCGAAAGCCTTCGAGATATCCAGGGAGACTGCAAGTGCTTCCCGTGTTTCTCAATAGCTTCACTCCAGATATGAGTGACGTACGCTAGAATATCCCCGTGGACCGGTTTCGGCGAAATCCGTATTGCCGGTCACTGAGGAGGTCGTTTGATTCTAGGTACGTCAGGAGCCTGTGGTTTAAGACACGTTCCATAGTCTTGCAGAGTATGGACGTGACCGAGATTGGCCTGTAGTTGGCAGGGTCAGCACGACTACCCTTTTTGGGCACTGGTTGCACATTGGCAAGCTTCCAAGACTTCGGTACCAGCCCCGTTTGGAGAAAGTCTAAATAGGCGCGTCAGTATCGGGGACAACTCAGGCGCACAAGCCTTCAACACTAGGGCAGGAATACCATCTGGGCCACTGGCTTTATTCACGTCCAGATTGCGTAGAGTCTTGCGAACCTCCATTTGGCGAATGTGTATCTCTGACATAAAAGTCGGACAGCCGGATGGAGTAGAAGGTGTCGCGCTACCAGCATCAAGACGCGAAGAATCCGCAAACTGAGATGCAAACATGTTTGCCTTCTCCATTGCAGTGTGAGCCAGTGTCCCATCAGGTTTCAGCATTGGAGGTAGTGAGGGGCAGCAGAAGTTCGATTCGACCGATTTAGCTAGGGTCCAAAACGCTTTGCTGCCCGCAGGGTACGAAGCAAGTTTGTTCCCTATTCGACTAATGTGGTCAAAACGAGCCCTCTGAAGAACCTTTTTGCATGCCTTAGCAGCCTTGTTGAACGCTTTCTTCTTCTGGTGTACATCCCTTGCCTTACGCTGTCGAGCATCAACCCAGGCTAGGTAGGTCTCATGTTTAAGTGCTTCAGCACCTTTACATTGAGAACCAAACCAAGGGTGAGCTTTGCTGGATAATGGGACGTGGAGTACGGAATGAAATATTCCATAGCCGTCCGTATTACATTAGTCACAGCATCCGCGCAGACTGAGGGATCACCAGAAGTGAAGCACAATGACTGCCATGGGTAAGATGCAAAAAGAGCGCATCTCATCCCAATCTGCTGACTTGTATCGCCACAACCGCCGGTTGCCTCTAGGGCTGGGATCAGGCGGATGGTAGACGGATACAGATTTCACCAGACAGTGGTCGGAGCTGCCTAATGGCGAAGATACCACCACGGAATAACGGTCTGGATCTGTTGTCAGCAGAAGGTCTAAACAATAAGGTGTATGCGACTCAATGTCGGGTACTCTTGTGGCCTCTTGGACCAGCTGGGTTAGGTCTAACGTTAAAGCTAACTTTCTCGTTTCCTGCCCAGCATGGTCAGTGTCCCGGTATGGGAACAGCCATTCCTTATGATGGCCGTTAAAATCCCCCAGTAACACTAATTGGGCCGAAGGGTACTTCTGTAGAGCCGCGTCCGCCGCCTCACTTAAATATTCCGTGAGCCTAGTCGTCTCCAGGTCCCCGCTGTGCGACCGATACACACAGGCATAGACAATTTTGTCTATGCCTGTGTCTATCAGTACCCAAAGAACAGAAAACCTAGTGTCCTCAAGGTTACGGAGACGCCGACAGCAGATGTCGTCTCGGGCGTACAGGCACACTCCAGCACGAGGCCACAGGCACGAAAATTATCAACTTCAAAAATTGATAAAAAATACAATTTCAGTATTCTAATATTCTAACGTCTACCATGGTGACCTCAAACTATTCAAGATTTATTAAAACAATTGTTCTGAGCTGTAGTTAGCACAATTATTACAATATTTGATAAACTATCCGATAATACCCTAAAACACCAGTGAATGAACGACATTTTCCAGTAAATGAACTCAATGAAACCCAGTAAATGAACACAAATATTGTATTTATTAAAGTTTAAAAAAACCTGTATCACAGACATTTAACAGTTTATAATACAATTTTTCCAATTTGTATTATTAAAACTACTAGTTTAAGATAAAAATAACTAGAAACAAACTTAAAGTACCTACGAAAACAGTCAGTTTGAGTCTTCGAAAATTTACTTACATACAACCATTGTAAAGTGTTATTATAACATGATTATTAAAGTTACATAATATTTATCTGAAAATACCTATAGGTATTGTAGGTAACAAAATATGAATAGGAGCAACACTTCTATAATAAAGATATTTTTTTTCACTTACCACCTAGTTCCTACTCTATGTCTTTAAAACTTACATGGGTAAAAGAGATTGTTCCTCGTCTTGAGCAATTTGGTTTACCCAAAATACGTACGTCAGAAATATGTACTTCGGAAATATCTGGGACTTGGGGCTTTACGAAGCTAATAATATTTTCAACAACTTTCTTCTTTCTTAAAACTCTATTTATATATTAGTTTTTCGTCGTCAATCATCAGAATTTTGACAACAAAACAACGCATTGTCTTCTCAGTCTTGAACTGCACAATAACATTTTTGCTACAAATTATACATTTTTGTGATGGATGATTCTTGATGATTGGAGACAGATGTTGAAGAGTGCATTTCCATGTCGTTATATTGCGATGTTTGAGCAGTGCTCCTTTTTTATCGTGATTGTAATGGTGTTATGTCTTTTTCCTGCAAATGTTTCTTCTTCTGTTGAATTTCACGTCTAATTTGAATTTTTGCTTCTCGTTCCTTCTTATTTTGAATGCTTTCTTTCTTCTTTTTCTTTTCTATATCTAGTTTTTCTAGGTAGTCTTTAAATTTCCGTCCTGTTAATCCGATTGGCATGGATTCTTTCTTTATTGCTTTTTCTTTTTGGTTTGTATTTTAAGGTAGTCATCAAGTTGGAGTCAAAAGAGCACTTGATGTATCTAAATTTTTATCGCCCAAGGCACTACCGACACCTTTTACCTCTTCAAAAATAGTTTTGGATGTTTCAGCAGCATCATGTATGAAGGGATCTATCGAAACCGATTTATCTTTGGAATTTATAATAGAGAGACTTTCAGAAGAAATCTCTTCGACATTCCGACATAGGGCCCATGTTTCGTTGCCCTGGAACGAAAAATGGGCCCAATGTTTTTGATTTTGTTGTATAGTGTTGACTTTGGTATGTTATATGCTTTGCTTGCCTTATTTATACTAGTTTTACCTTTTATTATAGCATGAAGTGCTTTCTCCAGTGTCTCTTGGGTATGCCGAAATCTAGTATATGACGTTTTTATGGGCTCCATCATACGGGTGTAAAACAGTAGAAAACTAATTGTATATATCTATACTAATATTATAAAGCTGAAGAGTTTGTTTGTTTGTTTGTTTGTTTGCTTGAACGCTAGGATCTCGGGAAGTACTGGTCCGAATTGAAAGATTCTTTTTCTATTGGATAGTCCATTTATCGAGGAAGGCTTTAGGCTATAGAAAATAACTCTACTATTAATTGAAGCGGAGCATGAAACAAGAATGTAACAAAATCGGGAAAAAATATTCCCCTTTTGAGAGTTTTCGTACGTTTCGTGCTTTGACATGACACATGACAGCATGTGTCAAAGATTGCGTCATTGAATTTCAGTAATCTGTGCCTTGAATATTAACCTTTGCTAATTTTTTTTTCTAAATCTGAGTTGGTACGACCGATTTCCGACAGGTGGCGTAGCAGGTTGCTGAAGAGGTTTTTTGTTTGAAATCGATATTCTCAGGAATGAGTGAACCGATTTCAGTCATTCTTTCACCGTTGGATATGTACGGGATCCCGATGAGTGCTATATAATATACCACGGGCGAAGCCGGGGCGGGCATCTAGTATAATATAAAGGTCCGTATGTCGACAGCATGATGGGCCATCGGCTCACCATGATGATAGGTACATAATACTAAACATTTTTTATCATATTAAAGTAAAATTTGAATTCGTTCATTCGTAGGTTCAATAAAAGTTAAAATACCAATAATTGAACAGTCAGTTTTTTCATAGTCCATTCACTAGGTTTTAAAAAACCAATTAATGAACACCTATGTTCCAATACTAGCCAATAGATTTGATATCATTTTTGGAACGTAATATGTAAAAACGATTTTAAAACCATCAGCCGAAGTTAGTTTACATTAAAAAAATTAAAATATGCAATGTCCCAGTGAATGAACGGCCGTTCATTCAGTAGGATTTTTGCAATTTCCTGAGCTAGTGCATGAACAAGTGTTTTATTCAAAATTTTGTTACAAAACTGATTAAAATTGTATGAAAGTGCAAGCATTGATTCATATATAACCTTTATTTTAGTAAAAATCACAGTAAAATCTTTAAATATGCCTACAAATCCACGATAAGAATAGCAAAGTCTTACCTGACTTCTAAATTCTTGTTCATATAAAATATTTCTTCCTACCTGATGTGAACTTTACATCGACACTATTTTGCAAGTGAGCCATTTATCTCATCAGAATTAGTATTTCCATTTTCGAAATAGTGTTACCAACGAAAAAACATGAAGATATTTATGGTAGAAATGCTTAATTTTCTTATTTTTGGGGAAAAAACACCTTTCTTTCATTCACTGGGGTGTGTTCATTCACTGGTACACGTACCCTACCTGTATTTGAAAAAAAAAAGGTGTGTTATGTAATAAAAATATATGTAAAGGACCGTGTAACTTGTTTCCAGAGCGGACGGCGGCGTGACGAGAGGCGGCGCGCGACTGATGACGAGAGCTCCGTGCTCGACAGCCAAGACGTCTCCAGCGCGGACCGCGGTGCGTACCCACTCACACACACGCTTCACTCACACATCACCCACGCTACGCCCACATCTCGCACACACACCTCCCTCACACTTCACCCACACTACGCCCACACCTCGCCCAAACATCACACCCACACTTCGCCCACATCGCGCACACGCACACCTTACACCACACACACAGTGACACCACTCGGTACCTTGACCCGTGATTGTGCACAATCATACGGATTTTGGTGATCGAGTTACACCAGCTAGTTGACGTTTTGCGTACTGGTTATCGCGAAATCTCGGTGCGGTCGCGAACTAACCCGGTTATGATAATGAGCCTTCCCGAAAGTGATATAACAAAATCAAATCAAAACGTATATAAAATTAAACTGTCTAATACTTTATTCTAAGTAAGCACGCTCCATCGTAGATCGCATCATCGCTTAACATGAGGCGAGATGGCAGTCAAGTGCAAACCTATTGCAGTTAAAATATATAAAATTAAAGATTATGCGATTATTTGATTCAGTCAAAAGAATGTTATGACAAGCTACAGATTAATTTAAACAAATTTACTGAAAGTGTGACACATTTGGCTACTGTCCGCCAAAAAATTTTGATTTCAGATAGTCACAGAAGCTAACCATCTTAAAGTTATGTGTCCATATACATGGACCATACCTGAAAAACTGAAAAAAACAGCTATACCTACAAAATAATTGGTTTGGCAAATATTGTGTAATGTACATTGTACATGGTCTTGCATACCCTGTCTTATATGGATAGGATAGTATTTAAAGATCGAAATTGTATTATGTTATGTTGAAATTGTACAATTCTCAAATTTTATCTCACACAGGGAAAAGTAGCTAAGAAGAACATTTCTAAAGGGCTTGTGTAGCTAATGTTTTAATTGATACCACACTACAAACATGTATTCTCAGAACTAACATCATAGAATTAATTTATTAGTATTAGGTAGTTAATTCAGTAGATAAAATTGCCAGATAAGGGATAAGATAGGGGGTCTAAATAAGCAGCTTTGTCCATCCATTTACAGGTGATTGGCCTAAATTGGACGTAAAAATGTTTTAATTTAATTATGATGAAGTTGAAACTTGTTTAATCTATTTGATGGTTGTCTTACAATCATCAAATGGATCATAAAATTGATTAAAGAAGAAACCTTTTTTGACTCTTTTTGTACAGTAACATGGGTGGAAAAAAATATTTTTGCTTTCTTTTGTTTATTATTTATTGACATTTTGAAGCAATATAACAGGGTGTAAAAGAGTACTACGAAAATATTTAAGGATATTGTGATATAGGCACATCAACATTTTTTTAGTGATTGTAATATTTGACCTTTGTAGGATAAGCAGTCTCCACTAAACATTCTCATTGCCGAGATTTGGGTTCTTTTCTCATAAGGAAAAAGTCAAGGCCATAATCCATCAATCCACCATGCTGGTCTAATACTGGTTGGTGGATGACCTTTATAACATAAGTAGCCCACAAAATGTTCCCACTGCTGGGAGTCTAGGTAAGGAGAGAGTCAAGGCCATAATTCACCATGCTGACCCAGTGGGGATTGGTGGATGACACATGACTTCGAAACATTCTAGGAACGTGTTGTTTTCCTCATGATGTCTTACTTATTTTTTTTAAGTTGCATTACGTATGTGACTTGCAACAGACAGTAGTGCGTGTGGGATTTGAACCCGGGGCTCGGGATCGTCAGTCATTGTTCCCTCGACTAGACTAGTCAATGTGACCGTCACAGATCTGTGGTTAATTTGTTATCAAAGTTTTTCTCCAGACTTTGAAAATTATTGTTCACATACTTACAGACATTTGGTAAAGCTCGGACCACTATCTGCTGTTGCTTATAGCAGTTGGTAATAATACAATAAGTGTCAGTCACAGAAAGGGTTGCTTTTGTATCCGATTTGCTTTTAATAGGTGAAATAGTGAATTTTCCTATTTTTGGGGTTCCTCTTCGGTTTTGAATTGCATACTATAAAGTAAAAGTCATCTCAAAATATTTACCTAGTATTCTCTTACACCCTGCATTTACATAGATTTTTATGGCCAAAGTAATACTCTTTATCACATTTATACTACTGAATTACTACTTGAAAGAATACTCATTAATCAACAACTTCTCTAACATGTTATTCTAGGGTAGTAGATAGACATAGCATGCAGTGTGTACTTCGAACCTTGGTCAAATGATACAGATTGTCTTAGCATGAATCAGTTATGTTATCTAATACACAAAGCCATATTAAATAGGGGTTTTAACATATTTCTATTACTCTGGACACAAAAAAAAACAAATAGATTTTTTTTAACAGACTTCCAAAATGGAGGGTTTTTTCAATTCGACCCCTATGTTTTTAATTAAATAAAATTCGCGACCGAATAAACTACGCGAATAAAAGTGGCGACCACGAACCGGAAGACGCAGTGTTGGACGGCCTCCCGCTAGATGGACAGATGACCTCACAAAGGTCGCTGGAAACTGCTGGTTGCAGGTTGCCCAGGACTGTTCGTTGTGGAAATCTAGGGGGGAGACCTATGTCAGCAGTGGACGTCTTGCGGCTGATGATGATTAAAATTATGTCTAGCTTTGCAATTTCTCTGGAAACATTGTCTTTCAAATTGGAACATACTATTTGTTGTATGTTATAAGGCATATAGTTTTCTATTAACTGATTCATGCAGGATACATTTATCAAAGTGGTGCAATTTGAAAACTAATGTGGTATTAACGTATTAGGAAAGTGTACATTTTATGGAGTCTGTTATAATTTTGATTATTGTCATTTTCCTAATATTTTTGTAGTTCTATAGACTGCCTTAGCTTATTTTTCTATGATATTCCTAGAAAGATATGATAAGGCTTATGTAAGTATACACCTGTCATTGTTTTACCAAGGTTTTAGATATTTTTATATTACGTTTTTGTAGATAAAATATGATAAATACTCGAAAACAATCGCATGTTACGAATTTTTTAAATCATATACTTTACATATATGTAGTTATTGCCGATTTTTATAAAAAGCGTAATGTTTTGCATTTAATAAATAAACATTCCAATGGTGCATTTGAGGCAAATATACCTGTCTAAGATAGTTTGCAATTTCGCCAAATGTGGTGGCAATGATAATTTTGTTAAATTTCTCCAACAAATTAAAAAAAAACCACCTGTAGCGAAGTTGAGATCTATATTTGACAGGTTTATGTTTGTCTTGAAAACTCGTCATTGTACTGCTCAAATCTGCAGCATGTGTAGATTGCGATTGTTTCCTATCTGGATATTTTTGGATAGCTATGAAGATGCCTCAAATTGTTGTAGTTTTTAATTTTGCCATTAAAAAATAAGGTAACAAATACATTACTGGGGAAAGCTAGCTTCTTGCAGTTACTTAGATTATCTTAATTTGTATATGCGACAAATAAATACAATCGGGTTTGAGGCACTCTTGTAACTTGCTATTGAAATTTAGTACATTTCATATATTACAAATCTGTGTTGAATATCTTTGAGTATTGTAAAATGTGAAATGTTCATCATCCGACATGTGCTCGTTATATGAAAATCTGAAAATATTACTGAATGTGCTAGTTAAAATGTAGTTAGTGGCGTTCTGTTCTATCTATATCTATACAGCGTATCTATGCATCATAATGTTATATTTATGTCATTTGCACCGTTTTACATTTTAATTAGTACATAATGTAGATAAACAGGGTTTACTTATGTGCGGCCACGGGGGAGTAGTCGTTTGCTATCGGCTCGCGCGTTCTGTCTCGCTCTCGCATCTTCTCTCGTCGTTCTCCTTCGGTGGGGGTCCTGCCCTTACTTACATTAGTTTTATAGTTACTATCGGTCTGTGGCGATTCGGAGCAATGTCTAGTTGTAGAGGTAGATTGAGTCGTGCCCGCTTGCTCGTTTAGTGTTCGACTCTAATGACAATTTAAAACTATTTGAATAGTTGCTTTAACTAAAAGGGTTCTAATTTGTTTGAGATGACTGTTGTAAATATCATTATCAGCTATTAATCTATGATGGGTTTAGGTTGTAGTCTGATATGATTACTAATCAAGTGATGTTGTACCTTATTAAATGGGCATTCCGTATGAAATAAAATTTGTCTAGTGTTTCCATAGTCGATTCTTTATTTTAATCAGTATACCCAAACCAATTACAAAGCTTAGAATAGCTTAGTCAAAATATCAAAGAAATTTGTTTCGTCATAATTTCTTATTCAGTTAAGTTATACATATGCGGACTTGTATGTCTTGTGTGGAGTTAGGCGCGACAGAACGCGGGGTTCGGGGTCGAGGCTGGTGTAGTCAGTGGGAGTGGGCGCGAGGCGCAGTGGGCGATGGCAAACGAGCGCTCCCCCGGGCGGCGGCGCGGGTGCGCGGGGCGCGGGCGGGCGGGTCAGCTGGCATGTGTGTGTAGAGTCGGCGTCGTCGGAGGAGCGACGCGCCGGGGCCGCCGCGCCGCGCCGCCGCCCGCCGCAGGAGGCAAGGTACCGCGCGCCGACACGCTGGCCTCACACCCCTCACTCACCTCACACCCACCACCACCACACCGACAGACGGGCTTCGTGCCGCTCACACAACTAAACTTACTGTTACTCAATAAATAGACACAATCATTGATAGAATACAATGATTATTCACAGGTCTACAAGTATTTGTATTGCATTTAATTTTGTCAACTGTTTGAATTTTGACTACTTACCTTTCCAAGATAAAAATGGTAGCTAGAAACGTAAGACTGAGGATTGTACAGAGTAGTGTAATATGGGAGAGACCTATGTCCAGCTGTGGGCGAATAGAGGCTGTTGATGATATAACAATGAGACCCTATTTCCTATGATCACGTCTTAAGTAGGATTTACCAATTTCAGTTGTCTTTTTCAATAAGTTTTATATATTACTTTGGAAAAAAATATACCTGAAAATTACAATGAGAAGGGTATCTTTTTCTTATATCATTCTAATTGACATGACTTCGTAGAGTAGGGCGGTACTTACTGTCCACACTAACGGAGTCGCACTCGCATTACACCCACACGATCGCTGAGTCTGATATTGCTCTGTCTTTTCTTTCCGCTTCAAATTATAGAGACAGCAATAGCAAAGCCGATTTAGTCGGACGGTAGAAGGGCCTGTCTACTCATTGTTCTCTATCACAGTCTATGCACACACCATTCCATTCCATGTCATGAGAGTGCACACAGAAATGTCCTATGCAATGTCTCATAATAGGCAATTTGCACTTAACGTAAAGGTTTGACTAGTAAATTTGTGTGTTTACCATCAGAGCACTTTTTACTGATGATTTTGAATAACTTGGCTTAACATCAGGGTATACATACGTATTTTGTTCAAATAACACATCAATTCTAAACATAATTTCTACATCCAATCCTAAGGTCATTTCACACTAATAAAAGTTCATCAATACAGACATTATTTTTGTATATTAGTTAATAAAGATTATGCTGAGTTGTTGAAGCCGACATACCTCCATTAACCATCAACATTCCTAACACTACTAGCGCAAACGATTAAATACACCATCAAACTATTATTTAACTCTTCATTTCAAATTATGTCGATCACATAGTCCACACCAACTTAAACAATGCAATTCATCACCAGAGGGTAGACTCGATTCAATATTGGATGAGTATTTTGCTTAATATTAGATGCATGAGATACTTCTTTAAAATTTGTAAAATCACATGGTTCTCGTGTAAAATCCAAAGAGCAAACTAACCATGGAGATACCGCATGTGATTTTACATACTTTATCAACTTACTAGTCCTGCTTATTCTATACGTAGCGACAACGCGCTAGCTAGTCAGAGCCGCATGGAAACTATATCGCTGTCACGATGTAAGATTTTCAGATTGTCTCTAATGATACGGTTCAGGGACGTTCACTCCTGTCCAAATATATAGAGTTGTCGATTGTTCTTTAGTATTGAGGGTTCACTTGATAATTATTGGGGAATCCTAGAATGCCAATGGTCGATATAGCGCGTTAGAGCTGGGGGTCGACCGTTTGCATCGAGGGTTCGCTTGTTAATTATTGGGGAAACCTGGAATGTCAACGTTGATATAGCGCGTTTGGTTTATTGACGGCTGGCAGGAATGAACGTCTGGAACCTCAGTATATCGTGTGGATGCGTTGATGGTGTCGCCGGTTGAGGCCGTGTATTGTACGTGGTGGCGCGGTCCGCAGGTGGCGGCGCAGGCTGGAAGGGCGCGGAGGCCGGCGCGGGCGAGGCGGCGCGGCCGGCGGGCGAGCCGGCGCGGCCGGCCGGCGAGGCGGCGCGGCCGGCGCGCGACAAGCGGCGCTCGCCGGCGCCGGCGCGCAAGCCGAAGCCCGAGGCGCTGGTGAACGGCGCGGCGTAGGCCCGCGCGCGCCCGCACCGGCCCCGCCCCGGGCGCCGCCGCGCCCGCCGTCTCTACACTTACTACGTATTATGCTTTCGTGAGAGATTCGTGATTTGTATTCCCGATTATTCGATTTATGAAAATTGAAAGATGTGTGCGTCGCTCCTCGGAGCCCGGACGAGACAGCCGCGCGCGGCCTTTCGGGATCCGCGGCCGCCCCCGGCATAATAAAACATTTCTGTACATATTTTCAATCGTATTTTTATTTGTACAAATATTCGTTTCGCGATCTATGTACACTTGGATTCGGACGCTCGCCGCGACGAGATATGCGTTTCTTGAGTAGTCACGTTACAAAAATATTACATTACTAGTGGAACGATAAATAGTTACGAATATAATACTAGGATTGGAAGACGCCTCGCAGCCGAGGCCGCCGAGGGTCGAGGGCCGGGGTTCGTTCGTTTATATTTGTGTGTCGCTAATAGGAATTCTAAAAGTGTGGAGATGACGCGAATCTATCGTATTTAATTATTTACATGTAGCTACACTATATTATATCAGTCATTACGATAACTTACGAGTACCGTGATATGCATCATTGCCGGGATATCACTAGGAAGATATTTACAAGAGATATGAGTTAGCTACGCTACCTTGCGTGAACAACAAACGCGTAACCGACTACCAGCCGACCGACCGACCGACCGACCGGTCCGCGCCGGTTTGTTTTTCACGCAACAGACGCTTTACATTTGATATGTAACCGTAATATTGGACACAGAAGTCATTGCACGATTATCTGTACTTTCTCGATAAACGCATGTCAATATAAAAGGACTTTCCTTGGAAGATAAGTGCGTAGACCGAGCGGCCCGCCCGGGTCTACCTTAACTATGAGTACCGGCCGCCGGCGAGTGCCGCGGCCCCATCGGACTTACGATCTTGCCTTTTAAATTGATGTCAAGAATCTCGTTCTCTCTGCCAAGAACATCGAATATTGTATTTATAGTTACTGTTTATACTAGAGTATTGAAACTAAATTATACTGCGTTTTTTCAGTTACACTATAGTTTTCTTTACCGATGCATGATACTCGCCGAACTGTAGGAGAGAGCTCGGGACCCGTTGCGCGTGCGCCGGCGGTGGCGCGCATCAAACGTTATATATATACATTGTTTTGTATTGTTAGTGCGGCGGCAGCTGTCAGCTGCGGCAGCCCGGCGGCGCTCGGCGACGGGAATTTATTAAATATTGAGTCTGTGCGAGCGCGGCCGCCGTGGCTGTCTGTAAACAGGGTAATGTGCAAATATTGCGCCGCGTCGCGTCACTACACCTCCGCACCATTTTTATATACTCTTTGTAATTTAATGCAACTCGGTCTAAAGCTCTCTCCAATACAACTAGGTATATTTTTAAAGAAATGGCACCAATGAATTCACACAGCATTCTTAGCCCGTGTCTTCGATGTTTGTTTTACTTATTACGAAGAAGTAATTTTTATGTTTGTATAGCTTTTCTTCTGTGAGTCGATGTCTGATTGAATTCCTTGGCTAACAGGTACACGAAGAGATTGAGATGAGGCATGTTACTGCATACCTGTCGATTACAGCTGATAGGTTACACTTATTAATATTAGGATTATCAATGTACTAGAGTCCTATGTTTAGATCTTTCAGTATTGACATTGATGCTACCGTTAGTAACTTTAACAACTTTGTTACACAGAGAGAAATGCAAATAAAGGCCATGAGAGCAATGTGGCATTATCTTTTTATATATCTTTGATTTTATCTGTAAGTACCTCCATCATAGCTACCTGTAGTTTTATCTAAATTATTAGACCCATTTCATGTGGAACTTTAGTTCTTATGTTCATTAATTTTAGTGCCTTTTTAGACGGAGGCAATTTTTAGTGGCCATTAGTAAGGTTAGTTGAAACAGTCATTTTGTTCCTATGGCCTCATTCTAATTAAGATGGTGACAGTACAACTTAATTTTATTATACAGTGTGTGTTGGAAGTGGTATAATTTGCAAATTGAATTAACTTTTGTGATGTTTTATAAAACTACAGTAAAATAACATTTTAATGAGCCAACTTTTTGCATGCATGTCCAGTAAAAAGTTATTATGTTGTGTATAAACTAATTTTATTTGTTTTATATTGTTTTAATTAAAATTCTTTAAAAATAAAATACTATTTGATTTGGATAAAACTTAGTAGAACTACTGACTTTTACTATGTCACCCGTGGGTTATATTTTGTTATTTATATCTTTACGATTGCAAAGTTAAAAATATTTTACATTATGAAATAAACGCGGTGTTCGTAGACTGCGCCCAGTAAAAAAAATTGAAACTGATACCACTCCTAGAACACACTGTATAGACATTGTGCTACACAACAAGGGACAGCTTATATTTATTCCTCTACAGAGGTGGACCGGTTCATTGAACTGTACCGTTGACGTCACAAAGATCAGACGACGTCATCCATGCCTGGTAACGATCTAACTGGCCAAAATAACGAACATTGCTTCCATCATAAAAAAATGTTCAAAACTATGAACCGGATATGAGCATCAGACAGTAACGCCCCGCGTAAAGACGGGTGATTATGAGCACTAAGGTAAGTTGTCGCCTCCCTACTGTGCAAGTACAGCCATAAGTTTGGGAGGCAGTAAAGGCTGATTGATATCCATTAAAGAGGATCTTACCTAGTTCAACAGGAGAATTAATTCTAAAATACTGATACTGATAAAATTGTCGAGCTACTGGAAAGCTGTAACGATGATAACAGAACTATGGTAGGTATCTAGGTATCTTATACCAGGCATGGATGAGTAGCCACATCTTAAAATGAATACATAGTCTGCGTCTGATGTCTTGGTTAAATATAATTCACTAGTTTGCCCTGCGAGATGGGATTTATGCCCAAATTCCACCAAAGCGGACACGAGCTGAGATGTTAATAAAGGTGTCCAAAGCCGGGCGGAGATGCGTACTGACTAGACGCTCTACTAGCGGAGATGCGTACTGGCTAGACTCTCTACTAGCGGAGATGTATGCAATGTTTGTATTGTTCGATCTGACAAGAAAACCAGACTGCGCGGCGGCGCTCATAGCGCTCACTATACGCCGCTGATATCCGGCTGGCTAGCTCCATCGCTCGCTATACATTATACATGTATAATAAGATGTCCGCTCGGTGGTAGCCACTGAAGCTGAGCGGAGATGGGATCTGTGAAAAATGGCCCTCCATTGTTTTAAAACACCGCTCTCGTCTCCTTTTGAGTAGTCTGGGCGTTATTACAAATGTTTCGGTGTGGCGACCTGGCGACAGGTACTTTCTATTCATGAAATCGTAAGCTGTTTTCAGTTTTCCTCAAAAAAATGTCGTTTTCAAAAATAGAGGAAGTTCTTTTGCGCGCTCAGCGTAATGAGTTCGGAAAGAGTTGATACATAAGAAAAGTTGGGAGAGTTAAGGTAGGTGATCAGACGATGGCGCCCAAGAGATCAGGCTTCGTTGAAGAGTGAAGGTGGGTGATCAGACGAAGGTGCCCAAGTGGTCGGGCTTCCCGGCAACGATGAGGTGCGAGCATTAGAGCAGGCGGTGGCGGTCCTCGGGGCTGGGCTCGCTGTCGCTGGAGTCGGAGCAGCAGGAGGACTCGCTCCAGTGCTGGAACTCCTCCTTGTGGTGCTCCAGCGCCATCAGCGACGGGAACAGGCTGTCGCAGGCGCTGCAGCTGGAAACACAACATCTTCTAAGACCATAGTCCTCCAATACTAACTAGTAATATTATAATATACCCCGCATTTTAAAATATTCTTGCTAACCATTTCCATCCTAACGTTGCCTGGAAGAGATCGCTTTTAGCGATAAGGCCGCCGATTGTAACACTAGTATTTATTGTTCTTCTGTATAAGTGTTTTTTTTGTTTTTGGTGTGTACAATAAAGAGATCTTAATATATATAAATCTCGTGTCACAATGTTTGTCCTCAATGGATTCCTAAACCACTTAACCGATTATAATAAAATTCGCACACCATATGCAGTTCGATCCAACTTGAGAGATAGGATAGTTATTATTTCGATCAATATCCGAGCGAAGCCGGAATGGGCCGCTAGTCTATCTATATGTAAATAGGTAGGTAAGTATACGTCAATGTTTGTTGCTTAGTCACGTAATCTATATGTAATGTACGAGGGTCAAACTGAAAGTTCTTAGAACTGGCCACTTATAAACAATATAATAAAGAAATAATTCTATAATTTGAAAATAGAACTCTTTGCCAATATTACTGAGTATATACTTCATTCATTTGTCATTTGTTTTACGATTTGGCGGCAAATTGAAAATTGTTTGTGTCACGTCAACATGAATTTAACACGAGAAAATTTTCGTGCAATGATTTTTTATGACTTTCGATGTCATTTAAGTCAACAAGAAAGTTATGATAGACTACGATTGGCCTTTCACGATGAAGCCCCATCTCATGCGACTGTTTACAACTGGTTTAATGAGTTTAAACGTGGTCGCACTAATCTCACTGATGATTTACGTGAGGGACGGCCTTCTACGGCGACGACTGAAGATAACATCTGTGTTGTGCGGCGTATGATAGAGACTGACAAAAGAGTGACCTATCAGCAGATTCGGACAAGCTTAGGCATCGGTATGAGTCAAGTGCACAAAATCCTACACGAACATTTAGCGGTCAGGAAGCTTTGCGCCCGGTGGATACCACATAATTTGACTGAGGCTCAAAACTCCATCGTGTGGATTGGTGCCGTAAAATGATTGAAAGATTTAACGGAGGTGACTCAAATGCTGTGTTCGACATACTAACAGGTGACGAAAGCTGGATTTACTGTTATGATCCTGAAACCAAAAGACCATCTGCTCAGTGGGTGTTTCCTTTCGAGGAGTTGCCAACTAAAGTGAAGAGAGATCGAAGTGCGGGGAAAAAAATGGTGGCCTCGTTCTTTGGAAGGATAGGTCATTTCGCAACAATTGTGTTAGAGGATCAAAAAACAGTTTCTGCAGAATGGTACACTACCAATTGTTTGCCACTTGTCTTGGAAAAAGTTCGAGAGAAACGACCTCGCAGTAGGATCCTCCTTCACCACGACAACGCCTCATCGCACACCGCCAAGCGAACGATCGACTATTTGGCGACATCAAACGTTGAATTACTGGGTCACCCGCCGTATAGCCCCGACCTCGCGCCTTGTGATTTTTATTTATTTTCAAAAATTAAAGGAAAGCGGTTTATGAATGCTGAAGAAGCGGTGGCTGCGTATCGCGATGCCATTGAAGAGACCCCTAAGGACGAGTGGGGTGGGCAAAGTGCTTTTCCCAGTGGTTCCATCGCATGCAGCGGTGTATTGACGTGAATGGACAATATTTTGAAAAGATATAATAAAACTAATAACTGGCTAATGTAATCAGTTTTTGATTTTCTAAGAACTTTCAGTTTGACCCTCGTATGAACAGATCGAGCTGAAATTTGGAACACAGATTATAGTCTGGAAGAACATAATATGTTTTTTATCCCGGGCAATAAAGGGAATGATAGGAACGGGAACTACGCTGGTAATAATATTTTTATTTAAAATAAATAGTGCCCCGCGGTTATACCCGCGTAGCTCCCGTTCCCGTTTTTCTTTTCGGAATAAAAAGTAGTCTTGTGTTCTTCCTGTCTAATCTACGTTCCAAATTTTATCCATCCATAATTACATACTTTCGCGCTTATAATGTTAGTGGGATTTAGCATTCCCACAAACTCCGTGGTCCGTGACCTTCCTCATATTATGGGTTATTTTTTCATCAACACCACTGACAGTGAAAATGGTCCGTAATCTCAAAGTCGCTCAGCGAGCTATTATGGAAAGGGCCATATTTGGGGTTGATATTAGGGGTTTTCGAGGACGAATTACTTCATCGCTGACGAAGTAATTCGTCAGAACTAAAGTCACCGAAATAGCTCAGCGTATTAGCAAACTGAAGTGGCAGTGGCCCGGTCATAATATCTATTGCAGACCCGATAATCGTTGAGGTAGACGGGTTCTGAAGCGGGGACCGCGAATCGGTAAATTTAGTGTAGGATGCCAGATGGAGTGACGATTTACGAAAGGGACTGTTCAAGTATTACGTAACGCAATTTTTGTGTCTTGTGAAACGTCATGGAGCGTCATGGATGTATTTTTTTACTAAAAATAATCAGGAAATGAAAATCTTCCTAGTTGACATCTTGTGGTGATTTTTAAGTAAAAACGATCACTTGGATGGCACCTAGTGTTTACGGAGAGTGAGAAGAAGGGTGTTAACAATGTTAAGTTGCGTTACGAAGGGTAGGTATACAATCTTCGAAAAATTGCGTTACGTAATACTTGAATGCTCCCAAAGGTGGCGGTTGGAAACGTAAGACCGAAGATCGGGCTGAGTGGCGTATTATGGGAGAAGCCTATGTCCAGCAGTACAGTACCTACTGGGTGATGATGAACGTCTCATTAAATTGAACGAAAATTTGGAGGATATAGGTACGAGTCTCCTTTGGAACTCTTTGGAAGTAAATAGAGATGTTACCCGAAGTGGCGCTTCTTCTGCTGGTGGTCCGAGAGCTGGCGGCGCGTGGAGAACGAGCGGTCACACACGTTGCACGTCAGCGCCTCGTCTGAAACACAGGCATCCTTGTAACCAGGCCTTTTTGACAATTCTTTTGGGGCTCGCTAATTCTCGAATTTCGTACCTACGTGTGTAAGTTATTGGAGAACACGTTACACGATCGTGTCACCGGTGGACCTTTGGGGCACTCGGACAGTGCGTGCTCCCGCGTGCCCCCACAACAAAGCTTGCGCTGTAACTCATATTTGTTTAATAGAGCAGTACCGTTAACCTAAGAAAGATAGGGCTATCTTTCTTTAATTATATATTAATTAAAGATTGAATTATGTATAGCTATTTACCGTCTAATTTCGCCAAATTGTGGCAAACGAAGCGATCGCACGGTACGAATTAACGTAGGGTCCTAAAACGCCTCATTGACAATGATATAGAAACCTTAGATATGGATAAAATATGTTCAATTCATCTCATCAGATTTCCGAATTTTTTTAATTACGTACATCTCAATGCCAATTAGCATGTTCCATTAGTAAACTAAGCTAGGGCTGGTCTAGCCAGGCGAATAACGACTACCGATCCGAAGCCCGGGTTCAAATCCCACGCGCACCACTGTCTTTTCGAGGTCATGTATGTGATGCCGCTGATTTAAAACTGAAGAAAAACATCGTGAGGCAACAGACACGTACCTAGATTATTTCAAGGTCATCTGTCATCATTCATCAACCCGCAGGCCAGGTTTGTCGATTATTGCATTCACTCTTTTTACGATAGAACACCCCGAGTCGCATCAGTGGTTCAGTGGAAAGTGGAAACATTTTATGGGCTGCTTATTCTACTAGTTAACTAATCTAACTTTTATTTAGGGGCGACCCTACCGTATTCCGGTTCTATTTGATGTGGGTTGAAGAGCACTGCTACTTTTATACAAGTAGATAATAATCATAGATTAGTTAAATCACAAACAATATATTTGAAATCATTTATTTTACTCAACTAAAAACGACCACAGGAAATTTATATTACATAAGTATTCACAAAAGGAAAAAGATCGTCAGATTACAAAAATAGTGAACTATAATAATACCTTATAATTTATTTCTAAAAATTACTGATTTGGTAAATTTGATAATTTACAGGAAATAAATTAATGAGAAGGCAAGAATTTACAGCTTATACGTCAAAACGAGCTCACAACATGAATTTATCATAGAAAATATTTTTTGAAACCTGTTATTGGCTATGAAAACCTGAGTGCTGATTCCCAACGTAACGACTCCGGCAAGCAATAAAACGTTCCACACACGAGCCCTGAAATCAGAGGAAATGACGTAAAAGTAGTGGGGAGGAGCCTACATCGCACCATATGATTGGTGATTTATGATGCGATGTAGGGTCCTCCCCACTAGTTTTACGTAATTTCCTCTGATTTTAGGGCTCGTGAGTAGAGGGTTTAACAATCCTGCCTCTGTCATTCTAAACGGATACATTTAAACACTAAAAACGGATAAAGACCGAGATGTTTGATTTTGTGTCGAGATCAATCCGAATGCGTTGTGCAACTGGTTGTTACAAATGTTTGATTAATTGACGGGTACCGCACATCTCACGTGTCACATGGTCGGTCCAGGCAAGGGCGGCTCCAGCTATGGCGCAGGAGGGAGTCACATAGCCGCGGTCTAGCCACAAGGCCGTGTGAGCGTTTCAATTAGTGGTCCGCCTTTGTTATGGACCCAGTCCAGGGGCGTCATGACCTCATGGCTTCCCCTGGCCCCTGGATTGATCCTTCGGTCCAGGCCGACTTAACATTTAACCGCATTCCGAGTGCTTTTACACGGGGAGTGCGCGTGCGTCTCGTCTGGGACCATGAATAAACTTCACGCACTATGCTCTTCAAAAAACCCGCCGAATGCGACCTAAAACTAAGTCCGGTTAGACCGACAATGGCACACGTGATTGAGTGAGCGTTTGTTTGCGTTACACCCTTGTCTAGGTATATGACTAAAATCGTAAAAACTTATTCAGTACAATCTCGATTATCGAACGTTTAGAATTGAAATGGCTTAGCTAAAAAATAACGAAACTAGTTTTACGGCTTAAAACATGGATTTTCCAATTATCACGGACTCTTCTAGTCCATAAGAGGAAAAACATACGAAAATAACAATGAGTGTGACGTCAAGTGGCAAGCTAAAAAAATGGCCAATGACGCGTTTTGTGATGGAAATAGATCTGTCATAGATAGTTAGTTCTCAGTTTCACCAAGTGTAGCGCTAATGTCTGATGGTGTTGTGTGTGAATAATTGTCAACCAATGTCTAATTTTCGAAATGTCCCTAACAAAATAGTTTTTTTTGTTTTCATAGAAGTTATTGGCATCAAATGTCCTAAAATGTTAGAAATTTGCTAACTAGCATTCCAAAAATCCTGGATCCATACCCCGTGCACACTTATCTTCTACTTGAAATCTTTCACAAAAACCATAGTGAAATTGATTGTTCCATTACATTCAAGATTACAAATACATTTGATATTCCAATTAGCACCCAATTTAATTTCTATACTCCAAATGTTACACAGCTAAATTAAAGTTTGAACTAAATTAGGTTTATGCATGACATTCAAATTGTGGTAATTAATACTCAAGCATAGATAAACTCAAGTACAAAATTAAAGTTATATTTGGAAAGTTAGTACTCCACACAAGACCAAATTTGTGCTTGGTATAACATGAGCCATCACTCAAGGTCACATTTGAAGGACTATTTTATACCAATGTTAGGTTTGCATTGACCGCCATCTCACTTGGTGTAAGCGACTATGTAGTCTACAATGGAGCGTGTTTACCAGAAGAAACTGATTCTCTCTCGATTATCTCGAAAAAGCGACATTCTCCCAACAAATTTGACTCTACATTTGGGATAGGAATGTCTAGGCTGTGGAATACATTGTCTGAGTGGGATTTTCCCAACAGTAAGAATCTTGGTGTTTTCAAGTTAAGATGAATCCTTGTCTTCTTGTTTCATCATAGACGGCATCATCCCTTAACATCATAGTGTAATAACCTAGTCCCAGAACATAAACCAATTTACTAACAAACATTAACTGGTAAATAAATAATTTATAAAATAAAAGCTTATAAAAAGCTCGCCTACTATATATGTATGCAAATAAAAAACATTTAAAAACAAGAATTAAATCTCAAGGCCAGAACAAGTATATTAATGTCTGCATTTCACTAATTTAGTTTCACCTTAACTTTAATAATAGTTTTTAAAATTATTACACAATTTTGGTTACCAAAATGCGGAGAATGTAAAGTAATTGTTTTTATAAAACACTGATTTCTACAGTTCATTAAAAACCTTACCTTTTTGTAAGGTGCAAATGCATTAAAATTACAAAGCTTATGAATATCGATAACATTTTAAAAACAGTAACAGTAGCATAATTATAAACACATTAGCTGTCCTTCTTATTATTATTACAAAAACATTTTGGACAACCCTAAACCTTTTTGTGATTCTATGACCAACTATTCCATAAAGCTATTCCACCTCATATTTTGGCTGGAATGTTTCAGGTGGTAACTGTTTTCATAATGTACAGGAACATATTACACATTGTTTGTTGAATCAAATTGTATGAGACCAAAATTAAATCTAAACTTGTCATTAAGTCGCCTTAAAAATGTTACCAAAATTCACATACTTCTTATAAAATATTAGTCTTAAATGTCACTGAGCAGCAAGTCTAGCAATGTGTTAAATGGGCAGGGTGTTGGAGACGGAAGACTTGAACATGCTTCCGAACCAGCGGGCCCCAGTGGAGCCCCCGGGGATGGACCCCATCATCATCCAGAACAGTGCCATAACTTGCAGCACAGCC
Source organism: Ectropis grisescens (assembly GCA_017562165.1). Taxonomy (NCBI): domain Eukaryota; kingdom Metazoa; phylum Arthropoda; class Insecta; order Lepidoptera; family Geometridae; genus Ectropis; species Ectropis grisescens. The sequence goes on from CM029772.1 coordinate 2,167,090, forward strand.
GTGACGATGGTCCATGGTGTGCTCTGTAAGTGCAGTGCACAGTACAGTGTGGCGATCAGCGTCAGGAGGTAGATTGATGTCGTGAGCGCTCGCTCTTTTGAGAACATGGACTTTACGTGCGACCACGGCCCGTAGAGGAAGCTGAAACTGTAGAGGAATAATGCTGTAGTTTTATGTTCCAATGCCAATAATAATAATTTACAATGTTACAGTGTTTATTTATATTTAGAAACAGTATATAAAATACATTTTTTTCATGGTCATAATTAAAAATATTTTTGTCAAACATAGTTTAGAAATACATATCAATGCCTCCTAAGTATTTTAACCAAGAAATGTGTTGACTTTAATGTGTTAACAATTGCACTTTTTTATATTAACAACATTTAAATAATGTTCTATCAAACTATGTAAAAGATACTTAGGATACAGTATACCTATGGCATGGATAGTCACTTTTCACTTTTGCATAATAAGCCAAAATTTAATATGTTTTTTGCAAATGAAGTAAACAATAGCTTGTAGTCACATGAGTGCTTACCACTGAGTACATAGTGAGATATTTAGTAGTCAAATTGTTGCATCATTTAAGTCAAGACTGCAAGTACCTTAGCAAGAAGAAGAGGCTACCCAAAGTGAAGAGTAGAGCAAACTTCCTAGCCTGGAGTAACAGCACTGGAATGTACAGGAACGACAATATGAAGCAAAGAATCCCGAAGAATAAACATATTCCAAATCCAAGAAACCGCTGTGTTCTGCTCTGAAAAACAAGTGGTTTGGTGTTAGTAACTAGGTAAAGAGGCAATTACATCAATATCAGGCAGTACTGGTAACAGGCAAGTTACCTGATACCCACTATGCCACATTAATTATCATGACTTTATCAAATAGTTTGCCAACTGGGTCAATTTGTCTTTATAACATTGCCGCTGTGACTCATCTTCGATTTCGATGTAGATTTTATCTCAAGTTTTTATCAAAATAAACTCACCAATGTAAAGTATTCCTTCTGTACGTTTTCAAACCATGTTGCGGTGCTACTAGTTGTGCTCGTGGGAGTCTCTTCCGTGCTTCGAGAGAAAAAACTTGGAGTAGAAAACTGTGGTAAGCTAAACTTGCTGCGACGACTCTCGTTTTGAAGTAAATATTGATCCAAATCAGACTTTAGATTGGCCATCGTTGTTCAGTAAATTTTGTGCGTTATATTATAATGCTTCGTTATGTATTCAGATGAAGTTAAATCTTCATTTCACGTATTGAAAGTCAAATCACAACACGAAACAAGAAACAAAGCACAATGGATCACGATCACGATCACGATCACGACGGAGGAATGTACTTAATTTGACAGTGACACTATTGACAATACGTCAACAAAAATCATAAAATTTTATTGGACGATGCTAGAGTAGAGCAAAGAAGTTGGAAAAAGGTGGAGTATATTGGCAGGCACCACAGACATGCTGACTAGTGCTGCGCATACCTCAATACGCATGTCCATGGAAAATCGATTTTCTCGGAATTTTACTTGCGACATTTGTTCGCGATAGATATCGAGTACTGTTTTGACCGGAGACGTTATCACGACGTTATGAAATACGACATCTATATAAATAAAATAGTGGGGGAAATCAGATTAAGTTACCATAATCGGTGTCATCGCTGAAATCGTCATGCGTGTGCCGACGAATGTTGTTGTTATATCTATCATGTGCGCACGGGGGACAAACGCCGCGAGTGTCACGCTCGTCTAGATCAGTGCTGCTAGCGTCCGACTCTGGATCAGCTTCTTCGATGTGTACGTCGTCTGGCTTTCGATTATCGAGTTTTTCGTTCGATGACAGCTGATTGTAGTTTTTCCTTGGGGGTCTGGCCTCTGAAAACAAAGGAAAAACATTTTTTGTTTGAATAAAATTGTTGTAACAGTTTTGTAGACTATTTCTGAATAGTAGATGTCGTGATCTCGTGCCGAGTTTCGAAAAGCTTTATTCCCAAAGGAAATGCAATTTTTTGAGACAAAAAGTAGTCAAGGCTCTGTTTCAGATTAAAACCTGTGTACGTTCCTATAAAGACATTTTCCGTTTTTCGACGAAGCAAAAATAAAATTGATAGGTGGCGGCAGTATGACTTTTATCGTGACATGGATTTTTAGTAATTTACTAGCTGTACCCTGCGTGAGCTGCTATGCCACCTGTCGAAAATTGGTCGTACCAATTCAGAAACCGTATTTGGCTCATGTACACCAACTTTGCTAAAGATCACCACGAGCAAATGCATAGTTTACGATTCTATACAGGACATACCGATAGACAAAAATTCGTTTTTGTATATAGGTAATATAGATTTATGTTATCCAAACTGACAGACCTTAGGTTCTGTCCATGTAACTAAATTGCACTGGAGAATAAGTCATCTCTTCCAACAATCTTCCATGGCTATCTAAGAATGCTAACGCATTTCTTTTCTATTATTTTTTAGCCTTTTTAAAAGAGTCTTAGCTAAGAAGACATATACAATCAACAACAATACTTTGAAGATTTATTCAAGACTAGCAACGTCCTCCGGTTTCACCCGCGTAGTTTCCAAAGTGAGCTATCAAATTCTGAGTTATAAGTTTTAACTTCTATCGGTAGTCCCTATGACTGCCATTTCCCCCCCATTTTTTCCATCGAGTCATGCGTAAGCATTTCTAGATGGCCATGTCCCAAGTTTACCCGAAGATTTATTTCATTTATGATCGTGATCCCTGAGCTCAATTCACAGTCCATGAAAAATCTGTGTGGTGCGCTTAAAGAAATTTTCACTTCAAAATTATAAACAGTTGTAAATTAGTTGTACCCCACGCGAGTTGCTACGCCACTCGTCGAAAATTGATCGTACCTAATCAGCAACCTTCTTTAGCTTCTGCACCACAGAAACAGTTTACGGTTATATAAAGGACATGGGCGATATGGTCGCTTAGCGACAAAGCCCTTTCAATAAATAAAAAAAATTAAGGACATACAGACAAACATTCATTTTTATATTATACTAGATGCCCGCCCCGGCTTCGCCCGTGGTATATATTATATAATATTATATTATATAGCACTCATCGGGATCCCGTACATATCCAACGGTGAAAGAATGACTGACATCGGTTCACTCGTTCCTGAGAATATCGATTTCAAACAAAAAACCTCTTCAGCTACCTGCTACGCCACCTGTCGGAAATTGGTCGTACCAACTCAGATTTAGAAAATAAAATTTAGCAAAGGTTTATATTCAATGCACAGATTACTGAATTCAATGACGCAATCTTTGACACATGCTGTCATGTGTCATGTCAAAGCACGAAACGTACGAAAACTCTCAAAAGCGGAATATTTTTTCCCGATTTTGTTACATTCTTGTTTCATGCTCCGCTTCAATTAATAGTAGAGTTATTTTCTATAGCCTAAAGCCTTCCTCGATAAATGGACTATCCAATAGAAAAAGAATCTTTCAATTCGGACCAGTACTTCCCGAGATCCTAGCGTTCAAACAAACAAACAAACAAACAAACTCTTCAGCTTTATAATATTATAGTATAGAATAGATTATATTATTAACTCTAGATGAGGGAAGTAGATTAAATAAATGTGATTAATTTTAATCTACCATTTGTCTCTTATTACTAATAACAGATGAAGGATGAAGGAATTTTATACCGGACCTTAATATCTATAGGATATCAATCTCATTTACGAACTTTGTCAATAATCCAAATAAGGCGTTTAGATAAAACAAAATGACTCACCAATAATATAATTTAAGAACGATTTGATAGAGCAGTATAAATATAATTATCTAAGCACCCATTATCTGCATTAGTTGTTGAATGCATCCATTTAATATAATTAATTGATATTGGAATTTTTGCTATTTGATAATTTAGGTTATTATTCCATATTTAAGAGAGATAAGTAAGTACAAAAGTCAATGATACCTACAGGTTGGTTTCGTCAGTACTCGCGTGTCTACTAGACGCGTTTGTCGTCAGGCATACATAATTTCGTCGCGTAATGTATTCGTCGGAGTTGACCGGTCGTTAATGAGTATATTTTTAACTACTTACAATTTGTTTTTTCCCACTTTTGCACTTTGGTAAGTTTTGTATTTTGATAATTTTTTTTGGGAAAGAAATTGACATTACATTCTCAGTAAATTGTTATCAGTAGATACGTACTTTGTTTGATATTGGAATAACATCTGCTTATCTTAAACTCATCATCGCATTAATTTTGTTTATCTTTGTTTTGTTGTTGATAGAAACCATTTTTGCATCAAATTTTAATAAATAATAAAGCACGTTTTGTATTATTACGTTGCTAGTTCCCACGGCCATCTGTGCTAGATTGTAGTTTGATAGATCGCACATTACATCTGAGGCTAACTATGGACTACGGTAGATCGCTTTATACAAACTCGTTTAGTAATTAAGTATGGAGTTATTTATAGACTTCCCATTCGTTTCGACGAGAGCCGACTGTTAAATAGTTACGTGGGGTTTTGAAGTAATGGCATAGGTACATATATATAGAGATCTACATAAAAGTATAAGAAATTTTTAAAGACTACTTCAATCATTATACTAAATACTACTTGCTAGCCTAGGTAGTAGACTAGTAGACAATAATAATACATCTTTTCACAAGTAGCCACCTACTTCATTAGTATTTCACTCGCGTAGAGTTTGGAAAATAACAATTACGCTTGCATGGGAACTGAAATGAAACGAATGAATTAAAATCTAATTATTAATTGTAAGAATATTCTTTTTTTAAATTATAATAAAAGTAGTAGGTATATGGTATTCCAGGGTCAAGTCTAACTAAGTTTTAATTTACAATTTCGAACTCTTCAGAATTTTCAGAACTGCTTTGTTATTTTGACGCAATTGAGCAACAACCATCCAAACTGTCACATCGTACTAATACTATAAATCCGAGTGGTAGGATGTTTGTATATTTGGTTTGCATGATAACTACTGGCACCATCACGTCGGGACGGACCGGATTGAAATTTTGAACACAAATTATTTATTTTTTGTCTGGTATAGTACTTAGACTACTTTTTATCACGGGAAACTAATGAGAGAGAGAAAGAAATGCGTATATTAGAACACTTAACATAACATATCCTTAAATGTTACTAAATAAACAAACAATCACTGAATAAAATGTATACCTCGTAAGTTAGAGTAAAATGTTAGTTTATTTAATTGTTTTCGTTTCAGAAAAAACACACGATGAATAATCCAAATATAGCAGTGCTGGGAGCAGGTGTGGTGGGGCTCTCGACGGCTAAAATACTACAGGAGCGGCTCCCGAACGCGGCTATTACGGTGTTCGCAGATAAATTCGAACAAGACACCGTCAGCTGTGTCGCAGCGGGCATCTTCAGACCAGGACTCAGCTTCAAAGGCCCCACCAAAGAAGTTACCAAAAAATGGATCGCAGACTCCTGGAACTATTGGCAAGACATACTTAAGACACCAGACGCCGCCGACGCGGGAGTTATGCCTTTCGGAGCTTACATTTTCTCAAAAGAAAATTATCACGTAACCAAAAATCATTTAATTGAGGACATTGTACCGCTATACAGACCCGTCGACGAGAAGGAGTTAAAAATATGCGGTGGGGATTGGAAGTATGGGTCATACTTCTCGACTTTGAAAATTGGATGCGAGAAACACTTGCCATGGATCAAACAGATATTTACCAAAAACGGGGGTAAAATAATCGAGAAAAAGATAGATAGTTTCGCATCACTATCGCACTACGATTTGGTGTTCAACTGCACTGGGATGGGGGCAAAAAGCTTGTGCGGTGACGACGATTTGGTGCCGATACGAGGACAGGTACTAAAAGTCCGGGCTCCGTGGTTGAAGACTGCGTTTTATGGGGACTATGACACCTACATCATCCCTGGGTTGGACGGGGTGGCGACGCTGGGCGGGGTCAGGCAGTATGACAGTTACAACTTGAACGTGTGCAAGCACGACGCGGCGGCCATATTAGAAAGATGTTGTGAGATGCTGCCGGCACTACGAAAAGCAGAAATAGTAGCACACAGGTAATTATCTCAGGCTCAAAGAGTCTTAGTCTATTAGTTCATGAAGCTATTGTAATTTTTTTTGTCGCTAACTCATTTTTTTGCCGCCAACCACTCATAAATTTATAGCTTAATAATTTAAGCGACATAGTCGCTAGATCTAGCTAGAGAACGGCAACACTGGTCACCCGCCACTTTCGCGGGTTATAATACTCTTACCCGGGGCGGCTGCGAAACCCAGAAAATCTTTTTTAAAGTTTTGAAGTAACGAGTTTTGAAATAAAACCCTGAAAATCGTTCCATGAGTTCTTAGCTTTAGACGGATGTAAAATGACACGACTGTTCATAAAAACAATGTATTTTTATTTGAAGTGTAAACTTCTATAGCCTCGTTGAGCACTTTTTGGTAGCGGAAAATTTTATGAGTTCGCGTCACCGATCTGATAATGTAGCGGCGTAGCAATGGAGTGGCGTAGCGTTGGAGTGGCGTAGCGTTGGAGTGGCGTAGCGATGGAGTGGCGTAGCGATCCTTCGCTCTTTCGGCTCTTTTTCAACTATTTCTTTTGTTAGTTAGATTCGCTGTTGTATATATTCCTACAACTAGCTATAGGTGTATAATTTCCATCTTTTTGTACGAGAAATGAAATATAATAAGACCGTAGAAATAAAATCGAAGAACAGTAGGTATCTACTGTATTAAGTAGTACTGTAATAGTAGCTCTGTTTCTCTGGTTTTATTTTGTTTTGTAGGCGTATTAAAAACATGTTATTGGAGCTCTTTGCAGAATTTAGAATTTATTTTTAGAATTTAGAAAGAATTTAACAATTTATTAGATTTTTTTTCAAATGTTGGTAAATATCACTATAAATTATTTATCATTGAAACTCGAGATACCAGTTCATATAAAAACAGTATCTTGTATACGTACTTTTTATATATAAGTAGAGCAGTAAAAAAGTATTAACACAATAATTAAGAAAATAAGTAGGTACTGTTATACTGTAGGTAATGTGCGTTCCATACAGACCCATTTTTACATATCTTGGCGAAACCACGAGTTGTATCTCTACCATATATTTGAAACGATAAAAACTATTTCGAGATAAAAGTTATCATACAATGTCTAAATATATATTTGGATATTTATTCATGTAATGTGATATAATTTTCATATCTGTGATTATTGAGCAAACTATCCTTTTACTGATTTAAGAAGTAATTATTAACATATTATACTTTTTTTAATGAATATCTCTCTGTGGATTAGCCTCACAATTCCGCCAACGACACGTAATCACGATCTAAATTATTATTTGATTACCTCGACGTTTCGGCAGCGTTACAGCCGCCGTGGTCACGAGAAGAAACTACTAAACGGTCTTCTCGTGACCACGTCTCGTGAAACGTCGAGGTAATCCTACTAATTGACTGCCCTAGTGGCTTAGTTGGTAGTAGCTCTGCCTGCGAAGCCGAGGGTCGTGGGTTCGATCCCCACCCAGTGCAAATATTTGTGTGATGAATTCAAATGTTTGCACTGTGTCTGGGTGTTCCTATGTATAATAAGTATGTATTTAAAACTATATAAGTATTATATCAGCTATCTGGCTGCCATCACACAAGCTTTGCTTAGTTTGGGGTCAGATGGTGTTGTGTGTGAATTGTCCACCAATATTTATTTATTTAATTTCTATAACCTAGCTGCGCCCGCGGGTTTACCCGCGTAGTTCACATTGCCGTCATTTACCCGGGATAGAAAACCTATGTGTTCTTTCAACTATAATCTATCGATATTTCAAATTTCAGCCCGATTAGTTCAGACGTTACGACATGATTGAGCAACAAACATCCAAATCTAATGGCTGGCCTGGTGGCTTAGTTGGTAGTAAGTCTGCCTGCGAAGCCGTGGTTCGTGGGTTCGATCCCCACCCAGTGCAAATGTTGGTGTGATGAATTCAAATATTTGTACTGTGCCTGGGTGTTTTCTATGTTTAATAAGTATGTATTTAAAAATATATATGTATTATATCAGCTATCTGGCTTCCATAGTACAAGCTTTGCTTAGTTTGGGGTCAGTCAAGTGTCTACCCATATTTATTTATTTATAATTAAAAGATAGATTGACATTGACAAAAATCGAGTATCGATCGGTATTTGGATGTTTGTTGCTCAACTTCGAACTTCGAATTGGGTTGAAATTTCGAACACATTTAGATTACCATTGATTTAAATAATTATTGTTCATAGCTTACTTTTTAACGCCGGAAAGTAACGGAAACAGGAACCACGCGGGTAAACCTGCGGGGCGCCGCTAGTTATACAATCAAAGAGTTTACAGACGGTTAAGTTTAAAGTCAGTTAACAACAACACAGTGCGACAACCAAAGAGTTTACATATACTACGTATAGAGTTGGCACAAACGCTTTACACCGAAAGCACGGGTAGCATCTTTCTTGCCTTGTCGCTCTTGTGGAAGTGTCATACTTTTGTCGCGGCACATTACTCTGTTGCCATAGAAAGTATTCATGTCATCTGCTTACGATTGACACAAAGGAACCGTGCGGAAAATCTAACTCTATACGTAGTAAATGTAAACTCTTTGTATCAAGTCGTAAATGTTTTTTGTAAGTGATTGTTTTGTTTGTCAGGGTGGGACTCAGGCCGCACCGCGCGCCCGTGCGGGTGGAGGGCGAGCTGGCGGGCGGACTCAGGGTGGTGCACTGCTACGGGCACGGGGGTACGGCGTCATGTGCGCGCCCGGCACGGCGCTGCACGCCGTCCACATAGGGCTCGCCATGCTGAACAACTCTCAGAGCAAACTGTAAATTAAGATGTAACCGACGACTAATGAGTAATCATGAAATTTCATTTAAGTAAATATATTTTTTCGTCTTTTACCTTGAATTTGTTTTGACGTCACAATGTTGAAAGTTTTGTACAGGCTTCAAGCAAGTGTGTCTACACGCGGAGCCTTAGGTCATGGGTTTAATTCCCACCCATGGAAACGGAAAATATTTGTAAAAAGAAGCCGCAAAGGCGCCGGGAGTGGGTCAGGGTTGTTGGTGAGAGAGCGAGAAGTGACTCTGACCTCATCCCATGCCGGAAAAACCCGGCGTAGGTTTTAGTCGGTATCACGTTTCGTGAACGAACTCTCGTCACTTAAAAATATAACATGTTGAAATAATGGAATCTAACTACTTACGTCATTTAGAATTTCACTGAGATGTGTAAACTCAATACAATATATTCGTACGTAAATAATCTCGGTAGCACCTCTAAGTTTAAATCAGCAGATTTTTTTTCGCGCTTTAAGGTAGCCTATATTTTATTTCAGACTGTAATCCATCTCCACACCTCCACCACATATTTATAGTAAGGTTTCTTACTAAAAGTACGGAAGAAGTTTCTTCTTCCGTCCATTATGCCAAATGACCAGATAGATAATCAGTTTGAAGAGTAATTTCTGGACCTCGCTCGACAGAACCTATTCCCTAATTTTCCTAGAAATGAATTTGGGAGCTCCTTTATTTTGCCCCATAAATATTTCCGGCAGCAGTTGTAGCCAAGTAGCTTTTAAGGAAGGTTTTAATTTTCTTTTGTGAGCATTCACTTAAATTAATGAATGTTGTAAATAAAATGTCTCTAGCCATTTAGCCTTCATTTCTCAAGGTAAGTCTTAGGTCTTCATTTTTAAAACATCAGCCGAACGACCCAGATTGATTTAAAGTAATGAAACATTCTCTGGGCGCTTTGGGTATTTTTTGAGATGAAAAAAATAATTGAACTTGAAAAATTACCACAATATTACCACAGTTTGAGGATTTCCTTTAGGTAGGCACACCTTTGTGAATAAAATTTAGTTGAGATGGTTATTGAAATATGAACAAAAGACTAAAATTTACTTTTAGGCTGCAGGCCCGTGAACAAAATAAACAAAATACCTCTTCTAATCTATTATTCCGCAACACCGTACAAAAATCATGCGAAAAGGAGAAATCAGCGAGCGTTGCAACCCCCCTCTTCAATTCCACACAGTTAAGGTACAAGTTCGCGTTGAGACAGCGACACGAGACTGTGACAGGAGACCGAGACCGGAGATCGCGACAGGCACTTGACTCTATAGAATTGTATGGGCGCCAGTTCCCGCCGAGACCGCAAACGAACGACGCGAACTGGCGCTCGTACTATTCTATAGAATCAAGTGCCTGTCGCGGTCTCCGGTCTCGGTCTCCTGTCGCGGTCTCGTGTCGCGGTCTCAGTGCGAACTTGTACCTTTAAGGTAGCGGTTCGCCCGGAGACCACGACACGAGACCGCGACAGGCACTTGACACTATGGAATTGTATGGGCTCCAGTTCGCGCCGAGACCGCGACAAGAGACCGAGACATGTGTCGCGGTCTCGGCGCGAACTGGCGCTCATACTATTCTATAGAATCAAGTGCCTGTCGCGGTCTCCGGTCTCGGTCTCCTGTCGCGGTCTCGTGTCGCGGTCTCAGTGCGAACTTGTACCTTTAAAGTAGCGGTTCGCCCGGAGCGACCGGAGATCGCGACAGGCACTTGACACTATGGAATTGTATGGGTGCCAGTTCGCGCCAAGACCGCGACAGGAGACCGAGACATGTGTCGCGGTCTCGGTGCGAACTGGCGCCCATACAATTCTATAGAGTCAAGTGCCTGTCGCGGTCTCCGGTCTCGGTCTCCTGTTGCGGTCTCGTGTCGCGGTCTCAGCGCGAACTTGTACGTTTAGACAGCTTACAAGTGACGGCATAGTACTGAATCTTATTACTTTGTACCCATCATCTCCTGGTGGTTCATTTGACCCATAAATTTTGTTCACGGGCACAGGCCCGTAGTTGTCTATTTCATTTATCTGGACGAATTAGTGTCGTAAGAAATGTGGTTGAGGGCTTGAATTTAATTTTAAAATTGAGGTTGGCCTTTGTTTTTTCAGAGGCAATAAATTATATTATATTGTTCCCACGTAGGTATGTCTGTGCGACTGAACTATTTATTCATCACACAATTATTCCCACCCAGTGCAAATATTGTGTGATGAATTCAAATATTTGTACTTACTGTGTCTGGGTGTTTCTATTTATAACTAGCTTTTACCCGCGACTTCGTCCGCGCCACATATTTATTAAAGTAATTGAGGCAGTACCTACTCGTACTACCATACAAATTCACGTTTCCTAATCAAAATCGGTCTAAGTCAAAGTTTTATATTTATTAATAAATGTACAATTTACACGACAAATTACAAAAAAAAACTATGTTCTCAAAAAATTAATCAAAAACAGACTTTAATTTAAAATCATATTGGGACGGTCCACCAAATTTTATTAGAGTCTATTAGTAGATATTAGTAGATATTAGTAGATATATCGTCTGATTACATGAACGCAAATTTTAGTTTGTTGGTCATATTTCCAAAACCGCCCCACTGATTTCGATAAAATTTATATGACCACCTCTGAACTATAATCTACCAACCAAAAAAATAACCATCTAAATTGATTCACAATTGGAAATACAACTGGATTGATAACCTCCTCCTTTTTGAAGTCGGTTAAAAATAGCATACAAAGAGTGCAAAGATCCTTCCATGCACACTTTTACTCCTCATTTCCACTCTTTTCAACTCTTTTCTGTGATAAAAGTCGCCGTTGTCCTTTCCTAAGTCTAGTCTATCTGTGCATCAAATTGTAACAAACTCTTTAAGTGGCTTAGGCGTTAGACGGCAACGGACAGAGAGAGCTACTTTCATATAAATAATTTCGTATTAGAATTGAAAACAGGTGTTCCTGATCATTTTATAGGAGGCAGTTGTAAAAGATTACCGAAAAGTAATACGTTTACTCCTCCAAAAAACTCATTTTCGCAGTTCTTAATTTGCCTTAATCGAGCGTCCATCATGCATAACATTTGATAAGACACCATGGAAATCTCGTCGACTATCAAAAATTCTGTCTGATACGCCATTTAGTGGCTGCGCCCATCTTAAATATTGAGGTTGTATAGTGCACTGTATTCTTCTTGTCAAGCCCTTTTATTTGATACCCATGTTGATGGGATTGATAAAACCTAAGTTATCCGCCATTGTGTAGAGGCCGCCATCTTGGATTTTAATTTTATATAGTACGTTGTATTCTACTGGTTGAGCACTTTCATTTGATACCCATATTGATGGGATTGATAAAACTACGTTATCCGCCATTTTGTAGCGGCCGCCATCTTGGATTTCAATTTTTATAGTATATTGTATTCTGCTTGTTGAGCCCTTTCATTTGATACCCATGTTGATGGGATTGATAAAACCTACGTTATCCGCCATTTTGTAGCGGCCGCCATCTTGGATTTAAATTTTTTATAGTATATTGTATTCTGCTTCTTGAGCTCTTTCATTTGATACCCATATTGATGGGATTAATAAAACATAAATTATCCGCCATTTTGTAGCGGCGGCCATCTTGAATTTATTTAAGTACATTAATTATAAATAAATGATACCGCTAGAAGCGTCTTGAAACGCTCTTGAGAGTAAATGGCTCAAACGGGTAAAAGTAAGGCGGCACTTCATATGCCGAAACATAAACACCGCACTTATGTAACCTGACACCCGTTTTCCCGCCAAATTTGTAAAACGCGAAAAGCGGCCAGTGTATCAAGCGGTTATATAAGTATCCCTGTATAGTTAGAAATTATAAAATTGCTGGAACAAACGTTTATCGACTCCATTTCAAGTGTCTAGATACAAAGTTTCATGGTTTTATCTTCAATAGTATTGAACTTCCAGACTTTCACCCCAATTCCACCCCCCGTAGGTACAGTTCGAAACTACAAAACTGCTAAAACATACATTTTATGGTTTCGTGTTAAATATCTAGACGTAAAGTTTCATAGTTCTTCAACAATGACGAAGTTTTTCATATAAACTTTCATCCCTTATTTTAACCCTTTTAACCCTTTTTTTGGAACAAAAAGTAGCCTATGTCCTTTCTCGGGATCTATTCTATCTATGTATCAAATTTCATCAAAATCTGTTGGTTGGTTTAGGCGGTAAAGACGGACAGACAGACAGACAGACAGACAGACAGACAGAGTTACTTTCGCATTTATAATATTAGTATGGATTAGTATGTATTGACAACTATATAAGTACTTATTATGTCAACTCTCTGGGCGCCATCTTACAAGCTTTGCTTAGTTTGGGGTCAGTTGGTGTTGTGTGTAAATTGTCCACCAATAATGATTATAAAATATTACTTATTTTAGTGAAAAATCGTAACAAGAACATTAGTGAGTAGTTTGGTTAGACGGTGGAAGCACAGGTACATGTCAACTGATCAAAGAGATTGATGGCCGCTGGTGATACGGATCAGGAAAGGAGTCTTTCCGGCCGCATCAGCGCGCGGTATTATCGCTACACAATGGCCGACCGACGGCGGCGACTATCAGTCATCCTACAACGCTTGTTCCTGACAGCCCGTGGCATCCTAACACATGCAGTGGTCGTGTTTGCTGCTATTAATTGTGGCCTGGAAGCAATCGCTATCAGCGATAAGCTTGACATTAATTTAATTTGGTAAAAAATGTCGTTTTTTTGTAGTGTATATAGTAAGTGATTCTGTCTGTCTATCTGTATATCTGTAATGTTGTAGGTATCTGTTGTGGTAGAGACTAAAAATAAATGCTACTTTGTAATGAGAGCTTTATTTTATTACTTTTACTTTCGTAATCATAAGTCCCACGCATCGCGATCTATCTGGCCACCACCACCATTTACAAATACAAATACAAAAATCTTTATTGCTGTTTGCAGGTAAGATAAGATGATACAAAACGATTTAAAAGTTGACCCATACAAATTGGCCTCTGCGAGAGGCATGCAATATGTCTGGCAAAACAATTTAGCATTCTATGATTGATTTAAGTATCATCTTTTTGACACTTACATACAAGATAAAATATGCCTAACAGAATCAGTGGTACCAAGATATTTTTATGGAAAAAAATCAATCAAGTTAAAATATAGGAGGGCATGGTAATTTCTTAAACATAATGTAAAGTATTTAAAAAATTTGATAGAGATCGACTTCTTTTTTTACTTGAATGGGAAGACATTTATCTACACATGCCCTTCCACCTGGGGGAGACAGTCGGGTTATGTCGGACTCGATACCGCGAGTAATGCCACTGGCAACTAAAACCTCTACCTACGGGGTTCTTTGCCGATTACGATTAAGGCGGTATGTGGTTCGTGCTGCGACCTAGACAGGAGACCTCGACAGGTCTCCTGTCGGAGTCGCGGCGCTAACTGGCGCCCATACAAAGCTTTACTATCAAGTGTCTATCACGGTCTCCTGTCTTGATCTTGGTCTCCTGTCGCGGTCTCCTGTCTTGGTCTCAGTCTCCTGTCGCGGTCTCCTGTCTTGGTCTCAGTCTCCTGTCGCGGTCTCTGCGCGAACCGCCGCCTTTACGATTACGCGAACTTGCCGCAGCTTGCCTCTCTCCCCGCCCTTCTCTAGGACGTACCCCTGTCACCGGTGTACCTGACCCTGAGATACGACTTTTTTATTTATTTTTACTAATTGTCTCCCCGCCCTTCTCTAGGACATACCCCTGTCACCGGTGTACCTGACCTTGAGATACGACTTTTCTATTTATTATGTATTTATTAATTGAGATAAAAACGGATTTCCACTTACAATTATCTCAAACAATACTCAAATTATTAACATTTATCAATAGAATACAATGAAATTATTGTTTTTAATTTTATTATGTATATTAATTTAGTATGTAACTAAATTATTATTACCAGAAATACAATAAAATTATTTTATTTTATTAAATCAAGACGTTATATCCTCGTGTCTGGAATTCCTCAAGTGGACCCTATCACTTGAGGACCTGCCCATTATGTGGAAATTTTCTACTTTTTGACTTACAACAAAGTTAAAATTAGATCACAAACTTTCTTGAATTTATATGATTTTTTTTACTGCACACGGTACAAGCAAAACTTTTTCCTTGTGTTACTTGTACAGGTAGGTACTATCACGTAGAATGTTATTACGAGTACTTCCGAAATATACATTGAAACCGTGCCTGCGAGCTATTATTTCAGATGAACCAATTCAGATGTATAAGGTGTGTACTTCTCTTATCTGTATCATAAATTCTGGTTAATTTATTATGATTTTCCTTCGTAAGCAAGGCTATTACGAAATTCATCGTAACGTAACCTAATTATAAATTCACAAAGGCGTGGTAGCTAGTAGGTAGTTTTATGTTCATATTTGCCAGGCCGGGGTATCAAAGCGAATTACATTACAGTACACAGCGAATTTCATTTCGAAAACGTTTGGCAGATAAATGTTTGGTGTGATTTTTAGAGTTCCGTAGCCAAATGGCAAAATACGGGACTCTTATAGATTCGTCATGTCTATCTGTCTGTCCGTCCGTATGTCACTGCCACTTTTCTCCGAAAATATAAGAACTATATACTATTGAAACTTGGTAAGTAGATAAATTCTGTGAACCGTATTAAGATTTTCATACCAAAAATAAACAATACAATACATTTCGGGGGTGTCCCATACTTAGAACTGACGCCATTTGACATTTTTTCCATTAAAACCATACGTGTGTGTTATCTATGGATAGGTCTTTAAAAATGATATTGAGGTTTCTAACATTTTTTTTTTTCTAAACTGAATAGTTTGAGCGAGAGACTCTTCCAAAATGTTAAAACGTGTAACTTTTAAAATAAGAGAATACCAAAACTAATAAAATGTATGATGTACATTATTTGAATGAGATCTAGTGAGTAGTTTTATTTTAATACGTCATAAATTGACTATTGTTAAAACACTGATTATAGTAACAACGAACTACAAGAACTTTTATATTATATTACTTGCTGCTACGGAAGCCTTCATGGGCGAGTCGAACTCGCACTTGACCACTTTTAGTTTATACTAAACCGGTTTCTTGTGCGTATTTTGATTTTTAAATTATTATAGGTTTATACTCGACCGCCATCTGAAGTTACACGCACGATGGGATTGAAAACCCTATTCTTGAAAAAGACACCAAGATTGTAACCATCTTGAAAAATCCACTCAAGCAACGCATTCCACAGCCTAGACTTTCTTATCACACGAGTAGAGACAAAGTTCTTCGAACGAGACTTTGGAATATTAACCATGAAACTGTGTCCTGCTGCGTCCAAATAATAAATAATAAATATTCACACACAACACCATCTGACCCCAAACTAAGCAAAGCTTGTACTATGGCGGCCAGATGGCTGATATAATACTTCATCATCATCATCAACAACCCACTAAATGTTCCCACTGTTGGGACTCGGGCCTTCTCTCGCAAGGAGAGAGTTAAGGCCATAATCCACCACGCTGACCAAGTGCGGGTTGATGGATGACACATGACTTCGAAAGGTTCTAGGTACGTGTCGGTTTCCTCACGATGTTTTCCTTCAACGTTTTAATTAGCGGCATTACGCACATGACTTCAAAAGACAGTGGTGCGTGTGGGGTTTGAACCCGGGGTCTCCGGATCGGCAGGTGCCGTTCTCCCGACTAGACCAGCCGTAACTTACTTACTAACTTAGTAGAGTTAATACTTATATTAAGTCTTAAATATATACTTATTATATAAATATGTTTTAATGAATTAAGTACTACCTTCACGTGTAACACAAACTTTAACGGGATAAAAATTAACCTAAATGTATACATCCAACTAATTTAATCTAGATAAGTAAATGTATGTATAAGTAAATCAATGTTTGTACGCTCATAACGTTTGAATGATTGCAGCAAATTGGATGATTCTTTGTTTTATGTATTCATTATTGTCGGGACAAGGTTTGTACAGCAGAAACTATGATTATGACTTTTTTTGTGAAAGAAGGTTCTGAGTCCCAGCCATGGCGAAGTGGGCTGGTTATGATAACAGTTGAACTATATTGACGATCCATAGACGAACGAAGAGGTTTCACTCTACTTTTGTGATAAGAACATCTTGGCTGTAGGAATTGCATTGCTTTCTACCAGAGTAGGTTTTGCCAATAGTTAGGTGCAATCTTGGTGTCTTCAAATCGAGTGTGACTCGAGGGTTTCTTCATCGGAAGCGACGATTCATCATAGACTGCATCGTCGGTTAACATCAGGCGAGATAGCGGTCAAGTTTAAACCTATAAAAGTTAAAAAAAGTGAAATACGACTGTTAAAGTTAAATCGCAAAATTCCATTGGAAAAAGTTAACGTTCGAACGAAATTTAAAAAGTAGAATAGAATAGAATATGCTTTGAAAATTATAAACTGTGTACAGAGTACAAGATATTACAATTTTTATGAGTTCCAACAGTTTTGTCCATTTCGAACATACAATGTTTTTGACCATTTTGAAAATAATAATTAATCTAACATTTTAAATTCTTAATTAACATTACAACAAATAATGCAACATTTTAAATTCTTAATAAACATTATAACACAAATTAAAACAGCATGGCACAAAGAGTGACTATATATTTACTAGTTGAATACGATATTTACGTTACTTATTGAAATATTCTTTGAGATCATAAAATGCTTCAGAGATCAACCATTTCTTAAGACTGTTTTTAAATGCATTGCCAGTTAAAGTTTTCAAGTTTAGTGGTAAGTGATTGTAGATCTTAATGGCACTTGCAAATGCACTTTTTTCGTAAACTGTGTTGTTAATTTGATGTACACACAAATTATATTTGTGTTTGGTGCGTAGATTATCTGAACGAGTCGATTTGTCATTAACATTGAAGTATTCGAATTTTAAAATCCCATCCGCTGTAAAAAGCGTCCCATGTGACGTAACTTCCACAGCCAGTCTAGAAGGTCTAGACTAACCAGGCTGTCCCAGGTACGTCACACGGCACTTCCGATAGAACGGAGCGGCCGACCGTTCCCGACATAAGCGGAAACACGGACTTCGGGAAAATACGAGAGGAATTTTGGACAGGATTTGCCAAACATTGTTAACTACCGCTAGTGTAGCGAACGTAAAAACCGGATAAACGGTTACCCGTGAACGTCGTGCATGAAGCTGCTTCGAACTTGCTCCAACACAAAACCAAGGTAAAGTATCTGTTTGAATATTTAATTGCGTTGCATAGGAATATCAATAGATGGTATTAATGTACCCATGCTTATCAAGGTTAATTGATTGTCTGTTTTGTAACCTATGCTATATTTGTGTATTAGAAAACAAGTAGGTACCTTTAAAATATAGTATTTTGATAAACTTACCCTCGACCATCTTGGACTTAAAATGTATCATAGTGTTTATTATTTTACTACTCAATCCCCTTCATTTGGCATCCATATTGAGCATACTTTGGAAACGCGGATGAAACCGGAGGGTACGGCCATAAGCATGGCCAATAGCCATGGTCCCGAGTTTAACTGAAGATTTCTTATCATTCTCGAGCGTGACGCAAGAATTCAATTCACAGCCCACGAAAAATCTGTCTGGCGCGCCAAAAGAAGTTACACTTAAAAAATGACAATCAATCTCTTCCCTAATTACCCATCCCAAACTTCTCCCAGCGCAAAGGTCCCCATGACGCTCGCGAGTTTCCACGTTGAATAGCAATGACGAAATAGATTAAAATGATTCGCAACACTTTATTTGTCTCCAGCCTATTGAACGAAACAAGCAGAATGTAGAATCAGCACTCCGTCGGTTCCGAGAGGCGGCGAGAGGAGGCCTATTCAGATATCGCGATGAGAAGTCGGAATGCCATTCGCGACACTCGACCTGAGTGCGGAGCCGTGTCGCGTCGCCGGATTTACTTTAGCTAATTACTCCCGCCAGCTTGAGATAAATGCTTCTTTCGCTATTCATATTTTTCTGGGAGACTTAGCGAATCATTTGATGGATACCTAGGACATAACATGATGGACGGCTATTTCAAAAGATACTCAGGTATTTTTTCGTGATCATAAGTAGGTTCCTTGTAGTAATTTTCGTTATTCAGTATTGGAATTATGGACTTGACTATTTCCTTGTGAGGGAAGGATCCGAGTCCAACAGTGGAAACCCAAACTGCTGATCTTTTATGTAAATAACAAATGATATATACCTTTTCATATTATAGTAATGGGACGAGCAACAGAGCCGTCTCATGTTAAGAAATACGCCTGCTCATAGTTGTACAGTGCCCAGTGCCACACAGTTCGTTGCACATATATACTCCAAAACATCAGTGCATCAGTAAACTGCGTCAAAGGCAATCTTGTAAACCTCATTTCCGCAAATTAAAAATGTTAACGTTGCCTTCGTTGTATATATTTGAATGTGTAATGTTTGTGCGAAACAATTTGTCATTATTTGAAAATCTAAAAAGTGAGCGTCACAAACATATAATTAGAATTCCTGTACATAACACAACACTATTAGGAAACAGTGCACTTTGCATTGATAAATTGCATCCTATGATTTACAACCACTTACCAGAACATTTTTTGAATATAAAATAAATGTATTTATTTAAAAATAAATTAAAATGCCTTCTGACAAAGCTAAAAAAATCTAATGATAAAATAAATCTGAATAATCTAATTTATCAGTCAGATACTCATCATTAAATGTATAATATGCCTTGTATTATACAAATAATGAGTATCTGACCGATAAATTAGATTCAGATTTGTAACCTTTTATTTATTCGTGGATATTGGTAGCATCGCTAAATGTATTAATGTAAAGCTTGCATTGCCATTACTTTTGTTAAAAAAAAAACATTTACTTTATTATTTTGCTTCCATTATCATTGAATTGTGATAAATGCCTAATCAGTTTTTATATACTTATGTAATGTAGATAATAATAGAGTAAAATATGTAATCCGTGAGTAAAATTCTTGAATAGGCAATAGAGTGATAAATTATAAAGTTTTTTCGTCAAATTGTCAAAGACAACCTAATATTTGCATGCCGTAAGGTTTATGATTATAGAGTTCTCAATGTAAACATTTTAGATCTTATTGTAATTACTCATTTTCGCAAATAAAGTTTTTTTATTATTTTTTACATCACTTAGCATTACACTACGCTCATCACCCAGAGATATAAGACGGTTTATCTCATAGGCCTATAATTTATCTGGAAATATTGGCCTTCAAACCAGAACACTCTAATATTTACACATTACCGCTGTCTTTGATTATAAGTATATAATGGCCATATCTAAAAGTAAGTATAGTAAGTAAGTAGCCTTTACATTATCATATAGACAAGTGTCTAGATGGAGCGTTACGCTGTAATTGCGACAAAAGTAATAGGCCAGGTTTCAAAACCTTGTGTGCGTGACACGCACACAAGTGTCGAAACACAGATACTTCTTGTATTCGTGATATGTTTTTATAAATGGCGTCAAATGACCTTGTCCGGAGATACAAATATTTTAAAATAATTAATTGTTTTGTAACTAAATGATAATGTAAAGGTTACTTATTTACCGACGATAGCTAACGTTTTTAGTTTATGTACGTGTATTTTAAATCGTCCTTTGTAATTTTTGCAGACTTTTATAGTGCAAATCGTCATATTCAAGAATCACAAACACGTGTTTACCGAACCACGTTAGGTTCCCAACTAAACTGACAGAAGGTTTCAAAACCTTGTGTGCGTGACACGCACACAAGTGTCGAAACACAGATACTTCTTGTATTCGTGATATGTTTTTATAAATGGCGTCAAATGACCTTGTCCGGAGATACAAATATTTTAAAATAATTAATTGTTTTTGTAACTAAATGATAATGTAAAGGCTACTTACTTACCGATGATAGCTAACGTTTTTAGTTATTTTAAATCGTCCTTTGTAATGTTTGCAGACTTTTTATAGTGCAAATCGTCATATTCAAGAATCACAAACACGTGTTTACCGAACCACGTTAGGTTCCCAACTAAACTGACAGATCGAGCTTATAAAATATAAGTCGATATCAGTACAAATATCAGCGATAAAAAATATCAGCCAACAGTTGGCTGATATTTTTTGGTATTTCTATGCGCGAACGGTTTATCTAGACCAGTGTATAATCAAAGACCGCTGTGCTGTGTGTATTACGGGCGTACTTTTCCTCCCAGCCTCGCTCTCCGGTACGCAGTCATTTTATGGTAATGTCATTACACGCGAGCGCGTATAAATATTTGACGCCGGATGAAAATTTGTAATTCCGACTAGCTGTACCGGAACGAAGGACGGCGAAGGAAGCCGGGGCATTTGCATGTTGCGCGCTAAGGCCCGGGAGTCGGGGCTATTGTACGAATTTGATGATATTACTCGATTTTGTGGAATTTAAACAAGAAATTTACCAAATAATTTGTAGCGCAGGTCAGTTGTAGCATTAGCGGTCAAATTGTATGTTATTTTATGACTCGGGGCTTTCTCACAAAGAAAGAGTCTAAGCATAATGTAAGCTATTTGGTCTAAGTCTGAGCCATAATCCATAAACACTTTTACTACTAATTCTACTAATATTGTAAAACTTAAAGTATAGATGTTTGAATGTTTGTTGCTCAATTAATAATCGTCCGAATGTCTGAGCGCATGGAGTTAAAATGTGGAACGCAGATTATAGATATTGGTTTTGGACTGTGCGGTACTTAGTGAAATTCTGTCGCTCTTATTACGTCAAAAAGTTCTTCTTTATCTACAAAGTGCTATTTGAAGTTTTGAGATCGTTGCATTAAATTATTTTTACCTTTCCATCTCTTTAGTCGTTCTACAGTACCAACATTCAGGGATATTGATATTTTCAGCATAATAATCGTAAAATTTTGCAAATTCAGTTTAAAACTATGGTCAAAATATGTAGCCTTCCTATTTTGTTTACATTATGGAATACGTTTTTAAGACAAATTATACTGAAACTACGCAAAAGCCTTGTGTTTATGTATTTAAGCCGATTATTACTTAGTCTACTAACCAAGGACGTTTACAATAGAGTTTAGACAGAAAGATAAAACTCTTATTTGCAACACAAGTCTAATAGCATCAAATAGAAAACATCAACAAACTAGTGCAACAAGTGGCGGCCTTATCACTAAAACAATATCTTTCTGTAAAAAGATGTTTATAACAAATGAACGAAATAAAATGTAACAATTAAAACACATCCATATAATAAGTCAACAAAAGAATGAGTGTGTACTAACAGATTGGTAGATATATACTCTTTCTTACATACACATCTATAAAACAACTGCTGTTAATTCTAAAATGAATACTAAAATTCTAAGTTATAAGTTTTTTTTTAACTATAATAGGTTCGCACTTGACCACCATCTCGCCTGATGTTAGTTTTGACTGTCGGTAGTCCTAAGTTACGGCTGGTCTGGTCTAGTCGGGAGAACGACGCCTGCCGATTCGGGGACTCCGGGTTCAAACCCCACACGCACCACTGTCTTTTCGAAGTCATGTGCGTAATGCCGCCAGCTTAAAACGGCGAAGGAAAACATCGTGAGGAAACCGACATGTACCTAGAACACGAAATCACCAACCCGCACTGGGCCAGCGTGGTGGATTATGGTCTTAACTCTCTCCTTGGGAAAGAAGGCCCGAGTCCCAGCAGTGGGAACAATTAGTGGGCTGTTGATGATGTTGACGAGCCCTTATAACGGCTAATGTTTTACACAACAAAGGCAAGTGTTTGATCACGAATTGCTTGAGAAATACCGCGACCTAGGATGGAGCCCGCTAATCTAGAAGATATGTACCTACTTATATTAACTTACTCTAGAAATAAAGGCACCAGATTGTACCCATCGAGAAACAGACTCAAGTAGTCTGTTCCACAATTTAGCAGTGATTCAAATCAATTTTGTGGTCAAACGCAGTCTTATTCTCGTTAAAAAAACAGGAACGGCACAAAAGCTTAATGCCTCTACAATACAGAATACAGGCTGTAGTGGTAATTTCAAACAAAGGCATCATTTAGCGGGTTGGCCGTCTAGTTAGGGTCGCGCGTGTAGGGTCGCTCCCCATCTGGCGGCCGTTTTGTTCAGGCTCGCAAACAGCCTGACCTTCGTACCAGGCGGTATCCGTACGTTGGCAGAAAGATAACTTTACTACAAACTGTTGTTTAGATTCGCAAGATAGGAAAATATATGTCTGACTTATATCGTGTAAAATACAGCTAGCGAACTAATAATTTAGACACAGACAGAAATTTCCAAGTTTTAGGTATAGACGGTCCATTTTCTGTAGCTTACCAGATTAACTATGTTTTCTTTTATCGCAGCTCGTGTTAGACAACGTAATACTGTTTTGAACAGACCCTGACTGTGAATTTTTGTAAAAGTGTCTGTGAAAGAAAGAATGATTGGCTGATATTTGGATCTGACACTTTCATGATTGATGTACAATTTTAAAATTAATGTAAAAAATTTGATTGTTAGACATTGCTGATGTATGTGATTATAGGTATTATATAGGCTAATTGTATGTGACAGCAACTTAAAAACGTAATACGTAACGTAATCATCATCATTCTTCTACCCTTATCCCACTTGTCGGGTCTGTACAACATAATACGTAATGCGTAATACGTAACGTAATACGTAAGGTAATACCTAAATCTGGGTTCGATTCTCACCCAGTGCAAATGTTTGTGTGATGAATTCAAATGTTTGCACTGTGTCTAGGTGTTTCTATGTATAATAAGTATGTATTTAGAACTATGTGAGTATTATATCCGCTATCTGGCTGCCATCTTACAAGCTTTGCTTAGTTTGGGGTCAGATGGTGTTGTGTGTGAATTGTCCACCAAAATTAAAAAAAAATAATTAAAAAACATCGATATTTCAAATTATAGTTTAACTTTTTAAAATGACAGTGGCTAATATTTGAAATACCTAAATTACTTTCACCTTTATGCACGGAAAATTAGCAAACTGACTTGTCTAGTTGAAACCATGTATGTTATTCAAAAAGTAAATTACACTAAACCTACTTAACTACACTAATGGGATGATAAGCGAAACGACTAAATAAACTAAGCCACGTCCGCCAGTTAGTTTACTAAAGTAATTGATATTGTACACGTCTCAAAAACTTACAAAGATACAGTGACAATGCTAAACGAGCTGCGAACCCGCGCGCGCGCACTCTCCTTGAAAAAGATCGCCGGACGCGATTGAAACTTGAGTCGGACTGGACTGACTATATCAAACGTGAATCACTCGTGTATTTATATTAAATGTGTAATAACCACGTTACTTTTCATTTTAATCTTGATGAAAAAATCCGTTTCGTAATCTATATGATAGACTAATTATAATTGGACTGATACCATTCCTTCGGTTGTCTTCATCATTAATTAGTCATACAAGCCAATGACAGCCAGTAGTAGACAGTAGACAATGCCACTAATTCATGTCATTACTTGATAAAATTGTGTGTGTGTTTGAGTACGTATGGATATGCATATTAGCGGTAGTCTTCTGTACCATGCTCATAACTAACACGTAAATCGTACAATTATTATCGAAATCATTCGAGGTTGGTGTAGCGGTTGGTCGCGCGTAAAACACGCCGTATTTCGCTTGTTTTAGGAGCCATGACGGGCCATAATGTCCCATAATCAGGTTTTTACCGCGCCATAACCGGCGATCATCTCCGAGTGCGGGCGATAGCGGAATCACGGCCATTCCACTTTATTGGTGTAATATTGGGGATGGAACTCCGCGCGGCGCGGCGCAGCGAACTACCGACGCGGACTAGGCATAAGACGTCCACTAAATCCACTAAAAGATTCTAAGAACATGTTGGTCCTCACGATTGTTTCCTTCACCGTTGCTAAGTCAGCGGCATTACGCACATGACTTTGAAACGACAGTGGCACCACTTTGTTCCGGTTTAATATTTTCAGAGAATTTACAAGACAAGAACATAAATCGTATCATATCTTATTCTTGGAAGAGATCGCTTTAAGCGATAAGGTCACCATTTGCTCTGTATGTTATATTTTTTAAAACTATTATTTCTCTAGAGGTACTCTTGACCCCCATGTCACCTGATGTTAAGCGACGATGCGGTATAAGATGGAAGATGCGTACCTACCTAAAAAAAACAGATTCGTTCTCGATTTGAAGACACCAAAATATTGATAAGCATAACTGGTAAATAAACATAAAGTCCGTGATTGGAATCTTAAGGCATTATGTTGAATAGTATTTTTATCTCTTAATTCCATAAAATCAACAACTAGGTACGTAATAAGTTCAAGTTAT
Organism: Ectropis grisescens; assembly: GCA_017562165.1. Taxonomy (NCBI): domain Eukaryota; kingdom Metazoa; phylum Arthropoda; class Insecta; order Lepidoptera; family Geometridae; genus Ectropis; species Ectropis grisescens. The sequence continues at coordinate 2,192,470 of CM029772.1, forward strand.
GTAATGTAAAAGTTAGATCCCTCACGACGGTTCACTTTTGCGCCAACATCAAGCTACGACTCCGGAATTTACTACAGCGTAGACGTCAATCTACGTAGTCTACAAAATATGTCACTACACAAAAAATAAACCTTAGTAACATACATTTACATGATTTACAAAAAAAAAATAACATTGTACAAACATATTGTAAGAATTAAGTAATAGCCCCACAATAACGCCAGATCATATCAAACACGTAATCGAATGAAAACAGCGCCCAGAGACTCAATATTGGAAAAATAAAGCGAAAATGCTTTCACAGTTTGGAAATAGAAATCTATACACGAGGAAATCCCTCAGAAGCAACGGTCGCGAAAGTTTCCGTTCATCATCCGCTATTTATTTGTCGCCGACAGAGACAGAATGCCAATTTTCCGATTAATTAAACAAGGACAGCCCAACTTCGAGTCCAAGCCTTGGACTCGAAGTTGGGTTGTCATTTTACCTTTTTGGACATGTGAGAAAGTTTTGCGAGACAGCTTTTGGCTTGACGAGATTAGTTAGAACCTGAGGGTAGAACCGCATCAAACCCGACCTAATTTCAACACTAAGAGCATCACGCGGATTCATTAGCGTTGTTCCCGTTCTTGAACTTACTCGCGAGGAAAAGGAGATTATATTTTACATAAATACACGGGTAACTCACGTATAATGTAGTCACGTATAATGGAGTGCTAAACGAGCTGCGAACCCGCGCGCGCACTCTCCTTGAAAAAGATCGCCGGACGCGATCGAAACTTGAGTCGGACTGGACTGACTACATTATACGTGAGTTACCCGTGTATTTATGTAAAATGTGTAATAACCACGTTAGTTTTCATACTAAAAAAGGAGATTATATGTTCCAGACTGAGAATTATCTTGTTAAATTACATATTTCAAAGGAACCATTCCAACGTGATAGAGCTACAAACATCAAAACATCCGAAATTTCAGTTCTATTTTCAGAATGACAGATTTAACTGACAGGTGATTGAAAAATAAGAACAATGTGGGAACATTGTTCTTGTCTTGGCACGCCATTCAGTTGAATCCAAATCTTCTAGTTAATAAATAAATAAATAAATAAATAAATATTGGTGGACAATTCACACACAACACCATCTGACCCCAAACTAAGCAAAGCTTGTGTGCTGGCAGCCAGATAGTGGATATAATACTTATATAGTTTTAAATACATACTTATTATACATAGAAACACCCAGACACAGTGCAAACATTTGAACTCATCACACAAATATTTGCACTGGGTGGGGATCGAACCCACGACCCTCGGCTTCGCAGGCAGAGCTACTACCCACTAAGCCACTAGGCCAGTCAATAATAAATCAATATTGGTGGACACATCACACACAACACCATCTGACCCCAAACTAAGCAAAGCTTGTACGTACTATGGAAGCCAGATAGCTCATAAAATACTTATCTGCTTTTAAATAGATACTTATTTTATATAGAAAACACCCAGACACAGTACAAATATTTGGATTCATCACACAAACATAGGCACTGGGTGGGGATCGAACCCACGACTCACGGCTTCGCAGGCAGACTTACTACCAACTAAGCCACCAGACCAGTTGGTACTCAAATGAACCATCCAAAAGCTGATATTAACATATTTAAGTAATATCTAGTAAGTACCTACTTTGAGATATTTTACAATGAGTCCTACTATGAGATCGTGTTGAGAATAGCGGGGTAACCATCGATTTAATATATTGGGGGTAACTCTAGTCAACTATCTAACGAGATAGGTAGTTGATAATATAAGTTTACTATCCAATAATATAAATGTCAATGTTTGGATATTTGTAGCTCAATCACGTAGGAACGTCTGAAAGGATTGTGTTGAAATTTGGAATACAGATAGATTATAATAGTAGTAGGAGTATAAGTAGTAAGTAGATAAACTGATAACGAAATGTTGAAGGGTATTGTGGAAGCGGATCCATCGCAAGCCGTGTCCGAGTTAGCCGACGGTGTTAGTGATACAACTGTTTTAATTAAAATTGTAAAGTGAAAAAACTTGAAAGGTGGGTACCTCGATAATTGAGTACAGCAAACCGACAAACGCGAGCTGTGTTACTTTACTCAACCAGCACAATAATGAAGGGATTTTGAATCGAATCATTACCTGTGACGGAAAGTGAATTCTGTACAGTAATCGGAAACGCTCATCGCAATAGTTGAACCCCGATGAAAAAAAATGATTAAACTAAAAAACCAATGAAGGAAAAAACAAATGAAATACAGGGTAATAAAATACAAGGTAAGATTAAAGAATGAGTAAATAGCTGTATAAATTTGAAATTGGAATTTCTAACCAAAGAAGAGATATTTGAGATCAAAGTGGCCAGTACGACAAAATACGAATTTCATATGTAATGACCAATATATTATTCCGAGAGCCTAGCTGCAAATGTTGGGAAGGTTTTTGAGGCTGGTGGCGGTTGGAGAAGTAAGACCGAGGACCGAGCTGAGTGGCGTATCATAGGGGAGGCCTATGCCCAGCAGTGGACGAATACAGGCTGACGATGATGATGATGATGAGGAAAGCTGAAGACTTGACACAGAGCTCTCTTACTACACCCCAACACGCGGGGCAGACCTGGCTGGTGAGTAGCGGGTGTCAAAATGTTTAAATTTAAATTGAAACTTTTTTTTATTGAATCCTGCCTCTCGATTTCTTAAAGCTCTCGGATTTTGAATGCATCTGTTCGAAAAATTTATCAAAGAATACAAAGGCTAATGACGATATGTCTAGTTGAATAAAACCGTGTCCGTACCCAGTCTCCTCTGAACCATCAGTGTGTCCCACTCGCCGCAGTGATGCTGAAAATCCGCCTACTTTAGTGATTCCTGCACATAAAAGTTTCGCGGCAAGATTTCCCAGGCGACTCCCGAGCGGCTCCGGTTATCAATGGAAACTATTCAATTTTTCTTCATAATATTCTTTAACGTACCTTTCTATTTTTGTCTTTATCTGATTCCCTCATGCACCCTACTTTCAGAAATGAAAGTAATTTAACCGACTTCAAAAAAGCATGGCATGTTTTTTGTGTGAATAGCTCCGACCATTTTGTCAATCTATTATTATGATTATTTTTGGTTTAATAGAAAACACTACGCAATTTAACCTAAGTTATATAAATCACTGCGGTGGCATATGAGATATAAATAAAAACTGAATGTGGGTTCGATTCCCACCCAGTGCATATATTTGTATGATGAATTCAAATATTTGTACTGTGTCTGGGTGTGTTCTATGTATAATAAGTATGTATTTAAAACTATATAAGTATTATACAAGCTATCTGGCTTCTATAGTATAAGCTTTGCTTAGTTTGGGGTCAGTTGTTGTGTGTATGAATTGTCCACCAATATTTATTTATTTATTTGCTTCCCTTTACCTGGACAACGTAAATAAAATTATTTAATTGGATAACGGGACACTCACGTATATACGGTCGGCCAATCCGACTCGAGTTTCGGCCGCGTCCGGCGGCCTTTTTCAAGGCGAGTGCACACGCGCGGTGGCTGCCCGTTTGGCACTGCGGATTGACCGACCGTATATACGTGAGTGTCCCGTTATACAATTAAATATGTGTAACAACCACGTTAATTTTAATAGTAAATAAAATTATTCTATAGTCTAAGTTTAATATTAAATTGAAGTCGGCTTTGATTTTTACTGAGAAAATTTAAATACGGTGGTCTAAAATGCCGCTTTGTCTCAGAGATCATGTCAAAATGAACTAAAGAAATTTATTCTAATTATTGTAAGAACGAAAACATCGTGAGAAAACAGACATGTTGTAAGATAGTCATCTTTCAAAGACGTGTGTCATCCTCCTACTTGTAATGGGCTAGCCTCGACTCTCGCATTGTGAGAGAAGGTGCTGTATCCCTGCTGTGGGGACATATAGTGGGCTGGTATAGCCACTTCTGTAATCCATATTGTTATTTCAGTAATTACTCAGTTGTATACCTCACGTTAGTTAAAATGAAGCGTATAATGTAACCTTTCCCGTCTGTTCATTAATTCCGTCGCCCACAACGCAATAAAGTTAATCGTTCTATGTTGGAGGGAAATGAGCCGAATTAAAACTCAATCAACGCATGAAATTGTAAAACGGAGGTCGCTCTAATGGAAATTGCTACGTAGAATAGCTGCTGTGTGTTTATTTTATGAGTTTGTTTATTAAAATGGGATTGACCTTTCATAACGGTTCGGTTTGGTATGTTTCTGGATGGGTGACCATCGTATACTTACGTTTAACTTCACTATATTCATCATCATTATCCTGCCCTAATTCACTGCTGCACACAAGCCCCTACTGTAGAGTTTGAAAAGATCTTTCATAATTTTTGGAAATCATTTTCTATTCGATTACATCGTGTTGACAACACTAGAGGCAGATCACCGAACAGATAGATAGGCCATCACGGCTCTGCTGTTAGTTGGCACTATATTGCCATTAGTAATATTCTTATTACCTATTTCTTCTATCTAATACTTCCTATTTCTTATTTCTTGCATCATCTCTTCCTATTTTTTTCCAGTCTATAGCTACATTACTTTGAGTCATACGTATAGCCCAAGCAGCCGGCATAACCTCAGTATGTACATACCTAAAACAAAATGTTCCTTGAAATTAATGTAATGAAAACAATTGGGAGCGTAATTATTGCCTCGTAAAATTTAATTTAATAAGTAACATGAGTACTCTACTGTCTATGGACCCATTTAGAACAAGAAGCAAAGGAAATCAAAGAAAAACAGCGGTACTTCGTTAATTCAATTAATCCCCTAATTTTGCTTTTCTTTCGCGCTCCTAAGAATTCACCGCAAAGCCTCTGAGACATTTTTTCACTCAGCATTGAAGTCGACAGGGGAAATTAATGCTTAAAACAATCGACAAAAGACGGGAAATTCCTTGTGTTTACTTTGAGAAGACTTCATTACCACTCTTGTTAGTAGACTGAAATGATAAGATCTCTGGATACGTTATATTGGTAAGGGAAGAGAGATCTACGTGAAGTGGTAATTATATGGAGTCATCAGGGAGGTAATTATTATTCTTAATAAGTTGTTTCATGGTGTTTTTTGTTGGAAATAAGTAGGTATGTATGTGTTTTTATGTTGTTTACACACTTTGAAGACATTGAGTGTTATTTAGCATTAAGTCTTGTTGAAATTGCGAAAAGTTAGGTGCGCTTTAAAAGACTATGGGGCAGTTAGATGATAATGATGACTCATAAGTCTATAAACATTCTATTTTGATCTTTACTAATGAATGGGTTTCATAAATGTACATGACTTCGACGTGAAACATAATTAAAGCTATTTATACAAATCCTAACTAGAACAAGTTTTCATTTTCAATTCGAATCTAACTTCTTGATTATTTCTTTTGTTACCTTCCCTAATGAACATTACACAGGCATCGCGAGTGTTCCCGAGCATGGAGGTACGATCGTTAAAACTTTTTCAGAACTGGGAATTTAAAAAAAAGAACACTTTATACCAGAGTGCTCGTAAAACGCCGCTATTTTATTGGGTTTGGCGCGCATTTTTGATGTCGGCCATCTTGTTGGTTTTTTTCTTTTATTGTGTTGTATTCGGCCATGTTAATGGAAAATGTGTACTTGAATTCTAAAAAAATAAATAGTTATTTGTTATACAAGAGTGCAAAGTTGATTTTTAACCGCGTGCTCAATTTTGATGACTGAGCAAGCGAAGGATTCTAAAATTGGATCACGAGCGCAGCGAGTGATTTAAAATTAGAATCCTGAGCGTAGCAAGGGAATCAAAAGAGCACAAGGTGAAAAATCTTTGCACTCGAGTGCAACACGTAACTTTTCATTCCACCTCAGCGAGGAAATTACTAAATGCAAATTTTGAAATGTTTTCGCGCTAAGCAAATTAAAAAAAAATAAGTATACCAAGGAGGTTCCGAGTCTGAGTTTTTAATATATAAAACAAAAATGTATGATGCATTCGGCACCAAGGAGGTAGAAATAAATAGGTTGAATTATGTTTTGAATTCAAAACCTCAGTACACACGATGTTCTAAATTCAAATTTACTTTAACCTCTACAGGGTAAAACGACTTTTGCGCCCTGATATCGAGGAGCAAAAGTACTCTTTCCGAGCTGGTGGGATGAAAATATTTTATTCTAAGTACCTACCTAACAAAATTCGTGCTTTTTTGTTTGTATTGGTTGGAACGTGGTGGAAAATGTATTGTTGTTACCAGAAAACCTGTTTTTAGAAGAAAAAAGTCATATCTAAAGAGCGATAGAAAATAGATAAATGAAATAATTTTTTACATTTACATATATCTCTTTGTGTTGTATGTTACAAAAATACGAAAATTTTCCGACACTAAATTAAAACATTTTATGTTTATCCTTGGTAGAGTTTAAATTGGCATTCATATTTCTTACAACGTTATTATTATAAATTGGCACTTCAAATTCAGATGTCTAGTCTCTCGAAACTCGTAAGGACATTGCCATGTTCCAAGAAACAGATTATTTTTTCGGTAACATTAGCTCACAACATTCATACATTGCACTCATTACAACAGAACTAGCATTGCACTGCGCTATCGTCTGTCGGATTATACGAGTATAAGGTTGCCATTAAAAAAATTCTGGAAATTTGCGTTCCAGACCACAATACAGTAATCATTACGCATTTATATTTGGCAGGGTTGCCATTAAAAAAAATCTGGAAATTTGCGTTCCAGACCACAATACAGTAATCATTACGCATTTATATTTGGCAGAAGTAAAACTAGCAAAGGTCATTCCTACCACTACAAAAATCAACGGAAATTAATATCCATTCCCGGCCGTAATTACACAATGAAAAAATAGCTCTCATAAGATCCGGCGCCGCCCCAAGCTGCAGATTTATGAGGTTTAGGCAATCTGTAGTAATGAAAAGGTGTGCCATAAAGGAGAATTGCGCTGCATTTTCGCGTTTTTATGATAATATTATGACGGAGCAGCCATTACCTGGGGCAGACAATTTCGGAGAAGAACGGGCGACACGTGTGGTGACGTTCGTACGCGCTCTTCGCGTCTTCATCACGAGATATCATTATTTAATTCAGTACCTATGTGATATTGTGATAGGGATGGCGACATTGACACGGTTTTTTCTTTTGTATCTCAATTTAAAAAAATGCAGATACAACACTTAGAAGATTCGATTGACGTCACTTCATGGACTTCCCCAACGCCGGAGGTTTGGTGGTCTAGGTTTATCTTTAAAAAAATTTAATAATTTGAAAAAACAAAAAAAAATACGTGTTTCACAAAATCAGTTCCAATCAATTCGAAATGAATTCTAACAGTGTTACATATACATATCAGCCCGATCCGTTCAGCCGTTCCGCTGTGAGTGAGCAGTAAACATCAACCATTTTGAATTTATAGTACTTATTAGTTAGTAGAATGTAAAATTGGTATCTAAAATAATAGGTTTATAGTGAGGGAAAACCCAATATGTGGGGAAAACGCATCAACTTTTTTTTTTTAATTTATTCACCAAGCTTCCTTGGATCCTAATACATATTACAATCTAGCCTAATTTATTAAATCTAGGCTAATGAGTAATTTATATCTAACTTAAATTGATACATAGTTTATAAACAAGAAGGTGTCCATCAGCACTTTTCTTATTGACTCTGTTAAGGGGAAGTCACTTATTTCACTTGACTTAGTACATTAATTGTTTTATATAAGCACTTAGTATTGCACTGCCACTACACTATGTTAACTCGAAAGGTTTTATTCTTTTAAGTCTCCTCACTGTGTCCGTGTTATCAAGGAGCTGGATAGCGTCGACATTCACATGATGTTGAAGCCGGCGTTCATGTGCTTCAACTTGTGTATTAAAAAAATATAACAAACGCTATACATTCTTCTTTTGAATTAATTTTACTTTCCTTTTTATTTGATTTGTTTGTTTGGTACAAAATACTTCAGAGGTTTCATATCATTTTTTATTCTAATCAGTGTGGCGGTTTGTGAAATATAAACAAAAAACAAAACTTATCTGTTATGAAAATATATTGAAATAGGTTTTTGTTTTTTCGGAGAATGTAATTTTTTTAAAATTCTTTTTGATTTTTAGTTTATTTTAGGTAATGACTGGAATTATAGTAATTAATCAAAATCTTTATTAAGTTATTAAGGATTTAAGATGGTCTGAGATCAAGATGGACGGTCTTTATTATCCCAAGATTGAAATGGATATTTATAAAAAAGAAAAATAGAAACTCAAATCCCAAGTGAACAACGGGATAAAGTGTCCATTTCTATATTAATTTGCGATATAAAAACGAAAATCTTTTATTTCCCTCCAGGAACCCTTGACCGGAGTAAAAGCCTTTCTATGTTATGATTACGAACGCGATCTGGCAAGTGTTAATACCGAATCATACCTACTTCCAGTAAAATAAATAGAAGTCGCTTTAAAATTATTTACAATTTTATTAATTACACTCTTTATACAATTCTTTATATTTCTAGTGCTGGCATTTGAAGTATTCTCTCATAATGAGAGAAGCTAGGCAATAATTCAGTTGAGATGTCACATATACTTGAAAGAAGAATGAAAAGAAAGAATATTTAGAAATAAGTTTGTTGAAAGATGTAATTTTTTTTGTAATTTTTATTTTATTTTGTTAATCGAATGGGCTTAGATCTGACTTCGCTTGTCCAAGTATCGCAAGATACGGACAGACATGGCCTAAAGGGCAACACTCTTGCCCAGAATATATCTATTCACTCTTAATTTAATATTATTTTTACTTCTACGTACAATAATTATGTATTCAAAACCATTTAAGTGTATTATATCAGCTATCTGGCTATGGGGTCTTTACTGTTGTCGCGCCATAGCATTTCTCTACCGAAAAGTGCTCACCGCGACTTAAGAAATGTTCAGTTCACTTCAAAAATGCTTCAGGTTTTTACAGATTATAATAATCGCGAAAAAAATGTCAAAACGATCATAAATATTCCGTTTAGATGAAACTTTTCCAAACAAGGCGTAGGTCTACGAGCTCTCTGCCGGGGAGATTGCTTCTCGTGATTAGATTCATTTCATTACACTCGCTTATTTTGCGTACCTACTTTGATATTCATGAGATTATTTTACAGATGAATAGTTTAAGCAGTACATTTACAAAATATACTGTTTTTCCGCGCTGTTGCGCTGTTTAGGGCGAAAGATTTTATTCGTGTTGAAGGGACACCAGAGTACAAGTAAAAAAATGTCTTTATTTCAGACCGTATATACTTCTATTATAAGTCAATATAATCGTACTTATATTTTAGACCAATCATGGTCAAGGTTGTAGGTTCCAATCGCACTTGTGAAATTTTCCTAGTGGTACCAGTGTACTCGTCACAGTGAAGGAAAACATCGTGTGGAAAACGACGTGTTTGAACATCGGTTTGTGGGCTGCTTATTTCTTTCTGCTTATTAGTGTAATTTACAGACTTGATAATGATTGTAAAAGTAACTGTTTTGTTCGCGTTCGAAACCTTCGTAATTTAAACAATACAAACATGAATTATAAAACTAAATTATTGTCTAGCAAAGTTAGTGCATACCAACTAATGTATTTGGATACCCAGAAAATATAAATCAAATTTCAAAATAAATAAATAAACATGGGTAGACATTTCACACACAACACCATCTGCCTCAAACTAAGCAAAGCTGTTAGTTACTATGGAACCCAGATAGCTGATACAATACTTACATTATATATTTTTGAATACATACTTATTGACTAGAAAAAACTCAGGCACAGTACAATTATTTGAATTCATCACACAAATATTTGCTCTGGCTGGGGATCGAACTCACGACCAAAGGCTTCGCAGGCAGACTTAGGTACTACCAACTAAGAGGTATTTATAATATAGGTAACTCTAACAGTAGGGATACAAATACGATTCAGTTAAGTTTATACACCAAATAAACTGAAACCATTCAAACGATTCAGTGCTCAGTGAACTTACACAACAAACGTCGCAGTTATCACGAGAATTTTCACAGATATTCAACATTTTTGTTCTTCCTCATAAATTTCGAGAGAAAAGACGAAACACCGTGAAAAAGAGTTCGTTTCATGCGTCCTTGGGTTTAATCTCATTACTGGGAGACGATCGAGCGAGATTAGGCCATTTTTAAAATCATCGACATAAGACGCTTACGTTATATAAAGGCGATAAAAATTACGAGCTCGGCTCTGTGGAAGCGCTCTCTTTGGGTTCATTCCTAATACGAAATACAGTATTTTATTGGTAGACTTCTGGCCGCGCCAGATAGTAGGTTTAAATCTGAGTGTTTTTTCAAGTGTAGCTATAGGTACCTACAAGTTTATCAGCACTACTGGCTTTAACGGGTAAGGAAAACATCGTGAGGAAATCGAAATCGAAGCTCCAAGAATCTTTCCGAGGCTATGGCCCACCCGCATTACGCTAGTGTGGCAGATTATGACATCTCTTCTTGCGAGAGAAGGCCCTGCTTCCCAGCAGTGGGAACAGTTTAGTAGGCCGCTTATCTATGCTTAATAGGAGTATAATAGTATTTCGACGCGACCTTCCTGTGCATAACATAGAAATAGACTATTCTCTGAAGAATACTGAATTTAGTAGGACCTATAGATATCTTTCGGAACAGTAGCGTCAAAGTGGTCAAACCTCTTCGTTCGAGTTTTTGGAAAGTCAACCGTGAAACGATGTCGCTGTTTCGAAGTACTAAAAGAAAAGTGTGTATGTATTTTATGTTTGTCAGTGTTTGATGTCAAGACTAAAAGCGTCCACACACGAGTCCTAAAATCAGAGGAAATGACGTAAAAGTAGTGGGGCGGAGCCCACATCGAACCATAAATCATCAATCATATCCTATCATATCCTGAGTTTAGGACGCTTTAAAACGCAACACCCTCTGCAACGCGAATGTAGAGGCTAATGTATTATGGTATGCTTTGTATTTAAATCCAATCCTAACTTTTTAATTAAGATACAGTTTTCTTACATCTTAATCAATGAAATGACCCATTTATTTCACCATGAGTACATAATCTAATTCAGACGTACTTCGAGAAATAACTCAAGGAAAACAGGATATTGTATCCAATAATATCGCAGAATACAAGTAATACTCAAAGACTGATAATACTTTGATATACGGACAAAGAGATAGTAGTCTCCGACGAACCGAACCAATTGCGCACTAATGAGCATGAGATGTATTGGGGTCCTATTTTTGAATACGTACTAATCGATCATATGACTTGGCTATAATTACGAATCTGTGAATTTTATACACAGAATTTGCAAAAAAATTTTTCATGAGTAACAATTTTTTTACACGTAAACATTTTGTACATTTACGATATTACTTAGTCAGTTTTTTTAAATAATAACAGCTGAATTCGCAGTTAGCAGACATTAAGTACGGTTAAGAGCACTATTTAAATTAGTCGACAATGTTTTTCAATAAACAAACGACATCGACTCGGTAGGTTTCGCGCCCTCACTCTATTTACAGGATCGGTTTGAATCTTAAATAAGTTAAAACATATGTCAAATTACTAACGTTGACTGATGGCTATTAAATTTCTATGACAAAAAACATTGGCACCATTTTTGCGCAATTGAGAAAAAAAAACATAGAATACGTGACAAATCCTCTTAGTACAATACTCATATTATTGGCCCCTATCTCTTTGTTTGACGGCCTATCATTTAACGTGTCTTTGGCGGAATTGTGAGGCTAATCCACAAAGAGCCATTCATAAAAAATTAAAAAAATCATTGAGACAAATCTTACGAATGAATAAAAAGTCTGTATAGTTCACACCATTTAAATGACATATAAAATTTAGGAAAATAGAAGAACGCATGTCGGTGATGTGAGCTTACAAAGATTTCACTCATCCTAAAAGGGCCTAATGCGAACGTCCCGCACCGCCGCCGCCCCGACGCTACATCGCATGACGGTGAAGAAGCATGTCAAACCCATAAGATTTTCCCCTACCAAAAAGTACTCAACACAGGTAAAGATACAATGTCTTTTTTCATTTTGATAAAAAACATTCATTGTTAACCGTGTGGTTTAACAGCACGATCAACTTATAAAACCTTGTATTTTGGCGCGTGTAAACGAAACTGGACCACTCGCTTTTAATCACTGATGATTTGCGAACGTATATCTGCCGAGTTCACAAACGTGCGAGTTAGAAAATGAGGCTCCTAATTGTTTGTAAACACGAGTCTGTAGACAACGCGTAGTTATCTCATTATTGCAGCTATATTAAGACGTGATTAAGACCATACCTACACATGTTATTTATATTTGTTATTATATTAAAGTCTTTCAATCGATATTCAATATGCTACACTCCGCGAGGCATAAGCTGAGCTTTGCATTTGTGTGAGTGTACATGGATAGTGTAGGTGTGACAACCGGCCTTAGGCGCGGCGCCATTCTGTCTCGCCGCGCTCCTGCCTGATTGGTGATCACTCACATTAATGCAAAGCTCAGCCTATACCTTGCGGACAAAATTTCAAGCTGCTGCCTGATTGGTGATCGCTCACACTAATGCAAAGTTCAGCTTATACCTCGCGGAGTGTACCATAATGTATGTTTTTCACAAAGAATACGCTCTATTTGACTGACCTCATGGCTTAGTCGGTAGTGAGTCTGCACACAGAGCCGTGGCAGGTCTTGGGTTCGATTTACATCAAGACAAAAAAGAAGAATGCTTTTTAACCCTCGACCAAAAAAAGGGTGTTATAAGTTTGACGTCGATGTCTGTCTGTCTCTCTGTCTCTGTGTGTGTGTCTGTCTATGGCACCGTAGAGCTCAAACGGATGGGCCGATATCGATGCGTTTTTTTTATTTGAAGGTTAATATCCGTGCGGATGGTCTTAGCTATGTTTGGTTAATAATATCGATTCAAGATAGCCGCCTCCACAAAACATTTCTTTACGACCTACCTCAATATGGGTATCAGATGAAAAGGCTTGACTAGTAAAATACTATACACTATAAAAGAAAAAACAAGTCCAAGATGGCCGCCACCACGAAATAGCAAAATATTTTTTTTCACTTCTACCTCAATATGGGTGGGTATCAAACGAAAGGGCTTGACTTGTAGAATATTTTGCACTGTGCCAAATTTCAAATCCAAGATGGCCGCTACCACAAAATGGCGAATTATATTATTTTTTCACTACTACCTCAATATGGGTATCAAACGAAATGGCTTGACTAGTGGAATACTTTGTTTTGGTGGGACACACACACACACACACACACATTTACCACTTTGGTAGAGTCTCTAGCCTAAGCTATATAAGGTTTAGAATAAAAATATGTTGGAAACCTCAATACAACTTTTAAAAACCTACATCGACTTGTAAGTGTTTCCGTAAACAAAGTAACTGGAGAACTCAATACCTACCGATATTACAAACGAGCTCGGAGACAAGTGCTCTCCTCAGAACTGAGGATCCGACTACGAGTGTGCTCAAGAATCGATTTGAAATTGCAGATTTACAGATTTATTAGCGAATATACTTTTTTGGGGAAAAATTAAAGTCAAAGTTATTTATTGATAAATGTCATAGATTTCGAATATTTTTTAGAGCATACAAAGAGTATACATTTTTAAAATTTAAATTGAACATTCTATTGTATGATAATAAGCATCGTACAAATAAGTGTCAAACATTAAAATTTATGTATTTATTAAAATTGTAATGCACAATGTCAATTTTTTACAATTTTATTGTGAGTTTGCCATCACTCTTTAAAACTCGTTGTAACTAGGAGTATAAAAAGTTTGATCGATAAGCCAGTTTTTTTATCGGTTTTTGAAGCTACCCGAACTCGGTGCTGATTTAATCACTTTAGGAAGAGTGTTATAAACTTCCGGTCCCGGGAAACATTATGATAATAAACTACAATGCTTACGCCGTCACTAAAACCCGACACTCTGAAGTAAGCCAGTCAACATTTAAGTGAACTGTTACTAACTTCAGGATGATTACTTCTTGCATTGCAGAAATTATCCAACTCTTTTAAAGTTGGAGTTAGACTTCTTAACACGACGAATAAAGAACGTGCGGACGTACAGACATACTTTTTAATATAATACAGAGAGACGAGATAGACAAGACATGCTCCTGATGGTAAGCAATAACAGCGCAGTGTTGACAGTGTCACTCAGCTATGATGTTTTAACACTAGCACTATACATTTAGCACTATACATATATTTTGTAGTGGTAGGACTCTTGGCAGAGTCCGCCTGGGGAAGTACCACATCTTTGCCAGTTATTCTACCGCCAAGCAGTAATGAGCAAACATTACTGTGTTCCGGTTTGAAGGGCAATGTTTCCAGAGAAATTACAGGGCTTAGAGATATAAGATCTTAGATCTCTGGGTGACGAGCGCAGTGCAGTGCTAGGTAATGATTTGGACTCTTCATGTTCCAATATCTGCGTGTCACTGTGCTGTTATGTGTCAGGCATGTTGCTTACCATCAGGCACATGTCCTGATCGTCTCGTCACTCTTTATTTAAAGTAAAAAAAACAGTAAACTGTAAAAACAGTACTGTACTACGCTTACCGAACAGATTTTTTTATTAAATCATTTGTTTTATTTCTGTTAACACCATGTACAATAAAATTACAATAGAATAAAATGTTACACAAATAAATTAAACACAAAGCTATATAACAAGATAAAAACGGCAACCCTGCCGTTTTACCGTTACTGCTAGTTATCTTTGATGCAATTATGTACCTACTTAAGTTCAAAATCATACTAATATCTATACTAATATTATAAAGCTGAAGAGTTTGTTTGTTTGAACGCTAGGACCTCGGGAAGTACTGGTCCGAATTGAAAGATTATTTTTCTATTAGAAAGTTAATTTATCGAGGAAGGCTATAGGATAGAGAACATCTTGCTACTATTAATAGAAGCGGAGCATGAATCAAGAATGTAACAAAATCGGGGAAAAATAGTCCTTTTTGAGAGATTTTGTACGTTTCGTGCTTTGACATGACACATGACAGCATGTCTCTAAGATTGCGTCATCATCGAATATCACAGATTACATACCTCTTGATTATGAACCTTTGCTAATCAATGTTTATAAATCTGAGATGGTACGACCAATTTCCGACAGGTGGCGTAGCAGGTTGCTGAAGAGGTTTTTTGTTTGAAAGCGATATTCTCAGGAATGACTGAATCGATTTCAGTCATTCTTTCACCGTTGGATATGTACGGGATCTCGATGAGTGCTATATATGTACCACGGGCGAAGCCGGGGCGGACATCTAGTAATATAATAAATGGGAATGCGAATGAGCTCAATTACGTCTAAACGCTGAGCGTTCATGAAATCATCGTCACTGTAGTGATTTCAACAGCTTCTAAATAATTGTAATATAACTATGTTATCTTATGGATACACATCACCGACATGGTAATGTATTGTTGGTGTGGCATCGGAGCAGCGGAGCGGCGCTAATCGCTATTTGGAAACTGTTTAATATTAAAATTATAAGTACCTAATACATTTTTACTAACAGCAGTCCCCATGAGTCTCCATGTTTTCCTTTTTTCTGACTCAATTTTTTTTCTTTGAAAACACATTTTCATCTTATTTATACTGTGTACCCTGTATTTATCCGTGAACCCTGTCAAGTACCAATCATCAGGTATCCGCGCGGTGGGTGGAGAAACTCGAAAACCCATCGTTTCGGGACATTGAGCACTCAACAATGTCATTACGAGGTTTTTATTGATAGAATGATCTAGGGCACGAGCTGCCAGGGTCGGACTGAGCTGTAAGGGCCCGGGCGATCACAAGCTAAGGGCCCGAAATTTTATTCTACGGTTGCCACTGGCAACCTTAGAATAAAATTGTGGCAACTTGCCACATGCAAGCCAGGCCCGTAGGAGGCCCTGAATGGCAAATGCCACCTCAACTATATAGTCGTATATTGTACTACATTAAATTCAACTATTGATGAGACGCATAATAGTATTTAGGCATTTCTTTGTTTTAAATAAACGATATTGTACCTAATACGATATGTAACGGCCAGTCCGATGCTGGGGCTGTTCTAACCTTAGTAGATACTACATAATAGAATTCTTCTTACAAACATGCAGTAGAACTTATACGTCCCTGGTTTCAGGGAGTTTCGACGTATGTATAGTTAGTAAGATTAGGTTAGTTCCTATGACCATGTGACTTCTGCGATAGGTAATCTAAAAATCGGTAGGCAGTAGATGACACTTGAGGCTAGCTGCTATAGGTCCCTTTATGACAAAATAACGCATTTCATTCAGCAAAATTTGGTTCCTTTAAGATCGTTTAATGTTAGAATCTCGGAAATATTCATAAAATTTCACATAACTTTACTCAAAGATTTAATTGCTTTTGGAAACTTGAGTTCAGTGCAGTCTTCTAGGTAATCATGCCAGCTTACTGGAAAACCGCCAAAATGCAATAATGTATAGAAACCGCCTTTAGCAGTAGCGGTACAGTCATCAATAAATCGAAAGAATGTTCTCTAAACAAAATTGAATCCAGAATTACAGGGCTTAGAGATATACATCTTAGATCGCTAGGTGATGAGCGCAGTGCAGTGCTAGGTAATGATTTGGACTGTTCATGTTCCAATAGCTGCGTGTCATTGTGCTGTTATGTGGCAGGCATGTTGCTTACCATCAGGCACATGAACTGCTCGGCTCGTTCTTTTTATTTAAAAATAACTGCCCACGCATCTCTCAAGATCTATAAGCCTTAATCAGCTGTTACCTAACCAAGCGCTATTTTTCCACGCTCAAAGCCTAATAAACATCCATCGTAAACTAAGTTTAATTAGTTCTCTGATTAAGCCCCAACATCAACAAGGCTATTTCGGAACGAACGGCGTGTTTACATCTCTTGCTCGCGAAGTTATTGATAGGTGAACGAGCAATGTACGTGAATCTCATCATCAACCATCATCAGCGATGTTCACAATCTTGAACAGCTCTGCAAAGTTACTAGTTTATCAAACGCTAGCTGTTCCCCGCGGTGTTACCTGAGGCTTTTCTAAATTAATAGTAGGGAAGGTAAATGTTTTTAAACTTGAAACTCACATTTATTTTATTGTCGCAAAGTGTTCGAAATACCATTTACCAGGTACTATTTTTTTTAAATATATCTTGCTACTTAGTCTGTGTTGTTATTTCTGTTCGAGAGTTAGCTCGTGTGTGGGACACGTGTATCGCGATGGCGGCAGTCATTTGTTTTTCTTATTCCTTCACAAGGTTGTCTGGGAAAGTTCTTCGATTTCATTTGTTTGTTCTTTTTCCTGGAAGCCTTGGAGTTAGATTCCGTGGCAGGATATTTGGCTACCTAGGAAATAATTACGTATATTTATGTTAGTAGAGAGGTAGTATTTTTACCTACTTATTGTTTAGCATTAGCGGACAATGAAATATTTAACAGCGTTCAATTATTTATTTATTTTAATCTGTATTGCTTAATTTTTCCTCAACCGACACTTCCTTGAAGGAAGGGGGCTCAATGCGGTCGTATGTTTATTTTCCATGTAGGTTAGTTTTACAAAAATCGACAAAAACTTAGAATGAAACTTGGAATTTTGGAAGATTTAACACTTTTTGTAAGATTACTCTACCACAACGGTATTATTTACAATACCTACTGCTTAATTTAACATCTATTAAACACAGTTTTTGATATTGTATTGAATGATATTTTGATTTACCACCAGAATCACATACGCTCATTACTCTTTACCTATCTTTTTTTTATTTGCACTGGACCGCCCTCTCGACGACGTGGTCTCTGCCAGAGCGTGCCTACTTAGAAGAAACCCATTCACTCTCGACTTGAAGACACCAAAATTAAGAAAAAACCACTCAAGCAACGCATTCCACAGTCTAGACTTCCTTATTACGAACATACAGCCAAACCTCCCCGTTCTTTTCCTCCGTATTTGGAATGTCAACCATGAAACATTATCTTATTTCGAGCTACGTGTAGTCCGATAAGTAAAAGAGGAAGGTGGTCATCGTGTAGATCAGCTGCATATTCTCCGAAATGTACCTGAAACAATTAAATAAAAATGATTGTGTGTTTTTATGAAACCACGGTAAGAGTGAAATTTTTTTGCGCATTGTAGACATTTAACTAAATTTTTCTCGAAACATTTTCGATTTAAGTAATTTGAGTTACTTAACAAGTAACGCTGCCATAGTGGCCTGGGCTTCTCTGTCGAGAACCTCTTTCGCTTTACCCCTACTCCACGGCCGACCGTCACGCGACATGGAATGGATGGACGAAATAGTTCGAGGCGATGTCGATGATCGAAACTTTTATTACGTTTCAATTTAAAACCGCTAGGTAAATAAGCTACGTCAAATGCTCGGATTCGGATTCGGATTCTTTTTCGGATCGGATTCTTTTTACTAAACAACAAGAATATTCTTGCTTACGAATTTTTTCAGTCTATCTTGTGAAAAAGCTAACTCAATTCAAGCTCAGTAGTTTAGTATGACAGAAGGGTAGCAAAATGAATCAGGTTTCCGTTCCTCAGTGCCGGCGTCAAAAAGCTTGTAAGCTTAAGGCGTGTGGACAGGTGGGCTTCTTGCGGAGATAGCAAACTTTTTCAATTATTCTTTTCACTTTGCGTTTGTTGGTTCAAGAGATGAGCGAAGTTGATAATGAAAGGCTTTTTTAGTTTAAGATTTCAACTCCACAGACTCTGGGGTCCGAGACTCCGAGACGTCAGGCATACGAGTTCTTTTTTTTTAAATAAAGAGTGACGAGACGAGCAGGACATGTACCTGATGGTAAGCAACATGCCTGCCAAACAACAACACAGTACCACGCAGCTATTGAAACATGAAGAGTCCAAATCATTACCTAGCACTGCACTGCGCTCGTCACCCAGAGATCTAAGATATTATACCTCTAAGACCTGTAATTTATCTGGAAACATTGCCCTTCAAACCGGAACACAATAATATACATAATATAACATATGTATTGTAAAAACTTATTAATTAAGAAGATCAATAAATAACTGAATAATTATTATTATCAGGTAATTGACCATAATAAAACTAGTTTAGTGAACAATCGCGACAGCTTAAACCAAAGTTTATTTTCATTTGGAAAACTCAATCCCAAATGCAAGTAACGAATGTGTTTTGCCTGAAGATACAATTTGCGAGAAAGACGCGTCGCCGACAAAGTTAGTTTGAGACGTCGACGGCTTCCCTGGGGCGGCGGAGCGTCGGTATATGTAGAGGAATTTCACATTTTCTAGTGAAATCATGTGGGAACTGGGAACAGATCTGCTCTCGAACCTTCCTCTAGAATGCAGCTTAGACGATCGATACGATGTTACGGCTGATGTAGGATTCCATTCCAATATGGATCCATTGATTTGATTCATTTATTTTTGTTGCATTCATTTTTGAGATCCTAACAACATATGTATAACTGGCTCAAAAATAACCAATGGTTCGATTGAACGGGTGGAATGACTCGGGTCTTTTTGTCCACGGGTCAGGTGCGATCCGGTTCTCTCAAATTGAACGAACGATACATTCTTAGTTGCTATCCCACCACCTCAAAACTTGTAACATTCCGTTTTACGAGTACATCAGATTTTTGTTGGATACATTTCGGATAGGATATAGCTGAACTGTATGAACTTGTCTAACACCACCTTGCACTTTTAATCAGACTGTTCGCGTCACAATCAAGTGATATCGTTTCAAAGTTGACTTTGACTCTTAATGTTAAAGACTCTTTGCTGAGTCCGTCT
This sequence comes from Ectropis grisescens, assembly GCA_017562165.1. Taxonomy (NCBI): domain Eukaryota; kingdom Metazoa; phylum Arthropoda; class Insecta; order Lepidoptera; family Geometridae; genus Ectropis; species Ectropis grisescens. Next base: position 2,212,426 of record CM029772.1, read on the forward strand.
GGCGAAGTACCACACATTTGCTAGTTAGTCTACCATCCAGCAGTAGTGCGCAAGCACTGTGTTCCGGTTTGAAGGACAACGTTTCTAGTGAAATTACAGGGCATAGATATAGAACATCTTAAATCTCTGGGTGTGTCTATCGAGTGCAGTGGAGTGCTAAGTAATGACTCTTCATGTTCTAATAGGTGCGTGTCACTGTGCTGTTATGTGGCAGGCATGTTGCTTATGTCCTGCTCGTCTCGTCACTCTGTAGTAGAAAAAAAACTCGAGAGTGAGTCAGTTTCTTCTAAGGAAACACAGGTCCTCATAAAACTACATTGTCGCTTAGCATAATATGGCGACATGGCAGTCTTATTACCTACCCGTTATTATAGATATAAACTACAAACAATAATCATTCATTATATTCTGTCTGTATCGATCTACTGCCGAGTATAGAATAAAGAACACTGGAAAAGAATTGGTCTTTATTCTGAGCAGATATTATTCTCTTAATCCTCAGACGGGCTTGACGTCATCGGCTCATTTGACTGGTGATCCGTCATCGGAACGTTTATCGGCTAACAGCATTCACTCTAAGATCTACTTACTCCATCATGTCTGCCACCTGTCCTGTCCCAGTGCCATTTGAGTCGCATAATATATGTATATATATTTATGTTTTAGTACAGAGTGACAAGACGAGCAGGACATGTCCCTGATGGTAAGCAACATGCTTGCCCATAACAACACAGTGACACTCAGCTATTGGAACATGAAGAGCATTCTCTCTCTATGTATAATAAGTATGTATTTAGAACTATATAAGTATTATATCAGCTATCTGGCTGCCATCACACAAGCTTTGCTTAGTTTGGGGTCAGATAGTGCTGTGTATGAATTGTCCACCAATATTTATTTATTTATTTATTATTATTTTTAGTATTAAAATTAACGTGGTTGTTACACATATTTAATTGGATAACGGGACACTCACGTATATACGGTCGGTCAATCCGACTCGAGTTTCGGCCGCGTCCGGCGGCCTTTTTCAAGGAGAGTGCACGCGCGCGACGGCCCGTTATCCAATTAAATATGAAGAGCATTGCCAAGCACCGCACTGTGCTTGTCATCCGGAGATACAAGGTGTTTTATCTTTAAGCCCAGTTATTTCTCTGGAATCATTGCCCTTCAAACCGGAGCACAGTAATGTTTGCACACTAGTGTTTGCCGGCAGAATAATTGGCAAAGGTGTGGTACATCCCCAGGCATAACCTGCAAAGAACCGTACTACTACAAAAAAAATAGGAGATACGAGTATACTATTAGGAAATGGAAACTGAAATGTATACCACATTGCAGTTCATAATAGTGTGATTTCATTGCCACATTATGCATCTCTCTGAATAGAATGTAAGATCTGTTTCCCGCATACAACCCACGATTAATTAATTAACACTGCATGCCGACCAAATTGAAGCGCTCTGAAGTGGTTATTTCTGTGTGCTTAATTAAAACATCGCGAGTGTGGGGCTGGAACGCTTGTTTCGCTTGTCTCTTAACAGATAGCACACGATCGCGGTTTAGCTACAGTGAAACTGACATATAAAGGTCAGTTGGACTACTGCCTAGGTAAATTTATTAAGTAACTGATTGGGTTTGTGGCTTAATCGGCAGTGGGTCTCCTCGCTGAGCTGTATGTAGGTCGTGGGTGGTTGCCATCCAGTACGTTTGTTCTGTGCCTCGATTTTTTAACGTATAATCCAACCCACACTGGGCAAGTGTGGTGGATTATGTATTTGACTCTCTTCTTGTGAAAAGGGCCCGAGGCCGAGTGAGACTCGGGATCTTCTCTGACACGCCTCGTTGGAAATAATCAAGGCGTAGGTACTCCGTCATATTATAGGTATAAATGTTATAAATGTAGCGTAAAAAACTGCCACCGTATTCTAAAACCTAAGTTAAGCTCAATTTTGTCGATTTAATTTTCTTTGACGTCGCAAACGATTGTGAGAAAATTTTTATGAATTTTTGACTCGCGTAAGCTTTGAGCAAGTATTTGAGACCATCGTTATCTACAGCCTTTATTATACAACTACTGGGTATTTAACTTCTTTTTTATCATGCTGTTTTCTTCGTCCTCTGCCAATCGAGTGCACGTTCATCCCGCAATAGAGACGATGCAGTTGACGCAGAGCTAGACATCCTACTTCCTTTCATCTTGCTTCGGCCACCGTGCGGTAACAACTTTACTCATATTTCTATGTTTGAAATATGACAGCAAAATTTGAACATCGAGAAACGTGTTTAAAAAAAAACTTGAGAGGTGTCAAGGGACACCCGGATGGAACGAAGTTCCTTTCGATTAATTAGTGAAGGAATTATTATTATTTTTTATTATTTACAAAAAACCTGTATACTTACACTCAACAAAAATAATCGTCGCGACACCACACTGTTCAATGCGATATAGAAATGAAAATATCTGGCTTGCTTTCTATAAGAGAGAGAGAGAGAGAGACAGACAGAGAAACATGCGACGCCGCACAGCTTACAATAGTAAAAAGTGTCGTGACAACTTTTCGTAAGAATTTTTTCCGTCTAGCCCCCTTTCACAACGCGCGATAAGGAACTTCGTTCCAATATCTTTTATAAAATAACGTGTAACGATTCTTCTTACAAAACTTCTACAGTATCCGTTTCACGACTCCAGCTGTGCCGCGGAGGTGTGCTGTCGGAACGCTCCTGTCCGTCGGGCCAAGGCAGAAACATGCGAAGTTTTGTTTGGTGTTATTTGGCGGGAACAAGCAGACGCTCAACAATGTTGCCTCAGTTATAAAATGATGTAGATACTGCCTTTCCCTCGATTTCTGTTAACCAGCGGCGCCACTGTCGCATATTGTCAATCTCCTCAGTAGCTACTTATTACCGTTTAATTCAACGATTTCGCTGCAAGTGCTGCAGACTCTAGACTTCTCACAGTCAGACTAGAGTTTGATAAAGTATCTTTTACTTTGTTGGAGGTAGGATTATCTAAGATTTTATTAAGCTGGGTATCTATTTTTATGTTACTGAAGCTCATATCTTTATATCAATTGGCGTTAACTTCGTCCTTATCTACAAAGATTGTTTTATAAGTTTGGATCGTGACTTTTATCATGAGCCATTGTTCTCCTGCTGTAGGGCAAAGTGGAAGAAGTAGGAAGGGGGGTTATCTTACCTCCACTTTATTCTATGAAGAGTTGTTGTTATCTAGTTATCCTTGATGCGCGAGTAATGTCATCGTGCCATCTTCTTGGTGGACTCCCGGGGGGTAGGGGTTTAGGTTCAGGTGGTTTAAATATTTTTTTTCATTACATATTTCAAGTGATGGGAAGAGCACGCCATGTGCCTGATGGTAAGCAATACGTCTGCCCATAAAAGAGCAGTGTCACACAGCTATTGATACATGACAGTCGAAATCATTATCTAGCACCGCACTGCACTCGGTACCCAGAGATATAAGTTGATTTATCTCTATCCTGTAATTTCTTTGGAGACATTGACCATTAAACCAAAACACAGTGATACGTGTATTTGCGCGTTACTGCTTGGAACGCGACAAGCGATAGAATAACCGGCAATAATATTTCCACAGACTCTGCAAAAGAAAATGATCCATCACCACAATACAAGAGGCTGTTTCGAAGTTGACATAAAATTTTTCTCTTTTTTGCTTTTAGTAGTGGTAGGACTCCTAGCAGAGTCCGCCTTGGGAAGTACCATAGCTTTGCCAGTTATTCTACCGCCAAGCAGTAATGCGCAAACATTACTGTTTTCCGGTTTGAAGGGAAATGTTTCCAGAGAATTACAGGGCTTAGAGATATAACATCTTAGATCTCTGGGTGACGAGCGCAGTGCAGTGCTAGGTAATGGCTAAATACTCTTCATGTTCCAATAGCTGCGTGTCACTGTGCTGTTATGTGGTAGGCATGTTGCTTACCATCAGGCACAAGTCCTGCTCGTCTCGTTACTTTTGACGTGACAACGTCTTATAAATTGGTTTGCCGGGTGACACTTCAAGAAACTGCGTTACGTTCCGCTCACGTTATGCGCTCACAACGAGAGCGAATGAGAGACACGCGTCCCTTCCACTCGGGCATGGTTAGCCCGCCTAAGAGCGAGAGAGACAGACATTAAAAGTGAAAGGCACGCGTCCCTTCCGTAAAATTATTTTACCACTCAAAGTCGTTGTTACGTAAAACTTTCGCCCGTATACCGACTTTACAGGCAACCAATTTTTTATTAAAAAAAAAAATTAGCGTATTAGCCATGGCGTGGTGGGTTAGTTGTTAGTGTCCGATTTCACAACTGTAAGGTTGTAGGTTCGAATCCCATCTGCGTCTTTGACAATTTTGATAAGTGCATATTTACGAGTTTGTCATTACGTCTGTGTACGAGTTTGTCTGGCTTTGACGTTGAAGGAAAACATCAAGAAACCGACTCTCTACTTGTGAGAGCAGGCCCAGAGTCCCAGCGTCTCACCAGTGGGAATTTACTGTGGGCTGCTTTTGCTGCTATAACTTTTGGTACAGACTGAACAAAGATAGAACAAAAAAAAAAATGTCAATCATATGAACTACCGATAGAAGTGAAAACTTATGACTCAGAATTAAATTTGATTGCTTACTTTGGAAAATACACTGTGGCGTGTACATGAGGGCGTGGCCATGAGCATGGTAATCTAGAAATGCTGACGCATTTTTTAGATAGCCAACAGGAAATAGTTACTTAACAGAAATCTGGACCAGAGCGCCCAAGATACAGGCTCAGCCTAGTTTGGGGCTCAACGTTAACTGTGTAGTATTTGATAAGGAAGTAATTATAAACTCTCTTTGTAAAATGTAGTGGTAATATTTAATGAATGAATAAATGAATTTAATTGAATTGAATTGAATAATGAAGCATTTGAATATAGAATGCCAATGGCCATGGGCCATGGTCCCGAGTTAACCGAATATTGCTTACCATTCCCGAGCGTGACGTTAGAATTCAATTAACAGCAATAATCTGTCTGTGGCCCGCCAAAAGTTTTCAAAGAAGAAAAAAAAGAAATAAGAAGTGTTCACTTCAAAAAGGAAGAACTAAATTATTTCTGTACAATAATTGTAACATGATTATCTCCCCATGGTTGTTTGTAGAAAGTTTCCGGGCTTGCCCGAGTCCGCGCCGCAACTCCGCTAAATTAGGTGCGAAAATGTGGGAATGGTTCTTTATGCGGTCGAACCTCGCTCCGCTTTACAGGGTAACACACGCTGAGTGTTTGATGCTGATAGGGTCATCTGTATTCATAATTCTAGTATCTCTAATAAGTGAATCAAAAACTTTGTGCCCCATTCAACTTTTTTAAATTACGAGGACGGTTTACTGCAAAGTGCAGTGTATATATTTTCCAAAGTATGCAATCAAATTTAGTTCTGAGCTATAATAAATGTTCACTTCCGCTATTTTTTGGGGGTAAAAAGTAGCCTACGTTTTTCCTGACTATAATCTACCTGTGTGATTGAGCAACAAACATCCGAACTTCCAAACATTGACATTTATAATAGTAATATGACAATAGGATTAGAGATTTCAGAATATTACTAATATTGCTTTAAAAATATGCATAAAACCTATTATTTATCAAGTCAATGAGGCGTTTCAATATCAAGATGCAAAAAGACCTGTCAAAGACAGTTCCCAATTTCACCATAGGTGGCACCAATGTTTTATTTTGTTAACGAAGTTTCACAAAAACACACAGTGGTGCCACACTTGGCAAAATTTAGAACTATTTTTGACATGTATATTTGCATCTGGAAAACGCCGCATAAAAAAACATACTGCTGCCATGTATTTGACACACACTCACACTAAAATTAACACACACTCTCTTACCTCTTTTGTTTATCGTTAAAGTCTGTACTCAAATTGAGAATAGATTAGTTACTAACCGTGCTTTGCTTTGCCTGTGGCTTCCGCTATCACTGAGCGGGGTTTGTAAGAGGGAAGACTCATCGTCAGAAGACATGCATTGTATTGGCTTCATAGTCATATAGGCGAACTTTGTTACAGATGTGTAGTTTTAAAAAGCAGCACATAAGTTACTTTTATCAATTTTAAATAAATACACGGGTAACTCACGGTTGATATAGCCAGTCCAGTCCGACTAAAGGTAAAGTTAAAGTGTGACTTAAGTCTAAATGTGTGATAACCACGTTAGTTTTCATACTTTTATCAATTTACCTGCTCACTATGGCCTTGAAATCTAAGTTACTACTTGAGGGTAGCAAACGAAAGGGGAATACGAAGTACCACGTGCCTTTTGGCTTACCGTAGGCAATCTGCGTATCCTTATCCCAAAACCTAACCCAATTTCGGGTCTGGAATATTCGAATAACTAAGCTCGTTAACGTTTTTAATAAAACAGTATTTATTCAGTTGATTAAGTGATCTGCTGATGTGATTGGAACGAGTTTTAAGAGTTTTATCAGGAGAAAAAAATAATTTGGCTTAGATTCTTACATTTAGTTATTAAAATAGTTATAAAAGTAATAGTTAAAACGTTTTTTGAAGTTAATTTCTTCTGACGCGCCATAGACACGCTCGTGAATGATAAAAAATCTTCGGGTAAACTCGGGACCGCGGCCAATAACGGTGAGCGTGACCATCGAGAATGGCATTTCTAGATGGCCACGCTCACGGCCACGCCTTCCGGTTTCACCTGCGTAGTTTCCAAAGTAAGCTATCAAATTATGAAATATAAGTGTTCACTTCTATCGGCAGTTCCTATGACTGCCAATTTTTTTCAACTATTAAAATAAAATAAGAATAAAATATTTTCAACTATGGGTTCACACTTGGCCGTCATCTCGCCTGGTGCTAAGCTTTGATGCCGAACATTCTCGACTAAATCACCTTTCAACCTAAACATCCCAATCAAAATCGGTTCATCTATTTAGGAGCTACAATGCCACAGATAGACACAGGAGCTACAATGCCACAGATAGACACAGGAGCTACAATGCCACAGATAGACACAGGAGCTACAATGCCACAGATAGACACAGGAGCTACAATGCCACAGATAGACACATACACATAGTCACGTGTATCTTGTAACAACCCTTCGTTTTTGCGTTGCCGGTTTCAAATAGGTGTAATCAAGTATTTTAAGCCAATACATATTGAGTAAATCATTGTTACGTCCGCATTGTTCTCAATTATACGTAATTAAGCTCTAGATTAATTTGGAACTTCAAACACCGTTTATGAACATACTCAGTTCTCAACGGCGCATTGTGAACCAAATTAATGATCTGCAAACCGTGTCAACTGTAATCCGGGCCGGCAATCGACAACCCTTGAATGGCGGACATGTGGTTTCGATATCCACTCAACCAAGAAATTCAACCAAATTTTTTTTTTTAATAAAGAGTCACGAGACGATCAGGACATGTGCCTGATGGTATGCAACATGCCTGACACATAACACCGCAGTGACACGCAGTTATTGGAACATGAAGAGTCCAAATCATTACCTAGCACTGCACTGCGCTCGTCACCCAGAGATGTAAGATCTTATATCTCTAAGCCCTGTAATTTCTCTGGAAACATTGCCCTTCAAACCGGAACACAGTAATTGATGCAGTCTTTCAAAAGTTATGAACGTGCTTACATTTCGAATATCAAGTTATATAATAATAATATCTATATATTAGAATTGTCTCTTGTTATAGTAAGGAATTTAAGAATAATTTTTCTTTAATTCTGTTGCTTTGCTTTTTAATTACTTGCTTAACTTGAGTTGCTTGCTAATTGCTTTAAAAAAATATTTTTTCCTATTAGTTTGTGTTTCTATTGACCTATATTTCTAGTTTGTATGTGGTTATTGGTAAAATAAACTATTATTTGTTTATTATTATTATAGACTAGATGCCCGCCCCGGCTTCGCCCGTGGTATATTATATAGCACTCATTGGGATCCCGTACAAATCCAACGGTGAAAGAATGACTAAAATCGGTTCACTCATTCCTGAGAATATCGATTTCAAACAAAAAACCTCTTCAGCTACCTGCTACGCCACTTGTCGGAAATTGGTCGTACCAACTCAGATTTAGAAAAAAAAAAAATAGCAAAGGTTTATATTCAATGCACAGATTACTAAAATTCAATGACGCAATCTTTGACACATGCTGTCATGTGTCATGTCAAAGCACGAAACGTACGAAAACTCTCAAAAGGGGAATATTTTTCCCCGATTTTGTTACATTCTTGTTTCATGCTCCGCTTTAATTAATAGTAGAGTTATTTTATATAGCCTAAAACCTCAATAAATGGACTATCCAATAGAAAAAGAATCTTTCAATTCGGACCAGTACTTCCCGAGATCCTAGCGATCAAACAAACAAACAAACAAACTCTTCAGCTTTATAATATTAGTATAGATAAGAATATACACCTAGATGTAGGTATAAGTAAATTGGATGGTTAGAATAGGTGAGTTAACAGCTAACAAGCTACACATCAAATCATAGAACACTACCCGATCCTAATGAACGATTTTCACAAAGAACATTTTTTCATTCCGTCTGAGTTCTATGTCGGCGGCTGCAGAGGTTTTCCCGACAGCCGATATCCCATCGAGGGATTACAATACCGTTCTAATCACGGCCGACGATTATTACCTGGGACTCCGATGTACAAAGCCTGCCAAATGCAATACCACCCACGATAGTAGGTAGTATTTTGTAGTGGTAGGACTCTTGGCAGAGTCCGCCTGGGGAAGTACCTACCACACCTTTGCCAGTTATTCTACCGCCAAGCAGTAATGTGCAAACATTACTGTGTTCCGGTTTGAAGGGCAATGTTTCCAGAGAAATTACAGGGCTTAGAGATATAAGATCTTAGATCTCTGGGTGACGAGCGCAGTGCAGTGCTAGGTAATGATTTGGACTCTTCATGTTCCAATAGCTGCGTGTCACTGTGCTGTTATGTGTCAGGCATGTTGCTTACCATCAGGCACATGTCCTGATCGTCTCGTCACTCTTTATAAAAAAAAAAAAAAAATGTTGGCCTGGTGCGGAGGAAGACGGATATTATCAGGTAAAGTTAATTTATGGTATAAATACTAAAGTTTCCGTTTTCGTTATTTTCTCGGGTTGAAATGTAGCCTATGTGCTATTCCAGACCATAATCTAAGTAACTGTGTTCCAAATTTCAATTCCAAAGGTTTAGACATTCCTTTTCTTTTTTTTACTTTTATAGGTTTACGCTTGACCGCCAGATCAGATCTCTTCGTTCGTGTTTTCGGAACCTCAACCATGAAACGATGCCGCTTTTCGAGCTGCGAGCATTCCTATAGAAAAAAGGGCAAGGTGGTATTAGATCGTGCAAATTAGTCGCACACTCCGACGTGATTGAGCAACAAACATATAAATATTGTAATTTATAATATTAGTAGGAGTGTTTTAAACTAACAGTTGCTAGTTACTCGCTCGGCCCATAAAGGTATATGAGAAAAACAAACACATGTCAAAAACGATAACATAGTTTTAGTTAAATAAAAATGTACCTATTGGTTGACATTACACAATGCTAATTAGCCCCCCCCCAAACTAGAATCACACCCAGGGCAAGCCCCTAGGTGGAAAACGAATCCACGACCTATGGCGCCGCGGCTAAATTTATTAATCAACTAAGCCACAAGGATGATAGGCTAAATGAACAAAACAAAACTTGAAAGCGTCTAATATTCTTGTCAAATACTGTACTGTAATACTTCCGCTGAGAGCACCGAAGTGGAGTAATTATAGCCTTCCTTGAATATAAAAAGAAATTCAAAAGATTTGAGTTTTTCCGCTTGAAATGAAAGGATTCTACGCAACCAGGAAGAGGAATTTATAAAATAAGATTGTTTTCTAACCTTGTAGGGTTTGAGGAAAAAACATAGGGAGTGACTTCGGGGAAGAAATCATTGATTGTTAAGAATGTTATCGGTCTAAACAAGCCGAAAGGAAATATGTTTCTGGTACCAATTACGTGTTTCCTGCAGCGAGAGGTAGCATTTGTTCCAAAAATATAAAACATCTTGTTATTCGAGGAATCCTAGACGAGTATTTAAAAATAGAAACTTGTATACGTATATATGGATGTTTGTTAATCTTTCCAGCAACAAGGACAACATTCAACATTTTGATTTACCCCCGTCTACATCGGATTTGTAATCTGTAGGTACAACATTCTACTAGTCAAGTCCTTTTATTTGATACCCATACTGAGATAGGCTGTGAAGAAATATTTTGTCCGCCATTTTGTGGAGGTGGCCATTTTGAAGCGGTATTAACCAAACATAGCTAAGAACACCCGCACAGAATTTGACCTTCAAATAAAAAAAACCGTATTGAAATCGGCCTATCCGTTTGAGCGGTGCCACAGACAGACACACACACAGACAAACAGACAGACTGACAGACAGATAGACATCGTCGTTGAACTTATTACACCCCTTTTTTTGTTCGGGGGTTAAACACAGTAAAGGAATTTGGGTGAAGTTCGGTAAAAATATAAATAATGAGAATAACACTAATAATAATTTATTGGGCTACTATTTATCCCACATAAGCTACTTTTTATCCCGAGAAAATAGTACATATGTAGACCTAGACGAGTGAAACCACAGGGTGCTACTAGTTACTCCATTAATATTTGTCTGTTCTATTTTACATGTTTGTGTCCAAAGAGTTTACATATCCTACGTATAGAGTCAGATTATCTTCTTTCATGTAAACTCTTTGTTTGTGTCACATCAAGAAGTTTTCTGTCTTCTGTTTATCTACTTATAGTCACAGACTAAGTAGAGAGATACACTCTTATAGTATAACACTTTGAGTACTTAGTCTGAGAGTATAAACTGTTTTCTCGTGCTCTATAGATAATGAGATGTATGGTATGATATCTTTTTATTATGTTATTTTTCTACCTATTAGCCACTACCTATACATTTTAAAGGTTTGAATTTTTGACTCTGTATTAGTGTAATTGGCTGTTTTGTTAATAAAAAATCGGTCTGTTAAAGAATGAACATGTACCTGCCTTCTTTAGTAGAATAAAAATTCGGAGAATATGAAAGTATTGTTGAAATAATTTAATATTCTCCGAAAAAAAATACCGATTTCAATTGAAAATAAAACTCAAATATTTAATTATTGCTTGCAAATATTTAATTATTATGAAATTAACTACCTAAACACACTTTTCGAGATAAGCAAATTTTAGATTTTTGTTGACATTCACTAAATTATTTGCGGTAAAATATAAATGAGCTCACCGTGAAATATTATCTTACAAAAACATACTTATTTTTATAATCGGTTAAAAATACAAATCAAAGCTTTTTTTTATGATTAATTATTCACCACCCAACTTGGTGACTAATATATTTATTTCAATCTAGCCTAATTTGGAAAGTCTAGGCTAATGAGTAATTTTCTTATGACTTAGTTTGCTAAATAATATTAAGTGTAAGATTGTGTCCATAAGCACTTTTCTTATTGTCTCTAAGGCAAAGTCACTTTGTTCGTGTGTACCTACTTTTTATATAACATTTATAAATCTAAATTGCACTAACACTGCACTATAAACATAGGAATTAATTTAATTTGCACTAAGTCAACTCAAGGTTTTGTCTGTTTAAGCCTCCTCACTAAATCCGTGTTGTCAAAGAGCTGGATTGCCTCGACATTAACATGATAATGAAGTCTTCGTTCGTGAGCTTCTGCATATTTTTGGATCACGTTACTAACAGAACCCATCTTTAGGTCTCGATGGATGTCAGCATTTCTTATATAGCAGGGAGCGTCGACAATATCCCTTAGCACTTTGTTATGAAATCTTTGTACAATTTCAATATTGCTTGGTTTGGTACAGCCCCACAACTGTATACCATATGTCCACACTGGCATTAGGACTTGTTTATACAATAGAATCTTGTTATGTACTGACAACACAGAATTTCTTCCAAGTAGCCGATACTTACATATTTTTGTGGCGTGTCGATATAAATCAAAGCTAAGAGCTTTTTAAATCTAGAATTATTATATGTGAACTGACGAAATAAGGCCTACAATAAAATCACAGACTTTATAAAGCCTAACAAAGCCTCCGACTCGTATTCCAAAGGGCTGACAATAGCGTAAATGGAACGACGCAACCTTTCCCGATTCCTTTTGAAATCCAAGAAAACCTATCAAACTACCAAAGAAAGTCAAGCCTCAAAAGCATTCAACTCTGTATATCTGAAACTCCAAACTTGACGTTTCCTTCAAGAACTCTTCAGATACCACTTTAATATCAGCTTATTTTATTCCAGCGCCAAAACGGTAATGAAATTCATTGCGACAGGGGCCGTGTCGGTGGAATTAAAACATTAGTTGTTTGCCGCCATCTTGCCACCCGCTTCCCGCCAATAATAGCTGAATGTCATACCCGTTTACCTCAGTTACTAATTTGTCAAACTGAAAACTAACCGCCGTTTTCCGAACCCTTAAAATATAAAATCCATAGATTTTAAACACATTTTAAATAACATTCTCAGAATGCAGATATTCTTGTTATAGACTGTTGCCAATTTCGCTAGAAACTTCAATGTTTCAGTTTCCGGGCCGGTCGCGGCGGGATTCGCGGAAGGATGCTTTCCCGCCATATGCAGCAAATGTATAGGGCGGGCGACTCATGGTAACCTGACATAATCCAAACTCCCCTTTTAGGCCGAAGGGCATGCAAACACATCTCCACGTAGAAAAAGAATCATTGAACGCTTAGCAGAAATGTGCAAGCATTACTGTGCATTCCTGTTTGGAACACTGGCACTGGGTTGAAATATTGGTTTACTTTGGCAATGTAAAACAGAGATGGTTATTTATATATATTTATCATAAATCTCTGTGTGACGATCGTAGTTCTAGACAGTGATTTGGACTAATCAAATAACTGCGTGGCACATATTGTTTTTGGTAACGGTTACTGTGCCGCGACTTCAATTGTTTTTTCCCATCTCAAAAAAAAATCCAACGTGCTTTAAGTTTTCACTTCAATAAACTATTTTTGTACAAAAAAATAAACCGATTGAAAACCATAAATATGCACTCAAAAGAGAAAAATCAATAGTATTATTACAAGTGCTACTGACTCATCTATTTGAAGTCGGTGCCAGTCAGGCCAAAAATACTATGTAGGCACGTGGTAGGTAGGCATATCCACTACCTGATAGACTTGGCTAGCACCGACTTCAAATAGATGAGTGAGTAGCACGAGTAATAATGATATTAACTTATTTTTCTCTTTTGTTTGCCTATTTGTGGTTTTGAAGTCGGTTTAATTTTTTGTACGAAAATAGTTTATTTTACCATTTTTAGTGCAAAACAAGTTTTTATTAACGCATTTATCCAATTTCGTACTGACAGGTTCGAGTTTCATAATTTTTGTGAAATCTACAATTACGTCATCCAGAAAACTGTATGCAAATTTTAGTTTTTGGTTCATATTTCAAAAACCACTTGTCCGATTTCGATAAAATTGATATGGGAGCGTTCGGAAAGCATACCCATACGAATTAAAAAAAAGTTAAAAATTGGTACGGGGGTTCTCGAGGAATCAGGTAACATACATAAAAACCTCCTCCTTTTTGGAAGTCGGTTAAAAATTGAAGTTTGTGGAGAAATAGTAAACCTGTAAATCTGTAAGTTAATGTACTGTTTGCCAACGCAGTATGGCCGCGGCGCTGATGCCGGCTCAGGCCGGATCGCGCCGGTGCGGGCTCCGGTCCGGAGGGCGTTTAATTAAATTTTGCTTTATTTTGCAACACTCCATTTTCGGGGGATTTTAACAACGTCTAATGAAACATTCGCACACCATTCCGGAGTATATTGATCCATTAAACTGCGATATTTTCAGTAAATAAGCTCTGGTTTATTTACCTTCAGATTTAATTAAAACTAAAGGTCTGGGTTTTGGTGTTTTAATGTTCTATTTCTAAGTATTTTTAAGAAATATGTTTTTATAGTCGCGTTGTCGAAACGTGCTGTGTTTTAAGCAGCCGTAAAGTTTGGCATTAACTGTACGGTTTACTTTATTTCGGGTTTAGCGGTAAGCGATAATGATATTGCAGAATTTGTTTGAGTTTGCTGTGAGAAATATATGTATGTATGGTTATCGTGGTTTGGTTATTTAAGCGCACTCCTTCGAAGTGACTCGACCGTTTTCAACAATTTTTATCGTATATTTGTGTAGGTTTGGGAATAGAATCTAAAATGTTTTCCCCACTCTTATTAATCACAAATTTATTATTTTTGTACGAATTATACATATTTATCTAAATAATTTTACCCTCATTAATTGGCGTGAAGAACATTTTAATTTGTCTGAGGCGTGAAGTCATTACCCACCACTTTGGCTTTTCATTTCCCACCACTGTATTTAAACAAATGTTGTTTCTACGCCCAAATAGTTTGGAATGTAATACAGTGTACAGTGTACTCTTATGTTATAGTTTTTGTTTAATACATTCTGTTTTGTGTGCTCATTGAATGAATAAATAATTAAATAAATCTTTTTGGGGGCCAGGTTAGCATAATTATATTTTCACTTCGAAACATTCAAGATTATTGGTTGAAATGTTAATGTATCTTGAACCATTTTTGTTCTTCCATCAATTAAAATTATTTAGAACTTTTTGCATATTTTTAAAAACATTAACAGTAATCATATATATTCAACTAGCAGCGTTACGTGGGCTTACTCGCGTAGTTCCACTTCCTATAATTTATTTTTATTCACAATAAAAAAATACGTGCCATTTATACAACGTGTGGCGGAAAGATCCAACAATATTGATTGTAGTTCATCTATTACTAGGTATCGAATCACATATGTGAATATTAGACACGAAAGCACAACATTTTTTTCCATAGAAAGTTAAAAATTCGTTGTTTATTATTTTATTTGTCAACCCTAATCACCGGCGGCGCGGCGCGGTCACTGACCGCCGGCCGCCGCGCACCGCTCCGTCGTCGCACGCCGCGTCGCCGCGCATTAGGGTTGAAGCTGGCCAATTTTACATCAAACTTTGACTCGGTATCTATTATCTCGCGATCTAAAGTGCCGAAGGGAAAGAGACCTTCGGAGATAAAGTCCACATCAGTGTTGGAATGACCTATTCAAAAATTGTTGGACCTTTCCGCCACACGTTGTATATGTGCTATGTCAGATTACAATTACTGTTTCAAATTTACACGCAACAACGATGTAAAACTTTCGTATTTATAATACTAGCAGCGCTACACGACTTTACCCGGGCAGTTCTCGTCCCCGTTATTTTATATCGCATGGACGCATAAAAAACGTCGGACGTAGTCTCGCTAAAACAAAAACTGTATCCATCGAGTCGGCCACATAAAATGCACTGTCACATACAGGCTGACACGCACACATCAGTGTGTCATTACACGCGCTACTTGTGTGCGTGTCAACCTATCAGTGACAACCCGGCAATGCACACGTGCAAATGTGGCCGACTCTAGTGACACAGTTTTTGTTTTAGCGAGACTACGTCCGACTTTTTTATACGTCCATGCTATGTCTTATCTTATACCTTTAAACGAGCAATTCTTGTAGGTATATATGTATACATATACAGCGTGTGGCGGAAAGGTCCAACAATATTTTAACAGGTCATTCCAACACTGATATAGACTTCATCTCCGAAGGTCTCTTTCCCCTCAGCACTTTAGATCGCGAGATAATACGAGTCAAAGTTTGATGTAAAATTGACCAGCTGCAACCCTAATGCATGTACAGCTGACAAACAACCTTGCCTGTCAAAGACTAAATTTTGTGCAGAAAAGAATTTTTTTTGCCTACTTCGAAGCTGTGAATGGAATAAACATAACTTGGTTAAATTATTAACTGTGAATTTAATCCTTAAATACAATAGGTAATGACTAGAACTGTTTGACGTTTGGAGTCTATTCGGGCGGTCTACAACTATGATACCTAGTTCATACGAATAAAATAAAAATAAATCAGGTTTTACTAATAATGAAACAAACGCTTAATTAGAAGTTCCATGCAAGCTCGACTACCTATACCTTATCTACCTCGGACTTGTAAACTGTACAACTTTCTACTAGTCACGCCCTTTCCTTTGGTACCCATACTGAGGGAGTAGTAAAACAAGATAAAATTAAAAATTTTGACTAACCCCGACTACCTCAGACTTGTTATCTTAACAACATTCTACTAGTCAAGCCCTTTCATTTGATACCCATATCGAGGTAGTTGTGGAAAATGTATTTCGCCATTTTGTAGCAGCAGCCATCTTGAATTTGAAATTGGTCATAGTGCAAAGTATTCTACTAGTTAAGACCTTTCGTTTGATACCCATATTGAGGTAGTGGTGAAAAAAATAATGTAATCCGCCATTCTGTGGTGGCCGCCATCTTGGAATTGATTTTTTATAGTGTATAGTATTCTACTAGTAAAGCCCTTTCATTTGATACCCATATTGAGGTAGGTTGTGAAGAAATATTTTGTCCGCCATTTTGTGGAGGCGGCCATCTTGAATCGATATTAACCAAACATAGCTAAGAACATCCGCACGGATATTAACCTTCAAATAAAAAAACCGCATCGAAATCGGCTCATCCGTTTGAGCTCTACGGTGCCACAGACAGACACACACACAGACAGACATCGACGTCAAACTTATAACACCCCTTTTTTGGTCGGGGTTAAAAATAAATGTATTTCGCCACATTCTTATACCCTTTATTTTGGCCGGGGTTAAAATACCTTTGGTAATGTGTTTTAATTGATTGTGATAGTAGGGTTAAATTCAACAAGATGTAAGAAGCCAACTATCCGTCTTTTAACGCTTTTCATAAAATTCCTTACTAAATTTCACTTCATATCGTAGATATTTATTCTTTGCGAAGTTGTGAAATTCCCCGACGGACTTTCTTTGACGGAATTGTCGGTATGTCGGCTTTGTCAAACGTATTGACGCCGTGCATCGCCGCCGCAGCGCCGACCAATAGCAGAACAGAAGCTCGCTCGCCGGCCGTGCCGAAAGGCGAAACGTCGCGGCGGTACTTTACTGAAAAGCCAAGCTAGAAATCGTCAAAAATGGATTTTTAAAAGTTGGGGGTTCCGTCAATTTTTTTTTTTGTTTTGTTTTATCTTGACGAAGAAAACATACTTACGGCTGAGCACGGGAAATCGTGAGTTCGGTTCTTGGCTTGGTCGATATTTGAATGATAAATTTGATTATTTTCCATGGGTTTAAGATTTCGTTGTCCTTGTCTGTGTGAACTACCTACAGGTTCTCCAACACAGAACGACCTAGTGGAGAGCTACGATTGTGAAGAGTTTTATTTGGCACAAAGGTAGATTATAGCCTGGAAATAGCACATAGGATACCTGCCCACCTAGGATATCTAACTACACACCGATACAAGTAGTAATAGTACTAGTGGTCGAAGACTCCGTCTGGGGAAGTACCTTTGCCAGTTATTCTACCGCCAAGCAGTTTTGTGCTTTACCGTGTTCCGGTTTGAAGGGCAAATTTTCCAGATCAATTACAGAGCATAGAAATATAAGATCTTATATGCGGTACGAGCGCGGTGCAGTCCTGGGTAAGGATTTGGACTCGTGTTTAATAGCTGCGCACATACAGCACGTAGCTGTTATGAACAGGCATGTTGCTTACCATCAGGTACATGTCTTACTCGTCTCGTCACTCTTCATTGTAATAAAAGCATGCGTGATTTTACGCGACCTTTTACGTGGCTTGGGGTTTTTAAAGTACGGAACCCTAATTGTCAAAAATTTTTTTTTGAATATTTAATTTTTGAGTTGAAAGTTCAGTCGCTCTCTAGCATCATTGGTGGTGTGTTGTTTGTTTTATCGCAAAATTGATATCTACGATGTTATCACTGTACTTAGACATGGTAGGAGGTAGTCGTCATGAAGAACGTGAAATTTTCCGCCAACGTCTGAACAGCAAGGGAAGCGTTGACTTGCCACAAAACGAAAAACGTCCCAATCAGGCCCGGTATTAGTACTACCAGCAGTGCTGGTGCTGCTCCAGCACCCTGGACTCAGACTTCTAACGCCACCACCGGAACGCGTCGGAGGAAGGTGCGCCGCGCCGCAAGCACCTTGGATTGCAGTGTGAAATGGATAAATATGTTTATGTGTACATAGTGTTGTTGTGCAGTGAAATGTTGGTGTTACAATGCGACTATCGTTGAATAATAAGGAGATTATTAAAGGTTAGTTAATTTAGCCAAAAATAATTAGCTAGTGTAGATATCTTCCATACTTATTACAGAGTTTAAATAATTAAATTAATGATGTATCCTAACTCTTTATTTGACTTTGATTCAAACATGTAGGTACCTACTTAGTTATTTATTTGATATTCCTTCCTGTCTAATATTGTTTGAAGGCTTATTAGGTACTTACACTTGACAAAATTTTGTCGACTGAATTCAGAACCAAGTTAGAAAGAAGCAATTCTCGCTTCTGAATTTAGTATGCTACTCTTAGCTTACTGAATGAAATGCTATTATTACACTTCACTAAATTCAGTAGCAACCAAATTTAGCCAAGGGTAATAAGGCTTTTGGTTAGCGCTAATAAAAGCATCTATTTTTATTCTATCTGGCTCAATCGAATACGGCAGTTCAATAGCTTCCACACCTTATCTTTCTTTCTTGTTCGATTTCTATGGTATTTAGGGAGATTTTTGAAACGACAGATAGGTATCAGTGCGTCGCCACCGGTGCGGCGCGCGGCGGCCGGCGGCGGCGGTCAGTGATCGCGCCGCGCCGCCGGCCGGTTAGGGTTGTCAAATAAAATGATAAACAACGCATTTTAACTTTGTATGGAAAAAAAATATTGGCTTTCGTGTCTAATATTCACATATGTGATTCGATACGTAGTATAGATGAACTACAATAAATATTGTTGGACCTTTCCGCCACACGCTGTATAGAATCTGAATCTCGGAAACGGGTCGAACGATTTTCATGAAATTATGTATACAGGGGGTTTCGGGGACGATAAATCGATATAACTAGGTTTTATTTTTTAAAACCATCATTTTATGCGCGTTTTTAGACAATGAAAAACTTTTACAATGTCATTAGAATACGATAACTTATTTCGCCACTGTTCTTTAAGTCTAAATGGCTCAGACGGAATATGCTCGCCTTCGGAGTCAACATGTCCCGGATCGAATCCTGATTGTTACAATCGGATCTTTTCTTTTTGTTCTTTTTTTCTGAGATTTTTTTTTTACTCAGAGCCCTATAAACGCATTTAAACCGAGCAAAGCTCGGTCAACCAGGTAGTCGTAATAAAAAGACTATAATCTATTTGTGCTCCAAATTTCAACTCGATCTGTTTTAGACGTTGCGACGTAATTGAGCAACTAACATCCACACATCTTAACAACCAAACTTTCGCATTAGTAATATCTGCAGGATAAGTAGGAGGATAAGATGCCGAGTGAAACCGTAAGACACAAGTTGTTAAGGACATACCCGATTAGATACGGGTGTGTGCTTAGCCAGGAATTGAAAACCTTTCTAAGTCGATAGCCTCGGACAGGCGGTTCATTGAGAGGGTCTGACGAGGGTAGCTGAAGGTTACCTGACTGCGTCTCCCCGTCTTCGGGAGTTATTCGTGCATATGTTGCCACCATTATGGTATTATGTTTCTTTGAAAACAAAACGAACGACTTCAATTTAATCAAAGAGTTTACATATATAGTATTCAGAATCACTTGACATTAATTTATTCAATAAATGTGTATGTTATGTTAGTCTCAACATTGTATATTGTAAAGTCTCTCTTTAACCGACTTCAAAAAAAGGAGGTTTCTCAATTCGACCGTATGTATGTTTTTTTTTTATGTGTGTTCGCGGATAACTTCGTCTTTTATGAACCGATTTTGATGATTATTTTTTTGTTGTAAAGAAGATATTCCAAGGGTGGTACCATGATAAGGAAACCAGGATCTGATGATGACATCCTAGAGAAATCGAGGAAAACTTTTTTACTTTATAAGTTTTACGTTGAAAGTCGGTTCTTTTTTGTTAAAATTAATTATTGATAACATATTGTATCAAAGCCTGTCAACTAATGTAATTGGTTTTTTGTAAATCGTTTTAGTTGTGAAAATAAATAAATAAATATACTACGTATAAAAATAAAAATGAATGAAAAAACGTTTATTTAGACAAATACTGAGTTTACAAAGGTTGACTGATAAATTATATAATTTTAGTATCGTAGGATCTAGAATTTAACACTTATTTAAGTACCAATTTCCAGATGCCGATCTTGAGTAGATTCCAGCCATTGCCGGGTCCAAGCTCCCACGCAAGCACTGCCAAGGTAGGTACCGGGACACGGCAAACATCAGGTGGGCAATGTTTTACCAGCGTACACTGGATCCCACGCTAGGGCTATCTGTGTTATGGGATCCAGGTTCCCCGCTAAATGTAGATACAGATTAATAACATTTTTTTTATATATAGTTGGAACAAACGCTTTCCACCGAAAGTACGGGTCTGATCGCTCTTGCCTTGTCGCTCTCGTGGAAGTTTCATACTTTTGTCGCGGCACATCACTCTGTTGTCATAGCAAGTATGCGCGTCATCTGCTTACGATTAGTACAAAGGTTGCGGAAAAACTTGATCTATTTACTTATTCTCTATCTACAACTTTAATTCTTTAGAATAAATTACAAAGTGGATAATTGATGATAATATTGTTGATATTTATCATCATCCTGCTATGATTATAATAAAATTTTATTTCAGAATTAGTTATTCCTTATACAATTATATTAATCAAATTAATTATAAATGTTAAAGTTTGGATGTTCATATTTTTGGATGTTTGTTGCTCAATCACGTCGGAATGTCTGACGGGTGGAGTATAAATGAACACAGAACCGCGGGGCGGTGCTAGTGTTTAGTAAGTAGCACTAATTAACTAGTACCGTCCCGTGGTTTTACCCGCGTAATGCCTGTCCCTATTATTTTCTCACGATATAAAGTAGGCATGTGCTATTCCAGACAAACTATATCTGTGTTCCAAACTTCAATTTAATCAGTACCGACGACGTGATTGAGCAAAAAATAACCAAATATTTATTACTAAAAATTAAAAAAAAACTAGAAGGCCGGGGTCCCGGTCGTTAAAACTGCAAAGGGATGGGAGCTCCTGATCACTTGCGCGGTATCGAAGAAACTACCTTTTGTATTTGATGTTGAAAGTGACAGTTGACAGTGACTAACATGCCATAATAGCAGTCCCACGCAGTTATTGTAATATATTTTTTACGGTATAGAGTGACAAGACGAGCAGGACATGTTCCCGAAGGTAAGAAACACATAAACAGCCCACTAAAAGTTCCCACTGGGAACTCGGGGCCTTCTCTTGTAAGGAGAGGAGAGTCAAAGCAAATCCACCACACTGGCCCAGTGCAGGTTGGCGGAAGACATAACTTCGAAAGATTCTAGGTACATGTTGCTTTTTCACAATGTTTTCCTTCGCCGTTTTAATTAATTAAGCGGCATTACACATATGAGTACGATAGTCGCGTGGTTTTGAACCCAGAGTCTCCGGATCGGCTGTCGCCGTTCTCCCGACTGGACCAGTCGTACAGAACAGTGACGTGAATATGAAGAGTTCAAATGACTACCAAGCGATGTACTACAGCGTTTGTCACTAACTAGATATAAGAAAATTTATTTTTTTGCCTCTAGAAACATATCACTCACACACACTCACGTATCAATACGAAGTAAAATAAAAGCCTAAAAACACGTTCCAAGGTTCCCGGTGGGGAAGGCTTTATATTTCCTCGGCCGCGGCGCTCCTGATAACGCCCTGTTCGGCTGATAACGAGTCTCGCTCGACCCAGAGCCTTTGGTACCTGCAGTCTGAAGGTCAAAGAATATAGACATAATATAACTAGCGACCCGCCCGGCTTCGCACGGGTGCAATGCTGATACTAAATATAAGTACCTACTAATAAAATTCCGGTCCGGCGGCAAGACGTTTCGTTTTACGTAGTCACATAAGTCACAGTTTCTTGTGATGGACACTTTTTTGGCGCGACGGACGCACGCAATGTGTTGATTGATGGAAACACACGCAATTGACGGAACTAAACGTGCTTCACACCAAAGATGGCTACAGCGGTTTATTTGTCAGTGCCATCAGAATTTAACGAAATTCTCCATAATCCATAATTGTGGACATGTGTTGTCGACTCAAAATCAATATTTTTTTATGTTTTGTTATTCATATAAGACCAAGTCTTCGATTAAGTCTACCGTACTCCTTGATGAAATTATTAATATAGATATTTAAGAATAGAACTGACCCGGATAGCTTAGTACCCAACGTTTTTTTTTCAGTGAATAACCCGTACCAAATTGTTTTAATTTAGTTTTCCTGGCTCTCTTTTTTTAATAAAAAAAATAAAAAATTATAATAATTAATAAAATATTAATTAATAAAATTATAATAATTAATAAAATATTAATTATTATAATAATATTTTGTTTAGTTTTTGCTATGTATCCTTTTTTTTTGATGTGGCAATAAAGAGTATATATCTATCAATCTATAAAATTATCATTTTTTGTAAGTACTAATTTGGAATTTGAATACAAACAAACACTTAAGTTTTATTTACTTGTACAGATATGATGAAAACTAAATGCTTAACAACAGTATATGTATGTCTAACATAGCGATGATATCATCAGTTCGCGCAATTGACAACAAAATAAATGTTCAAAGAAAATCGTACAAAAGGGAACACTGCACCATTCATATGTATGACGTCACCGCCCCAGTGTGACGCAACAAAATTGTATGTCTTGAATTATTTATAGATATTCGACAATGGACATCTCGAACAATACTTTGTATCAACAAAATTGTCAAAAAAGGCTTCGCTCAAAGACATTTTGCAGGCATTGTGTGCGACGGACGGGTCCAGGCTCTCAAAGAGATCTCACATTGTCTTTGAGAAGTTTAGAGCTACGACCGCACCACCTCTGAAGAGCTATGGAAAATATCTAGAACTATATTTTCACACAATGGTTTTTGTCTGTCCACCGTCGTAATGTACCATACATTACGACGGTGGCGCCACTCATCCACGGTTGTGAATAGTGGTGCGGAGTTTAGCACACGGTAAAGTGACCTTAGACGAAATTTAACGGTCAGTTTATTTCGTCTCTTCACTATGTTGAAATGTTTTAATAAATTCCATTATTGATCCAAGAGATAGAATATTTATATCTCAATAAAATCTGTAAGAATTGAATCTGTAAAGAAATTTTATTACAAACTACGCCATCTTATAGCATTCTTTGATTATTTGCTGGGTATTAATATATAACTACCTATAACTCTGCTAGAATCCTCCTAGCTCCGTATTTTATAATGAAAATCTATACTAATATTATAACATAATTGCTGTTCCTAGCCACGCTTCGCTGTGGCACATTGTAATGCAAAAAATAGATAAAAAGAATCCTTGATGCGGATTCATTCATCATCATTCTAAAATTTCAGCTCGATCGGTGCAGAAATTTTTGAGTTTTAGAAGCGTACACAAACCAACATAACATTTGTATATATAGAAATATTATAATATTAAGGTTAAAAGGTTTTTGAACCCGCTAGTCTCAGGAACTACTGGATCGATGTCAAAACTTATTTCACCGTTGTATATATGATATGCTCCCTGAGTGCTATATACTATAAATGTATAACGGGCAAAGCCGGGGTGGACAGCTAACTTCTAATAATTCGTTTTTGAATTTTTCAAATTATTAGACGTCGATATGATGACAAACAATCTTAAGCGTTGACCAATCACAGACGACTATATTGTGGTCACGTGATCGAGTGACGTTTCCTGGCATGGCTACCTAGGAACTCTAGGAAGAGCACGGTCGGTGCGCGGGAACGAGTCCAAAACTTACGAAACTGGATCTATACTAATATTATAAAGCTCAAAATTTTGTTTGTTTAAACGCTAGGATCTCGGGAAGTGATGGTCTGAATTGAAAGATTATTTTTCTATTGGATAGTCCATTTATCGAGGAAGGCTATACGCTATAGAACATAACGCTACTATTAATAGAAGCGGAGCATGAATCAAGACTGTAACAAAATCGGGTAAAATATTCCTTTTTGAGAGTTTTCCTACGTTTCGTGCTTTTACATGACACATGACAGCATGTGTCTAAGATTGCGTCATTGAATATAAAGACACTTGGCCGATATCTGGGTCTTTATCAGAAGTCTCCATGTTCATACACGGGCGTGGATTATCGGGCGAGAGGAATAGAAACCACAATTTTAGTACAACACACTCTAATCAACTGTTTTACAGCATTTCTACGAAATATCACTTTAAACGCAGTCTCAATACTTAAATAAACGATATACAAACGACACTCCGCCGAACACGTAATGCGCATTTGCGATGCAAACCGATTTCGAGCTAAAAGCCTTAAACTTCAACCACCATCTTCGTTTGCTTCTCGCACGTTGCCCATTAGCGTCCGGAGTTGTGTCAGAGTGGAGAAACGTCCACTGTCATCGCAGCTGTTCCTGTCAGTTACGTTCCTCGCCACTCTAAAATAATCGACGCGCCGTCACGGCCAGACTGACATTCGCACGTCCTCGTGCGTTCGCTGGTGTAGATACAGCCCTCACTCCTCAGTTAATCTGCAAAGATGAAACACAGCTGGAACACTCATCACCGCTCGCCTATTCCTGACACTGTATCTCAATTTGTTACTCAATTAGTTACTCGTTAAATCTCATCTCAACATCTGTCCATCACGGCACTTCGCATCACAATACACTGGACCGGACAACCAACTCTGGCGTCCCTTCGACCAGGCCACATCAAAAAATATCAACCCAACACCAGCATAGCGACATGATCCGGAACTTCGGCCAGAATAAGCCAGTCCCTTAGACCGTCCACTAGCTGCACACAACAGGCACACTCTGTGCCACACACAGGCCACACCGAGGCCACACACAGGCCACACCGAGGCCACACACGGGTATTGTAGACTGACTATTAGGACATCGACCCATATGAGCCAGTCCCGTAGACCAGCTACTCTACCGTCACACAAATACACACGTAAAAGCCCACATAGAGACATGAGAATTAACATGGACAGTAAACTGGGATTCACATATAAAGTAGGTACTCACAACTCATTATTACTCGTCACGCTCAGAGGCAGAGAGGGTTCCAGAGCTAGCAGTAAGGGTGCGACTAGATACCGAAACTGTATAACTATCATCATCAGATGGCACCGCTTCAATCTCTTGACTATGAACCGCCGTCTCGGCCTCCTCCGAGTCGTTTATTAAGCAAGTGGCTGCTTCAACTAAACCATCATAGCCTCCGGGTACTGCACGCAAATTTTCGTGAGCATATTTGTATGTTCGATCAGACCCATCAATGTCTCTCAATGTGTCTAATGTGCTCGTACCTATCGTTATCTAAAACTCGGATGGTCATAAATGGACCTCTAAATTTTCCTTTCAATTTGGTTAGTGAATACAGCGGCTCTACAAGACGGGTAAAGTTTGGTATAAAACGCCTAAAATAGGACGCAAGGTCTAAGAATTGCCGAACATTGGTAGCCGTTTTAGGAGGTGGAGCATCTACCAATGCTTGTACTTTCCTAGGATTTGGAATAACTTCTCCTGCCCTAATCACGTATCCCAGATAATCTACTTCACTTTTCATAAATGCAAATCAATTAACGTTAAATGAAAACCTAGCGTCAGAGAGAGCTTCCAAGGTCATTTCAAGCCCTTGAGTGACGTCATAGGAGTAGAATAAAACGTCATATAGGCCAGTACTGCCTGGTCTTTAAGCGGCCCTAGAGCATTGTTAATGCACCTTTGGTATACTGACGCTGTATTCCTTAAACCAAAAGGCATAGCTAGTAAAGCGCCCCCATGAAGCCGGACTATCTGTTCGTCAATTATAGGTAAAGGATAGTGCTCAGGTCGTGTGTTAGCATTGAATTCGCTATAATCTACGCACATCCTATCGGTGTCGTCCTTTTTCTTGACCAACAGAATAGGACTAGCAAACGGTGATGTGCTTTCCCGAATAATACCTGCCTGCAACAATGACTCTACCTTTTCTCTTACTATTTCTTTTCCGCGGGAGCCAGTCTATAAGGACGCCTTTGTACGGTTTTATTTAGATCAATGGGATCTATACGCAGAACACCGTTCGTTACACGTCGTGTCGGTATGCCGTCGATGAAAAAGTCACTATACTCTTGTAATATCTTAATTAAAGCACTTTTATCATCGCCTTCTAAGTCAGTGTTAATGACAGTAAAATCAAAGTTATTCCGTTTTCAGCCACAGTGACCTCTTTTTGCAACGAAAATATCACACGCTCATTGTCGATTTTAACTTCAATCTTATTTTCTGTGGTCTTTATAAGAGGTCTCTACCTATGAGTACTGGCTCAGCGATGGCACTATATGAAAAAACAATGATACAGAGATGCCTTGTACATTGATGGGGCTAAGAACCTGTGAAACACATTGCACATTGTCGCTACCTATATACGTTTAAGGTATACCAAATCATTATGCAAAGTACCCGGAAACTTCTCGGCAAAGCTACACGTCAACAACGAACAGGTTGATCCACTATCAAACAAAAAGGAAACGAGCTCACCAGATGATGTAGTCAAGGTGCTCTTAGTTGCTTTGCGCAGATATGAACTTCTTTTACCGCCGCTGCGCCACCTGCACCACTTCCTTTCCGATCTGGACACGCTGAGGCAAGGTGACCCGGTTGTCCGCACACAAAACAGGTGATCGTATGTGCTTTGTTGATAACCCTTGGCGTTTGGTTCACATTCTTGTCAACAGCAGCAAGCTCTTCCGTCGCTTTCGGCAGTCGAAGGCTCTGTGCCCCGGTGTACCACAGCGATGACATGTTCCAGAAAAACGAGATTCACCGTAGTGAGGTCTTTTCACATCAAACTCGTGATTTTCATTACCCTCGTACTTCCGCTTGAGCGAAATTCCATTGAGCACTCGAAAGAGTTGAGATCTGGTAGTCGGGTTATGCGAATAGAGCTCCCTTCGAATCACAACATCCTTTCGACACAATACCGAAGCCACAAAACCCGTTACTATATCTTCGGCCATTGCCGTACGTGGAATTCTCTCTATATACTCCAAAGACGCATCGCCGCCTCGCAAGCAGTTTCTTTTGGAGCGATTTGAAAACGCAACACTTCATCAAAATAGTCTTGAGCTAACATGGGCTTGGCAAATTTCGCTAGTAGCAGCTCTTTTATTTGAGGCCATTTCAGCTGGGAAGCTTGTAGTTTTGTTAAGCAGGTAGCAGCTCGTCCTTTAAGGGCATGCGTCAGCAACAACAATAACTCGGCACCTTCTAGACTTCTGCTGTTAATTATTATCTCGGTTACTTTGCACCAACCTTCAATGTCAACTTCGGCATCATCGGGATCAAATCGGATCAACTGCGTTGTCGAGCTGCTCGTGGATCGAGGCTGAGTACTTGCCAATACTCTGGACAGCAAAGTCTCCATATGAAGTAATAGGTTAGGCGCCGTGGACGAGTTAGGCGCTTCATTACTTGGTGTATTCTCCTCTGAACGTAGCCCTGCGTATCCCACTTCTGATAAAGACACTTGGCCGATATCTGGGTCTTTATCAGAAGTCTCCATGTTCATACACGGGCGTGGATTATCGGGCGAGAGGAATAGAAACCACAATTTTAGTACAACACACTCTAATCAACTGTTTTACAGCATTTCTACGAAATATCACTTTAAACGCAGTCTCAATACTTAAATAAACGATATACAAACGACACTCCGCCGAACACGTAATGCGCATTTGCGATGCAAACCGATTTCGAGCTAAAAGCCTTAAACTTCAACCACCATCTTCGTTTGCTTCTCGCACGTTGCCCATTAGCGTCCGGAGTTGTGTCAGAGTGGAGAAACGTCCACTGTCATCGCAGCTGTTCCTGTCAGTTACGTTCCTCGCCACTCTAAAATAATCGACGCGCCGTCAAATATATTACAGACTAGCAGCCCGCCCCGGCTTCGCACGGGTGTTATGGAAAATAAGTATAAAACAAAATTATTAGACTTACAAATTTTAACACACTCTTGGCAGAATTGCCATGCTTAGGACATAAGACAAAACAAACAATCCCAATCATCTGTTTATCATTTAAAACGCATGCTCTTTTGCCTATTTTACTTTATAAAAAAAATGCGGGAGCCAGAAGCTCAAGGGAGGTCCTGAGAGTAGCGAGCCAAGCGAGGTCGTCGCCGTAGCGAGAGGTTACACTCAAGGACATAGAGCTTCTGGCTCCAGGAGCTCACCCGGAGTCGTACCTCAGTGATAGACCATAATAGGACCAATTGTTATGTTTAGGTATTGTTATGCTTCTCTCAATATGTGCCTTTAAACATTATGCTAAGTTATGTTTATGCTATATACGGTAGCAAAAATTATGCGAAAACTGTTATGCGTTAGTTGTTATGGTATATTATCATTAGTCCTAAAAACTTTAGGCGTGTCTGGCGTCGTTGTTATTCCCCTTTTACTTTTACGCATCAAATCAAAATTAAATCAGTAAATATTTAATTGTTGTAATTTAGTGTTAAAAATCTGCTAATGCCACCTACGACGTAGTTTATGGTTGTGCAATGTTTTATGTAGGTACTAAAGTCTATTAGTTCTAAATACGTACTAAATAGTTACGGCTGGTCTAGTCGGGAGAACGGCGGCGGCCGATCTGGAGCCCCGGTTTTAAATCCCACGTGCACCAGGCACCACTGTCTTTTCGGAGTAATATGCGTAATACCGCTAACTTAAAACGGTGAAGAAAAACATCGTGAAGAAATCGCCATGTACTTAGAATCTTTTGAGGTCATGTGTCATCCACCAACCCGCACTGGGCCAGCGTGGTGGATTATGGACTTGACTCTCTCCTTGCGAGAGAGGGCCCCGAGTCCCAGTAGTAGGAATATTTTGTGGGCTGCTTATTGAATCTATTGACACAGCTAGATTTCTGATCGTCTCATCATCGTAGTCCTTAATGCTCCGTTTTATTCTACTTTAGTAGGTAGAATAAAGGGGACCTTTGGGGATGACCTATATCGTATCCTATCCCCCAGCTCAAATTACACGCGCATCACTATTTTTTCGAAGGCATGTCCGTAATGCCTCCAATTTAAAACGGTAAAAGAAAACATCGTGAGGAAACCGAAATGGAATAAATAATTTAATGTAATACTGTGTAGAAAGTGCGAGAAAACTTGAACAATAACAGTAAAGGTAGAATAAACTTATACAAAAGTAGTTCTGAAAAGAACATTTTGATAGGAACATAAAAAAGTGTTACGAAAAAATGTTTAATATTTAATATCATTTGCGTCCACTAACTACGTAGCGAGGCGACCACGCGAATTAGTAGACGCGCGCGCGGCTACTCGTACTTACCTATTTCATAGCTGCGAACACCTCTCCCCGTGCCTCGGTGTCCCCTCTATCGCTGTTGCGCCGCGCGCTCGCATTTTGATAGGATTGATATTTTTAATTTCGTTAAATCTTTTGAATGGAATGTCCGACTTCAATAATTCAAAAAGTAATCAATAGGTATTAAAAGAGTCTTGAATAAGAAATAATTTATTTGGATAAGAATTAATACAAATGTGTTGATAACATGGTCTGAATTTGATAGGCATTTTTACTTACTTTTAAAATGTAAAAAAGTAGTTGTTGCGAGGTAATTACTGAAGTTAGACATATGGTCTCGCGAGGTTTTTTGTAGATTTTGATACGCTCTATAATATTGTAGAACATTGTTTTGGTCTATCATTAGTACTTTCCGCAGCGTATGCGATGAAAGCCATTTTATGACTGTTTTTTTTATACCTTGCGTTGGTTTTAGTAAAAAATCCGTAGATATCTCATTTTTTTTCGTGATAAACATAGCCTATGTTACTTAGTGATAATGTAGCTTTCTATTGGCAAAAGAATTTTTGAAATCGGTCCAGTAGTTTTTGAGTTTATTCGTGCCATACAAAAATACAAAAATACAAAAATACAAATCTTTCCTCTTTATAATATTAGTATAGATTACATACTTCTTGAATATAAAACCTTTGCTAATCAAATTTGTCTCTAAATCTGTGTTGGTACGACTAATTTCCGAATGGTGGCGTAGCAGGTAGCTGAAGAGGTATTTTGTTTGATAGCGATATTCTCAGGAATGACTGAACCGATTTCAGTCATTCTTTCACCGTTGTAAATGTATGATGAATGCTATATAATGTACCACGGGCAACGCCGGGGCTGACATCTAGTATATTTATATTTCCAATACATCATACTCGTAAATCTGTTCAAGAAAGTAATTCAATTAACGAGAAATTCATACTTGTACCTTCCATCGTACCCCCATAAAGCTTACTTCTGCAGAATAAAGGTATCGTCATCGTTCAAGTTTACGGCCTAGAAATAAAACAATATCGGCCTTGTAATAACCTACAGGGAGCCGGTGGGGCCGTAAAAAGAAACTCCTGTAGCGGATTTTCCTATGGCCAATAAATTGAGGGTAGGTCAGACCCGGGGCGGGACCACGCGTGATCGGCGTGCCGGAGATATACTGACGATGTTCTTCATCTGGAATCTGTATGGAATATATTGTAAATGTAGTAGGGTCTCCTAGCAGAGTCCGCCTGGGGAAGTACCACGCCTGTGCCAGTTATTCTGTGTTCCGGTTTGAAGGGCAATGTTTCCAGAGAAATTACAGGGTTTAGAGATATATATATTTATGACATTGAATTGATTAATTATTCTAGATAATTAATTTAAATGATATCAGAATTTTAAATAATTACATTTTAGTGTAATTGATTAATAATTATTATAAATGTGTCTATTTTACTATTTAATCTTGTGACGTGTAATATTTTTTATGAATAAAAATGATTATGATTATGATTATAACATCTTAGATCTCTGGGTGATGAGCGCAGTGCAGAGCTATATGATTTGGACTCTTTATGTTCCAATAGCTCCGTGTCGCCGTGCTGCTACGTGCTAGGCATGTTGCTTACCATCAGGCACGTGTCCTGCTCGTCTCGTCACTTCTCATTTAAAAAAAAATTGGTTGCCTGTAAAGTCGGTATACGGGCGAAAGTTTTACGTGACAACGACTTTGAGTGGTAAAATAATTTTACGGAAGGGACGCGTGTCTTTCACTTTTTATGTCTGTCTCTCTCGCTAAGAGCGAGCTAACCATGCCCGAGTGGAAGGGACGCGTGCCTCTCACTCGCTCTCGTTGTGAGCGCATAACGTGAGCGGAGCGTAACGCAGTTTCTTGAAGTGTCACCCGGCAAACCAATTTATAAGACGTTGTCACGTCAAAAACATATAAACGAGTATAAATATTGGTGAACATTTCACAGAATACTTTAAGACCCCAAACTATGCAACGCTACTATTGAAGCCAAAAGCCATACAGCTGATATTATACTTATACTTTTAGAGTAGTATAATATTATACGTATTATACATAGAAATACCCAGATACGGTACAAATATTTGTATCCCTTACAAAAATATTTGAATGGGTGGTAATTGAACCCCGGCTTCGAAGGTGGATTTAAGCCTAATTAAACCACGATGACAATAAGAACCCATCGTGGATTCTCTGACACGTGGTAGCCACGTGGCTAATGTACGCGCACCGATTTTGAAAAAAATACTATATGAGCCGACCTCTCGAAATATTGATCTATCGAACAAAAAAAATGTTATCAAAAAAAATCGCAGCCATCGCAAAACACACATAAAAAGCCATATTTTATAATAATCACGCATTCTTTATACATTAGAATTGTTTATTTAAAATGATCGTATTGTTCGAGTATAGCATTACAAGAACGTATATCACTGCAATCTGGGATTTGACGCCTTGCACCTTGAGCACCAGCCTTCGATCTCGGCCTTAATTCAGCTTGGCAAGCAAGAGCTAGGATACTGATAACACTGTGTCACTTGAGCTCCGCTACGATGCGCTACGTCATACTACGTTGCGCCACGTTGCGCTACGCTGCGTTACGGTGCGCTACGCTGCGTTACGGTGCACTACACTTGCTTAGTTTAGTCGACTAAATTTAGTGAGCTCTAATATCATTCAGTAAGCTAGCATACTTAAGTCAGAAGCGATGATTGCTTGTTTCTATTGCTTCTGAATTCAGTCACAAAATTTGGCCAAGATTGTAATAAACCTTTTACTAAACAGTATTCAATATCTTTAGTGTCGTTTGTAGCGGTTGTAGCGCTAAGCTCGTTACAACGTAGCACGGTATTCGTAGCTACGTTGTTGCAGCTACGTCGTCACGTAGCGCTTAAAATTGAATTCTGTGCTGAACTCTAGCTCGGCGTAATACGATTAGGCTTGAGATTACGTGTGAATACTGTAAGGGCACAGATTTAAATAAATATATAAATACTGGCAGCGTCCTGAGGTTTCTCCCGCATGGTTCCTTTTCTGGTAATTTTTCGCAATAAATAGTGAGGGATATCACGAGACTGCTCCGTCCGTGGACGTTCTAGGTCTAGACATTCAGAAGTCTAGGAGGTTATTAGCTGGCAGCAAACACGCAATATAATATTATGCATTGTCAATAATATTGCCTAATACTGCATTGCGGTATTGTTCAATATGTGTATAACAATTACATATAACATTTGAGGCCAAATATTGATTAAAATTATTCTCAATCTTGTATTGTCAATATTATTGCGTGTGTGTCGTGGCCAGCCATAGAACCATCTTGACCGCGTCAACTATCAATCGCAAATACGATTTCAAGGCAAGATTAAATTTTCAGATAAAATGTGGAGCAAAGTGACAAACCGTTTTATTTTTCTGGGTAACGAGCGCAGTGCAGTGTTTGACAGAACTTAAAATTTTTCTGCTCGAATAGTTCTAGCGTGGTACTGTTTAAAACAGGCTAGGCGTGAGTGCTACTTGCCACCAGAGACATATTTTGCTCGTCTCGTCACTCGACATAGTAAAAAATCAAGAGAGACCCACTCTGGC